>JAEIFZ010000002.1:24037500-25237500 GCA_018904035.1 Zaprionus ornatus
TGTGTTGCGTGCCAATCACGTTAATAACTGTGTCACTGGCGTAGTCGGCCACGTCGAGAGAGGCGGCACTAAGCCCAAGAATCGCTCAACAATGCCAAAGACCTTGAAAGATGTCAGTCTGGTGCGCGCTGGGGCCAATTAGAGCGGCGGAAAAGAACTGCTAAAAAAGCTAAAAGCGTTTGACTTACTTTCTCCCCCCCAATCGAACAATGACAGATTTTCGTTTGCACTTTTGCCAACTTAATTTGCGATTTATTTTGACCATTTGGCCCGTTACGCTCGTGTTTCGCTCACCTAAGCGGCTTACGAGTAGTTCCAGCTAGATGGCCAGACATACGGACAGTCGGACAGACAGTCGGACAGACAGTCGGACAGTTGGACAATCGACGACCGCATGGCGGCTTTAATTAACAGCTCATCAAGATGAAGTTGTTCAACATTAATTACACACTCGTACCTCGAGTGGCAGCGGCGGCGGTGGCGGCAACTTGGCAGAGGCAACGGTAGTGCCGGAGCCCACATTCACATCAAAATGCCATTTTGAAGTTGAGGTAAACAGAGATGGAAAAAAAAAAGAAATACCACAACAACATCAACACCAACAACAACAACAACATCGACGACGACGACGAAAAAGTCCAATCAATGCGCAGATGGGACTCGGGCATGCGAATCGTCTATCCATCCATTCAAATCACAGCGCAAAACGAAAGACTTAGGCAGCGAACTTGGATCAGCTGGCTACAGTTTGGGCGAGAGGGCGGCGCAGCGGTTTTTTTTCTCAGCTAGAGACAGTTCGACAATTGACGTTTAGCTGGTAAATTTGTTTTGAAATTACCCTATCAGTGGGTAGCTCAAGGTGTTCATATGCAAAAGATACATCGAATTATACATGCCTATGTTATCTCGTGTGTACACGTATAGTGCCTTCATATAATCTATTTAAAGCATACGTTTTGTAAGGAAAAGAGTTAACATACACCATTATATATGTATATTATAAACTTATAAAATCAAATACAAATTTAATTTTTAAATTCCAAATTGCTGAAGTATTTTTCTCTGTATTTAGTTACTTATTTAAATGAAGTTAATAACACTGAAATCTGTTTAAATATTTTGTATAATATATGTAGTTGGTTTTAATTATGTCTTTATAAATCTATAAACTTAAAAAATCAAATACAATTAATTTATTTTATCCTAAGTTGTTCATCTTCTAAATTACATTCAAATTCCGAATTGCTGAAGTATTATGAAGTATTATTTATTTAAATAAAGTTAATAAAACTGAAATCTGTTTAAATAATTTGTATCATATATATAGATGGTTTTAAATATGTTTTTATAAATTTATAAACTTATAAAATCAAATACAATAAATTTATTTTATCTTAAGTTCAACTCCTAAATTACATTCAAATTTCGAATTCCGAAAGTATTTTTCTCTGTATTTAGTTACTTATTTAAGTGAAGTTAATAAAACTGAAATCTGTTTAAATAATTTGTATCATATATGTAGATGGTTTTAGTTACGTTTATATAAATTTATAAACTTTTAAAATCAAACACAAATTTATGTTTAATCTTAAGTTGTTCAACTCCTAAATTACATTCAAATTTCGAATTCCCAAAGTATTTTTCTCTGTATTTAGCTGCGTATTTAAATGAAATCAATAACACTGAAATCTGTTCAAATAATTTGTATTATTTTAAGTGTTAAATGGTTTAAGATCTTACTGTTATTTTAGACTTGAAGTTTACCGTTTTCCTCTGTGGATCCCATAAACTATCAGCCTTCATTCCCAGCTTATCAAGCAATCAGATACAAAGCTTACAGTTTACAAGCCGCCCTCGCAAACACTTGAGTTGCTTTTCTCTCACACACACCTACTCGCACACACACACACTCACACAGTCATACACTCACACGCATATTAACACAACGATGTGTAAATCGATTCATCGTTTGATGCGAGCGATCGCATTGCCGCTGCTGCTCGTTGCTGTTGCCGTTGCTGCTGCTGCTGCTGCTGTTGCTGCTGTTGGTGTTGCTGTTGCTGATGCTGCCTATGCTGGCTGCCGCTGCTGCTGATGATGATGATGATTTGGTGATTTTCTTTATTATTATTACTGTTTTTAACCAACTTCTTATTACAACGAGTTGTGTTTTTTCCCCTCTGCCTCTCTCCGCGTCTCTCGCCCGGCTCTGGCAGCACTCGAGAGGTGTTGAAGACTTGGCGGTGCCAGATAAAAGGCGCTACAGAAATTGCTTTCGGTTGCCGTCGCGCCCCGCCGCATAAGAAACGAAAATATGAAATCCAACAAAAAAAAGAAGTGGAAAAAACGTATGAGTATAAGAAAACAGGCCAGGCAACTCGGGCTCGGGCTCAGGCTCGGGCTCACTTGGAGCTGGCGTCTCGATGACTGCGATGCCGTGGAATATTTAAAAAGAAAAACATGTGGCAAACTACCGTTTGATGAAGGTGGCAAAGAGAGTGAGAGAGAGGGGGGGTGGGGGGAGAGAGAGAAAAAGTAGGCAGTAAGGCGTTAATTGCTCATTATTGGGCACACTTCATGTCACACATTGCAGGCGCAGATGCAGATGCTGCCTGCAGGCAGTGCGCTGTACGCTGATTGAGCTGTCCATGCGGCTGGAGGCGATGACGTCGCCTCGCCTCCCCAGCTTGTCTAGCTTGCCCAGGCTGCCCAGCTGCCCAGTTCCCAGTCTCGAGTCTCCAGTGAGGCGTGCACTTGAAGCCAAGTGCTAAATTACATAGTTTTTCAAGTGGAAAACTCGAGAAATTAAGTTTGTGCTGCTTCTGCTTCTGCTGGAGCTGCTGCTGCTGCTGCTGCTGCTGCTGCTGCTGCTGCTGTTAATTGTAGGTTGGAGCTGTGGCTGCACGTCCATCCGGCTAGCTGTCTCTCTGGTTCGCTGCTCTGACCATGCGCAGCTGCGGCGGTGAAAAATCTAAGCCCGATGACGCCGCTGACGCTGACTTGAGTTTGACTTTAATTGCTCTTGACAGTCATCACTGTCAGACGAGCCAGAGACGGGCGACAGACGACGGACGACAAACGACGCAAGACGGACAGCTCGCGGCAGCTTGAGGCAGAGGAATGCCGCCACAGTTTGCCAATCTCGCTGCTCCAATCAACATGCGCTTGTCCGCAAGCAGACCCAGCACTCCCAGGCCATGGCCAGTCTCTGCTTAGGCCTCCAATGCGCGACTGCCTGACTGGTTGGCCGCTTGGCCGCTTGGCTGCTTGGCTGCTTGGCTGCCTCTTGCCTAATATGGACGCCATTTTGCAGCGTCATTTGCCTTAATGGCGGCCGCGTCGTCATCTTCGTGGATTTCGCGCAGCTCCACCAGGCATATAATTAAAAGAAAATTAATTTCTGCCTTGTTCCTAGTTGAGTTCACTCAGACTGCGCTTTGCCCTGCCAATTAAGTAGAGCAAGGTAAACGGGAGTTGCACTAGAATAGGGTTCACTTGTCAGTGGAGTCTTTAGAAGTTTTCGTAGATTTAAGTTTGGAAAGTAATGGAAGATAGGCTTGTTAGAGTTAATTATCTCTTCGATCAGAAATTTTGGCACTTTGAAGAAACACTTATGGTAAAGTGTATACATTCAAATGTTACCTTCAATAGTTAATAAATTCTATAATATTTTTATTTTATTTTATTAAAATTTATTAAAATTATTAAATTCTTAAAATATAATTGCATGAAATTTTCAGTTCTCAATTTCCATTTGGTAAACCTATTATATTGCAGGAATACCTTATATATCTATTTCATTGTAGTATAATCAGAGGTAGTCATAGATATGTAGATAAAGGGAATGTAGTAAAGAGTCTATATAAAATATGTTCCTTAAGATATTTAAGTTTAGCATGAAGGCAAGGTTATAGTAAGATTTGTTGTTGTTGAAAATGGTAAATTTATATAAGGAAGTGTTTAGTATAACAGCAGAATCAGACATAAATAGGGTAAATATTATTTATTTAATTTATTTAACGTCAACTTAGACAGTCGACTTGAAATTTAAAATTAGCTTTTTTTTTTTACTTAAAATTATAATTTATATCATGCTTGATTGGCATTATATTATTATTAAGTCATGAAGTCGAGAGTAAATATGGTAATAGTAGATCAATTTACTAGGCAACATATATAAAATACAAAGAATTTATATAAAGTATATATTATTGAACACAATTAACAATTAATCTTAAATTTGCTGAAAATAGAAAAGTAGTATCATATATATATAACATATATATCAGCAGAGACGGTGTTCTTTGTTATTTATTCTTGCTTATCCATGAATTCCAGGTACTCCTCTGGTAGTAATAGATCGTTTGAATAGAACACATATATAAATAATAAACCATATATAAAGTATATATTCTTAATCAGAATGAAAGCGAGGTTATCTAAACAGCTCAAAGATTTGTTTCCAAGGCAAAAGTAGTTTAAGGAAACAATAAAATATAAGTAAATTAAAATAATATAAATATGTTAATAAAATAATATAAATATTATATATTGATACAATAATATAAATATATTCATATAATACTATAAATTATTGTTATAAAAATAATATAAATAAGAAAACACAAATAATTATTGTGATATTATCTAGATTATGAGATGCATATCCCAGCTATATAACATAGTTATCTCTTTCTCTCCAACTTTTATTGTTCATATTCCCTTGAATTGGAAATCATTCAAAAAACATGTATCATTAGCAACACAATCACATATATAAATAATAAACTATATTTAAGGTATATATTTTAAATCAGAACGAAGGCGAGGGGACACTAAGAATTCAAAGATTTGTTGGTAAGGAAAAAGTAGTTTAAGGAAATAATAAAATATAAGAAAATTAAAATAATATAAGTACATTAAAACAATAATAAAAAAATATATATTATACAAATAAACTAAATTAGTATATATAAATAATTATTGCAATACTACCTAGATTATGTGATGCATATCTTAGCTATATAACATAAAATATATATATGTATATATATAATATATATATAGATAATATATTTCTCTCTTACTTTTACTGCTTATCTCCCCTTGAATTGGAAACTATTCGAAAAGCATGCATCATTAGCCACGCAATCGGATGCCAAATTTCATATATTTGAATGCAAATTCGTAGATTGGCGGGCCGAGTGTGGTGCCACATTCCTATGGCGCAGACAGTTAGCATATGGAGCTATCAATGGAGCTCGTTAAATGTGAAGCGCTACCACTGATAAGCATCGTGTGGCCAGAAATCAAGTCGTAAGCCAATTTAGACAATTGATGCTGATAGATTGCGGGAGATTAGGTTAATGGACGGCAAGCTGGCAACTAATAAATACATATTATTAGTGAATCGACTGTTCGCAACCACCGGCGGCACTTTAAAACGGGTCTTCCTCTGCGAGGCGATGATGCCTGACAGTTTCTGCGCAGATCCCCAGCGAAAGAAGAGCTTGACAAATGTGTTTTACAGGGCACAACAAAATATCTCGTTCGCATAGCGAAAATATGCTTAAAGCCTTTTTAAATTCGTGATTTTTTTGCGAATTTGTCAAAGTGTTTTTTGCCCATTAATATTCTCCGGCAATAATAGAAATGCTATTAGCAAAGTTGTTTTTTCGCCCTCTCTCTCTCTTAGTCTTTCTCTCTCTCTCCTTCGACTATTTTTGCTAATTTTTCACAGTTTATTCTGTATTGAAAGGGCTTATTTGTGTGGATTCCTGTTGGAAGTCTCGTTAATTGTGCCATTCTCAAGCGTAAATTATTAATTTTGATTATTTTTGAAAAATTTATGCGCCTCTCGTGTGATTTATGTGTGATTCACAAACCGTTACAGTTTTTTGTTTTAGCCACAATAATAATAATAATTCATGATAAAAATAATAATAAAATATTATTTTTGTTTTTTTTTTTTTTTTTGCTTGTAATTAATGTGCGCTCATTTGTAGTCGTTGTTGTTTTACAACTAAGCTTAAACAATGCACTAAACGTAAGAGAGGGACAGCAATAGTGAAAGGGGTGTACGGGGTAGGGCGACAAAAAAAAGAAAAACGAATATTAAACAAGCCTCACTGAACTTGTTCAATAAACCGAAGCGAGCCGAGGCGAAGCGAGACACAGGCTGAAAAAAGTAAAACAAAAACAAAATGGAAAAAAAAAGAAAAAAAACAAAAAAGATGATCATTAAAATATGCTTTGATAGCCATCGGGCTGTCTCGCAGTTTCAGCTCGGTTTTGTTTCGTTTTTTCTGTTTTTCAGAAATTAGCATATTAGCAGCATTATCTGGATATGGTCACATTTGTTTTTGTCCAACTTTAGTGCCGCCGTGCGGCTCTCGGGCGACATTATTAGCACATTAACAGCTACGTTGACATGGCGCCACAACAGAGGGGAAGGGTGGAGTGGTGAGGAGTTAGGAGGGTGGAACAAACAATAAGCTTAAACCTTATTTGGATCATTTATGTCATTGAACAACTAATGAGCTGTGAAGGAGCCTAAAGGAAGGCGAATGTTGCAAAGGATTTGTACAATTACTTTTATAACTTACTGATAAAATGTCTTTATTCTTCAATAATTTATTAAGTTTATATAACCTTGAAACTACCCAAGAACTTATACAAAATAACCAGTAATCATTGCATTAAATTGGAATTTAATCGTTGATAATTTGACAAAAAATAAATGCTGCTAAATACGTTTATAAATTTCGAATTTTTTTCCCAATGCGACCGTCATTAGAGAACGATAATTATATTATCATATCATGTGTTAATGCTATTCATATGCGCACGTATTTAAATATTCATCAGGATGGAGGAAGAATACTGGGGAAGAATCGCCAGTTCATTTGTCACAATTCTAACAGTTTCTACGGGTCGATCGCTCTCTAAACAGATGCTGATCTGACCCGATAGCTCTTCTTACCTTGGTGTAACTTGGCATGACTTCATTCGGGTCGCCATTGATAATCGAGTCGAACTGTTGATTACATCTTTAGCACCCAATAAATTCAGCTGCCATTCCAGGGTAGCAAAAGTAACAGTGAATAAATTGTGTATCACAGAATAGATGTCTTTAAAATTCCAAACAAAAATCTCGAAAAAAAAAAACAAATTTCATACATTAGTCGCTGTCAATATTTTTTCAGCTTTTTAAGCAGCGACCTGAAACCCCCCCTCCCCCCCCTCCATCTCACTCCCCCTACTCCCGCCGCACACCTTGTCAGGTCTGCTGTCAGTGCGAGGAAATTGAAATGCGCATACGAAATTATTCAAATACGCTAAGTTATGAAGTTATCACGATGGCACTTCGGACTTCGAGGCGAACAGTCCCTGACAATGGATATTCCTCGTAGTATTTGTGGCGAGCTGTCGGGGGTCGAAGACAGGAGGCCGGGGGTCAGCTGGCAGTTGGCAGTTGGCAGCTTGGTAGGGGTGATCGCTGGGTCCGGCCTAGGCGCGTGTATCCATTTTCAAAAGACATTTGTTTTTGTGCGCTACAGTTTCGTTGAGCGAGTGCTAAACATTTATTTATGAGGTATTAGGCAGCCTGTGGCGCGACCCCGCAACCCTTCTAAGTCTGGACAGTCGAAACAGTCTTGGGTTATTTTGACAGCAACAAGTTGGGCAGCAAATATATGGCAAGAGACTGCGACGGACGGACTAACTGTCGCTGTTGCCGCCGCTTCGTTTTGGTACATATTTCATCGATTAATTTGAAAGATGAAGTTATGAACGCTGAAAAGCGGCAATTTGAATATTTGATTGGGCGACGCGACTCGCTAGATTGTCCCCCACCTATGCCCCACCTGTCCCCTCTCTACTCCCATGCACAATCATACATAAATTTATGGATTGTTTGAATTGCTTTTAAATGTGGCGTGAAACGGTTTGTGACTTGAAAGTGTTAAAAAAAAAAATCAAAAACCTTTGAATCGTTTCGCCAGCTGCCAATCGAAATACTATCGACGGGGCCTCAAGCCCGTCGCAAGACCTACGTGACATGCGCAGGTGTTCGAAGCTGTTCGAAACGGAAGCGGCCAAAAAGTGAGTTGATTCGTTTTTATGGATTTTTCGGGTCTCGGTCAAGGGTACTACTCACTTGGCCACTCACTGGCCGACTGATTTGGCAAGTGCCTTAGGTAATCGCCATGCGAGAAAGGCAAGCTCAACAGTTGCCAAAACTATGCGAAACCTATTGAAATCTGAGTTATCGATAGTTTGGATGGGTTGCAATCGAATATAATTATGGTATATTTCAATAGCCTCTTAAGCTTGGCACACTTGCTACTGAATGCTGTGAGCTTTAAATAAGTCGCAACAGCTCAAACTAGACTTCCATATATCGTATATCTGCTTTACAACCTATCGGCGAAATATTGTTACTTTTGGAGATATTGCAACCAAATTATACTTATGCCTGTAACATTATATCATAGTAGAATCACTGTAACTATAGCTGACATGGGAGTAATTCATCGAACTAAGGGTTTTCTTTGAAGACCTATAAATATCTGACCTAATTAGTTAGTCTATGTATATTTCTTTACATACTATAAAAATCTAACAAATATATACTATAAAATTAAAAGGAGTAATCAGTTTCGATCAAAGTAAAACCACTATAACTATAGCTGATATGAGAGTTTTCTTTAAAGACCTATACTTTTCTGAAATATCTGACCTAATTAGTTAGTCTATGTATAATATATTTCTTTACATACTATAAAAATCTAACAAATATATACTATAAAATTAAAAGAAGTAATCAGTCTCGATCAAACCACTATAACTATAGCTGACATGGGAGTAATTCATCGAACTAAGGGTTTTCTTTGAAAACCTATACTTTATTAAAATATCTGACCTAATTAGTTAGTCTATGTATATTTCTTTACATATTATAAAATTCTAGCAAATATATACTATAAAATTAAAATAAGTAATCAGTTTCGAATGAAGATTGTATAATAATATAATATTATATTATATTAATATTTAATTTAATTAATATTGTATTATAATATTATATTCTTTAATGAATAAATGTGCGCAATATTATTAAACTCTGTACTACTATATACCTACATATAAACAATATAGGAACAATTCTAACCTCTCTTTTCTGTTTCAATATATTTTATATAATTAAATATATATATAATTAATTTAAATAATAAAATAAAAAAAAAATAAATAAAATATATCTTGTTTATTTCGATATTAAATTGTGTCGTTTTGTTGAAGCTCCATTGAGTTTGCTTAGTTTGAATGAAAGATGAGAGCTATGTAAAATAAAGACATTGAAAGCTTTAACAGTTATGGGAAACCCGAAGATTTATACAGAAATCAACTGATAATCGAGACAGAGACTTTTGGTTGGAAATAAACCACTCGGGCTCATTTTAATTGTGGCCTATGCAGCCGATCGACCTACTGACTTATGGCACTGATCTGTTAACTCTGGGCACAATCGATGTACAACATTAAGACATAAATAACTTTTATGGTCACTTTTATGAGCCTTATCAGATCGGCAAGGGGGTGGGGCTATGGAAATTCTTTTCCCGACAACTTAATTTTCTCGCCTCGACATCAAAACTTGGCACCCATTTTATGTGGTGAAAATAAATCAACGCACGTCGGTCGTGGCGATGCAATCGTGATGAAAGCAGCCACAGCGCTGCAAAGGGTCAAAGGCAACAGCACTGGACTAACGGTAAGAGAGAGAGAGAGAGAGAGACAGAGAGAGAGAGTGAGAGAGAGTGATGAGTACAGGAAAGAGATGCCTTTGCTTAATTTAAATTTACAAGAGGCTGCGCCCCCGGCTGCAACTACTTAACGCAGCCATTACACGATCGGGTTCGGGTTCGGGTTCGAGCTCCATTTCCATTGCCATGCGGCAATCGTTTGTGTTGCAACTTCATTACCGCACTCCACGTCCAGCTCGATGCTCACAGCTCACATCGAGCATCGGCTTCAACTTCATCTACTACTCAAAGTCTACGTCTCCGTCTCCATCTCCATCTCCATCTCCGTCACCGTCTCCATCACCGTCGTTCGGCTGCGGCTTCGGTTTCGGGTTCGTTTCATTTCTCGAGCATTCGTGCACTAATGACACTTTAATAAATCATTCGAAAGGTGAGACATCGAGTGCAAGTTAAAGTTGATGATGGGCCACGAAGCAGCCCCATAAAGAAGAAGCTGAAGAAGAAGACGAAGTAAGAGCGAGGGAGAGCAACAACAAGCAGACAACCAGAAAACCAAAACCGCATCAAGAGCTGAGCTGAGGCAAATGAAAAATGTGGTTAGAGTCAGCTACAAAGCGTAGTTATCTCTTTCGAATGATATGCCCTGGCTATATGTCTAGAATCCGGCTAGTCTTCCATCTGTGTATGTGTGTGTGTGTGTGTGTGTGTTAATGAGATATGCAAATCAGTGAAATTTATTATTGAGTTATTTCATTTCTGCAGCATGCACTACTCCGAATTCCAGACTAGACTATGTACATAAGGTATTTAGAGCTATATCATTCTATTACTTGCTCTAGAAACAACTACCTCGTATGCATTGTGGAACTTATCTGGAAAGGGGGCCTCGTGTCATAGAGCATGTAGGCAAATCCACTTATTAACATTTTCTCGTTGACGTCTTATTAATACTTCACACCTTTTTTTCCGATTTTAAAATCGATCGGTTTTTTATGAAAATTAGTCGACGCTCCGCCGTCGCCATCGGTCGACTGAAAAAGGCCAAGACAAGTAAGTAAAATATACATGAAGCTGATAAGGCTGGCGGAGAACCGAAACCGGACCGCAGAACGAGAACCGACTGGGGCCTCCGGCATTGGCGCGACAGCTTTTCGGGGGCACTGGAGCAGGGATGCGACGTGGACGACGCGCCCCACAAGCGTACTACAGTGGTATGCGTGTGTTTCTTTTTCGATATATAGGTATATATATATATACTTATACTGTGTTACATATTAATGTGTATGTGTGTGTGCGTTTATTGAATCTTTATGAGTTGTTGTCGGGGCGATGCCGAGTCGTTTGTTTCAAAATTAATTAGTAAAGGCTCCGTTGTTTCTGCTGCTGATTATGCATTGAAAATCTCATCCAAATACAAATATTACCATTCGATTTTGGAAGCTAAAAATCGACAGATCTTTAGCTTAAATATTTATAATGTACTTATGTATAATGATTATAATAATCAAAGACGTTAAGCTTCTATCAGCGTATCCAAAATTGTATGCATGGATTTTGCTTTTGACGGTCGTCAGATTGAAAAGAAAAAGATAGAAATAAACACACAGTTTGAGACATGTTCGAAACACTCATAAAATATATTATTTATGGCCGATAAATTAGAGGGAAACAAAGTCTGTTCTGGCGTTGTTTGCATCATTAATCTCGTAGAAACACTTAGCGAGAATATTCGCGTGTTTTAATTAAGTTGCAAATAAGCGGAAAGAAATATGTGGATTATGTATTATATTTCTGGTTCTCTATATATTCTATTTAGTATTGATAACAATTACCTAAAAGACTTTAAAAACGTGCTAATTATATTCGTTTAAAATTTATTTTATTTTTACGACAACACAACTGTGCTTGAAGGAGATTTATATTATTTTATATTAACTTATATTATATAGATTTATATTTATTATTACTGACCAAGGTAACTTAAATTCCCTTAGGATTGTAACGACATGTAAATATATCTGTTATTTATGTTATATATAGATATATATTTGTATTATCAAACTATTTTATAAATTTATTCACTCGAAACCTTTTAAAAACACTCAAAATGTTAAAGAAATATTACTATTATATACTTCTAATCGTATAAACTCTCATCATATCCTTTCATCATTAACCCTATTAAATTCTACAGGGGATTTTCATCGCCACATTTAACCCTGAGGCAGGATCGCGTCAATTAAACAATAATCTGTTTGTGGTTCCAGAATGCCAAAAAAAGAAGGACATGTTCGTGCCTGTCCGAGCAATTGGGGGCAGCTCAGTGCGGTTTGTGTGCGAGCTCATAAATCAGCTTTATAAATTAAATTTAACTAGATGATGCGGCATATTCCGAAGGGGCACATTAGTTCTGAGGTCTTTAAATGGTCGTGACTGTCGAAAATGCTGAGCGTAAAAAACATTTGTCATACGTTGCGCAGAATGGAGGGCAGCCTTTGTCCCCCCCCCCCCCACACTTCGAGTGTAGCCGAAATTACCATACAAAGTGCTGCATCATTGGTAGCGGCAGCAACGGAGGCGTCTAACTGCCTGGCTCGTTAATGTCCTCGGCGAATGTCCTTCCTGTGACGCTGCTGCCTGTTGCCTGCCGTTGCCGCCGCCGCTGCTGCTGCTTCTGCTGCCGACACTCAGTCTGTGCATGTGACTAATGCGAACACCTGAAACGTCGCAGGATGCGCACAGGTGCTCGCCAGGGCCCGACCCAGACCCGAAGCTGGCAAACAGCAGGCTGCCTGCAAGCCCATTAACGCCGCCCTGCCAGGCTGTCTGCAATTGCAATGCCAACGGCAATGGCAATGGCAATGGGAACGGCACTGGACTGATCGATATATGGCGATTAATCAGACGACTTTGTCGCTAGACTTCCAGCCGCGCCGAAGGTGTGAAAAATTTTACGATTCTTTTGCATTCGCTGTGCAGTTTCTGCAGAATCTGCACCCCAGGGGAGTCTTGGGGTGCCTCATGGTGTGGACTGTGTGGACTGTGTGCACTGTGTGCACTGCAGTTGATCGCATCGCAACGCGTTGTGTGTCCCGTATCCTGGAAGCGACTGCAGCAGTGCCGAGCTCAGCTGCTGTGGGAAACCTCCATGCTGAGAAGTCAAAATGTCCATGCGAAAATTTTGTTTCACTCAGCATTTTTTATTTCTCATCGTTAATTTTAGAATCTTAGGAAAGAATTTTCGATAAATATACAACATTTGCAGTGCACAGGCACTATTTACCTGTATAATCAATAGAATTATTGTTTAAAATATTGTTTAAAATATAAAAAATATAAATAAATGAAACGTTTATCGAAAATGGAATTGAATTCAATATCTTGAAAGTTTCTGTTGACATTGCGACTCATAAAGACGAAATAAAATCGAAACTAATAGAGAAAGACGTATGTATAACTTTACATTCTAAAATAGAGGTACATTATCTATAATAATGAGAATAAATTAAAAGGGATTGTTAAATTCATGGAGAGTTTACTAAGTAAAAGAGAGATTAAGGAGAAACTGCAGAGCTGCTATTTCTGTGACCTTAACTGTATGTTCCGCTTTAAAAGGTATACCAAATATATAATGAAGTTCTTCAAAATCCAATTTAGGTAAGTATTATTTTGTCACATAAATGTAAGCATGTCATGTATGTCTTCTCAAAGTTCAATATTGTTTAAGAACTTTTCAAACTTATTTCACAAATAAAAACATGTCTAATATTTTAATGCATGAATTTCTGTTAATTTTCACTACCATATATTAGATGTTTTGTTTATCAAAATATGATATCATAATATCACAGAATATTTTTTTCTTCTATTCGATTAAACAGATTCCTAACCTTAAATGAAATTAAAGTCTGCGAATACGAGTTATTCCCGTTATATGTAAACCTTATCGTTTCCATCCTTAAGTATTTTACAAATAAAATCCTATTAAAAGTTTTATTGCTTCAATTTCTTTCGTTTTCAACTATAGTGAAATAGATGTTTTGTTTATAAAAATAAAATATAAAATCACAGAATATTTTTTGCTTCTATTCGATTAAACAGATTGCTAACCTTCAATGAAATTAAAGTCTGCGAATACGAGATATCCCCGTTATATGTAAACCCTATCGTTTCCCTCCTTACGTATTTCACAAATAAAATCCTGTCAAATATTTGAATGCATCAATTTCTTGGTTTTCACTATATTTGATGTTTCGTTTTTAAAAATAAAATTTCATTATATAACAGAATATTTTTTCTTTCTGATTAAACAGATTCCTAACCTTAAATAAAATTAAAGTCTGCGAATACGAATAATCCCCGTTATATGTAAACCTTATCGTTTCCCTCCTTAACCATGCGCACTTTATGGCCAAAAATTTGACGTCTCCGCATACCGGAACCCACAACATATATTTATGGGGATAGCCAGCAGACAAACAGAGGGGTAGATGGTAGTGGAGGGAGGTAGGGAGGGGGGCTGTGTAGCAGGGTTGATGTTGATTTAAACCGTTGGACAGTTGACATTGTGGAACGGCCAGTGGCGAGTTGCGAGAGCATCGAACATTGGCAAGTGACAGATGCTGTCAGCCACAACACACACATAAACAAATATAGGCACACACACACACACACACACGCAAACACACACTATGAATTGCAGCAATGCAGTGGCAGAGAGGGGGGAAGGAGGGTTTATGTTGTGTTGGCAATCGCAGCAATGCTGAGGGAAGGAAGAGGCAGCAGCAGAAAGGGATAGCAACAGTGAGAGTGAGAGCGGGAGTAATAGTAAAGGGGGGTCGGGGGGGAGGATGTGTTGGTGACTTTGGCATATGCATTTTGCACACAAGGCCGGGCGGACGCTCATTAATTATGTAGGTATTAATATTGGACCAAAACACACATGCGCTTATGCATGTACAGACTCACACACACACACACACTGACACACACGCACACACACACGCACGCACATATAGGCATAAATTTTGAGCAAACATAATTTATAACAACATATACATGTTTGTGGTTGTTGTTGTTGTTGTTGTCGTTGCTGCGCCTGCTGTTGGCGGTTTGTTTATTTTAACGCTCCAAACTCGGATGGGTAGAAAAAATGTGTAAATATTTATAAATAAATGTTTGGTTGAGTGTGTGTGTGAGTTTACATGCGCCTATGTGCGTATGCGTGTGTGTGTGCGTGTGTGCGTGCGTGTGCGTGTTGGGGTCAGCGCACTTACGGCAGTCCCTGAACGCCAGACCCGTCGCCATTTTGTTTTCAGCCAAACGCCATTTTGTCAAGAAAAAGTTGCTATTTTTTATAATCTTTCACAGCTTGTTGTCAATTGAAATTAATTTATAAAAAAATTGCCTTTCATTTAAGGTTGATGAAACAACCAAATTCTTTAAATTCCTTATAATTCTTTGCCCATAAATATTATTGTTTGAAATATTATTATTTTGACAGATTTCGTATTAACTTAAACTTTAAAACTTTCAAATTATAATCGACAATACAAAGATAAAGAACGCTGGACTAGAAAGAAAGGCTACCTTCGGCATGGCGAAAGTTCTTATATTCTCCGATCGTTCCAATACTACAATAGTTATATTATATATACTGGTGCAGAATTAAATGGCATTGCCTTTATTCAATATTATGTCTCAATTTGATTGCACAGTTCAGTTATTTCTAAAGTCAGAACAGGTCTTCGTACAAAAAACTGCATTCCAACCGATTGTTCCTATGGCAGCTATATGTTATAGTGGTCCAATTTAAATGAAATTGTATATGCATATTATGTAAGTATTATAAGTCTAATGTTGTAAATTTCATTGCAATATCTTGACAAATAACAAAACTTGGCCGATAGTTTGTATGGCAGGTATACGATATATCGGTACGATCCGGCTCGTTCTCACTTATTCGCAACATGCAGCAAAGAGAGGTATGGCTGCAAAATTTCATAATGATAGCTCTAAAACTACGCGACCAGTTTGCATTGCAACAGACGGACAGACGGACACACGGAGACATGGACATACGGACAGACGGACAGACGAACAAGACTAACTCTAGTACTCTGTTGATGCTGATTCAATATATATGCAGTTTATGGGGTCGGAGATATCTGCTAAAGTGCGTTGCAACTTGCTGCGCAAAATTAATTAATTAATGTTTATAAATTAAATAATTAATATACTCTCTGCAAAGTTATAAAGGAACCGAAACAAGAAAGAAAGAAGTTGTTAACACCCAAGGTGAGCATATGGAAAGGCCCTTTTATTTTGGTAATAGGTGTATGTATGATTGACTTCACTGGAAATAATTGTAATTAAAATATTTTAATATAAATTTCACCATTCGTAATAATTATTAAATACATTAATTCTATAACATCAATATAAATATTTCCCCATATTCCATGCGGAACTGCAGCTGCCTTGAATGAGTCTGAGGAAAACGTAATTTCATAAGCCACTCAACGTGCCGGTGAATGGAAACCTTAGTAAAATTGTCGTTTCGATTTTGTGTCATTTAATTAAAAAATCTACGATATAGAAAATATGAAAAGGGGTCCCAGCTCAACAGATCGACGGCTGTCCGCCTTGACAATTATCTTCGCACATCCCATTCGCATTTGGAGTGGCTTAAGCCGCTTCTGAGTCCTTCTGTGCGCTGCATGTATTCGTCATCATCCTTGGCCTGCCACTCACACTCGTGTGTGAGTGTGTCAGTGTGTGTGTGTGTCAGTGTGCGTGTGTGTTTCAGTGTGTGTGTGTGTGTCAGTGTGTGTGTGTGTGTGTGTGTGTGGTGACCTTCTTTGTGTCAACGCTGCTGTGCCTAAATCGTGAATGATAACTCGCGCTCAATCATCGCGCTGAAAGGAAATGAAAGCGAGGCGCACAATAATCGAATAAGCCGCGTATTCATCGCTTGCAAGTGAAAGAAATAAATCCGCACATGTTGTCGAAAAGGAGTTGAAGTTGAAGACGAGATTGAAGATGATGATATACCCCCCCCCTCCTCCCCACACTCCCCGCAAAAGTCTACACTCTGTACACTCAATGACACACCGCAGATACAAAGCGGCATCTGCAGGCACAATTGATTGATGCACGCGAACTGCAGCTTGAGCTGCAGCGCCTCAAAGGAAAAATCGCCATTGCATTGAGAACGTTGAGAGGATTGCGAAATGAAAACGGCGTCTTGGCCAAAAGGCTAGAGGGTGCAGGGAGGGTGTAAGGAGTGCCCCCTCTCTGGTACTCCCATTCAAACTCAATCACGGCTTAGGCTCGACATGCAGCAGATAGACGGGTATTAAATCGTACACAATAATCGGCTAAGCAGCGCGCAGAGTTGGCAATTTTAACGCCCTTTCCCCTCGCACTCCATCCCTGCCTTCCCCTCCCCACTCCCCTACAGCTTCCTTTCCTGCTCTGCCTTATCCGCTTAGCGAGTGGCGCGCGCAGAGTTCAAACTCGTTACATGATTGCGTTGGCCCCGCTCTCTCTGTGTGTGTGTGTGTGCGTGTGTGTGCGTGTGTGTGCACTTTTTGCCAGCCCAGGAAAATCAAATTAAAATATAAAATTTTAATGACCACAGCCAGTCGGACTCCTGGCCCTGCTCCGGGCCGGGACGGGACGGGACAGATCGGCCCTGTTCTTTTGTTCTAGGCCAACATTTCGCCAATATACGCGCTTGGCTCGCCTGCTTCGCCCGGTTCGCCCGGTTCGCTTGGTTCGGTTCGGTTCGGTTGGTTGGTTCAATCAGCGATATGACATAATGCGTTTTGCGTCACGTTACATTGCGTTATATATATATGCATACATATAAATAGCGTGCACTCTCCTGCCTGTTCTTCTCTCCCCTGTCCCTCTCTCTCCCGTCTCCCGTCTTTCTGTCTCGCTCTGTCTATCTGCAGTTTACGTAATTCATTAAAAAAGTTAATTTTTGCCATCCGCCACATTGGCGCTCGTCCATCCGTTGGTCGATTGTGTGCTGATTATGGCCAGCAAAGGATGTGGCGCCTTATTGGTCAACCCATCCACCCCATCCAGCCCCTGCGCTCCCAGCAACCTCATCGACCTCATCGACCTCGTCGCCGATAGTTGATAACATTTATGACAGTTCGAGGCCACAGCACGCTCTCGGGAAATATGCATTATTCCCAGCATTCATTTAAATTAAAGCTAAGCTTAAATATGCCTTAACTGAGCTAGGTCTTACTATCCCTGATTAAACCCTATAGAGCATTTAAAGTTCGATTGAGAAAGGCTTACTCTGCTGGGCATATCAATTTCCGTTTTATCAAACTTTCCATTTCTTTATTCTCTATTAGTTAAGGCCCTCCTTCATTCTGCAACTTATCCTCACCAAATTATCATTTGTCTTTGCTTACCCTGCCCTCGTTGGGCCCCTTCTTTCCCGTCCGCCTCGATAAATACTTTTACACACCTTTTCTTGGGCTGCCATAAAAAATATTTTAATTAAATTTCATATCTTTCGCCACAACGATATCGTATCCTTTTTTACGCACGCCACACACACACACGCACACACGCACGCACACAGAGACAGCAAGAAGAACCTTCGACTCGACTCGGACCATCCATCCGTCCGACCGACCGGAACACTGACATAAAGCGCACTCCATTAATCATTCAAATTACCCATACATCATCATTACCCGCAGTCCCTTCCAGGGCACCGCTCTGTCTGCAGAGTTCACCTCTGGAAAAATCTCAGCTACAATACAAAGGGAAATATTTCTGAAATTATTCAATGAGGGCGGTCTCAATTAGTTTTAGGCGTTCCACGGACTCACGGTCCTCACGGCCCTCACGGAACAACAGGTAGTAGAAATTTACTGGGTTTCGTTTACCTGTTTTAAGGCCGGTCAAGTGGAAAAGCGTTCGACAAAGAGACGGAACTGTTTGCACTGTTGAATTTTCCACGAATCGCACTAAGCCTCGACCTCAGACCAACCGACTAGAGGCTGTATATTTACCTTTCCGACTAGACATTTGGGCAGCATTAGGACTAGCGCTAAGCATGAGATGAATCAGGGGCTTTAGCTAAAGCTGTAGGGCAGTTCGGAGTTTAAAGTCTGTGAGGATAATTCTAGGAGAGCCAGAAAGAAAGAGAGAAACATCCATGACAATCGAGATTATACGGTATTATGTGTACGATGTATTTATAATAAGAAGAACAATAAGAATATTTTTATAAGGTTGTACAAAGCTTCATATCTTAGGAAACATTTCCGAGTCCATATAGTATAAGTACTATATTCTGCATCAGCATCAGCAGTTAATAAGTATAGTTTCTTTCTGGTTTTCAGCAACACAGTAACAATGTTGATCCATTAGAGTAGAAAATCATCATCTCTTATCGATGGCAATGGTTTAATATGCATAATTTTGGCAGGATAAACAGTGTGACGATCAATGCCAAGAATAAATGCCACGGTCTTCATTGTGGGTCGATCTTTTTCATTGCTTTCCCAGCACTGTTGCATTATTGCCTTTATATGATCGAAATTATCATAGGGTTTCACATCACTAATTTTCGGGCGACATTCCACTGGTAGTGAAAATGAATATTAAATGTTGTTGTACATACAAAAATTGCTTTAAAATCAGTCTGACCTTCATTTATCAAATATTGTAGGGTAAATCCACATGCTACTTCTATGTCATAAAAAGGCTTCTTATTGGACATTACTTCCCACAGCACAATGCCAAAGCTGAAGACATCACACATCGTTGTGTATTGGGTTGCACGGGAAATCTGACAAAACATTTTATGTAAGGAAAGCTATACATATTTCCTTTCAGAGTGTACTAACTTCTGGTGCCATGTATGATATGGTACCCTTCATGGTTGAATTGTTCGTCGCCAATTCTTTAACAAGACCGAAGTCGCATAACTTTAGGGTTTTATAGTTGTTGGTAAGCACCAAATTATCCGGCTTTAAGTCACGATGGCATATGTTTCGGTCGTGCAGATACGTCAGAGCCTGAATATGGGTAGAAACAATGATATAACAGTGAATATTAACTGGTTAAGCTATACAACTTACGTTGGCTAGTTGAAGCATCCAGTTGAGTCTAGCCACATCAGAGGCGTCCCGTTTATCATCATGTAAGAATTTGGAAAGTGATCCGCACTCTGCATACTCCATGAGTATAACAAATCTACCACTATGCACAGTTGTGCCAATAAAGGACACAATATTTGAATGTTTAACACTTGTTAATCTTTTAATTTCATTTGGAATCATTTTTAGTTCCTTCTCAGTTTTTGGAAGAATACATTTTTTAGCGGCGACCAGTTTGTTAGGTCCATAATTTGGTTGCCATTCCGCCCTGTAAACTTCACCATAGGAGCCACGTCCAATCTAAATTTTAGATTTCATTAAATTAAATTAATTTGTGTTGAACTCAATAAATAATCCAGTCAGTTGCATTATCTCTAATTTTAGTATTTATATGGATGAGATTATCAAATGCTGACAATGCAGCTTATAAATACAAAACTTATCTCTCATGCAATTAAAACCTAGAAGAAAGCTGATAAGCACGATTTATTCCGTCCGTAGTTGGGTTGTAAGATTCTTTCATTGCTTTACTAAATTGCATTATAGAAACAAACGGATTTATTGTCATATCAACAGTACTGTTACTTATATATATATACCTCTTGCATTAAGATCAATTTTCCAAAATCCATACTCAGTAGTTTTGAGGATGCTCAAAAATAATACGAATAAATAAATACTAACAAATATAAACACTGCAATTGGCAAAATCACAAAGCGAACTGAAATGTTTGGTGAATGCACGACGCATTTTAAACACTTTGATAAGACTATTTGCACCTTCTGTAATTTTGTAAGATAGCGCAACCAAGCGATAGTATTGATTTTTAACCCACAAATGCCCAATTTTTCTATTGCAGTGAAAAAATTATTTTAGACTAATTTTGGGTCAAAACGAACGAATATGAAGTTAGTTTTTTGATTAAGCTAATGGTTTACCTGTTACAGATGAAAATAACTAACCCGCCAAAAGGCGGGGTTGGGCATTAGAGGGTTAACGCAATTAACACTATACAGTAAGCTATGTATACTTTGTGCCTACTCAAAATTTGTGTAACAGGCAGAAATATGTGTGGAATACCCCACAAACTATATATATTCTTAATCAGCATCAACAGCCGAGTCGACATACGTGTATGTCTGTCTGTCCGTCTGTATGAAAACCAAGATCTCAGAGACCATAGAAGCTAGGGCTACCAAATTTTGTGTCACTATGTATTTTTATTGCACGCAGATTAAGTTTATTTTAGTTTTCGGCCACGCCGAATTCTGTTCTTAGTTATTATAAATGCTAGAGCCACCAAATTTGGCATGAAGGTTTATGTATACTATGTTTCAAACCAGTTCTATTTGATAAAGTCTGATAACTATATTCAACTATAGTCTTTACGCGATCAATCAGTCAGAAAGAAAGACTATCAGATTACTTTGGTTAGAGGCAAAAGCATACCCTTCGATGTTTAAACCTACAGATAACTTAATTGTACGATACCCTCCACTCTTTGATAAATATAATAAAAAGTTGATACTGTATGTTAGAACCTGCCTATCTAATCTATTTGCGCTGCTTGATTTCGTATATATTAAATATGTGTATGCATATGTGTATATCTATGTACCATTTCATTGGCCAAGCACATGTGTATGCATGTGTATGCATGCAAAGAACTGCTTATGCGTGGAAAAGAAGAGTCGAGACACAGTTCACGTTCGCGTTCTCTTTCCTTTGCACGCCTACACAAACGTTGCACTGACGTCACAGTTTACTCGCTAGTATACAAAATCAAACCGATCAAGGTTTATGTGATAACTTTTATGTTTATTGTCCGATCAGATTGTAATTGGGTAGATATGCATATATAATAACATAATATATAATAAATATAAAAAAATACCCCATGTTAACATTTTGAATAAACTTGATCAGCTTCAACTATAAAGGAACCTTTTGCAAAACTTGGTGTCTCTAGCTTTTACAATATAATAGCTAATATCTTGACGAAAATAAAATTGGTCGTACTTCCAGACGGACATAGTTGAATCGAATAGGCATGTGATCCTAAACAAGAATATATATATTTTTGGGGTCTGTCACGTCTCAGATTTTATATAATTCAGGAATATGGCGACGATTCCAAAGGCCCTTCCGCAAGATATTGCAACCACAGTTAAATCGGCCAAAATGAGGACTTCTGTTTACAATATCTTAACTTATCAGTGCCAATGACAGTTTAAGTCGAATAACTAAGGCGTTTATAGGAACTATTTGTAATAAATAAAGATTTACATTAACTAAACTAAACATAAACTAAATTTACATGTTTAATATGTCCAGCGATGAGAGTTATTATAGCTGTCGATGAATACATGAACATTACTCTATAACTCTGCACAATTAAATAGACTAATATAGAACGAACCGAAGCGATAAGAACCTTCAAGATTCTTTCGGCATGTCGAAGCTAGAGTTTCGTTCTGGTTTTAGAATACATTTCCTAATCAAGTTTGCTATCAACTATTCTACCTGTAGCACACTCAGAATGTCTGACATTCATCTGTTCAACATTGGAATGATCTAATATGATAATTACAGCTTCGAAGTGCAGTTACTGCTGCCCCTCGTTCTCTTCCTCTCAGGCACTGCAATAAATTATCGGAAAAACCACACGAGAAGCAACTGTCTCCAATGTCAGTTTGGGAACTCTCACAGTTATGCAAATCGGACGTCAGTCGGCTAATAAGGGACACACCTCAGTCAGGTCGGGTCGGAACGGGTCGTGTAGCCCGTTGCCTTCTGACGCCTCGTTGCTCGGATCGGTTGAGCAGGGCCTGACGACGGACTGCCCCATTATCACATTCAGAGATGCGGAAATGCAACTCAAGTGTTTTTTTCGATTGTAACATCATATGGATGCGGTCGTGTGCATTTCTCCCCTTCCCTCTGCCTCGCACTCTCCCTCTCTATCTCTCTCTCTGGTGACTAAAGAGCGTTAACTAACCGCAGCGAATGATCAAATATCGAAAATCAATTCCGTAACCATTGTCGAGTATAATTAAAATCCACAAAACGGGCGAGGGGTGGACCAGGCCAGGAACGAGAGTCGGGGAACAGGGCACAAGGTACAGGGATAAGCAGGGGGACGGACGTCTTGCTGAGGTGGTGTCGCATTAAAAGGATGTCACCGCATTCGACTTGCGGTCGAGTCGACTGAATTCTCTCACGAGTGCCACTCCACGGTGATAAGGATAAAGGAGAAGAGCGCGTACAAATTGGAAACACATTTCGAATGTGTCGTCGACTAAAACAGTTTCCTAGGGCACAAGGCGCAGGGCGAGAAAAGGGGCGTCTGCCTCGGCCCTCTCGGGGTGTCGACCGCAGCTTCCGAAACCTATTTGGGTTAGTTCTGAGCTCAGCCAGTCGAGTCTTGTGTTACAATTGCAACTTCAGTTTCAATGTCAACTGTAAAAATTTCTCAAGCGTAACAAGAAATAAGTTACATGACTTCCAACGGAAGCCGACGGCGACGCTGCTCTCTCTCTATCTCTCTCTCTCTCTGTTAGGGTTCGCTACAGTTCGGTTCGGTTTTGGTTTTGGGTTTAGGTTTCGCCAACGGTTTGTCGGGGTTCCCTTCTGTTCTACTTCTGCAACTGCTTAGCTCTTCTAGTTCCTGAGCAACTTGATTTTAATTATTGCATTAAGGCTGCGCCGACAAATTTTGTGGTAATTTAATATTTGGGCAACCAACTGGTTTCCTACTAGTTTCCCAATAGTCCAATCCTGTCCAGCCATGGTCCGGTTTTGCCTTTGGCCCAAAACACTAACTCGATTACCCGCCCAGCCCGTCCAGACGTGATGAAGTCAATGTGCAATTGGTATACCCTTTTGTTTCATGACTCATAATTAGTGTGTTGAGTTATGGTTTGTTTGCAAGGGGAACGGCAACGGGAAGGGGAAGGGGAAGGGGTAGAAACTTGTTATCACATGTAAGTTGGGATAGTACTGGCTCGGAAGAGACCACCCGTGGCCTGCCAAGGGCTGTCAAGTTCAAGAAATTATGTGAAACAAAGAAAGTGAATAATGAGGTTAGCCAGAAAGTTGTAACTGCCTGAAGAGCGGCCACTTGAGCAGGACAATCACAGAACTATTATTCTTTTCTCCATTTTGGGATATAATTTGACTTATAAATGGCATAGTTAGGGGTCGAGGGTAGCCTGGAATTTGTAAGATAATCAAGAAATTATCCGAACTTGTTTTCGGATACATTTTTACAAAGTGACTTTGTATAAACTCTTCTGGAATTATTTCTTTTATCTTACATTGGTCAAACTTTAAGCTACCTTATTCCACTCATTTGATTAATTTTAAAGGGTATTTTGATCACTATTCCTCTTCTGCTTAATTTATTAATTTTCCTCGAATGATTTGCCAAAAAAAAAAAAAAAAAGAAAATGAAAAGGAAAAGGAATTCAATACGAAATTCATTACGAATTCAAATTGTATCTTTTGCGTTAATTGGCTTGCTTGTTTGTTGTTGCCGTTATACCCCGACAGCTGACTGTGTGTTAGTGTGTGCTCGCCTCAGGTGTCAACGCTGATGCAGTTGCTGCTGCTGCTGCTGCTGCTGCTTCTGCCTGCCCAAAAACCTTTTGGCTACGTTTCTCGCTTCAGTCAATATTTTCATTGGAAAAGCAAACAAACATGTTTAAAATAACAAATTAGCATAGACGAACGACACTAAAACAACAACCAATCCGACGACGATGACGACGATGCTAGTCAAGCGACCCCGGGGCGCTTAGAGGGTAGCAGCAGATGCTGCCAGTCGGATTGCTCCGGCAATTTGGTTCACTCGCTACATCAATCACCATCGCGACTCGTCGTCGCAGCGACTCATCGACACCAACTCCGTCTCTGTCTCCATCTCCATCTCCATCTCCATGCCCAACTCTGGACCCAACTGGGTAACCCAAAATGGCGCATTGCTGTTAATGATGCCGACTTTGAAATTTTGCCGACTCGCAACGAGTCGCGCGCCCACTGCAAAATACAAATAAATGAAGCAAGTGTCGCCGCCTTTTTTTCTTGCTTTTTGGTCGTCATCATCAGCGACCACATTCGTCATTGGGCAAACAACTGAAAGCGACACTTCTGCAGGGGTGAGCAGGGATAGACGGGGGTACGTGCTGACAGATACCTCTTCTTTTTTCTCTTTGGGTTTTGAGTGATGTGCGAACAAGTTGTAATTATTTCGCATTAACCGAAGAGCGTTGTCGATATGATATGCTGATGATGCTGCTGCTGCTGCTGCTGGAGGACGCAGACTCCGTAGTCCCCTCTTGGGCACTTTGTCAACACGAAAGAAAGAACCTCAGCGACTGCATCGCAGCACCCTCGCTACATTCGCTGAGACTAATGTGCGCATTCTGCCATTGTGCATTGTGGCAATCTCGCATGAGAGATGACAGCTTGCGAAACAGCATATTGACACATAGTCTGGGAAGCTTGAGAGTTAGGGGAAGGCTGAGTAAGTTCTCTGCAGGTGAGACATCGCAAACCAGTTGAGAATATTTGCAAAGAAATATAACTGAAGTTCTATGAAATTGTTGGGACTCATGAATTGATTTCCATTAACAATGTATTACTATAATATTAGACCTGCTGCAATATCTATAAAGAAATAACAGAAGTTCCCAATTCCTTATTGTTATTTACTTATTTAAATATTTATATATTTATTTATTTATTTATTTATTTATTTATTTATTTATTTATTTATTTATTTATTTATTTATTTATTTATTTATTTATTTATTTATTTATTTATTCATTTATTTATTTATTTATTTATTTATTTATGTATTTATTTATTTATTTATTTATTTATGTATTTATTTATTTAATTATATATTTATTTATTTATTTATTTATTTATTTATTTATTTATTTATTTATTTATTTATTTATTTATTTATTTATTTATTTATTTATTTATTTATTTAGATATTTAGTTATTTATTTACTTCTTTATTTATTTATTTTTTTTTTTATTTATTTATTATTTTATTTTATTTTATTTCATTTTATTTTATTTATTTATATTTTTGTTAATTTGTTTATATATTTATTAATTTATTTATTTTTTTTTTACTTCTTTACTTCTTTAATTATTTACTTTTTTTTATTTTTTATTTATTTATTTATTTATTAATTTTTCTTTTTTTATTTTTTTATATATTTATTTTATTTATTTTTTTATTTTTTTATTATTTATTTTTAATTAAGGCAGTTGACTTGAAACTTAAAATTCGTTTTTTTTCTTAACTAAAATAAGTTAAAATTAAATTTAAAAAAATAATAAAAGTTTAAGACTTATATTCTAAAATTGAATTTGGTAAAAAATGAAAAATGTAAAAGTTGTTAAATACATATAAATATTTGTAAATTTAGGCTGGGGAATATAAAACAAGAATTCCCAATTAACAATATTTTATTATATTATTCAATCTATAAGGAAATATCTTAAGTTCCACAAAATGGAACATGCTTTCTTTATTTATTATCTGTATTATTATAATATCAGATTTCTATATTGAACTTCCTTTGATTGCATCGACTAATTTACACTCAAATATCCATATATAGCAGGGGAAACTAAGTTCTTCGATTGCTCGAGGTTTGAAATCGCATTAATTCTAAAATCAATTTAATTTTTATTGTTGTCAATTAACAATCTATTATTATTGCATCAGTTTCTATAGAGTAAAAACTGAAATGCTCAGAAATGTAACATGAATTCCTTATTTATTGATTTCAATTAATTAACAATTAACAATATATTATTATAATATCAGATTTCCTCACAGAATTTCCTTTGCTAGACTCACCTCATTTTTCCTCAAATATGGAGCATTTTATTAAATTTACCACCCTCAGGGAAAAGGCGGAGAATGAGTTTTCTTATCGCGGCACAGATCAGATTCAACTGCATTTCATTAAGGCGACTGTGGCCAGTGAATGTGGCCTCCTTCTGCTGTTGCTGCTGATGACTGCCTCCTCCTGCTGCCTGCCTGCCTGCCTCCTGTTTGCCAGCGAAAGTTTCCCACGTTTGCTTACCGCCTACCTACGAGATACCACGCAATGTGTCGTTACACAAGTCGGCATCGAGTTGCAGCACTTCCGCATTTTGTCACCGGAAAGGTAAATCACGAATTTATGTATTTTTTCTCTGACCGCGCAACAAGCGGAAATTTCTAAAGTCGCTCGCCGTTTTGGGGTGAAAATGATAGAAAATAGCGCAGCTTTCGATGGCCAAGTTTTCCGTGCGCTGGCATTTCCATACCCATTTCCACCCCAAGATCGCTAATGCCGGTGCTGGTGGTGGTGGCGGTGTTGGTCTTCTGGCTGTGGTGCCAAGTGCGTGACGCGGTGAGGCGCGTAGCAACCACCGCGAATCGCGGCTTGTTTAATTGCATTCGATATGCGCTTTTGGGAAAATTCCCACGATTTTCGTGCAGGATTTTCCAAAAAAGGTAACTTGGCTGCACTCACTTGGCTGCAGATGCGAAGCGATAAACTGGGCTGCTGCTGCTGCTGCTGCTGCTGCTGCTGCTCCCTCCCCTCTACATCAGCATAATCGCAGTCATAGGCGTTCTCATCCTCGTCATAATCAACATTTTGCCCGCTGATTGTTTTCGCGACTGACCGCGACGCTCTCTACACATATACGATAAGCTATAAAAAGGGGTTGGGGTATCGGGGGGTTGTTGCAAGCATTGCCCTAAATAGCTTTACACACTCGCACACGCATAACAAGATTCCCTTGGACAGCGGCCAGATTCCTTGGCGTAGCTTGAGATTTGTGTGACTCATAACGAGTTTTCCGCATTGTTCTAAATGTTATTTCGTTATGCGCCTCGCTTGGACCTTAAGTGGATCGCTAAAGAGATCGGGATTGGAATCGGAATCGCGCAGGCGCTGCTAATGCCAGGCCCATTGTTCATCGGCAGCTCGCGATTGCGAACGCCTCGGCATCTTTTGTCCTCGCCAGCTGCCGCTTTGTTTGCGTTTGCCTTGGACAGCGGCGAGCCTATTAATCCTGTTCCTGATTACGTCTATCTCTTTTACTCACTCTCCTCTCCCTCTCTGTCTCTGTCTCTGTCTCTGTGCAACTCTTTCCGGGTTCAGTTACGCCAGCTTAGACGATACTTTTTATGCAAATTTCATATTGTTGATATTTGCTTAATCCAGTTTAAATCGATACCCGACTGTCCCAAGGGCCAGGGAAGGCACTTGAGACGATATAATCATGTCTTATAGAGCAGAACGAAACTTTCTTTCAGATTGAAAGTTCTGTCAAGAGTTATAAATAAACTGTAGAAAAGTACTCTCGCTTATTCGGCATGACTTGCAAGATTGTGCATAATAAAGTCATAAACGAATGGGTAAATACGGTACTCTAAAAATAAATATCCAGGAAATTAATATATGGTAATATTTGCACAGCTTGCAAAACTGCCATATGGAACAGATGTACTCAAAAAGCACAAAAGGGATATATTTAATAAATTAATATGATAATTGCTGTGAACATTACTTTTGATTTAACAAATATATAAATATATAATTATATAAATATATTTTACAAATTGGAAAATAAACATTGCATTTAGTCGATATTCACTAATGATTATATACCGCATGCTGCCCGATTTCTGTCCGATTTTCTTTATTATTGAGTCACCCGTGGCACAAACAATATATTGTACTTCCTGAATACCACCTAAATCGGCATTGTCTGGGAGTAGCGTATGAGCATATGGAGAACGCATGTGACACGCGCCGAGTTCCCTGAATACTACTACAATGAGAACGGGGCAAAAAAGGTAAACAAAAACAACTGTATCACAGAGAACAGATTCAAGGGAAAACAAAATTAAATGATTGAATTAATTGTAAACAACGAACGTACGGAAAACTCGTACGGATATGGAACTAGCAGCATTAGGAAAACAAATATCCTGGCAAGTGTTCTCATATTTTCGGGCAGTCTTCAGTGGAGTATCATGCAGGCATTCCTCGTGCAGAATATTTTATTTTGGAAAACGCCCCTGGTGATTCTTTCGTTCATATTAACCATGATATTCTTAGCGGTACCATGCCTACGCACTTTACGTATCTTTAGCGTCATCTACATGGTCGTCATGGTGGAGCTGTTAACATTCGGTGCCGGATTATTGAGTGCTAGCTATGGATTTATTAGACTAAGTTTAATGATCGTTGGCTCCATCTTCTATTTTTATATCATCATCACAATATCTACATACTTTAAGACCACTCACGAGAGACGCACAAATCCGTTTTGTTTCTTGACCACAGTCTTTTTGAGCTTCATTCTTGTGTTCATGAGCGTCTACTTGGCGCTGCGCGATGATCCAAGAACGATTCTATCGCTGGGTCTCCTGATCATATTCTACACCATTACGGTCATGCTGATTTATCATTCCATAGTCGTACGCAGTCGAATGAAAATGCCCAACAAGGAGGCATACTTTCAGATGGGAATACTATATTTCGTGGACTATGTCTGTATATTTATGCTAATTGCAATGTACTTTGAAATCGATGAACACATGACCGTAAACCTAAGACCCTGTGATATTGAAGAACAATAAAATAAAGTACGGATTACATGTAAAGCATTTTGGTTTTTGTTTTTGTTTTTGTTTTTTTTTGTTTCAAGAAAGCTTCGGATCCGTTTTGGTAAATAGCAAAGAAAATAAAAATGCTTTTGAATATTGTTCCTTAAGCTCTGGTTTTTCTTATGTATCGGCTTAATATTAAAATATTCTTTAGAATAATTATATCGAATCTATTTTACCTGTGAAAAGTACTTCAAAAATTGATAACAAAAAGGATGATTTGAACGATGATAGGAGGAGAAAACTACAGTCTTGGACTTCAAAGTTCAGCGAACTCATTTGAGAGCTTTGTAAAGAAGACATATATGCTGACCATAATGAGCATTCTAATGGCCATCTATGAGTGGCATTTTATACGCACATATTTTCGATATGATTTATCCACATACTCAACCATGGCTATGTCAATCGGCTTTATATTGGTCTGCATCTTCCACGCAGTCCCGAAAATTCGCTATGGATATCCAGCAAATTACTTCTTCATGATTGCCGCACAGGAGTTGATGATTTTGGCAACAGGCTCAATGTTAACTAAGGCCCGTTTCGATTATTTGGTCTTGCATACGATCTTTTCGCTATGCATCTTCATATGCCTGATAATAATCGGGGCCACACTGCAAAAGAATTTCAGCGCGGACCCGTTTCGCTTTCTAACTTTCATATTCCTCAACTTCATGATAGTTATAATATTGATATATTCCCATTTGACACTAGGAACTGCAAGTGCCATTATAATTATCAATTTCTTCACAATGTATTCACTATTCGCAGTGCTCATATATCACGCGATGGTATTGCACTGCGAGCAAAGTATGCTGCATGATGAGGATTTTATGCTGATGGGACTGCTGCTGTTCGTGGACTTCATATGCCTGTTCATGTTTGGAATCTTGTTCATATCAGAGCTCGTTATGAAGGCCCGAAAATATTGTTTCTGTATCGCAGGTACAATGATCGCCGATTTGCCAGGGATCTTAGACTTGGTTCCAATGTAGTTCCTTGAAACGAAACAAACTAACTTTAGACCATTTGTAATAAATTGACAGCGTAAAGTTTCTTTTATTTATATTTTCTTGTTTTATTTCCTGGACATTACTGGGTACGTTTTACATTAGTTTAGATGAGTTCGGTAAACGGTTTACATTTGAAATCAGATTTTTCGTCGGTGAGCGCCAAGACACGTTCGTGCAAAATCATGTGACCGAAAAATATTAATACGCTCAGGAAAAGATACTCATTTTGCGGCACATTGAATTGTCGATCATGGATAATTGTGGCCGCATACATGATCACAATTAGAGCGCTAATAGCGAAGTAGTTTCGCACGATACTAAAAATGATTTTCTTTTGAAAAAAGTAAGCGTTAATAAAGAAGACCAACAACAGGACAATAGATGTGGCAACAGTGATGCTCAATGCCAGTTCGCTTGGTACAAACCGCATCGGGAAGTAGGCGGCAAATACGATACAATTAATCACAACGACAGCGATTATAATCACTGCATAGATATTGACCAGGACGCCTTTACTGTTCTGCTGTTCAAAGGCAATGAACAGTGTGGACGTTTCGAAGATGATCGCAATACAGATGACATTGTAGGGAAACTTGCGTCCGCAGTACGTGCAGGATAATACACAAATGCCAAAGAATGTTCCCAGGAGCCAGTATCCATATTGAGGCTGTGCAAATTTGAATGTCCTCCAGCCCATGAAAATTCCAATGCAGATCCACTGTATCAGGGCGAATAGGAAGAGAAACACACTCAGACCATAGATACGTGCTGCGTGACTTATTTTCTCATCTGCCGGCTTTCCATAAACCTCTAAATTGGCGGAATTCATTTCTGTTGTTGAAATTTCACAATTTTGCTCTTAAATTCAACGCTTAGCTGATAGAACGTATTTTTTCAAAGTACAAAAAAGAAAGACGCATATAATTTTGCGAAATCGATACGGTTAATTTGGCAACACAATAATAGTAAACGATCTATACTATCTATCTAAGTCCTCGAACACATAAAGTGTTTCTCTTCAAGCAGAATTGAAAAAAAAACAGATTGTTTATTTGTGTTTGTTCATTTTATTCACATGAGTCATTCCATAAGCTACAAAATTCGTTTATAAGTTCCATTCTTTGTTAATCTGTATGCATCCCCAATCAAGAACATTAAAAATGCGAACTGGATGAAGAGTGACAGCGCACAGTGCATGGCATCGTTGAGTGGCACAATATCGAATCGTCCATGGATGTACTGCGAGTTGAATACGGTCGAGAACAGTATGAAGGCAAAGAAGAGTAGCAGAAAGATAATATTTAGCACGGTGCTCTCCACGAATAGCAATGTAATCAGCACAGACGCCAGGACTATCGTTAAAATCAGGAACAGCAATACTAATATGTTTACGGACGGGAGTAATTGCGGTGGGGCCTTGGCACCATAGAAATATAGTGCTACCAGCGTTAACATCGTTATTAAAACCCCTACAAGGAATTGTCCAATGGTGATCCCAAGCACTAAATATAACCCTGCCATGATTATGAATAAAACAATACCCAGTGACAGTACAACACTGCAGGGTGGCAGGATATAGTTCAGTTCCGGTATGCAGACCATCGTCATGATAAATAAAAATGCAAGCAATAGCCACACAATTCTAGGTACTCCCGTGGCCTTTTCAAAGTCAACTTTGGTCAATATTATCACAGCCCAAGTGATACATGCGATGGCTATCCATAAGATCGCAATCATGTACACTCGTTTAACGAGCTGTTGCACTGCACCGGGTTCGACTACGACCACGATCCGATCATTATTCTCGGGATTCTCCGGTGCCGCAAGGCGTCTGTTTGTTGTGTACAACACTCGCTGTTGTGACCGCCTATCATCCTGTCGCTGTTGTTGTAGGTTGAGCTGCTCCTGCCGTTGCAGTATCTGCTGCAGCTCATTGTGTGTTGGTATATGAAAGGGAATCATCATTTGCCCGATAGGTATACAATCAAATTTAGTGCAACATTAATTTATTGGATAATTGTATGAAAGTGGGTATGGAATCTGAAAATGGGGACATATCAGTAAAAGGTGTTGTGATTGTCAAATATTGACATATTGACCTATTCTACTATACTACTACTATATTATGTATTGATTCATTGAAATACATTTTAACATTAATATAATTTTTAAGAATGCATTTTTTATACCTTTCGACCATTGAAAATGGTCAAAAAACGGTATATTAACTTTGTGCAAATGTATGTAACAGGCAGAAGGAGGCGTGGTAGACCCCACAAAGTATAAATATTTTTTACTTAATATTATTGAATATATTATTAATGGATATATTTAAAATATGTATACCCAATAGCACTAGGTTGCAAGGGTATTATCAGGTTGTCTGTCGGTCTGTATATATGTTTGTATGTTTATGTCTGTCTGTCCGTCTTTCCCTCTGTTTGTCTGAATGAAAGCCTTGTTAATAAGAGCCTAGACTATCAATGTTGGTGACAATATGTAAAATTATTGCAAGCAGATCAAGTTTAATTTTAAATTTAGCCATGTTCCCTTTGGGTCTCAGAAATCGAAAAATAAGCAAATTCTAAGCGATATTTCAATTCTGGTAATTCTTTTTGGTAAGCACAATAGACAGCACCGTTCCAATTCTTTCTTTAAATGTAACTACAAACGGATATTTACCATAGAAGTAATTTAACAAATAATTTTAGTGAACATACTGAATTCTCTGGCTCCCTCTGCAAGTATGCAATACAAAATACTCTAAATATAGGACTAATGAATTTATTTATTTTTTTTTCAATTTTTTAAAATAAATAATTTTTGTGGACAGCTGTCTCGTTTGTAGCTCTCTTACTAGTTAGTATCACTATTACTATGTGTATGTTATGTGCTGATAGATTTAATGATACAGTGGAATACTCATACTATACACTGTACCGACAGTTGGTCTACATGCTAAGGTCTTTCTTCTACTGGGAACAGAATCCGTTCAAATAACTTGCAGAGTTAATGGAGCCCACTCTTCTGTCCCACATAATCGCAGGGCACAATAGGCATTATCATGTGATATCTTCATTTAAGTATCTATTGGCCAAATATTTCGGTTGTAACCCATTGTGCTGGGTCGCCTCGTTGGCACGTCATGATTATACGGAAGGAATGCGTAGTCAAGCATGCAGAAATCAACAACAACAAAGCCGAAGAATGGAGAATGGAGAATGTTAAGTAGTAACGATCAAGCCAACAAGGGAACAACAGGAACAGTCACAATGAAAAGCAGCGATAATAGTGATAGGGATGCGTTCATCGCTTACCCCCTTTAGCAACTGCTTCTTGGGCAATGTTTGTTGTTGTTTTGGCTGATCGCTTGAGTGCCGAGCGCAAAGGATAGAAATAGTATCTTTGAGATACTTTTGAGTGCACCACCGCATCTGCGGCCTCCATCACGACGATCACTTTCACAGACAGCGCGATTGCCGCTTTGTCTGATGAACGACTCAATCAGTTGGCTGCGCTTATCCCTGATCCTGCCAAAGAGATGCAAATGCTGCAGACAGTTGGGCAGCTGCACGCCAGTTGATACTACAGTAGTCCCTACTCACCGTACCGATGATGCCACCCCAAGACCATCAGCTTTTGTTAATGCAAAGATTGTTCAATCAAATTGTTAGCTTTACATATTTTACCATGGATTTGAAAGATCTTAGCTTATGTTGCAACTAGAATTTCTAAGAACTTCTAGAGACTGAATACTTGTACACGGACAAGAAAATGACAATAACTACTTAGTGCTTATATGTAGTCTTGGAGAAGCAACAAAAGATACTCATCAAGTTATGGATAAAGGTATGATCCTTAAAAAAATACAATAAAAACTCAGAAAAATACTACTAGCAATGCCACTGTTAAGTGTGCTCAACGCTAATACACTTGACCAAATCCAGTTTTTTTTTTTTTTTTTTTTTTTTTGTTTGTATTATTATTATTAAGTGAAGAATCCGTAACCAAATCCAGTAAAATATTTATTATTTATTATTTTTATAGTCACTAGGAATCGTTCAGTTCCTTCTGAACTTAACCTAATGTGTAGTTTCAAAATAATATTATGGATAATGTGCCTTAATAATTTCATAAAATTTTTTTTTTTTTTTGTATATTAGCCTAAATAATAATATATACAAATATACATTGGAGAAGTAAAATACATATATATAATAAATATTTAGCTTCCAGGTTGAGAGTATTTTGTGTTGCATACTTCGCAGGAAGTGCCTTTTAAATCGGTACCTCTTCAATAATATTTCCCAAATAACATCTGTGTTAAATATCCGTTTGCAGAAGTCTTTTGAACGGTGATTGTTATTGTGTTTGCCAATAATGAGGGCGTGGCAAAATTTTTTTTTTTTTTTTATTATTATTAAGTGAAGAATCCGTGAATCCGTACATCATAATATTGTATCTTAACATCACAGGGTGGAAAGCGTGGCAAAATTGTGAAATATTGTATATAATGTTAAGCAAAATTTAATATTCCTGATTATAACGAATCAATATATACTTGAGGTAGGGTCCTACACGCTTTCTTCTGCCTGTTACATATAGTTTTTGATGGTACAAAGTTAAACTGCCCTTCAACCTTATGAGTTACGGATATAATAAACTGAAAAGGGCATATTATAAAGATTTGTTTGTAACACATTAAAATTCGTATTATAAGTTTAAACACTAATGTAAATACTTTCAGAATCCCATATTTTTTATGTTACTGAGGGGTCAATGCACGAGGAAAATTCTTGATTTGACAAAAATGTGGGGAAAAGTGAAAGCGCCGGGCACGGCATGCAAACGAATGCATTGGAGCACGTACGGCAAGATGTTGGGGGAGTAGGTGTGTGTGTGTGTGTAGGGTAGAGTTGCCGCTGTCCGGCCACATGACATACATGCAACAAACTAAGCAGGGGTGGGGGGAGGTAGGGGCGAATTTGTCGATTTTGCATTTGCCATGCGAGGGCCAACAACATGAAACGAAACGGTCGCCGGCCGCAAAAAGCACAGCCCAAAAAGCTCACGGAAGCGTAACGAGCGAGGCGCATGCACACACTCACACACACACAGACACACACACACACATCGAGGGGCATACTGGTGCAGATACAGATGAGCAGAGCCGTCAGCTTCAGGCCTGGGTCAGTGGAGAAGGCAAGAGAGCTTGGCACAGGTTCTAGCTGTGGTCTCTGAACAATTTATAATATTCTATTAGTTCCACGACCCGAGCCGAGCCAGTGCCCGAGACTGAGCCGTAGAACTGAGGCACTGAGGCAGCGACAGCGACAGAGGCAGCGGCAGCGACAGCGCAGTTAGCGCAGATAATACATCCGTTTCCGGTTAAGCCCATATTTTTGTGCCATTTAGTGAGTGAGGCACTGAGGCGGGGGCGGGAGACGGAGGCGGCGGCGGAGGCGGGGACCATGCGAGTGAGACTGGAACAGACAGCTACAGATGCTGATGGCTAGACAGCCACAATGCCAGTGACAAACCCCAGGGAGGGAGGTAGGGCACAGGGAGGGGAGGGAGGGGGAGTAATGGGAACGGAGAACGTAGCTCGAGCATGAGCACGGGCCTGGCATCAAGTGATGCGACAAGTGCAGTCGTCGTCACTGCAGCTGGAGCGTTGCTGGAGCGGAATCGTCAACGCTTCCGCATATTTCTCATTTCCATTTCCACAATTAAACATTCTGCGAGTGTGTCTAACGTTATGGAAAATGGGGTTGTCCATCGTCGGATCGGTAGGGTGGAGACCCAACAGAGTCGCCCTGTGTCTTAGATAAATCAAAGCTGCAATTAATAACAGAGATAGAGGGAGAGGGAGAGAGTGCGAGAGGGAGAGCGATGTAGGTTTCGGAAGATTAAAACTTGAGCACGAGATGGGAGCTTGGAGCAGCCTGGTAATTATGCAGCTGCAACGGAAGCTTCACTGTTGGGGGGCGTGGCGGGCCCCTCGGTTTATCGCTGCGTTTTTAGGGGCAGCTGTTAATGAGCTGTGCACGTGGCAGGTGGCAGTTGTATCCAATGCGACAGCTTCCTGCAACCACACCTCATCGTCGCCAAGCTGTGCAAACAGACAAGGCATGTATGTTATACACCTTCCTACATGAGGTAATCCAAAACAGCAAAATAAACAAGAGGAACAGAATTTTTAAATTTTACATATACACTATTTTATTTACCTTTTTCAAACTTTAAATACTAAATATTGTATTTGCTGAGCTACAAAAAATTGTCGATATGCGGTCAAATATCAGGAATATTTTTCTAACCTTTCGTGGCATTCAAACTATATATACGAGTATCGTATATATTCATGAGTCGCTCACAAAAATGCTAATTTATTGCCACAAATGCGCGACGAACAATTGAAAAGGAAATTCTACTCAACCCTAGAGAATGTTATTCAGCTACAACAACAGCAACAGCAACAGCAACTAGAAACGAAGCATACAATTTATGCCACTAATAAAAATGTTAAAAAAAATAAATTAGCGAAATTCCGGAAATTGTAACAAATTAACATTGGCGCGAATGTAATTAGTAACGCCGCGTTGGGTGGTTTCTTTTTTTCTTTCCCGAAACCTGGGGAAATAATTAAACTTTTGTCGGCATCTACATAATACCAATGACCTGTATGGGATCTGTGTTTAGTGCATTGTAATTAGAAAAACATGCAAGTGGAATAAATTTCAGAGAGCGAAAAAAATGATATTTATCGGGCTGACATTAACCAGCTGCAAGTAGTAGTACTACATACCTGATGAATACCGTATGTTGTATGTTGGAAACTTACTATATTTCAATTTCTGATGAATCACCTCGAATAATTTGCGCTGCATACCAAATGAATTTCAAATTAAGTGGGCGTGCCGGGCTTTTTTGAAGACCTCGCGGGGCGATTGCTCAAATTAGACAGTGCTTAGGCGGGTAAACTAATGGGGATATTTAAGAAGATCTTACCACACTTGAAGTAGTGTGACTACGGGTTGTACCAAAACTAAGAAGTGATAGATTAATATAAGTAATTTTTTTAATATTAAGATTCCTAATACTATTTCTATAAAGGCGAAACAGAAACTTGTTAAGCCTTTGTGACATTGAAGATGTGCAACAAATTTCCCATATACCATCAAAATTTTCTTTAGATTGTGATACATGTACGTATATTATAATCCTTCTGTATATGTATGTCAGGGTTTATTCCTTATAGAAACTTATGAACGCCTTTCGACACTAATATGCATTTGGAGCATCAGATGGCACCTAATTAAACCTAAGCTTAATTAAACCTAGCAGATTTTCATGTAAAAATCTTCGTTTCGACCGGTTGTTCCTATGGCAGCTATGTATATGTTATACTGATCCGATTTAGATAAAATTTTATAGGCATAATATATATATAGAGAAAAAGTCCCATCTAGTAAATTTAATTTGAATATCTTGACAAATAACAAAAATTGGCCGATAGTTTGTATGGCAGCTATACCATATATCGGTCCGATCCGGCTCGTTTCGACTTATATTCGACTTATAAGAAGCATGTTTGCTAAATTTCATCAATATAGCCTTACAACTGAGGGACGGACGAACAGTCTGATGGCCAGCCGGACAAATAAACGGACAGACAGACAGACAAACGGACAGACGGATGGAAAGACAAAAGGACAGACAAGGGTAGATCGATGCTCATGGTGATGCTGATTTAAAATAAATAATATATATTTTTTGGATCGGAGATGTCTGCTAACGCCCGTTGAAAGCTCCTGGTCAGAATTAATATACCTTATTAATACATAAGGGCATAACTGGTTATATCAATTTAAAGTTGAAGTTGTGCAAAAGATTTTCATATGAGTCAATCACAATAACTTTAGAACAATACAATAGCAACCTGCTGTATGTAAATCTAATCTCAATCTCAATCTAAAGGATTATCTCACATTAAGTTACATTTAAAATTTCGTTTAGCTTTTGTGATAGTATTCAGATCTGTCCGATTTCAAAGTCAGTGCCATCTGTCAAGTTTGTCTTTCAGCTAGTGTCATTACCAATTCAGCTACCTAAAGTGATTAACGATACCTGGACGCAATATTAAGAAATTAAAAGACTTGATTAATTTCCCACTAGTATATGCGGGCAACTTCTTTTTGCTCACTTTCGCTGCTGGGGCTGGGCCTCGACCCAATGAGGCGAGCGGACCTTAGGGACGCCTACGCAAAACGCTTTGTCAATTGTCGCGCCGTCGCTTTCCTGACCATTTCGTGGGTGTTTGAATTTATTAGCGGTTTGAAGTGAGGTTTTTACTCGGCTCGGAAACTGGAACCGAAACCGTAAACGAAATTGAAACTGGCGATTGCCGACCGGAGCGGACTCTGACATGCTTTGAATTTTTGATTGATTTTCAAGTTATTAATATTTATTTATTTCGCCAATATTTCTGACTGTGGTTCCTCGTGTTGTTGCCGTTGTTGTTGTTGTTGTTGCTGTTGCTGTTGTTGTTGTTGGTCGTAACACATTTCTTATATATTTGCGAAATGTTCAAATAAACACGTTGTATGCCGCTGTTAATGGCCGCATAAATTGTTGTCAAAAATTATTATTATTACCTTTTTTTGACGTTTGTTTATTTATCATAAGGCCGAGCTGGCTTGCTGTAGCTGTTGCTATTGTTGTTGCTCTCCATATTGTAGTTGTTGTTGCTGTGTCGAAGAAAACAGGCGTCTGGCCCGCACGTGCCGCAAGACCAAAACAGTTTCGTCGTCTAATGCGTCGTGCATTAGTGCCCCAAATTATCGTTAATGCCAAAATCAAACTACAAATCGGTTATAGACCGAAACGGCAAAGGTTAAAAGCCTCGTATGGCTACTCCTGCTGCTGTACCCCGTGAAACGGGCAGCAGGAGGTGGTAAAGAATGCAGACAGTACAGGGCAGTGAAAGAAATAACTTTATAATAGAAAAAAAACAATGTTAGTATACCCTTTTTGACCATCATTCAATAGTCGCAGGGTATAATTATTTAAATTATGATTGCAATAATGAAAATTGTAGAATAAAGTAAATAGACTAAATAAATATCTAACATACCTATTTATTATACTTTTTAAAATATACATGTGTAACATTGATAAAAACGAGGTAACTAAAAGTCGCTCATTAACATGCCAATGTAGCCAGCGAAGTCAACATCCTTTTATAGCACACGCGTCTCTGCAGGAGAAAATTATTACCATATATGTATATGTTAATATGGATATGAATATGAAGACATGCATATGTATGCGTGTTGATTGCGTGTGGCAGTGTGAGTGCACCCTCGCGAGGGTGGCTTGGCAAATTGCTTGCTTTTAGTGCGCACCGCGTCACGTGACTCTGTAAATTGCATAGCCAGCCTCATTAAGTATTTATCGATGATATTAATAGTTTTGAATGAGTATTGCAAATACATTTATAATTAACCCGATAAAAGAACGAAAAATAACATAATTTTATATTATTTTAATATTATATTGTTGATAATTGAATGAAAATAAATAAAAGAGTAATTAATACACAATAAAACACAGATTTAATTGTGTACACTTATTTATATATTTATTCATAATAAACGGAAAAATCTTATTAATAAAACAAACATAAAAATAATAGGTTTCATTTAATTTAAATCATGATTTATTGTAATACTTAAATATTTCTGCTTTAATTTTTAATAATAAACAATATTGTAGTTTTTTAACAAATATTTTAATTCTTTTTTATCTGCCTTATTTTTTAAAGACTTTACTAAAAAAAAAATTTTTTATATTTTTTATTTATTTTTTTATTTATTTTCTTATTCATTTATTTATTTCTTTCTTTCTTTATTTATTAGTATATGTATTCATTTATTTATTTTTTTATTTATTTATTTACTTTTTTATTTAGTTTTTTATTTATTTATTTACTTTTTATTTATTTTTTTATTTATTTTTTTTATTTATTTACTTATCTATTTATTATTTCAATTATTTGAATTCCACTTTACCTGCCTTTTTTCCATAAAACTTTACTAAAATTCAACTAAATATATATCATATTCCAGTTTCCTGTCCAACATTGAAACGAAATGAAGCCTAACCTCAAACTGCATATATTCCGGTCAGCATGTTCCACTAATTTCCGATCCTCAGTTGGAGTAACAACTTAGTGAGGTGAGTCAGCTCTCAATGTACTACATAGTGAGAGTCCGCTGCCTGGTTGCCATGGTTCATTAGAACCTTTTACAGCAAACCAAACAAAACCAGCAACCATCGACAAGGCTGGGCCAGCTGAGCTCAGTTCCAGCTACTCATAAAAATTTCGCAGCTCATAAGCGCCAAAGAGAAGAGGAAGGTGAATGGGACGGAAAGGGAAGGTAAAGAGGGAGAGGGGCGAGACAGAGACCCAGGTGAACGAAGCGTACAAAATCATTTCCTACTAAAGCGAGCGGACATGGCACGGAGATGGGTGATGGGAGCGATGGTGATGGTGATGGCAGTGGTGTTGTAGTTGGAGTCGCAGTTGCAGTTGGAGGTGAGCTCAAAATGCGTGACTGCGACTAATGACCCGCACGTGTTCGGGTTACCCCTCAGCGGCGGCAGAAGGGAGTGAGGGGAGAGGGCGACGACTATGTAGCCAGAATTGATTACGATCGCTGGACGCATATTAATTGTGCCAGCAGCAGCAGCCTATGAAAAGGATACTCAAAGGATGCAGTTGCTGCACAAATTTGGAGCTCGTTGGCAGCGACTGCGACTGCGCATATGATTAACAACTTAATGGATGTGGATGTGGGGATGTGGGAATGTAGATGTGCATGTGGATTCTGGGCTGTCTGGCCCGGCAGTGTCGTCTCCTTGGACTTGGCAGGCAGTGCGTGATCAACGTGCGCGTGTTACAGCAGGTAAACAGCGCATTTGTCTGCCACTCGATCTCCACTGGCACCTCCACACACACACACACTGGTACATATTTCCAGCGTACACCACACACCAAGCTCAAGGCTCTCGTGTGCCGCCCATGTGGGGAATGGAAATGAGATTCAGAATGAGAATGACCGAAAATTTGTCACACACCGACGACGACGGCGACGACGACGATGCGTTCCATCTAGGGATCCGTAGTCGCCAGTTTTATATTTATGGATTCTGAAGAGTATGCGCTGTGTGTATGTGTGTGTGTGTGTGTGTGTGTGCTGTAGATCTTATCCGTTCAGTTGGTGTGCGGCCACGTAGCACGCGGTTACTGGAACTCGAATTGCCATCGAAATTATGCCAGGCACATTGCTTTATGTTGGGCCCCCCAGCAATGCTAATTAGCACTAATTAAGTAATTTATTAGACACCATTTGAATAGCTTCTAGCCGAAGAATTGATCAGTAGTAAATGATATTTATGGATGAAGTGATACTTTAGGTTATACAAATACTCCAGCATGTGCAGTAAGCCAGGGCCGTAGCTAGGCATGTGCAGGGTGTGTAGTGCACAAGGGCTCCTGTCTGCCCGAATGGGCAATTCTACCAATTGTATTCAGCAAACACGTGATTAGTGCTATTTTTGTTACCGTCTTGATTTCGCACGCTTTTTCACTAGGTACCCAAAAGCAAAAAGAACTGTTATATTTAGATGGTAAAAATAGCTTACTTATAGAGACAATAGTTGACAAAAAATACATTTTTTTTAGGAAACTAAATTTTCACCTGCAGTAGTGCTATTATTTTAACCGCAGCTGTATATTATAATATATTTTAAATATTAAAATTAATTTGTTTTGTAGCTTAATGCATGAATGAATACATTTAAGTGTGATATAGTGAAAGTTGTCTTTGACCAAAAAAGATTCTACTTAAAAATGATATTAGAAAAAACAAACCAAATAAAATAAGTTCTCCAGGAGCAGGAACATTCATCATGAAATGTCTTGCAACCAACTTTTGTCTAAATACTAAAAATTAAATCTTCATAAACATGAGACAAAATAAGTCTTTAATTCTATCTGTATATTTATCGTCCTCATCATTAGAACTGTTTAAAATAAATCTGAATAAACTGTTGTTATATTTCTTATGATATTTCTTGATTTGCAAGATCTCTTAAGCGCAAGACAACCCTAAAGCCAGCAGCGCCAGCCATAGATCCCCCGATAAGCAATCTTGATAAGCTGCAACAAGCGCCAGCTTTAGGCGCAACCAAAGCAACTCGAGCAACTGAACAAATAAGGAATGAAATGAACTCGAAATGTAAATGGAAACTGTAGCAGAAGGCAGCCAAGATCGGCGACTATAGACGCAAATGCATAGACAACAAAGGCGACTACATGAGGCAGTAGCAGCAGATGTGGAGTCGCAGAACAAGCAGAGCCACAACCGGACGCAGTGTGACCGCCAAGTACAGACTACCAAGTTACTCAAGTTACAATGAAATTTGTCTGGGGCGAGTAAACATTGCCACCGCGCGCGGCAAGTTTAGCAGGCAGGCAGCAAAATGGCGTACGGTAGCAACAGTTGCGGTTCAGAACTTGCGAAATTCATGGGGTTTCCGACAGGAAGCCGCGAAGAGGCGAGCAAAGACTCGGCAGCCTCGGCATGAGGCATGAGGAATGTGTTGGCCGCACGTCTTTTGCTAATAACCGTCATAAATTTGGCGCGGCAACAAATTGAAATTAAACGAAGGCAACTCGGGGCGACTCGACTTGGCCGGCGGAACGGCAAGATCCAAAAGCTACACCCGGCACGGCACAGCCGCAGAATGCAATCAGAGAGGATCGTGATTTTGTGTGGGTAACCAGGCAGGCAGAGAGCAAAAGAACAACAGGAGGAAAGAGAAGAAGCACAAGAAGAAGAAGAAGAAGAAGAGTTGTGTAACTACTTTGTTGTTGTCATGTAGTTAGCACTTGAAGATTTATCCGCGTGAATTAATTGCGATCTTGTTGCACAGATTCCCTGCGAAATGAAGATCACTGCGAAATGGAGACCGAAACTGCAACTGCAACTGCAACTGAAAGCGGCAGTCGGCAGTCGGCAGCATCTGCCACCGCATCCATGGGCCACATGTGGCGCACACAACATGGCCCTTATCAAATTAAACGGTAGCACAGCTGGAGCTGGAGAGGATCGCCCCAGTACTGGCTACTTGTTGGCCATACAGAGATTATGACAATTATGGTCTGCCATAAATTCAAAGCGCGTCGCCGGAGTCGGCCGAGATCAAGCGCAATACTGTTCATCCGAATCGATATCCATAAACCATACCATAAAGCCCTTTCACCCGCTGCCGATCTGCCTATCGCGATCGGCCGCGATCGGTGGCATTATTCATGGGCGCATTCTCATTGTTACCGAAGGCTCGTAAATCAAGCAACATTTCGATGTGTCACAGTCACAAGCCATTGAACTGATCGTTGATCGACGATCGCCGATTGCCGATCAACGATCGTCGATCGTCGGCGACAACATTATTAGGCGAGATCCCCAATCGCCCATCGCCCATCGCCGTTCGCCGTTCGCCTTTCGATCGACACTTATGACATTACGGATTATGATTATGGCGCTCGCGTGCTGTTTATGTATGCCAAGCGAATAATGCGAGATATCTACCGAGTGTCTTTGCCGAAGCTTTCGCTTTTCAATACCCTGCAGTGATGGTCAATATAAGAAATTCAGCTACTGAACTCGGTGAAAACAAGCAACTTGCTGACAAAACTTCTTAACCAAAGAGTTAGGAATTTTCAAACTAATATCTAGATATACATTTTATAAATTGAGTAGAGCTTTATTTGTAATTTAAAATATAAATAAATTTATAATATAGCTAAAAATTGTCTACTTAAAATTAAAATAATTAATATTTAAAATTGTTCTTTAAATATAAAATATTTACATATCATAAACCAATTGTCTCTCAGAACCAAAATGTTTTTAAATAATCTGGTTTCATACTATCGATAAGAATTATTCAACATAACCTATCAATAGTAATCGTATCATATATAATATAAATATTATTCATTATAGGCAATTCTGTGTAACAATATAAAAGTTTTTAAAGACCTTGAAAAGTAATTTTTTTTATTTTTTAAAAGTAATTGTATTTTACAGTCTATCGATAGTAATCGATATAATATAGTTCAATGCTTGTTTGTTTAAAGACATCAATATTAAAATGTTTAAAATAATTGAGTATTTAGCTATATGTACTTAACGATATTAACCGTGTCACATTGTCAAGTACCATTTCCAAAACATGGCGATAACAGTCGATAAATTGGTTTTCTCTAATCGTATTATAGATTACCAAAAGCTTTTTACAGAGTATCATATAGTATTGTTCATTCATTACATTGTATTTTGTTGGATATTCTGCTGAGCGACGTGGCAATCGATGCCACTTGGATCGTCGCATCGTTCATCAGCATGCGTCGCAGGCGTCGTCGTCGTCGGCAACGCGTTGCGATGCGATGCGGCGTGGCGCGATGCGACGCGTCTCTGCTGATCAATCAACGCCTTTAAAAGTGACTGCGACTGCGACTGCGATTGGGACAGCAAGACTTCGAAAGACTGCAGTTTCTTATTACGAATACTGCAGGGTTCGCTCGCGACTCGCGCACCTCGTACTCGCTTCATTTTGGCAAATACTTTTTCGCGCAATTCGCGACGTTTACAAATTGCCGCCATTAATTAGGCAAAAAATGCACGCACCGCCGACGACGACGTTGACTGCGACTGCGACGACGACGGCGACGGCAACGCAGTTCGCGGTGTAGGCGAGCCCAAAAATCAGCTACCAGCTCCGGCTGTGCCACTGGCCACTTGGAGCTGGCAGCTCATCCAGCACATAATAATCAGCGGGTGGACAGCAACAGGATTGGCATGCGCTTCAAAATTAATTACCCTCGCCCTCGGGCAATCGCCTGTTGTTGTTGTTGTTGCTGTTGTTGTTGCTAATTAAGTTGTTTGCGTTTTGAGTTATTGAACTGCGTCGCGGACAAACTGACGAGCCGAGTTCGCCTTTTGGGGCAGCGTTACGTGCTGCAATGCACCGCAGAACGGAAGTGCTGCGCATGAGTTGGGTCGGTCGATTTGATGGCCACGTGGGAAGGTTTAAGTAGGGCAAAGGAAAGGAGCTTTAACAATGTATATATAAGCAAATGTTAGGGTATAGTTAGAGAGCTTACTAGGTGTTTAGGTTTCACTTGAGATGTTTCAGGAAAATTCCTCTGCAGAGTCTGTTTAAATTGTAATGTAGGGAAGAGGTTCATACTGTAATCATTATTCTGTACGCCAATCGCAATTTTTGTATTTACTTGGCCGGTGGGCGTGGCAACTGACAATTTAAATTTACTTTATCAACGTATGATATGCACTAAGCTTCATGCTAAGTTTAGTCTCTTTAGCTTTTATAGTTGCTGTGATCACGACGTTCATACGAACAGATGAACAAGCGGTTTTGACTATACGGCTTTGATGCTGAGTACATATAGTACAGTACTTTGTGGGATTTACCACTGCTTATTCTGCCTGTTTTATACATTTTCTGAAAGTAAGTATTTCTTTTTACAATTTTCAATGGTTGAAGACTAAATTTAATCAAAACATATATAGAAGTAAGTTGAGCTATTGTGCTCCACTCCAGAAATAACTATAGATTCTGTTGTATCTCAAATGTCGTTAACGTAGTAAAATCCTTTGAGATGGATTTAGCTTCGATTAACGACAGTAAACGGTAGTAAGTGATTGTTCTGATATTAAGACTGCTTGGACTCACAGATACATCATATACAAGTCGTACTTATGCCTACTTCTCTAGTGACCCTTTAAGCTCGTGATCGGCCCTTCCCCCATACACTTGCTGACTCTCCCCACTTGTAAATAAGTTAATCACTTGACTCAGTTGTCAACCTGCCTGCTGAATGCCCTCCAGGGCTGTCATCTCATCTGGAACTGTCCAACTGGCAGTTGGCTGCACTTGTCGGGCAGCTGTCCCCGCTGCTCGTAATGAATATCGCGTGCTCAGCCTGAGCTGCTGCCCACTGGACCATGGCTTAAAGCAACAAAAACAGCTACAGAAACAACAGCAACAGCAACAGCAACGGCAACGTCAACGGCAAAAGAAATTAAAGATGCGGCAAAGCTGTCAACGCATTTGCTGCCTTTGTTGCTGTTGATGTTGATGTTCGTTTGACAGTGTCGTTTGTGGCTCGTATCGCATAATTAGTGTCTCTCTCTCCAAATAAATCAGTTGCCGTCAGCCCATAGACAGAGGGAAAGGGGGACAATCGGATGGAGGACAGGGGGACTGACTTCCAGCGCCAGTGACTATTTCAATTTGTTTTCGAGCTCCGTTTTTGGGGGCCAATCGAAAGGGGTCACCGCTTGATTTTTTTCGGACTCCAAACAGTTGGACATTTTATCTGTGGCTGTCGCTGATGTGATTTAAGTGGTTTTCCACAATGTTCAAACATTTCCATGTCTTAATTTAGTATATGTTATGGCTTTTCCAAAAAAACAAGCTTTAGCAAGATTGAGAAGTGGAACAAAAACGTTGCAAGTGGAATTTACAAAGTGTTTTGAAAATATGTATTTCTTTTATTCATTTATTTATTTTATTAATTAAAAAATATTATCTACAATGCTTAATCTATGAGATTTTTGATTTCTCAAAGTACTAGCAGCCAGAACCTCGACTAGAAGATATTTAATTTTTTTTTTTTTTGCATTTTAAAATAAGATAATCTTTAATAATTTTGTATTTTATTTTATTTTGTTTTAAAATATAAAAACATAATACTGTTATTGCAATCAATAACATTGTAATAACACAAAATACCAATAAAATACTGAATTTTATCAATTTTTAAAACAAATCAAATGAAATCTAATATTTTCTTTTAATTACAAAATGCACATATTTTTCCTACTATTTCTATATATATTTAAAAAAATAAAAAAATATAAATATATATAATAAAGTTAAAGCAATCAATAACATTATACTACATAACACAATATACTAATAAAATACTGAATATAATAAATTATAATATCCAAATCAAATCTAACATTTTCTTTTAATTACAAAATTTTTCTTACTATTTCCTGTATTTACCCCACTGTATGGCGCTTTCTTTCTATGGGAATGTATCGCAGTATTGGCTGTTTGATTTCTACTAAGTGCCGTCGCGTGTTACCTGCCTCGACCTGCTCGGCCGCATTGGGCTCGGATAAGGATTAGATAATAAGTTCTTAAGAGCTTGTAAAGTGTTCGCCGTGTAACCCGTTGAACTTGCATTCCCATTAGCGCTGCCTCTTCTCGCTGACATTAACACTCGTCTCGCGCTGATCCACTTTAAGCCACGCTGCAGATGGAACTGGGAGAAGGGAGCGGGGGGTGGCGGCAACAACAATGCCACATTATGGGGCATCAGTGTTATCCATAAGCACATTAATTTGATTAATAACCACCTGCAAATCATTTCCATGTCACACAAAAGAACGCAGAGCTGATAAAAAAATCTGCGCGAGAAAGAAACGTGGGGAACGCAGGCGAGGGGGCATGCCACGAATCCCCTAAGTAGCAAAAGTGTCAGCAACAAATGCTGATGGCAATGGCTGGCGATGAAGAAATGCCATTACAGGGAGGCAGCCCCATCAATGCCACCGTCAGGCAATTTACGCACCCGACTTGGGCGATATATTCCCAATCGAGTTGGCTGGCAACCCTTTGGCTGCTTTCACATAAATCGCTATCTTTATGGAATTTTTATGGGCAATCTCCTCGCAGGCATACGCACACACTCGCACACACTCACACACACTCGCTCACACTCACACACATCCACATTGGCATACTGAATCCTAACTAATACAGCACTTCCGTCGCATTCGCGTTGCCAGGCTACCCCGAACAGATTTGAAACCATCCCGAGCTGAAGGAGCTGGAAAAAGGTGCACACGACACCTGGTAGGTTAAGTGGTACATTCATTTTTTCCTCATTCCCCACTCTTTCTTCCTCTTTCTCTTGCTTTCGCTCGGGTAGTTTGCGTTCTCTCTCACGTTTGGCCAAATAAAATTTCCTGTTTCTCCCGTTGACGGGGGCAATTTGTTTTGATAACAAGAGAAAACTGCCTGCCAACTAAAGTATCTCATAGATAGATTTGCCAACCCATTGAACTGCTCAAAAATAGATTGAAGAAACGCATATTTCATATTGTTAGAGTGCATAGCATATGAGGAATGAGGAATGAGTCTGTTTTGGAGTTTTGAATTTAATAAATACCCAAAAATCGGAAATTCTTCGATTAAGCTTTTATTAGTTCTATAATATATTAGAAAAAAAAAAGGAAATAAATAATAATAATAATAATAAAATAATAATAATAATAATAATAATAATAATAATAATAATAATAATAATAATAATAATAATAATAATAATAATAATAATAATAATAATAATAATAATAATAATAATAATAATAATAATAATAATAATAATAATAATAATAATAATAATAATAATAATAATAATAATAATAATAATAATAATAATAATAATAATAATAATAATAATAATAATAATAATAATAATAATAATAATAATAATAATAATAATAATAATAATAATAATAATAATAATAATAATAATAATAATAATAATAATAATAATAATAATAATAATAATAATAATAATAATAATAATAATAATAATAATAATAATAATAATAATAATAATAATAATAATAATAATAATAATAATAATAATAATAATAATAAAAATAATAATAATAATAATAATAATAATAATAATTATAATAATTATAATAATAAAAATAATAATAAAAATAATAATAATAATAATAATAATAATTATTATAATAATAATAATATTAATAATAGTATTGGCAATTTCTGAATTGGTTTAATGTATTAAGTTTAAAGTAAACTATATATATATAGACTTAATATACATTTTATTTCTTAAAATAATTGTTTATTTGAAATATCATCGCTTTTCATTAGTTACTCATATTAAGAAATGTTAGAATATTTATGAAAATTAATTTAATTTTTTTTTTTTAATTATTTTTTTTTAATATACACTAAATTAATAAACAAGGAGAACCTTTTAATCTCTTTCAAATGTATCTATCGTCTGTCGTTCACTATCTACAGCTCCAACAGAACTGTATGATAATGCTAGGATAAACCTTTCAAGCACTTTGTAAGCGAGTACTCTCACTCGGGTCAGTACTTATTGGTTTTAGTTACGCCACAAGGACTTAAGCAGCGTCTCCCGGCGCCTTTGTTGTCCTCTGTCCGCTGTCCGTTCTCGTGCTGTTGTTGTTGTTGCTGTTGTTGTTGGTAGTGCTCCCGTTCGGTGTTCGGTTACCGCCGACACCACGTCACAGCAGTCCCTGAGGGTTGTGCCCTGCCAGATACTATTGGAATAGGGCAATGCTTACTTACACGAGTATTTATCGATGGACGCGTGTCTGTTTATTAATTGAAGTATTTGTTCTGCCAGTGTGTGTGCGAGCGTGTGTGTGTGTTGTCGTTTTTTTTTCTGTGAGTGTGTGTCGCCAACGTTGCCGCCGTCTGTTGTCTGTTTGTTTTTTCGTGCTTGCAGTAGTCTACTGCTTGCCTGTTGTTGCTGTAACTGTTATTGTTGTTACCATGTCGCGTCAACACTTGAAACTTGAAACATTCCCCGTCCCCTGACCCTGCCCCACCTCCTTGTGAGATGTATTTTGGTCGTGGTCGTCTTGCACAGTTCACCAGTTTGTTTACATTAACCAATTAGCGGGGGTGGCGAACCTTTGACATTTTATTGACATTTGCGGTCTCATATTTGCTTTGACAGGCACTCTTTGTATGTTCTGCAAGTGTCTGTGTGTGCGTGTGTGTGTGTGTGCGTGTGAATGTGAAGTATGTTCACAGCTGAAGCAAACAGCTGCAAGAGATGTAACATGTAGATATGTTAAATAAAATATGTATTAATTGCATCAAACATGACGATAGAACTGTAATCTGGCAACGCTATGTTAATTAGCAGAGACATGTTAGTACACATTTTATGTATACATTCTGTAAATGTGGTACAGTCATTATATAATAAGTATCAATAATTATTATTGTGTGCTCACTTCTGCTTGCATATCATTAACTTAGTCTCTAAAGAATATCGCAATTTCTACAAATTCCCACAGAGCTGCCTGGCAAGAGCTTTGACACTTTGAGAAATCCCCTCTGAGCCTTTAAAATGCAGCATCAGCTGCATAAGTTGAGTAAGAAAATGACAAGGAACAACGATAACAACAACAGCAGCAGCAGCAGCAACAACAACAGCAGCAGCAGCAGCAACAACAGCATCAGCATAAGGCATAAGGAAAGGGAAATCCTAGCTCAGACTTAGCTGCCCCTTTTGCGCCGCTTGCTTCTTATCGATTTATTATAAAACTGTGCGCTAAAGCGACGCTCACACCCCAGCACACGCCCCTCCTCTGCCCTGTGCCTGCGTCCTGCCACTGCCCTTCGCCTGTGAAGGAGGAGGAGGCTGCTGCTTGTGCTGCCCCTCGTACAACATTACGCCCTGCATCCCCTGCCCAGCGCCTGCTGACACATCAAACATTGATGGCGACGATGGGCGCTGGTCTAGGGCAAACCAATGCCATACCACAAGCTAACACACACACACGCACACACACACACACATGCCACGCCCACTAACATCAACAACAACAGCAAGAACAACAGCAAGTGCGATATAAAAATGTTTCTACATACGTATGTCGGGCTGCTGCTGTGTGTGTGTGTGTGTGTGTGTCGAAGCATTGAAAAAAGTAAAGAACTTCGACAGACGGAAACAGGAAACCGGAAGTCCATCTTGCTCACAGTGTCGACGACAGCAGCAACAGCAGCGAGGGGAGGAGAAGGACCAGAGGCAGGGGTAGAGGGCGAAAAAGGAGCTGCGGGGCGGTGGCAGCAGCCAAGATATTTTTATGCGTTGAAATTTTTCAGCTGGACCAAATCACACACATATATCATAAATATATGTATGTGTATACGGAGAGAAAGAGAAAGAGGAGAGGGGAGGGGGCACAGAGTTGGTCGCATGTGTGCGAAAATCAGAGCCGCAACTTCAATAATCATTATCAGCAGTAGCAGCAGCAGCGACAGCAGTCTCGGCGCTTCATCATCATCGCCATCATCATTGTCATCATCATCGGCAACATCATGTTGCGGAAACAGATAACGCACGGACATGGCATGGGCACGGACACGACGCGGCATGCAGCGGACGTTGTTGCCACATAACATTTAATGCTGATAGTTGCCCCAGCAGAGCACCTACCCTACCCACCCAAGACGACGACTCTGGCTTCAAATTGAAATCAATGATGCGCAAGCTTATGCCACATTGCACGGTCCTGCCGTGTAGCTATGTCCTGGCCAGCTCTAATGTACCGTCTCAGCTGCGGGTGTCGCCACCGGCGACGGCAACAGCGATGCTACCAGCCCAATACACGCCAGGCCAGTCCTGGCAACAAATGATGCGAAAAAAGTGCCAACCACCCGCATGCCGGGCATAAAAAAAGTGTTAATGTATTGCCAATCTACAGCAATGCTGAGCAAGAGATAGAGAGAGAGAGAGAGGGAGACAGGCAGAGAGCAAGAGAAACGCAGCATAAAATTGCAGCAAAATATGATATGAGTGGAATTTTCGATACTCAAGTGAATTCAGTTCAGCCGAGTGGCACGTGAAAATTGCCAGAGACAAGATATGATATTGGTTCCACGGCATTTAGAAAGTTTCGACAAGCAGTATATTGAAAATTAAATTTGATTCGAATATTCATAAGTTATTAAGAGGGTGTAACATTTGAACATCTCTGTAAATTGATTTCGTTGCATATCAATTCAATTGATGACGTCAAGACCAACGATCCGCCAATGTAAACATCACCAGAACTCGTTGGTCAAAATTACCATAGAGCTGAAAATTGAGCAAAAAAAAAGCGTTCAGCTATAAAATGATCCACATTTAAAATGATGCATAATGAATTATGCTGCCAGAGGCGCAACAAACTGATCAATGCGATATCCAGTAATAGTAACTATTTTAAACTCGATCTATCTAGGACAATATGGTACAAGTATTTTTTCTATATCATACAATTAAGTTAAACAATATGTGTAATTTAATAAATTAAATGTTTAATTTTTATAGTTATTATTATTATTATTATTATTATTATCATTATTATTATTATTATTATTATTATTATTATTATTATTATTATTATTATTATTATTATTATTATTATTATTATTATTATTATTATTATTATTATTATTATTATTATTATTATTATTATTATTATTATTCTTATTCTTATTATTATTATTATTATTATTATTATTATTATTATTATTATTATTATTATTATTATTATTATTATTATTATTATTATTATTATTATTATTATTATTATTATTATTATTATTATTATTATTATTATTATTATTATTATTATTATTATTATTATTATTATTATTATTATTATTATTATTATTATTATTATTATTATTATTATTATTATTATTATTATTATTATTATTATTATTATTATTATTATTATTATTATTATTATTATTATTATTATTATTATTATTATTATTATTATTATTATTATTATTATTATTATTATTATTATTATTATTATTATTATTATTATTATTATTATTATTATTATTATTATTATTATTATTATTATTATTAGTTTTATTATTATTATTATTATTTTTATTATTATCTATAATTAATTGCTTCAATTTGTATTTCATATATATTTTGTACATGTGTGTAGAGATTTGCGCTTGTCGTCTCTACAATTCCATTCAAACCTTTACATTTCTTTTGATAAGCCAAAGTCCATCAAGCCTTTTACTCCGAACTTATTAATATATTATTGCTGGGTATCGATTGGGAAAAGTTTTGTTTTAGAATTAAGCATTTGTGGCTTATAAATATTCATAGATATGTCATTACCCTTCAGTCAGGTGACGCATAACACCGCGAGTAATTTTAGAATGTTACCAGATATCGAAAATAGTTTTACCGAAATAAACATAAAGCTGCGATAGCTCGGTCTGGGGTCCAAGACGTGCTTGGCAAATTAAATGCGATCCGTAGTTATTTATGCAAAATTAACACTTTACGCTAATGATTTGCGACAAGCAACAAATGCGGAGACAACACATGCATATGGGATATACCTGACTGATAAGTTAGGCATTTAAATGCTGAACTAGCTAAAACAAGATACAATTTTTAACGGCTTTCGACTTATGTTAGATTTCCATACGACGCCATACGACGACGGGTGAAACTTGATTTCGAGTGGAGGAGCATCTGGTATACTCGGTATTTCCATAATAATCTTCATTGATCTAGATAAAACATAATTCAACGTTTTTACGAGCCTCACAAAATGTTGACGGGCCTGTCGTTATATTTCTTTTATTTATATGAAAATTAAATAGTAAGTCAATTATAAGCAAATTATGATTTTAAATGAAACCCAACTCAGATCCAACAATGAATCGGCCCAGTCGCAACAAGATATAACATTGTGTAAAATCTTAATCCCCCCGACAGGTTGCTATCATCATCTTTAGGCCAGAGAGAAAGAGAGAGAGAGAATGAGAGGGGATATTCTGAGTTCTACCGTTTCGATTTCTTCAAACCCTTTTGTTGTGTTAAAACACGGTCCATAAATTCTACTTATAAAGTTGTTAGTTGACAGCAGCTGTGAATGAACTGACCCTTTACCTGGTTGGCAAAGCCCCAAGTGCTATATCATTTGGTAGGGCCGAAGAATCGGGTGATTATTTATGGTTTTTATGGTGAGAAGGTTCGGATTTATTTTAATATATGTAGGAATGAGCGAAAATAACAAATCTGATATTTGAAATATAGAAAACTGCATAAAAATGGAGAGATCTGAATTAAATTAGAGTTGAAGTAGTATATAAATATTTATAGAATAGAAATATATTAAAATAGATAATTTAAAATAGATAGCAAATTTGTAATATTTACTATAATTTATTTGACATATCTACGAGTAAAAGTGAATTTGGGCACAATTTTTAGTCAGTTTTATGCGTTTGATTTGAATGCTGGAACTACATTCAGTCAATCACAAATAATCCTGATTTTCAGCTGCCACATTTCTACTCATTGCTACAGCTGCCTCTTTCTTGCCCGCTGCCCTCATTTCCCCATCCACTCTCGGTCAGCCTTGAAATCACAGCAATTGCAACTGGGCAACCCTTCAGAAAAGCGGCTCACTTCAAATGCATCGCCGAGTGCAAAACTAATGACATTTCGTTGCAGGCATCATTAGAGAAAGACCGCGTGAGAGTGGGTGAGAGGGACAGAGAGGGAGAGGGAGGGAGAGCAAGTCATGGCCATGACTTTCATAAAATGCAGCGAGCGAGCAAACTCGCAGCTTGTTGTCCCTGCCAGACAACATGACGCGGCTCAACTCTCGAAATTCCTGCAACACGCCACACCTGCAACAGCGCGACTGTGAGTGCAACTGGCGTTGCATGCACCATGCGGTGCAGCGTCTAAATTTCATTTCGACCGGGGCGTCTAGCTGTCTAGTAAAAATTCGTTAAATCCTACGAAAAATTTGCAATCAAACTGGGCCTCAAACTGTGCACGCAGCGAGGCGGCGACACGGCGAGGCAGGAGTTCCTCCCGCTGGAATGCACCTTGGAAGCGCTGTCTATGCAGGACCAGACTGACAGGCGTCGGCCATAGGGAAAGGCTGCAGCGAGCATGTATGTATTCTACTTTCCCTTTAAAGAGAGAACACTTCGAATTCCCATCATAAAATCTGGCCACACAAACATTACAGTTATGCATAGCTATAAAGCCGAGCGTTACCTTATCAGTTAATGGTCACTAATAGATCATAATATAAAACCCATAAAATGAAGAGAAGATTCACTTCAATATACTTGTGTGTGTGTCCCTATTGTGTGTGGTCGCTTCTCTTGAGAAAAAAAAAAAAAAACAAAATAAATGTATTGTATTGTATTCTGGAATTGATTTTAAAACATATTCTCGGGCATTGTCTGCGACCCATTGCGATAGGCAAATTTTACGAGCTGAAACTACAGATGCCAACATAATATTCGATTCACCTAATTGGAATTTAATTTGATAATATTTTCACTGGGTTTAGTCATAAAAAAAGTGATACTTTGCATAAGAATAAGAAGTATTCACGTGGAACATGCTCGCATATTTGATATAATACTCGTCATTATATATCAATCGCTTGACTTGCCTGATTTTACGATCTAATATGAATTCTTTGCAAAAAAAAATAAACAATTATAGCTCTTTGGATTTGCATAATATTTGATATCCTGTGGCAGTTTACATTGGGGTAGTTTAGGCTAAAAGTGAGTAAATTCTTTAAAATCTTTCCCTCAATTTGCAAAGGTTTAAATTGTTATGCTCTTCTAGTTGTTCTTATAAACAGTATAACTTCCACAGACTTATGCATTTCGATATTAGTGAGTACGAATTTACAGGGTATCTTCCGTTCAATAGTTCTTCTGCTCTCGCCTAAACGCCAGTTTTGGGTTGGGTTTTGTGGTATTCGAGCGCTAAACGATTTGTTCGTCGGATGATCGTAAAAACGAAAATACTACTAAGTCGTAAAATCATATCAGAGAAGAAGGCTACAACGAAGAAGCAGAGCTGGTTTCGAGCATTGAAAACAATTCGGGCATTTCGCACCTGTCCCGCCGCTCAAACTGATGCCCGATGTCTCGTCTGGGAGATGGGATCACCATGGTCGTTGGTCAATCTCCGCCGATGGCTTCTACCAGCACCGGCTATACACATGTTTTTACGACCCAGCGAAAGAGAGACTGTGCTCATTTTGATCGAAGTCGGGTACCCATAAAAGCCATCTTTGAATCGACTACGGCACTTTAATCGTTGACTTATGTGACATTATTGATCGTTAGGGCCGCTACCTTTGCAAGAAGGCCGCGTTTAGCGTAATTTTGTAATTTGTTTTTCGAACTGTGTGTGCGTAGTAGTAGTTCCCGATCCACACAATATGCTACTTAGAATCGTCTCAACACCAAAGACCAATCAGATCCGTCTTGGTGGTCCCGTGCCGACAGTTTGTTTTGTATTTCTAATACAAAGTTCGGCATTTTTTTTTTTTTTTGGTATTCCGTTTTCGAGTTTGAAATTTTTGAAAGATATTTTGGTTTTTATGACTATCCAAAGAGTGAGCTTTTATTTTTTATGTCGCCTGGTTTTATGATCACGTTTTATTAGGTGCGATGACTTAGATATTGCCTTGAACTCGATTTCATCTTCAGCTTGCACTGTGTGCGGCTTATAACGGTACCGATTTTATAGTAGTTGCCTTTTTATTTTATATGCCTCGTATAAATATGACATGTTGTTAATGAAATGCAACTAGAAAGTCGATCCGATTGACTAAGTAAGCAGAGTATGTCTCTCCAATGTGATTGATGTGATTGGTTTGTCGAAATCCATTAGGGAAACTGCAGCAGGGCCATGAAATTGCAGTTATAGAGAGTAGAGAAGGAACCATATTCATATTTAAGTAGTAACTATACATCTTAAGGATACCACTGATAGTGAAAACTATACTAAGCCGAAACTGATTCAGATTTCAAAATGAAAACCCTTTGACAGGTGTCGTGCCACTAATTTTGGGATTAGCTGTTATTGATATACACACGTTGAAGATTCAAGATCCGTGATCCCAGGAAAGTGCTTTGATCTTCTGCTGTGACTGCGCTCAAAATAAATATGTTAAAAACGGAGCTGCAGCTGGTCAACGCAACGGGGGTTAGACAGGGGGCGGGCGGTCCCTAAATTTTATTTATCCACCTCGGGTGACACTAGGGAAAATTGACAGCTAGACAGGGAGGGAGAGAGTTGCCTTGGAAAAGTCAGAGTAGAAGCCAAATTGAATCCAATATTTTCATTGAGTATGGCCTAAAGGCGATCGAGTTGTGTGTTAACTTTTTGACATGGGTTTTATGGATCGACGTGCTTGCAGTCACAGCCTCTCTATATGTATGTATGCATATGTGTGTGTGTGTGTGTGTGTGTGAAGTGTGAAACAACAAGCATAAAAATCGAAATACATATTATTTATGAGGTTCATCAGGAGTTTACGATGGCACACACAGGCTCCTCGGGGTCGAGCCCGGGCTCAGGGCTCGGGGCACAGGCTCATTCACTGTGCACCCGTCGAAATACCTGACCGGGCCGTAAAAATTAAAAAAAAAAAGAAGAAGAGGAAAATAAATACATGCATCTCATGCTACCCGCGCATCTCTTGAGAGTGAGTTGGCCTCATGCTGTGTCAAGGGCCCAGTCTCAGTCCCAGTTTCAGTTGCAGCTCGCAGCCTCAGCCAGGCTGGCTGGTCGGCACAGACTTCATGACGTCCTCGTGTAACGAACGTAAATTTTTCATAACTTGGCTCTGAACGCGCTGCCAAGATCGATAAATATTTCTGCTGCAGGTAGTTGCACACACACACACACACACAAACACACACACACACCTACAACTCTTGTAGGTAGCACCTTTTTCTTGCCGACCAGACAAACTGGCAGCAGCATCATTAGCAGCTGTGCCTGTTGTTGTTGTTGTCGTTGCTGTTGCTGTTGTTGCAGCCTCAATGACAGACCAAAATAAAAATGCATTGCCCGCAGTCTGAATGCGGGCACAGTGTGTGTGTGTGTGTGCGTGAGTGAGTGTGTGTTGTATTTGCTTATAGTTTCTTGTTCGTTTGGGGGGATAGTCATAAATGACTAAACGAATTGGTAGTCAAATGTTTTTAGTGCCAATGATTTGTAGCCAAACTGCAGCAGTCACCGAGCTATTTCAATAAAATTAGTAGTTCGTACAGAGTTTTGGGACAAGGGATTAACATAAGCTGAGAAAATTAGTTTAACATACATGAGGTTTAAACCGATTTCTCGTTAAGCTGTGATGGAAATGCATTGGGAACTGCTATAAAAACATTTAAAGAAAGTGGGAGAAAGTATTACGAAATTAGTTTGAAAAAAAACTTAAATATCGTTCTAAATATTTGAACAGATAGTTACCATAACTATGAGGTTTAAATAAGTACATGCCCAATCTTAAGGAGCAACGCTAACCAACACTGTTTTGTATTTATCGACTGGAACTAATTATAATAGCTACGGTCTCTGTCTCTTATCAGTCAACGCAGTCAAAATAGTAATATCATATAGTAATTCGATAATACTCAAATTATATGCTTTCAAAAATATTTAAAATAGTGTTGGACAGTTCTTTCGTATAATAACAGTGTTGAGTAATATTCATTTTTAACTAAAGTTCATAAAGGACTTGAAACTTAATATAAGCAAGAAAACTAAGCCATAAATACATTTGGAAATAGGGTTGCCGCTGTCTTTTATACAAAACAGTGTTAGTAAACAATAGTTAGAAATCCTTTCTTATCAGTCAACGCAGTCAAAAATAATAATATGATATCACAACCCGATTATACTCAAATTGTATGCTTTCAAAAGTATTCAAAATAGTGTTGGACAGTACTTTTGTATAACAAAAGTGTTGAGTAATATTCATTTTAAAGTAAAATATATGAGAAGTCTTGAAAACTTAATAAAAGCAAGAAAACTAAGCCACAAATACATTTGGGAATAGTGTTGATACAAAACAGTGCTAGTCAACAATATTTAGAAATCCTTTCAATTGACAAATTTACATATAACCATTTTCGTTTGCTATTTACCGTTAGTCATGCTCACAGTTCCAAGGGCCACTTGAGAATGGACAAACATGGTCGACTTCTTTCACCCACTAGCCCAATAAAAACACTTCACACCTCTCTCGCTTATTTGCTTAAGGTCACCAAAGGTAAATGCAAATAGAGCCATAAAAGTAGAAAATATCCTTGGCACTGACTGACTGACTCAAATCCAGGTGTCAAGTGTTCGCTGGAACGAGACAGAAAGGTCAACCACTTCGGGGTAAAAAAAAACAAGGGATTGTCTACCATATACCACAAGTATATAGAGTATATGCCACATATTGTAGATATGTAACTCATATGAATGCTTGTTGTATTGGCAGGCTTCGCTCGAATGAATATGCATAATTCGCTTTAATTGGCATCGCCCAAAGGATAATATCCTTGTGGCTTGCCCTCGACAGCGAGACGTCAGCTAATTAGGCAGCACATGCCTGTCAGTCTCGCGTGCCTGTCAATCGGATTGTGGCCAACAATTTTGGTAACTTGATACAAATTAAGCAACTGTAGAGAAGCCGCCCACTCGCCCTACTTTGTTGCCAGGCAGGCTTTAGGGTTACGCCCGGCACCTGCACCTAAACCCAGTCACCAAAGGCCCCCCGATGGGGAGGTTGCCATGGTGCGACTGCAAATCGTCAGCCAATTAAAAAGAACTTAATTTAGCTTCTTTTTTAGGCATTCCAATTTGATGACTCAGATCAACGAAGATGTTTCGATTGAGTTGTTAAGGTTGCGTTTTTCACTATATAAGTATGTCATGTATGCCAGGTTAATGGTCCAGACGTCTCAGTCCGACCCGGCTCTGGCTCCAGCTCCGGCTCGGGCTCCGGCTTGGGCTACGGCTTGAGTGCTGTGGTCCACTTGAAATTATGCCGAGAGAGATGCTCGAGTGCGCACAGCCGCCGCCAATAACCACGCATAACATCCACACACTCATCCAGGGCGACCACAAACAACCCTCGATGCCAAGTACAACAAGCACTACAAGAACAACAACAACAGCAACCAGGGCAAGCAGAGCAACCTGAGCCAGCCATAGGGTCTCTGGACTCGCACAGGGATTGAGCAGTTGGGGTGGAGGGGGGGGTTAGAGTTTTCAATCAAAGCTGTGAGCTGCGAGCTGCGTGCTGCGATCTTTCTACTTGGCTAAACTGTTCGGCTTGTCCCAGATTCCGGGTTCAGGTCCCGCTGCCGCTCCCAGTCCCAGTCCCAGTCCCTGCTGCCGGTCCCGGTTCGTTTCCGGAATCTGTCATTCAGTCAGTCAGTCGGTCGGTCGCAGCTTTGGCTACGCATCACAAAATTGCCTGCAATTAGGTATTCCATATTCGTATTCGTATTCGTATTCGTCGTATTCGTATTTGTGTTTCTAGTTTTCTTTCCTTTTTTATGTCGGACATGTGCATTGTTGGCATAATTATGGGCTTAGCGCAAATTATTGACAAGTGAATTAGAAAAATATTCTCGAACTCGAACTCAAACTCAAACCTCCCCAGAGCGATGCGTGTTTAATGGACCATTGAATTGTGAAATTCGCTTGAGTATGTGTGAACGTGTACGAACATGTTTTGTGGGAAGTGAAGAACTTTAAGTTTGGGGTGGGCAAGTTTTCAGAGCTCAGAGTCATAAAGTTAATCAATGCTTAGCAATGGGATTACAGAAAGAAGAGACTTGGATTGAGAAGATATACAAATACAGAAGTTCCAAGTACTTAAAAAAAAAAATACTTAAATAGTTATTAAATCAAATATGTTAACATTTAAATTGAATTGATCATTAAGAAGTCTCTTGAAATATGCCTAATATAGACTAGACTAGGGTTGAGAAGATATAATTAAAATTAAAATGTATCATTGAATTAATCATCAAGAAGTCTCTTAAAATACGTGTATGCTCAGTATATGTATTACGCTAGGTTCTTTTAAATTGAAACTAGAATCCCTGATAAGTGGCATTAATTTATCGAGTTCGATTACAATCATTTTATAAATTATAGAAAAGATTATTTATAGTTCCTACTAACCACAAATATATTTTAGAGAGAGTTTAAATATAAATATTTAATAAATTAAATTAAAACACTATTAATGTTGTATTCTAATCTGTGACACTATTTTATAATATTTCAACATTTGCCAAATGCTATTATACCATTTTATCACTTCTAAGCTAATCGAATCGAATCGAATCAAATCCCTTCCCGACTTTACGACTTTACGACTTTAGCTTATAAATATGCATGCCCCGACGATATTTATAGTTTTTCACTACTATTCCTAAATCATCAAGTCGCGCCTTAAAACAAACACCATAAAGTAGAGAAGATTTTAAATTCCAAAAAAAAGGTTACACGAAATCCACAAACTTTAAAGCCCAACAAAAAAAAAATCTGTCAAAATGTTTATTCATAGCGAGGGTAATTTATAGATGCCCCAGCAGAGGCAGCACTTATATCCCCGTGGCCAGAGCCAAACCCAGTTGGTATATGTGGCATATACTAGCATCATCAGCTGCAGTCTGGGGTTGTTGCTGTTGCTGTTGCTGTTGCCGTTGCCAGGGGTAAGGGGCGTTACGTACAGTGCAAAAATAAAGGATACGCTGGCTGTTTGTATAATCAATTTGTTGGCCGTGACGTCATCATGACGAATTTACACTCTTTGTGTGGATTTTCACTTTTCGACGAGCTCTAGCTGAAGTTCGAGCTCGGACAGACCCCTGGAACAGGCCTACAACATTCGATTCGATTCGTTACGTTTGTTATACATTTTATGCCACTCCTCACTGCACTATGACAACCTCTCTTCAAATATGCATGAGTGTGTGTGCCTGTGTGTGTGTGTGTGTGTGTGTGTGTGTGTTTGAGTCGGCTGAGGTAAGTGCTTTGGAGCGTTGGATTTGGGCCGCCGTTGAGGCTGTGACTGAGTCTGACGGGCGCTGTCTATGTAGGTTTTTATTATTATTTTATTTTTATTATTATTATTTTCGTTTTCCTTTTTTATGACGGCGGTGGCGGCCGCGTAACAAAATTCTTATGAATATTAATTGGCCCCGCTGTTGGTTGCGCTGGTTGTCACTCAAAGCCCGCCGCGGTAAGTGGATCGCCCGGTGTGGGGGTCTCAGTTCCATTTCGATTGGTTGCGCCTGTTTACAAGTCGGACAGGTTGAACTGGCCCAGTGAGGGGATCATTCCCCTAAGTCTCTGGCTTTTCCCCAACGGTTTTCAATGCCAAACTATAATTTATCTTAAGCTGAGATAAGAAGCCGCACGGAATTGATAATTTAGTTCAAAATTAAATCAATCTTTAATCTTTTAAACTAATGCCACGACTTTTTTAAATGCGTAATCAAGTTTTCCAGCTAATGAATGTGGTATATTAAAATACTTTATTCAGATTGTCATCTGCTTTATTAATTTTTGATTGCTTTAACTTAAAATTTTTTAATCATATATGTAATCACGTATACTTCTTGGATTTAATTCCCTAATGTGATAATGCTGGTAATACTAAATGAAAATGACTCACTTCCTCCATCTTTAGACTTTCTCACACTCTCTTCGGGCTCGGGGACTGGGCGCACATTATCACGAATTCATATTTCATATCAACACACAGTGAGTAAAAAATTTATGCGCCCACACACAACTACAGGCGAGGGACTGACGTCTGACTGGCTGCTGTCCAACGCAATCTACATCTATGGAAAAGGGGCAGAGCAAGGGAGAGAACCGATAGCGATGGCGATGAAGACGACGACGACGACGGCGATGGCGATGGCGATGGCTGAGCCTCTGCCGATGTCTAGCTCATGCCTGGAGGCTATAAAAAGCCGGTGTACACTGGGCAACTAAAGGTTATTTGCAGCTGATGGACTAGACATTATTCTGTAGGGGTTCGAAGAGGAATTAAATATGAATATTATTTGTTATACAAGTGTTTAGAATATTAAATGTGTTTTAATCATATTGATAATCAGTTGTTAGTTAATTAAAAGTATCTAACAGCTTTACAAAAGTAATGATCAATATCTTACTATTTTTTTTTTTTTTTTTTACTAATATGATTAAAATAAATTAAATTTTTTTTAAACTTTTATTTAAAATGATTATCTAATTCAATTCAAAAATGTCTTAAAATTAAGTTAGATTTTTTCAGTACTTCTTTTTATTTATTTACCTCACATTCCTTAAATACCTTTTCAATCTGTTGTCATGCATCCCTCATGCCCTGGAATCCTCTCAACTTGAATACTCGTATACCCCATATTTTTCGACATTTACCTTGCTGCTTTATATGGTATAATTATCTCACGTTGAGCCGCCCACAACACACACACACACATACACACACGAAGACACACGTGAGACGACACCTGAGTCTGCATTTATGGCCCAAGGCCCTGTTGATAGCACTTTTTGCTCTCCGATGATGATGTGTCGCTGGGAGAGCCAACTGACAGTTGCTGCGTTTTTGTTATGTTAATTGGCATTTGCATTCTACCCCGACCTCGTTGCTCGTCTCGGTGTTTGGTTCCAGTTCTAGTTCCCAGCTCTCTGGCCTGGTCTGCTGTGTAAAAAAAAAAGAAATAGAAAGAAGCGAGTAAAAAGTGCACAAGTGGCAGACAGCCTTTAAAACGCTTAACCAAACAAGAGGCAAATACTAGTTTCACTTTTTGTCGGGCCAATGCGAATCCGACTCCGTCTCCGACTGCGATTCCGACTCCGACTCTGAAGGAAGCCCCGTTTCAAGTGGAGTGCGGAATGTCGCCATTTTGTGTGCTATCTGAATGTTGACAGTGAGTGTGCGAATACCAATGTGGAGTACTGTACGGCTGTTGGCACTGGCTCTGGCTCTGGCTCTGGCTCTGGCTCTGCCTGTGGCTCATGGTGTTTGTGTTGGCTGTTAAACTCGGCGCTATTAAAGGCTAAGGCCGACTTTTTGTCAGCCATTATGATGCGCACCTTTTGTGCCCGTCCACGTGTGTGTGTGTGTGTGTGTGATGGTGTGTGTGTGTTGTTGTTGTTCTTGTAGCTGTTGTTGTTGTTGAAGTTTTCTAGGGAAACCCTGACGCACAGACACACAGCCAGCTCGGCCCCTCGACACATTCATGAAATGTATAGCATAATAAATCTTTGCTCACACACACACACGCGCACACACACACACACGCAGTAGGGACATATTTTTTGCTCGCAGGTAGCATCGAGTTTTGCCACCTTTGCCACAGAGCCAGAGGCAGAGAGGCAGAGGCAGGCTGCGGCGTAGGAGTTGCAGCAGTGTGTAGGGGTTGATCCTGGTCCTGGCCCCTAGTCCTGCTTTGCGTGGCAGTTCTCAGAACTACACACACCCGCACACACACTCACACACACACAGATATTTGGCTGCACTCGCATTTTTACGCAGCATTTTACGATTTTGATTTTTATCATGGTTTGTTTTTCTCGGTTTTCCTTTCAGTTTTGCGGTATTTGAATTATGTAGACAATGCGCCTCGTGCATGGCCAATCATCATCTTGCGACTACTGTGCGCACTCTCGCTGAATTTCACTTGAGTATTTGCTTGAGTTTTCCATTTTCCCAAAAAAAAAAGAACTGTCGGCTCGTTTGATTTTGCGGCTTGCCTATCGACGATTGCATCGCACGCGATAAGATATGATAAGCGATAAGGAGAAGTTCCCACTCCTTTTTGGTCACACAGACTGCCTGTCGCTTTTTTCGCAGAAGTAGGCAGGTCTTCTACAGTTAGGATTAGCCAGAAGACTGCCCACAAGAGAGTCTACAAGTCTCTCTCTCTCTCTCTCTCCATTGCCCCAGGTCAGTTCACTTTCACGCAGACCTACGACAAACTAACTGTACTCTAGCAACTTCACTTTCCACCTGAGAGTGAGAGATTTCCCAAATGATTCGATTGCAACAGCCGCACGACGATTATCAAAGACTAACTAAGCTGCGAGACGACAACGGAGATAACCCAATACTATTTATGAGCTTTAGATGTTTGTTGATTTTCGAAATTTTTCTTCATATGAAACCAGTTTGGCGACGACGATGCGTTGATGTCAAACTGATCCATCGAAACCAATAACAGATGAACACCACAGTCGAGCAAGCCTGACGGTATGATACTCTTCGCACGGTATTCAAAAATTATCAAATGCAGACACTTCTGCTGCATAGTGCTATCTCGCGCTTAAACACAAGAAGCGCAGGCAGGATTGCATTTCGGTATTTTGGAGACTTGAATAACTTTTGTGCTTACTGACCGAACTGATTCAAATTTGGAACTGAAGTAGATGTTAAAGTCAGCTAAGTATATACCAAAGTCAGAAAGTTGTATCTTTCATATGTCCCCTACAAATCAAGAAGAAAATTATATTATTGATTTGTGGGGGCGGTAGGCGTGGCAACCAACATTTGAAATAAACATTATCTGAGTATGGCATACAGACATATTTATGCCAAATTTGGTGTCTCTAACTTTTATAATAACTGGGATCTGTGCGTTCATACGGACAGACAAACGGGCAGACAAGCACACAGACAGACAGACAAAGGTCAATCAACTCCTCAAGTGATCTTGAGGATATATACAACTTGTGGGATCTGCCACGCCTCCTTCTACCTGTTACACACATTCCCACAAGCGCTGCATACCCCTTGTTGACTATTTTCGATGCTTGTAGGGTATAATAACGTCCAAGTTTGACTGAGACTGAAATATGCGTTGATTTTTAAGTGTTGTGAATAATTTTAAATATTTTTAGTTGGAGTATCTCTCTTAAATTATTCCCCCACTGAGCGAGTTGTTTTCGAGTTGAGTCGCGTCAAGTCGAGTTTCTTGTGTTGCGAACTCAGCTCGAAGCACCGTTAACACCCATAATAAGTACCGCTATGTACCCTAATTTTCAGATTGGGCACCGAAGAGCGACGAGCTGCCGCGCTTTTTAATAGCCAAACTATGCATAATGGGCCCCCGTTCCTCACTTCCCTCTCCCCTGCTCCTCTCTCTGTTGCTGATGCTGCTGCTGCTGCGTCGCATATGTTTTTTGGATTTTCAGTGAAATCGCGCATTTCTCAATTTCCAGTTTTGGGATGCGCTTCGATTTTTGTGGCCATATTTCTAGTTCATTTGTGAAACGCAATCAGCGGCGCGTGACGCCCGAAACTTCAGATTGGCCAAAGAAAGGAGCAGGGGAGGGGAGAGGGGCAGGTTGCAGGGGCACCAGAGGGCGCTGGCATCTCCGTTTCGGGGAGTCTGCGAGTCTGCGAGGGCGGAAATTATTTAATGGCGCGTACATGTCGAACATTGCTCGGCGGAAATCACGCACTGAACGTCGCCGTCGTTGTTGCTGCGCGCTGTCGCTGTCGCCGTCGACGTCGGCAGCTGCAGCAGCTGCGGGAAGCTGCGTGAAATTTTTTATTATTTAATTTAATTCGAATTCCGACGTTTTATTGGCGGCTTTGGCGAAGGCGTTGCTCAAATATAAAAAAAAATATGTTTTCGCCAAAATATCAGAGTAGGGGGAGTGGCTGCTGCTAGGGGAGTGGCTGCTGCTAGGGGAGTGGCAGACGTTGCCAAGGGCAGTGGGTGGGTGGGCGAAGGTCGAGTGGAAGGGCGGGCAAAAGTTCAAAATGCTTGAGCGGCTTAAAGTTGGCAGTGAAGGAGGAATCTTTAATACAATGTATTTTAATACTATTCTAGAATTAATGTTAATATCACTGTACAAACTATTTTAATTAGGTAATTAATTTAATTAATTTATTTATATTCTTCTTTTATTTTGGTTTTTATTTTAACTCTAAATATTATGATGATGATGCTTCTTATTATTTTTAAGAATATAAAATATAAAAAAATGATATGATGGTATGATAATATTTTAAAAATGTTGTTATAATCACTGGAAGTTTTATTTTAAATTATTATTATTTAAATTATTATAATTATTTGTTTTCTTGTATTATGATAATGATTATTATTATTATTTTAAGTATTTATGATTTTCATTTTGTATTATTGTTTTTATTTTTGTAATTTACTTTATATAAATTAATATATTTGCTATTTTACCATAGACTTTTTTTAAATGAAATTTTTAAAAAATAAAAAAAAAAATTAAAATTGTATCTAAATATTTTTATTTTAATAGATGTTACCTTATGAGCATTACTCAAATTTACTTTAAAATTAAGTGTGAATAAATATAAAAAAAAATATATTTTTTAAAATTGTATTTACAATTTAATCAATTTATTTTACATATTAAAAAATTTCGGATTATTTCAATCTACTTTTATACCTTATAGTGCACACATTTCTGTCTTATTGTGTATACATATATTCAATTTATTACTATACATTTATTAATTATTTATTTATTTATTTATAACTACTATTTATATTGTCTACAATATGTAATAAATTTCATTATTAAATTCATTCTACATCTTTAACAACTTCATCTGCAAACCCATTTGCTGTTGAATGTGCTTGGCCTGGTGCAACGGCCGTGGCGCCACTCTAATTACAATGTGACACCTGGCAATGTGCACCGGTGGCAGGTGGCAGGTGGCACTCAGCAACGCACCACGCTGCGTATGAGCAATGCGCAATGCCTTGTCAACACGCGCACACACACACACGCCGCACACACACAAACATTGTTGCTGACGCGTTCAAGTTGAGTTGGCCACTTGAAAATTAGTTGCAAATTACCTACTTAAGTTTGTTTGCCTTGACAGTAGCTGTGGCACTTGGAGCAGTTGCAGCAGAGGCAGAACGGCAGCAACAGCAGCAGCAGCAGCAGCAGCTGGTGCCGTTGTTCTTGTTGTTGTTGCTGTTGCAACAACTCTGGGAGAGCTGCAAAGACGTAACTCTCTATGAACTCGGTAGTCAAAGTCGAACATGTGCGCCATTGTTTGGGGCAAGTGTACGCCCAGTTGGTTGCGTGGCTGCCACGCCCACAAGCTTACTAGGTGGCGAGTGTTTTGGACAAAAGTTTGTCTTATGCATTGGCACTTATGCAACGACAGACGAGCCAGAAGACATACTGTGGCTGAGGAAGGGGGGTGGGCGGGGAGAGGAAGGGGAAGAGGAAGAGGGAGGCAGGACAACCTGTTATCAGGCAATCAACAAGTGCAATTAGCTGCTCTCGCTCTCTGCGCCTGCACAATGTGCGTGTGACAGAGCAAACAAATTGTTTAACAAAACGAGCAAACAATCCAGCACAGTTCTCTGTACTCTGTGTGTGTGTGTGTGTGTGTGTATGCGTGTGTGTTTGACTCGACACTGAGCTCAGCGAAGCATTGAAACTGCAGTTGCAGCGTCTTGAATAGCTGCCACAAATTCAACCAAGCGCTCCTTTTGTCCAGCCCTAAGACTCGTTTAAAGCTATGACCAATGCAGGTGACACTAGCCAACTCTCCCTTGCTCTCTCTCGCTTTCTCTTTCTCTTTCTCCCTCTCTCTCTCTCTTTCTTCATGCAGATCATCGCGGCACATTCAGTTGCCAATTGCCATGTCAAGTGAGGCGGCAACTGTTTTCTTTGCCACATTGAAAGCAATTTGTTGCGCAAACTCGGCCCCTTGTCTTGCGGCCGAAGGTTGTCTGTCTTGTACAGCAGCTAGTGGTTCGAGCAGTGGGTAGGGGGGGAGTGCAATTATTGGCCTATTAGCTGCCTGGCTGCCATTCAGCATATGGCAGACGCATCGGAAACGTGACTCGGCTTGAGGGCCCTCAGATTGTTCAAGTGTTAACCTACTAACTGCAGATAAAAGAAGGCGAATATCAATGTACTTATCTGTGTTATCTCTGTTACTTCTTTACGCGATTTCATTTGTTAAACATATTTTTTTTTTAATTATTTCTTATGATCTGTTGATTCCTCTCTGTTACATATTATTTATTATTAATATTATTTATTATTAATTAATAATTACCTATCGTTTATTTATTTATTTATTTTTTTTTTTTTATTATTCTTAAGTGAAGAATCCGTACATCATAGTACCTATCGTTTATTCTCTTTTATATTTATTATATTTTATTGATATGTCTTACAATTATTCTCAATTATCAGTTACCTTTGTCTTTGTATTATGTTATATATATTAAGTAATATCTTCTAGACATTTATTATACCTTTGGACCATTGAAAATGGTCAAAAAAGGGTATCGAAATTGATGCAAGGTGGCAACGCACTGCAGTGTTATGATTAATTTGTAGCTTGCGATTAGTATTATACAATTAGACACTTTTTATGGCAACATACGTCCAAGGGTATCCCACTGTCGCGAGCCGCTCGACTGTTGCTCTCGTTTTTATTTAAATTATATTTAATTCAAAAAAAGTAAGCTGATATTAATAACACTCATAAATCTTTCTATATGTGGATATTTATAATTCTCATATTTACTTTACTTATCTTAGGCTTTTATCTTTTATAATTCTTCCGTCTAATATATACACATATATAACTATTATATTTTAACTATTTCTTATCATACATATGCACATCTATAATATTTTATTTCCTATGGAGTATGCAGTATAAATTCCATCTGACATTATTTTCACTTTTCGATTATCATACCTTTATTTCGCATCTTTTTTCTGCAGTGTTACCTATCCACATTTATCTGAGTATCTGCTGAACTCCTTCTTCCATATTTGTTCATCTCAATTTGTTGCCAAATTAGCGAGCTGCTTGATCGACTAACAGCGTGAAATTACCAAATTGATGAGCCAATCATGCATCGCCAGCGACCATTCAAAAAGTGCCAAAAAAGTGGGAAAACCGGAGAGGTAAACGCAGGCAGAGGGAGGTGGACAACAGTAGAAGTTGCAGCTGCTAAGGCGCCTGCTACGAGTGCCGAGCTAAACGCGTGTGTCAACAAACCGCAGAGCGACACATAATGAAGCATGCTTCGGGATTCGGGTACACGGAGTCGGGGTAGGGTGGCCAGCAGGCTGGCTGGCTGGCTATGAATGGGGCGGGGGGGGTGGGTGTGTGTGTGTGTGACATGCTTGCGCGCTGTTCCAAGCTGCAGTTTTGATTGACATGTCGACGACGCGACGGCTGGACGCTGACTTGCATGTCAATTAAAACTAACGACGGCGAGTGACAGCTCCCTGGGAAGGCAACGAGGTGGACGGGCAGAAGGACTAGCAGGGGGACAGGCAGGACGGAGGACGAATCACTGGCACACTTTAATAGGCTCAAAGTGGATTTTAATTTTATTTGATTTCATTTGATTTGATTGCACACGCTCAGCATGTGCCCAGGGGGGTGGTTTTAGTCGTGGATTTGGCATTGACATTGGGCACCGGGTACCGTGCTCCGGGCTCTGGGCTCGACCCTTTTCTACCTTGTGCCTCGTCTGCTCGCGACTTGAGCTCAAGTTACGCCGCAGGATTACAGCGTGTTCTGTGGCGAGAGCAGCTGCTCGGCAATGCACAGGGTAATGCGCATTATTAGCGGCTGGGCAGACAGAGTCCTCCAGCACAGCTTTCACCTACACAAGATGAGCGCATTCCCACGCCTGTTGCTCGACAGGATTGGGATGATGGGAACGGGAACTGCAAACTGGGAACTGGGAACCCGCGGGGCGACAAATGTTCTCCTTTAAGATAAATTGGGTGCCAAATGCTTGTGAAAAGTTAAACGTTTCGCTTATGGATGCCCGCCAGACACGCAAAGCTCTCGACTCACTCCACTTTCTGCCAGGTAGCCCGGCCAGGTCATTATTTTATGAGCCAATTAATGAGATGCCGTGGGAGTGCCCCTCATGTGATGTGTTACACTGCTGTAAACGCAAAAGCTTCTCCAGGCTGATCCCAACTGGAGCTGGAGCTGGAGCTGGAGCTGCAACTGGTACTGGTGCTGGTGCTGGACAGTTCGTGACTTGGCGCTACGTGAGTTATGGCAACGTCGTCTGCACGCCAACAACGAAATTATATTTAAAAACACATAACTCAAGAGATTATCATTAAAAACTGTGGGCGCTCCAGTCCAGTGCCCAGTCCCGTCTGGGTTCCAGTTTCAGTCCGCCGACTCTGTCTCAGTTTCAGTCCCGAAGCGATCTGCGCGTGCGCAAAGCTCGAACGGAAGTCGTTAGGCGACGCTCGTCAGATATGGCGCAAATGTGTTAAGGAACCGCCTCAGGGGCACGTAGCCCATTCAAGGATTATGCGTCGAGGCGACGCGTCACAGGACAATGAATGAAATGCGTTCGTTGACAATAAATTGGTGTAGCATTTAAATAAGCAGCCAGCTCAGTTGACTTCACCAGCTCAGCACCTCGGGCAGCACTCTGAGCAGCTCAGGGCACCTTGGGCAGCTCAGGGTTAACATCGTATTAAGTACCCCGTTCGAGCAGGAGGAATGACGGGGAGACAGGGAGAAGGGCAGCAAATGCGTCTGAGTCGTTGCCGCTGGCCATCGTCGCTTCGTCGGGTGTGAAGTGGCTAATGCGTTTTGGAAGAACTTACGACCACAGCACATGCCAAGCAGAGCGGAAGGTTGAGGGCAGTGCAATATGAAGGCAAATCGGAAGCTGCTTTTGCTCGAAAATATATAAAAAGTTTACCAGAGTTTGCTGGGGATTTAAAAAGAAATTACAAGTATGTTTACAGCATTATAAAATAATGGAAATAATAAAACTTATAGTAATATCAAAATGAATTTTACTAATGGTAATAATAATATTATTAGTAGTAGAAATAAAAAGGAACGAAATAAAATATATAAATTCAAATGCAATAAATATAAATACAATTAATAATCGTAATAAATAAAAAAATAAATAATATTATAAAATAATACTATTGTATAATATATGTATAATATATGTATAATATAATAAATAATAAAAATAATTCCAAAATAAAAAAATAAAAAAATAAATAAACTGAAAGTTATGATAAATAATAAAAATATATATATATAAGATATACAAGAATTAAGAATTTCTTTTAAATTATTAAGATTTTTTGTGGAACTGAATTAATTTTTAGAATATATCTCTCTCTTTCTCTGAGTCTCTTTAGCAGAATTTTACATAATAAACACATGCATAAATATATTTAAATGGTTCTTCTAAATAAATTTATTTGAATTTGAATTTTAATTAAATTTATTAATTAATTAATAAAATAAATTTATTTTTATCGTGGATATAAGAAGAAAATTCAAGTATGTTGATAGTATTATAATAAAATGGAAATAAAAATACATTAATAAAAAAATTAATTTAAACATAATGATAATAATAATTATAAAAAAAAATAATAAAGAAAAAAATCAAATACGATCAGAAAATAAACAAATACTAAATAAAAGTTATGATAATAAAAATAAATAAATGAAAATAAAATATAAAGATATAATTGCATAAGGAATTTCTTTTAAATTATTAAGATTTTTTGTCGAACTGAGTTAATTTTCAGAATATATTATATCTCTCTCTTTCTTTGTGTGCCTCTAGCAGAATTTCGCTATTCACCATATTGTACATTATGTTACATAAATATATTTAAATTGTACTTCTGGAGTACCTAACATAAATTATAATTTTTTTTATTTTATTGTATGTGTATGTACATATATAATATTTATTGATTACCTTACTATTTTCTTTATAACGGAAGCCACAAGGCGTAAATTTATGCACTAAATATTGAGAAGTTAAAATTTACCGTTGGCAAATTCCTTGTGGACTTAAAGCAAACTAATCACTCAACGCAATCTATCAATCGGCTGTCGATAGCAGCCCGCCTCGGCTTCCTCAGAAGTCAAGTCCAAGTGGAGACAAGGTCAAGTAGCTTTCGCATTTGGATTAAAAACACTCGACACTGTTATAAATCTAGAAACAGTTGAATTGTTCCAAGCTGTGGCAGTTTAATTAATGGCATTCTCGAGAGCATCTTTCAATATGCTAAGCTGCGATTAGTTCGACTTGCCACTTGACCCCATCAAAGTGGCAAAGGGAGTAGAAAGTAGAAAACATTTCTCGTTATTGATCAATTATGAATTCAGCGTTTAATATGCCATAAAATAGCAACTATATATGGCATTTATAATGGTAGTAGTCGGTGGCATTTGAAATCGAAACAAACGGTAAATATCTAGCCGACAATCTAGACCCATTGTTCGATATTCGAACTGAACCCGAGACGTTTTTACTGCAACGGTATTTTGGCGCACGCTAAATTATTAGACTCAATTTGTTATATTTTTATACGTTTGGGGTCTTTAAAATAATATCGTATAGCTGGTCAAAGGGTCACCAGTTTAATGGTGTTGTTGCTTTCCACTTCATCATCTTATACTAGGCTGTGAGAAGTGTGAAAACAGTTATTGTGATGTGAGCAGCTCGATAATTCTTATAGATGAGCATAGCATTATTTCTTTTTCAGAGTTTCAGGCCTATTAATTTATTGTGGAGTCAAGCTTTGTGTTTATTTTTGAATTTATACTATATATGCACAAGAAAAGTTAAATCAAAGTGCTAAACGATCTTTTAAGCAGTCTCGATTGAGTCGTATAGAAAGGTTCGTGATAAGTTGATGATGGTTTCGTATTGTTGGAACTCTGTTAGTTGATCACATCTATGGGTTTAGAAAGCTTCAATGAACATATAGAAAATAAAAAAAAAAATTAATTATAGCTATAACTAGGTTATAATCAATAACGCCCTATGCAGCAGTAGATTATCTAAAACAACATTAAATTTAAAATGATTTTTTTTAAATTTCATTATCTTTTAAAGGCAAGAATGAAAAAAAAAGTATTTTAATGCCTTAATTTTCTATTATTATTTTTAAATATGGTTCAGTTTAGTTATACATATGTAGAATTAGTTTAAATGATATAAATTTAGAAAAGTCTGTATTATAATTAAACCCGACGCTGGGGCGCACCTGTATCTGTCTGCACGTTAAACCAATTAATTTGCCAGCTTATGTATGGCCGCGATTATATACCGCAGACACACATACGTACAATACATAAGTGTATATGGTCGGCATGTCGAAGCATATGAAAAACGTCAGCTGCGGTGGCGGCCAACAGATTCGTATATAAGCAAATTAATTAAAGTTGCCACTTCAGTTGAATTTTCCAGGTGAATGATGCGGAACAAATAATCAATCAATCAGTTCACACACACACACACACACACACTTGCACACACAAACAGAGACACGCACACACATGTGAAAGCAAGCTGCAAAAAGCTGCAGGGCACACTATCTAGCCAGGCCAGCACAGGCGGCGACTTTCATGGCATTGGTCACTCAGTCAGTCAGTCAACCAGGCAGCTAGCCAACTCGTCTGTCCCCCTCTCTCTCTCTCTCTCTCTTTGGCACTGTCTGTCTGTCTTTTTGTCCGCCTATCCGACCAGTCACTCAGCCAGCCGGGGCTTGTCATTGACGTCGCTCTGCCGGACATGGCGAAATGTTCGAAATAAGTATGTGAATATATTGCAGTAGATGTGTGTGTATATGTGTGTGTCTGTTTGAGGCTGGGATTGTGGAATGCGTATGTAAATGTGCTGTAGAGCAGCAAAACGACACTTGCACAGTGGGTCAGAGGATGGGATTAACTCGAAAATAATATATTATAATGTTCCAAAAAATATATATATATAAATATTTTAATTAACCAGTAAGAAGTAAACATCAGAAAAAATAAACTGTATTTGTCATAAAAAATTAAAAAATTTGTTTAGAATTATAGACACAATGGATTACACTGACTATTAAAAAACATACATAAATAACAAAAAGCATAAAATAACTTAAAAATATACAAATAAACACCAATTTTGATAATGAAAAAATTGACACTAACATTTTACTATATCTAAATAATATAAATATAAGTTTTCAACTTTAATTAATATTGTTCATTAATTTGTGGAAGTATTGTTTCATAGCGGATTCTTCACTTAATAAAAATAAAAAAAAAAAAATAAAATAAAATATTCTAGAACTAATATATGATAAATAAATATAATTAGAAAGATTATCAATAATTATTATTCTAAATTTAAAACTAAAAAAAAAATTCAAGAACATTACTTTTCTTTAAATGTTTCTTCAGCGGATTTTTAAATTAATTTAAATTTTTTTAAATTTGTTTTACAATTTTTTTTTTTATTCAAGTCGACTGATAGTCGATTTCAAACAAATGAATAAATGTCATAGTTGTTCTAACTTATATATCATATTGTTTTAATAAACGGAAAATTATATAATTGAAAAAATTAAGTTTATTAAAATTAATGAAGTATTACTTTGAATAAATTTGTTTCAATAGTCAATGTTTAGTGTGAATTTAAAGTCAATTTTAAACATATTTTATTTTCACACTGATTCAAATAATAAAAAATCATTGCAATTTTAACATTTCAACCCACTGTGCATTGGTCAATTTCAGTTAAATTCTGCTGCATTTGCTGTTGGATTTATCTGTAGCTTTTGAGCTGCTGCATATGGGTTGCATGCACTACCCCACACCCCTGTCTGTCAGTCTCCTGTGTCTGGACGAGAATCCCCCCTCAAATGGAAGACTTTGGGATCGGTCAGTCGCCATTTCGATGCTGCTTTCGGCAACGTGCTCTGTATTTTGCGTTTGAACTTTTCCAATTTGCAAGCGAAAAATTGAAAATGCGACGCGGACAGGGGCAGCAGCGAGTAAATAAATAAATGCGAGCATGAATGGAGCCGACACAGGTAAAGGGGCAGGTACAGGGTAGGGGTCTGTAGGGGGAGCGAGGGAAAAAACAATCTGTAGCTGCTTTGTAGTGCGCGGCCAAGTGCCGCCCAAACGCCCAATCGGGGCCGGGGACTGAGCGTTGTGTCTGGGCGCGGTTGATTAAAATACACGCTACATATGCATGCGTATCCATAAGTATATAGTATAGAGTCTATATGTATATATACATATATATGTGTGTGTGTTTGTGTGTATGTACATGCCAGCACATAAGCAACTTGTGAATAAAAAATTGGTTAACAAAATCGATTTGGGGGAAAAATCACAGCAAAAAATGTTGTAATTAAAATTGAATTTCGCTTTGGGTGCGGTCGGGTATGTGCGGCACCCCCCATTGGGGTGGGGCAAGCGATTTGGCAATGGGTTGCAAGGTGCACTCTGACAGTGGAGACCCCGATAGAGGGAGAGGCACAAGGGAAGAGGGGAAGAGAGTGCGATAGAGCGCAGCCCAAAAAATCAGACAGATCTGGCAATTTACACGAGTTGCGGCTCAGTTGTCATGACGCCTGACGGGAAGGGGATCAGGAGCAGTGGGGATGGGGGATGGGGGATAGGGGAGGCAAGCACGGATGAGAGGTGCAATTTATTTAATTAGATGCATAAAACTCATTAAGATAAGAGCTGCCAGCTACCAGCAAGGCAGTCAGTCAAGCCAGGCTGGGCGGAGCGGGGCTGCCATCTTGTTCAAGTGCGCGAATCAACAAATGCGCCAAAGTGCAGGCTACACTCCCCCTTACCCCGTTACCCCAGACCCCTCACCCAGCTCTGCCCATCAGCTTGCCCAGAAATCCAACTTGAACTGCTGGAAGAGGAAGAAGTTGGCAACAGGCGAGCTGGAATTGTTATGCTCACTTGGCAGCCAGTAAAAAGTAGTTTGAGGCGGAGTACAATGGGGGCGTGGCAGGGAACAGGTCGCTGATGGAGTCGTCGTCGTTCAGTTGCTGAGTAATTAACTTGAGCAACGGCGACGACGACAATAAAACGCCGACTTAATTAAGTGACACAAGTGCTATGCAGTGTTGTGTATTGCTGTGTGTGTGTGTGTGTGTGAGTGTGGATGGGAGGAAGGGTGGCTGGAGTGTGTAGGAGTGAGTGTCTCCCTAGAGTCAACTGCAACCTTAATTTGGGCACTCTCTTGTTGTGATAAATAATGCAATGTTGAGCGAGATATTTTTGGGGGAATTCTGAGGGAAATGAAGCAAATAATTATTAACTAAAATAAAATTAATAATCATTTGTTTGTCTGAAACTACTAATTAATTATGTTATAACTAATTAGGTTTTCTGTACTGAATTATTTAATTTAAGATATAAAAAGCAAAGTAAAAGATTATAATTAGAAATTAGCAATTAGAAATGAATTTAATTAAACAATTTATTTAAATAATTACAATTAATAATGAGTGTCATACATACGTGTATAAATTAGAAATAAATTTTTTTTATATTATTTTTATTTTATTGTTCTTAATTAATGATAATTCAAATGATATTGAAATTATGTGGATAATTACTCGTATGAAGCTTATAAAAACAAATTAATACAAAATAAATTATATATTTATATATAATAATCATTAACTTCTTACAACCTAATTAATAATATCAAAGGGAAAATTTATCAAATAAAATCAATAAAGGAGAGAATACTTATTTAATTCACTTAAATTTAAACTAATATTTTATAATAATAATAATTATTGTAACTAAATAAATATTTCTTAAATACATTGTGATTTATTTATGTCTTTTCTTATCATAATAATTTTTCTTTTTATAATAATAATAATTATTGTAAAATAAATATAAATATAAAATATAAATATTTCTTAAATATATTTTAATATTGTGATTTATTTATTTTTTTTTTTTTTTTTTGATTTTCTATTTTGAATTTTTTTTTAAACAAGTGAAAACTATAATACATTTGCAAAGTATTTATTTAAATTGGAATTTTATTTATCTCTGTGGACATACGTATGTTCATGTATGCAGATCCACAGGCATATATTTAGATCCCATCCAGCAAAGGGAAGTTTCCAAGTGCTCTTTCTACTCAGGCGCAAATAATGAGAAATACTTAAATATGCATCTAACTTCTATCATGATGATTAAAGGAAATTATTAACCTTAATATGAAACATAAATATATTCCAAATTTTTCAATATGTCTTTCCCAGTAACCTTCAAACGGAACCTTCCTGCACTGCAATCTCAACAAGATACAAACTCAAATTACGCTTCACAGTTGACAGATTGTCGACTGCCTTTTTCGGTAGTTGCTTATCAATCTCTGCAGTTGCAGTTGCCCCGCCCCGCGCCTCTGTACTGCGTGCGACCCTCTCTTAAGCACCCGCATAGTGACGCGTAGTTGCAGTGCATCTACACATTGCTTACCCACTCGTATCAATGTCAAATCGGGGCGTGTCAAATCGCCTAATTGCAGGCGGCAACGTTGCAACAATATCAGCTTCCCCTTCCCCTGCAACCTCCCTCCACCATGCTCCTCCCGTTGTAACAATAACAAAATGAGCAGAGGCATAAAAATGCAAAAATATCGGAGTAATTTGACAGCGATTAGCATGGCTCTCTTGCCTCCCCCTCTTGCTCTCACTCTCACACACTGCGGCGACCTTCTCTCTCCCTCTGACATGTACTGGGTGCAGATTGCGCATTTTATGCTGGCTCCGATCCGTGATTGAATTACAATATGCGGGTGATATCGGCCACAGCTTGAGGCGCTCTCTGATAATACCAAGAATCCGGAGAAGAGGGAGAGGGAGGAGACAGAGAGAGAGAGAGAGAGAGAGTGAGAGAGAGGGAAAAGAGGAAGTTGTGTTAGAGACTCAACTCGCTTAAGCTGCTTGCAAAATTTTATTGGTGATTATCATAATGTCCCCTGTCCCTGCCCGGGATCAATTGTTGTCCTCAGCCCTTTTCGGCATTATCCGCATTCGCTGCAAGGATTTGCGCGAGGCGAGGCGTGGATTTTAGAGGTTCATTACCAGAGACACAGGTACAGATACAGATACACATACAGAAACAGATACAAAGACCTGTTGCAAATTTGGGTTTTTCCCTTCGCTTCGCTCGCTGCAGGTGTCGGCTTAGGCGACGTGTAGTGGCAGAGGCAAAGGCAGGGCAGGGCAAGGTAGGAACAGGGACAGGGACAGGGGTATGGGCACGTCGCCAGGCAGTCTGACAATTTGCATGACCGATTCCCGTAAATCAATGTGCGGTCCATCGATCAAGCGACCTATAAATTCTTGCGCATGCCACACATCCATCAAAGCCCGACAAAAAAGAATGAGTTACAGATACAGATACAAATAGAGCTACAGATACAGATACAGGTACTGTATCTCGGGGCTGTAACAACAGTTTAAAAGTGTTGCCATTGCACGTCGCTGCACGACTAATTGGATTTTTCCCTTGTTTTTTTTTTGTTGTTTAACTCCCTCCCCTCCCTCCTCCCCACGGCCGTAAACTAATCCGATTTGTTTATGTACGTTTCAGTTTTTGGTTGACACTCTCGCAATGGGTCCACAACTATCCCAAAAACATACAGATATATATAAAAACGAGCATGTAACCCCGCATTGGCCACAGTTTTAGGCTTATGAATCAACTCGAGTTGTCGCTGTACTTGCTCGTGTTGTTGTTGTTGTCTTTTTTTTTTTTTTTTTTTGGTAACCTACTTTTGAAATGTGTCAGCCAATAAGTGTGCCCTTCCCCCGCTTGTCTGCCTCAAAGGGCGCCATATTTTTCGGGTGCCCCCTTCGAAGCACCGCCAGACAGTTCCGACTTTGTGCATAATGACATCAGTTTGCTAACTTTGCCATTGTTCCAGTTTAATTAGTTGTTCAGCTCGCACAGCTAGTTCTACACTGGATTCTCAACTTTGCTCTCTCTCTCTCTCTCTCTCTCCCTCTACCTCACACTCCCAAATCCATCTCTGCCTCGCTGTATGTGTAGGTTTGTTGGGCTTTCAAGGCACCTCGGGGCTTTTGTTTGCATATTTGAAGGGTGCACTCTGAGGAAGAAGTACATGGATTCTCTGGAATCACATAAACATGCACGAATTAGCTGCAGATAAAAAGAGAATCGAAAGAGTGAGTGAGAGGGGAGGTAACAAGCAACAGCTCTACGGCAATTTACTAATTGTAAATTCCAGCAGTTCCATAAACTTAACTTTGAGGTACAAGATGGAGAACATTTGGAACAACACGAGGCCATGAATAAACAACTGAAAGTATGATACATATAATAAAGTATATAAATTCTAACAGTTCCATAAACTTTACTCTAAGGTACAAGATGGAAAACATTTGGAACAATACGAGGCCATGAACAAACAACTGAAAGTATAGTTAAATAAATAAAATAGAAATTAGACTAAATTTTGAATAATGAGAAATTACATGAACGAAAAACGTAACCATATGGTATCATGAGATATGCAATTTTTTCAAGGATAATGAATAAACTAAACACCAAAGCTAGCATCGAGAGCCCCTGGCAGTAAGATACCCTTCGCCGTATTCGGGATAACCCTATAAATCGTATAAATAATTCTATATCTATAATTCAAAGTATGCACAAATACTTCTACGACCTATTTCTTTCTCACTGTCAGAACTAAAGAGGATATGAACTTGAATAACTTCTGCGCTTCTTATCCGATTTGCTTGATATAACAGACCTGTGTAAACAGTATTTATCTATATTATACACGAATATATAGACTATATCTATAGTATGTCGAAGCAGAAACTTATGTCTATATACACACAAAGTTGCTTTATAATCGTTGCACCCAAAATTCGAAATAAACTTAACCTTCATACCATGGATATGGCTCGATTGCAAGCAGAACAAGAATATATATACTTTGTAGGGTCTGCACGTTGTCTTCTTCACAATGTTAGAATACCTTTTCAAAAACAAATGGTCGAAGGATATAATTAAAATGAATGAATGTAGGAGTATATATGGTAACCCAAAAAAAGTAACAATTAAAATAAATATAAATGATTTATTCAAATAGATTTTAAATATGTCTAAAGTAATACAATGTATTGGGTGGATACATAAATGAATTGGAGAAAATAACGTAAGAATAATAAATTATATTCAGCTATAATACTCAAGAACACGATTGCTGAATCTCCCCATGCAGACCGCACATAAATAAACTCAAGACTCTCACGATCGTCGATCTTTGATCTTCGATCTTTAATCGTCGCGTCGATTGCCGTCTCTGATGCGGTCTCTAATTGCGACGATGAGTCAGCTGCATCACCAGTTCGGTGAGGGGCAGAGCAGGTGCGATTTGGCATTAGATTTAATCACACTGCAAAACAGCCGCTCTTTGTATGTGTGCGTGTGTGTGTGCATGTGTGTGTGAGTGAGTGTGTGAGTGAGTGGTAGATGCTTAATTTTCTCACTGATTGCAACAAATGACAGCGGAGAGAAGCACGCAAACAAGTCAGAAAAGCCGCACAAAATTTCAGCTAATTAGAAAACAACCCAAACAAAGTCAACAAAAATAAAAAAGCACAACAACAAAAGCAAAACAACAGCAACAACAAGTAAAATAAATCTAAATCAAACATTGCTCCAACTGGCTGACGAGAAAAGTAAACAAAACGCTGCGACAAACGATTTGCATGTCAAACGAGCTCGAGCTCGAGCTGAAGCTGAAGCTCAAGTCGAAGCTGCAGATACAAATCGGTATATGGAGATGTATCTGTAACTTTATCTGTATCCGTATCTATCTATCTCAGCATGTGCAGCATAAACAATTCATAAATTTTATGTTGCATCTCAAGTTTCAACATAAACATCAAAAATGAAACAGACAAAAAAGAAAATTGCAAAAAATGTAAATTAAGATTTGTTGTTTTTAATGTGAACTATCGTATAAAGAGAAATGAAAAAGGATCAGTTGCAGTTAAGAGAGGTCAGTTAAATGTCGCGAATATACCCGCTTTTCACTGCGATAAAAGGTGTAATTAAAATCATTGCAAGTTGCAAATGTTTTAATTGAAATTATTCCACAGTTTTTTTTATGCGATTCAATGGAAAATTCATTAAAGAAAAAGAAAAAAAAAACAATATGAACAGTAGAGAGAGAGTGTTTTAAACTTAATATTTACACAATTTAAATGAATAATTTTGTTATTATTCTTTGTTATTTTGCACTGGTTTTTGGCATGGCGTCAAGCCACGAGCTGCGACGGCTTTTTGTATAATTTAGTGGGCAGTTTTATTTTTTTTTTTTTTGCCAAGCTGAATTTGCAATTTTCATTAATTCCATATACACTAGTCGGCATAAGTATTTTGACAAAATTGTCTGTTTCTTTTAAACCTACCTTGTGCTTGATACCGTTAACTAACGGTGCGAAGATGATGAGCAAAGCAACGAATGAATATTTAGCACACAGAATGCCAATTTTTATACGGTTTACCCTTTGCATTCTCTTTCTACTGATAAGAATGCACGCAGACAACTAATTTTTGTTGGGCACAAGTATTTTGACAAACTCATTTAGTAAATGGTATTCTGCTTTTGAGCACGTGTTAATCAAAAATTGTTTAAATTTAACTTTTTTGGATATTAAACGTTAATAAAAAACAAAAAATTAATTGATAGCCATGGGTAAAAAGGCTGAGTTAAGTTTATTTATTAGATCATCAATGGTAGCACAGTTTAACGTTGGAATTAAAGTAAAAGACATTGCTAATGAGTTTAATGTGTCGCGACAATCGGTGTATTATCAAATTAAAAAGTTTAAGAAACATAATGACTTAAAAAACCTAAAAAGAACAGGTCCTAAGCGCAAAACAACGATCGCTGACGACAAAATCCTTATACGGGAATTTAAAAAAATCCTCTTGTGAAGCCCCAAGCTGTTGCAAAGCAGTGGAATTTGACCGCCAGCCTTCCGATAAGTGGACGTAAGGTATTCAGTGAGCGCACAGTTCGTCGACGTTTAAAGGAACAGGACATGAAGACATATATTGCTAAGGATGTGCCGTATATTTCAAAAATTAACAAGCTTAAAAGGCTGAAATTTGCAAAGGAACATCTAGAGAAGCCGAAGTCGTTCTGGAGAAGTGTTTTGTGGACGGATGAAAGCTCTTTCCAGTATAACTCGTCAAAACAAAAAATTTTTGTAAGATTGCCTACTCAGCAAAGGCAAAAAAGACGGCCCGTTTGTCAGAAAGTTAGCCATGGTGGAGGCTCTGTCATGGTGTGGGGATGTGTTGCCTATAATGGGTTGGGTGACTTGGTCCCCATATCCGGCTTGATGAACCAAGGGCAATATTTGACGACCCTAAACGAAAATGCATTTCCTTCTGGAGATAGGCTGATCGGGGAATCATTTATCCTGCAGCAAGATAATGCTCCATGCCACAAAGCCAGAATGATAACCAAGTTCCTAAAGGATGTTGGCGTTACCGTCTTGGACTGGCCACCTCAAAGTCCAGATTTAAATATAATTGAGAACATCTGGTCTCTTTTAAAACGCAAAAGAACAGTTTCGTTACATAAAACTCGAGAGGAGACGATTTCTGAGCTCACTTTCCTTTGGGAAGATATAACTCCAGAGATCCTTCACAATTTGGTGGATTCAGTAAAGGACCGACTCAAAAAAGTTATTGATGCCAAAGGAGGATATATATTTTACTAATTGTTTCAATAAGGAGTTAATCCAGCTTCGTTTAAACTTATTTTCATTGCATTAAAGGCCTGTCAAAATACTTATGCCGAAAAAAAAATCATCATATTTCATTAAGAAGTTTATATCTTTTTAAGTTTCAATAAAAAAAATTTCGTTTGTTAATATTTAAGTTCATATTACTTGCACACAAAAATTAAAAAATAATCAATACTACCATATCAAGCCATTTAAAAGTTTCACTGACAAATGTGCAGCGTTTATTTTGTCAAAATACTTATGCCGACTAGTGTATCATAATTTTTATGCTCTGTGGTATACCCAGCAATAAGCAAGACTGTCGGGTATGATGGAGCTGAAGAAAGAAGTTCAAAAATTATACAGTAAATACTAAAAGTCCTTTCATTACTATTTACCATGAATTGTAAACGAACTTTCTAGATTTCCATGCGAAATATATCGTTAATCTTTACAGAGCATCTGCTAGTCGAACAAAGCCTGGTGTGGCCCACTCGTCGTTTGACTATTTCTGCGCCTTTTGTGAGGTGTTCGCCTGATGCCAGCATAAATTAGCAACTCTGAGTGGATGTTATGGATTGTTAATATGACTGGGATTTCATATAAAACTCCATATAGCTCGCTTGAGGTCGAATAAAAAGTGATTGGATCTAGGTTGAGTGACTGTCTGACAGAAATTTGAAAGTCGATTGACAAATTTACGGCGCAAAATACGATAAAGATAAAGGGGTGTAGCGAGATAAATCACGGCAATTACAGAATCCAATAGAAGACACCTTATTACAAGCTCATATAATAACAAATAATTAGAGTAAATTCCTAAATGTCGTGTAGATCATGAAATGAATATTATTATTGCTATCAAATCAACGGCGACAGCTACAAAACTTCTACATCCGGTCATGGAAATTACAGTTAATCATGGAGTGTATAAAAAAATACCTCAAAACAAAATACTGTAAATACTGTGAATTATAAGCTAAAATATACAGTTCTATGGAACTATTTCCCTACGAAAACTTGTCATAGTATTTTTATAGTGTTTATATAGTAGTGTTTTTATGATATTTCCATAGCATTTTTATAGTATTTTTGTAGTATTTCTTGTCTTTATCTGGTTTGCGAAATTTCTTAATATATTTTAATAGCTCAATCCATATGCAACACACTCTCGCAAGACTATTGACCCTTTGCGAAATAGTTCCTAGACTCGTTTCAATTTCTAATTTCCATAGCTCATTCCGTTAATGTTCTTGCCTTTTGTTTTTATAGCTCCTGCTCCTGCTCATTCAATTTGTTAATGATGCGAAATTTGTATTTAAATACATACATATAGAGGCGTTTTCATTGCGAGACAGAGAGATAGAGAGAGAGAGAGAGAGCGATCAACAAGTTCCATAGACGGAACTAAGTGAGCGCTTCATAAAAATTCCTCGTAAATCTCAAATATCCAAGAGAATCTCGCAACCTTGACAAAAACTCGAAATATGCAACTATAAAACTGATAAATTAGCAGACAAATAAAATATATAATTTGCAAATATGTCTCTCATTATAAACATGAGATAATCCCAAAGAATCTTTTAGCCGACGGCAAAACGAGAATTGAAAATAAAAAGAACATTTCGATTTTGTTATTTTTTGTAAAGATTTTTCTTTTATTTGTGTTTTTTTTTCTCCGGGATTTTTTTTTTATTGTTTTTCCGGCGTTTTGGCTGTGTTCAGTGTTCACTTTGTTGTTGTTGTTGCTGTCAGCCTTGCGCCCTGTTATCGAATTGTTTTCACTAAATTTTCTTTAGGTTTGCTAACATTTTGTCGACTCGGTTCTTTGAATTATGTGGTAAATGGTTTTCATCTTTTTTTTTATTTTAATAATAATAATGATAATTATAATAATAATAATAATTTTTCTTTTATTACAATTAATGTTGTTGTTGTTGTTTTTGTTGGTTTTTGTTTGTTTTTGTTGGTTTTCTTCTTGCAGTATTCGTAAGCATAATGTATAATTAAATTGTTTATAGAATAGATAATAATTAGAATTACTTAATGCATAAGAGAATCTATAAAATAGAATTTCTTCCATTCTCGTTTCATTTTTTTTTTTTTTTTTTTTTTTCATTATCTTATATATGTGTGTGTGTGTCGAATGGGAAACGCACGACTTGCATGTGGATATTCTAACATAATTATTTTATTTATTTTCCCTTTCATTTCAGGGTAAAAAAAAAAAAAAAAATTATGTTTATTTATTATATTAATTAAATTTAAATTGTGATTTTGCAACAATTTTTTTGTATCACACAATTGTCGTTTAGGTTTTTGTTGTTGTTGTTGTTTTTTTTTTTTGTTGAAAAGTGTGTGGAATGTTGGCGTTTGTATGGTACAACAGTGCGTATGCTTAATGTAAATGCTCGTTCGTTCTTTTAGTTAATTATCGTTAATTATATATGTATGTGTGTGTGTGTGTGTGTGTGTGTGTGTGTGAGTGTGTGTGTCTAGTTTTATTAATTAATTAATTGAATTTCGCTTTACACGTGCTAAAAATTAATGCAATTTCTTTTTGTTTGTTTTCTTTCTTTTTCGGTTTTAAAACTAAAGCTAAAATTGTTTATCTTTAGTTGCAAATATCGATAAGAGTGTGTGTGTGTGTGTGTGTGTGTGTGTGTGAGTGTGTGTGTGTGTGTATATTCAATAATTTACAATGTGGATATATCCAACAAACCAGCGCCAGCCTCGTGCGCATGCAACTGCTGGTAATGATACAAATGATGTTGCTGCTGCTGCTGCTGTTGCTGCTGATGGTGCTGCAAGTGTTGCTGTTGCTGCTGCTGCTGCTGATGGTGCTGGTGATGAAGATGTTGCTGCTGCTGCAGATAGTGATGCTGGTGGTGCTGCTGTTGCTGGTGCAGCTGCTGCTGTTGCTGTTGCTGATGTTGCTGGTGGTGTTGCTGCAACTGTTGCTGTTGCTCCTCCAACAATTGCTGTTGCATGTCCAGCATGCTGGCCGAGGCCACAAACGCGCTTGCCGCTTGGCAGCTGGCGACGGCAGCCGCAGCCGAGGCAGCGGACGAGGAGGAGCCCGAGACAGCGGCAGCGGGAGATGTGGATGAGGAGGAGGAGGAGACAGTTGCCGCTGCTGAGAGCTGCTGATAGGCGGCAGCGGCAACAGCAGCCGCCGCCAAGGCGGGTGAATGCGCGCTGGCCACGGTCGCGTGGCCACTGTGTGAATGCGCCGAGGAGCGACCACCGGATGAGCCCGATCCCGATGCCGTCGGACTTGGTCGTCCGCCATTCAGCAACTGTTGTTGTTGCTGCTGCTGCTGCTGTGGCGGCGGCGAGCCGACGGCGGAGGCAGCAACAACGGCGGAGGCTGCTCCATAGGCGCTGGCCATTTCTCACATATGGGCGAGGGGGGCCATGGCGCGCAGCGATTGCTGGTGCAGCTGATGCTGCTGCTGTTGCTGCTGCTGATGGTGTTGCTGCTGGTGCTGCTGCTGGTGCATCACATGCTGCAGTGGCTGCTGCTGCTGCTGTTGCTGCTGTTGCTGAGCATGTTGCTGGGCATGTTGTTGCTGCTGCTGCAGCTCTGGCGATCCTGTCTGGTAGTGCATCAGATGCCGCTGCTGCTGATCATCGTGCAGATGATACATGTTCATCAGATGATTCAGCTCGCTCCCGGCGCCGGCTGCTGCTGCTGCTGCTGTGGCCGACAGATATTCCCGCTTCATGATGTGATTGTTGTTGTTATTATTGTTGTTGTTGTTTAGCGCAATTGCACTGGGACTGGGCGAAACGGGTTCGGACTTGATGCTGCTATCGCTGGGACTGTGACTCTGGCAGGAAACTTGTGCGCCGTACGGAGCAGGAGATCCTCCGCTGGCGCCGCCTCCGACAGGTCCAACGCTGCCCGCCTGCCCACCTACGCCCCCATATGGCGAAGGACTTCCCGGCTGCTGTAGGCTGCTGCCGTACGGCGATGTCTGCCCGCCGGCAACAGTGTCGTACATGCCATATCCGTTGTACATGTGCCCCATCTCGTAGCGCGGAGCGTAGTTCATGTAGTGCGTCTGGTAGCCGGCTGGATCGGGATGCATATAACCATTGGGCATGTACCCATTGGGCACACTCATCTGATGTATGTTGGGGCGCACCTGTTGTGCCGCTGCTGCCGCTGCCGCTGCTGCTGCCGCTGCCGCCGATGCGCCACCGGAGCCATTCAATGATCCCTGACCCTGGCCGGGCATATGACCCTGTGGCACACGCGTGGGTGTGCCCGGCTCCACGCCCGGTCCTCCTGGGCCACCTTGTCCCTGTCCCGGCATCAGGCCACCCATGGGATACTTCTCCTTGGTCTTGGTCAGTGTTTTGGTCTTGCGACGCGGACGATACTTGTAATCGGGATGCTCCTTCATGTGCACCGCACGCAGTCGCTTCGCCTCGTCGATGAATGGACGCTTCTCAGCCTCGCTCAGGTCCTTCCACTGTGCCCCCAGGCGTTTCGAGATCTCCGAGTTGTGCATCTTGGGATTGTCCGATGCCATCTTTCGTCGCTGGCCACGGGACCAGACCATGAAGGCGTTCATTGGTCGCTTCACTCGATCCGCGTGCTGTTGATTCTTGTTCGCTGTTGCGCTGTTGTTGTTGTTGTTATTGTTGCTGGCGTTGCCACTGTTGGTCATGCTGCTCAACGCACTGCCAGCGCCCATCAGCGTCGGATGTTGCTGCTGTGCATGAGGATGTTGCTGCTGCTGCTGCTGCGACTGTTGCTGATGATGGCTGACTGGCGATGTCATGTGGTGGCTGCCAATGCTGCTCTGTGTAGGACTCAGCTCGCTGGAGCTGTGCAACGGCGAGCTTTGCTGTTGCTGCTGTTGCTGCTGCTGCTGTTGCTGCTGCTGCTGTGCACCGCCGACGCTGCCGTTGAGCGTGTTGGCAATGCTCGATTGCAGCGAGCTCAGCGGATTGGGACTTTGGCTAGCTGCGATGTGGGCGCTCATGTGGTGATGGTGATGATGATGATTGTGCTGGCTCAGCTGCGAGTGCGTCAGATGCGACTGGCCAAGATTCATGAGCGGCGCCAGCGCCGAGTATGATGAGGCGGCGGCATGGGCGTGTCCATGCAGCGCGGCGCTGGCATGCAGCGGCGGCATTGTGGCATGCAGTATGCCGCCCTTCATGTCCGCCTCCATGGTCAACATGTTGTTGCTGCTGCTGTTGCTGCTGCTGTCGCTGCTGTTGCTGCTGTTCTTGCAGTTGCTGTTGTTGCTGTGTCAACTGTTGCGTGATCCGTTGGGGGCTACTTGGCTGAAGTTGTAGATACTTTTGCCAAATACTTTGCTGCTGCCGTAGATACTTTATCCAGTTCACAGTTCCACTTAGTTAGTTAGTTACAGTTAGTTATAGTTTAGCTATTTTATGGCTATTTTTGAACATTTTTAATGGAAACCATGTTGCACTTGTTGCGATCTTGCAATTGTTTCTTACAATATCATGTTTGGCAAAAAAAAAAAAACAGAGAGCGAGAGAGCTTCAATATCTCTTGACTCTTCTTGCTTTCTTTATTATTTCAAAAAAAATTTGTACGCGACAATTTGTTTTAAGTTTTTGTTGTTGTTGTTTTAACTTGAATTTGTGTTTGCTTATTTTTTGGTTAATTCAATAAAAATCAGCGCGACCACGATCGAAATACCTCCACACTACACGGAATTGAGCACCTTTCTGTTTCGGTGTCCACTGTGCGGCCAGCAGCGAAACCTGTTCCAGCTATATTCCGGCGATAACGAGCCGAGTCAACGAAGCGCGATACGACGCGATGCGATGCGATGCGATGTGCGTGTGTACTGCGCTGAGGTGTGGTGTGGTGAGGTGAGATGTGAGACGTGTAACTCAACTCTCGTTCGTCGTTCGTGGGTTCGTGTACGTACGTTCGTTCTTCGTTCGTAATGCGTGCGAGCGCGCGTGTGCTGACGACAGCGAATACGAGAGACGAATGAGAGACTGACTGAACAGCAGCTGGGTCTGAAGCTGTTCGCTGCCGTCGCTGCTGCTGCTGCTGCTGCTGCTGCGGCCTCTGCTGCTGCGAATGCTGCTGCTGCCGTCGGGGTGGCTAGTCAAACGGGTCTGCGCCTGTGTCTCTCTGTGTTCATGTGCGTGTATGTGTGTGACGGCATTTGCAAACCAGTTCTCAGCAGAGTCGTGCAGGCGTGAGCGTCAGAAAGAGACAACTCTAGTGTTGCCCTAATAAATCAAATAAACGCTGCTACGCTCTGCGCTTGGCTGTGTGTGTGCGAGATTGTGCATGTGTGTGTTGGTTTCATTGCTTACTTGGATTTTGCGCAGCGCATTGCGCCAATCAACGCTGCGCAAGAGAGAGAGGTGCATATATGTTGCACTCTCTCGCACCGCATATCGATTTGTGTTGTTGTTGCTGCCTTGGCAGAGTTGCCATAAAAATGTCGTCGTTGGCCAGTCGGGCTTATGGCAAGCGATGTTGCCACACTTCACTTCAGCAGTAGCAGCAGTTTCAAGTCAAAAAGTCTAGCGGAATTTTTGCGCTATTTCGGACGCTTTAAATATGGCCGACCCAGCAGGCCACATGGAGCCAGCGCAGGCGGAGAGTGCAGCGCATCGCAGTCGCCGTCGTCGAGCCGTGCATTGCGGGAGGTGCGGGGGGTACCGCAGTGTTTGCGGTGTATTTACCGTTGCCGCGTCTCACGCGCATAGTTTGAATTCATCTTTTTTTTGTTTTTTTTTTTGTTTAGTTTTTTTTTTCTCGTTTTGTTGTTGTTGCTTTCTTCCTTCTTCTTATTAACCTAATGGGTTTGCCAAGGTAGCAGCTGGAAAAAATCTAAATAATGCGAAGGCAGCTGAAAATGTATTAAGCAAGTGCTGCCAAGTGCACTGCAGTAACGGTAATCGCAACTGTAGACGTGCGTGTGTGTGTTTGTGTGTGTGTGACTTTGATGCGGTTTGGCATCCTTTAGATATGCGCAGGAGCTGCCACCTTGTTGTTGTTGTTGTTGTTGTTGTTGTAATTATAGTTGCACATGTGAATAGGCAGCCGCATTGTCTTGCCTTGCGAGAGGGGAGGGGCGTATACACGCGGTTTTCGGCGTGTTCCACTTGTCTATACGCCTCTCTCTCTCTCTCTCTCTCCCTTATCAGGTGCAGTGCAATTTTTTGGCATTTCATTAGTGCAATGCGGCAACTCTGGCTGCATTTGGTATCCAAACTGTTTCTACCTCTTCTAGAAGGGGAGTTGGGGAAGTAAGTGGTTAGTGGGGTGCATTAGTTTGCTAATGAGGCAGAGCTAATGGATCTGCCAGTCTTTATGACTAATTGAATAGTTGACTAAAGTTAGGGGTACCATGTTAAATAGGTACCTGATCGATGGCATTGAGAGCTTTATTTGCGCGAAGTCTTGCACGTGTACAGTTGGAATGCATTTGGGCATAAAAAGTGAAATTCTACAGATTGAAGTTGGCTGTTAATGAAGAACTATTTTTTATTATGATTGTTCAGTGAACTTTTCTGGCTATAATTCTGAGCTCAAGCTAGATAAAGATGATTTTATTTTTTTAATACACCTAAACCCGAGTAAGACGACTGAACCATATGATATAATTGAATTAAAATGAATGCTATTTAAGGCCTTATAAAATTAAACACTATTTTCAAAATATTTCAAAGTATTTTAAAGTTTTTCAAATAAATAAATAAAATTATAAAAATATTGTTAACTAAATGAATAAAACAAATAAAAAATAAATAAAATAAAAATGAAATAAAATAAAAAAAATATAATAAAATTTGATTTAATAATTTTATACACTTAACTGTTATTATTTTAAACGTAACTCAAGTGAAGCATAATCTAACGCAACCTAACGAACGTGAATGAAACAAATTTTATATATTATACTGTAAATATAATTTTAAGTCGTCTGCCAATAAATACTAAATAAATAAAAAATCGCTACTATTTTAACTATCTTAAATTCTATCCAAAATATAGAAAAGTATCAAAAATATAAAAATAAAAAAATATATGTATAAAACTTATAGAAATCAATAAACGTTTCAAAGACTTTAAATACATCTGCGAAATCATTTCGCCAAAAGACTTTCGGACCTTCTTTCGGGTATTTTCTTCATTAAATCAAAAACTGTTATCATAAAATTGTGCTCCACCCAACGAAATACCGTTATTTTATAATTATAATCTGCACTATTAAAATTTCTAAAGTGAATAGAAATCAAAATACTTCTTTAAATATTTGAAAACCTGCTTTAAAATCGAGTCCCAAAAACGTCTACCATTTGTAAGCACACCCCAAAAGCTTAACTCACTCACTCACGGCCCACTCGATCCACTAACCCAAAAATGATTCCCCGAAAATAAAATTGCAATGCAAGGGGAGACCTAAAGAATTTATGGCCAATTGCAAATGATTTGACAATGAACAAAGCTGAGAAAAGCAGCTCGATAAACAATGAACAAAATGCCAAAGAAACTCAACAAAACATACACACACACACACACACACACAGAGTAGGGTATAAAACCAGCCAGTGTAACTGACCTACGGTAAACGCAAATCTTAACCGCAGAAATCAAGAGAACAAATTTTGCTCTCTCTCTGTGCTAAAAGGCTTTTGTACAATACCAAAAAAATACAAGAAAATACGAGAAAAAATACGTAAACGATTCTTATTCATTATCAGAGCAAGTTGTTGTTGTTATTGTTGTTGTACTTGTATTATTATTGTATATTTGTGCAGCCATTCGATTCTTGTAGAGGGGTAGGAGAGTGAAAGGGAGGGGGGGGGGAGAGAAGAACAAGAATATAATAAGCCCAAAACAAACCGAAACCAAAGCAGACCCAGAGCAGGCCCAGACTCGGTTCAGACTCAGTTCAGACCGAGTAGACACTCAGACGGGGCTTTGTTGTTGCCTTTGTTGTTGTTATTTGTGTTTTATGTTTGACGTTTGAGCGTGCTGGGCGCGTGTGAATGGAAAAGGAAGCTCACACACACACACACACACACGCACACACTTAAAAAACAAAGTCAAGGTCATCGCAAAGAGTTTTAATTGTTCGCTCAACAACAACAAGAAATGAAATAAAAATACAAATACAAACACACACACACACACACACTACAACAACAATGGAGCATTACAAACAAACATTCGCACATAATAAAAGAAATAAAAACGCAACAAAAACAACTACAACAACAAGAGGAGCGGCGGACAATGGCAAAAGGCAACAAGAGGAGCCAAACAGCAGCAGCAGCAGCAACAACAACGACAACAACAAGAGTCGCAACAACAGCCACAAAAGGCATTTGGCAAAGCAAACAAGTTCAACAAAAATATTCGTACAATTCACTCAGCTCCGCAGATAGACAACACCCCATCTCCCTCTTCTTCTTCTATCTCTCACTATCCTCCTGTCTATTTGCATCTCTCTCTCTCCCTCTCGCCCACATGTGCACCTGTAAAGGTGTTAACGCTTGAACTTCGCTTGCACTGCAAAAATAAAGAAAAATCGATCGAAAGAAAATCAAAAGTCAATAAAAATTGAGTGTCAATTTTGAGGGAGAATGGGGTGAGGTTGCCTAAGGGGTGACTACAGCTAGGAAATGTGTGATATACAACTCAATTAGATATGTGAAAATCTAAAAGGAACATGTGACAATCTATAATGAACATATGACAATGTCATGAATATATGACAATATATAGAAGATATATGACAATATATAGAAGACATTTAACGATAAATGAAAAATATATGTGTATATATAGACAAGAAATGACTATATATGAGGGTGAATGACTTTACATAGAAGAAACATGTCGATATATGAGATATATAACGATATATATTCATATAAAAATGATATATGACGATATATAGCAGGTATGCGAGTATACATGACGATATATGAAAGAATGTGACGATATATTACGATATAAAAGAGATATTTGAAGTATAATGGAAAATATATGGCTATATATAGAAGAAAATGAATATATATGACGGCAAATTTAGAAGAAATATGTCTATATATGGAAGAAATATGACGATATATGGAAGATATGACGATTTCATTATTATATGGACGATATATAGAACATAAATGACAATATATAGCAGATATTTGACGATATATAGCTGATATACAAGTATGTATGACGATATATGGAATATATGTGCCGATATACAGAAAATAAGACGATTTCATGATTATATGGACGACATCTAGAATATATATGACAATATATTGAAGATATTTGACGATATATAGCAGATATTCGAGTATATATGATAATATTTGGAAGATATGTAACGAGAAAAGATATTTGAAGATAAATAAAAGCCATATGAGGATATGTGACGATATTCCTAGCTGAAGTTTTATTATTTCTTTCTAAATATGCAAACTGTGTGAAAAAGTTTTCATTATAAAAATATTATTATTATAATATATATTATTCTATATTATTATAATATAAATAAACAAAATATATATTTACAATAATAAAATTTATTTCACAAACAGAAAATAAAAACTTTTACGGTTCTGGTTACTTCACAAAAATGAACAGTTTTCTTATATTTTTTGACCTATTTAGAGACGAAAATAAATAATAAATTTAATTAGAAAACATTACATTTCTTACTTTCATATTTATTTATATATTCATACTCATATTCTGTAAAACAAGTGTGTAGCATGTTCATTTTAAGTAGTCCATACAAAGTTTTTAAATAAACTCTTGTCCAGTAATAACCTGATTCTTAAGTGTTAACTGTTATTTAAATGTCAATAAGTATGCAAACCGAATTTACGCATTATTTAAATAAAAAATTAATACATCAAAAATGGTATGAACAGATTTCAAAAAGTGTTTTTATTTTTGAGAAATTTAGACACGAGAAACAATGCAAAGTACAAATGCTGTATATGCAATAACACATATAAAATATATTATAAAAACTTTCCGACGGCCTATACAAAAAACAGAAGAAGTTGTTCATCTTACATTGCCCAAAGTAGATTTCCTTATGTATGATTCAAATTAATTCTATTACATCAAACTTCTATCGAATATTTCCATAAAACTCATATACAATTTGTATTTTCTGGCCTATTCCCCAGTTAATTCTTTAGTCTTTAGAACACTGTATAATTTGCAATGAATCAATGTAGTTGCCCAAATTGCTCACACATTCAAATTGTGGATATTATTTTCTATCCACTTAATTTCGTCTGTTTCACGTTATTGTTGGGACCTTCCCTATTCTAAACTTTGCGACACTAGACGAACTTTTGTGTTGCATACTTTTGTGCAGAACGTGCATCAAACTAGTCCTGCACACTCGTCCTGTCTTTCTCACTTCTCTCTCTGTGCATCTCTCCCTCTTTCTCAAACTCTCACTAGGCAAATCCCTAAACGCCACCAACTGCTTTACGAGTTGAAGCGTTTACCAACACCGAAAAAGTCAAAGGAGAAACAAAAACGCAGCAAGCAAAAACTAGTAGAAAAGGATGCATAAAAAAACAAGTATACGACCTGTCTCGACACTCAAAACATACACACACACACACATGCAGACGCAGACACTGCATGAGACAAGGGGAGAGAGAGGGAAAGAGGGGCGCGCTGCTATTCAGACATTATTCATTTTACACATTCATTTCCTCATTCAATTCGCAATTGTATACGAAATTTCAATTGTTTGCTGAATACGGCGGAGCCTTCTTCACGTTCGTGTTCTCGTTGTTGTTGTTGTTGTTGTTGCTCCAGCTGACTGCCGGCTTGCCAGTGTTGTTGCTGTTGTTGTTGCTGACGATGACGTTGTTGAAAATTGCACACTGCATGGCACAAATGGCGAAGTTCAGCTCAGTTCAGTTTGGTTTCAGTTCAGTTTCAGTCGAGAGTCGGCAACAGGTTGCTCTCTCTAGCTTTTCAAAATGCAATAGGGCAACAACAACAGCAACAGCAGCAGCAACAACAGCAGCAACAACAACAAGAACAACTATTGCAAACAAACGAATGAATGAATGAATGAATGCTGGCTGCCTGGCAGCATAGGGTGTGCGTGCTACTATATGTATGTGTGTGTGTGAGTGTGTGGGTCTAGTTGTGTATGTGTGTGTATAGTTCTGTGTGTGTGTGTGTGTGTTTGATTGCATGACGATGATAAGCGCGAAGTTCTGGCCATAGAAATTGCACAACGTGTTGATGACGATGATGAGGTTGACTTGATTGCTGACTCGCTCCCACTCCCAGTCGCACTCCCCTCTCTCTCCACCTCTCACACTCTCTTGTGCAGTGAAAGTGAAAGTTGTCGTTGACAATAAATGGCATTAGTTTTTGGGCGCTGAACTTGGCAAACAACAAAACGAGGCAAGCAAGAGAGAGAGAGAGAGAGAGAGAGAGCGCAAACAGTCGTAGGGCCACTCACTCAGTCACCCACTCCCCCTCTCACTCACTCACTCACTCACTCAGCCGCAACTCATCGATTTTCTGCGGTCAGTCAAGGCAAAGTGCGTGCTGGGAGAGCGGGAGAGCGACCCACATTTGCCCAAAGAGTTGGATGCAAATAATGGCGGCCGCTCTCTCACAACTGGTGTTGTCCCTGTTGCACTTGGCGAACAAAAGGAGTCGCCTAGATTGAGCAAGGAGGGACAGGGAGGAGGCGACAATGTGCGAACAATGAAGGAAAAGGCAGAGAGAGCAAAAGATGTTACTGTTTCTCTTGTTATTATTGTTGTTGCCATTGTTGTTGTTGTTGTTGTTATTGCTGCATTGTTGTGCATTATTTTTGTGTCATTGAACTTTTTTGCAATAAAAGTGAGTAAGTCGAACTGGAACACGAAACAGTGTGCGAGCGAGAGGGCAGACCACAAAATGAATTCAAACTGCAGCAACAACATAATTATTATTATCAGCAAGCAACAACAACAGCACAAGAGCAACAACAACGACGACAATAGGGAACAATAAGCGAAGCGCATATTGAGCGCATCAACAACAATGAGAGGTGTAAAAGGTATGAAAAGTGTGTGTGTGTGTGTGTGTGTGTGTGTGTGTGTGTGTACTTGCTGTGCAAACTGGAGTGATACCAGCAACAACAACAACAACAAACACAATGACAGCAGCAATAACAACAGCAACAACAACAACATGAAGCGCAGCTGGCGACAATCAGGTGCAAACGATTTAATATCAATGTCAGACAGTTGCAAAGTGTTTCCTTTATTTATTTATTTAGTAAGATAAACATGAAGTATAGAACAATAAAGCAAGCAAGGGCTAGATCAGGAACTTATATAAATACATATAATGGTGGTCAAATATTTAAGTACAAGCTTATGCCCTTTCTTTCTCGCAAATCTTAAAATATGACATTTGCAATGCATATAGAGGAATAATTAAATATCACGATATTGGAGAGGTTAAAGGTTATAAGTACAGCAATTTGACAAACTCAAAACCTATGCAAATTTGTATATTGATATTAATTGTTTATGATTAGTGCATGTTTAATTTTGTTTTACTTGGAATATTTTTGAAATAAATGAACTCCCAAATTTGACTTTAACTTTCTTAATATTGTAGTTGAGGTCTTGACGTTCAAACAGAAAGAAATACGGCTCAAGCCTGATCAAGAATATATATATGAAGTCAGGCTTTTTTTATGCCTTTTCCATACATTTGCGGAAACTTATTTAGATAATTTATAACAATTTTTATGGGCGGAAGAGAACAAATAGTTAAGAGAATATTGTTTTTTAAATCTTGTCAAGTTCTTTTTTGAGTTGGACATATATATAGTCACCTTACGTTGAACGAGATCTACATTCCTCTATTTTGACAATGCGTTTCACGCCGTTGCAATGAGATCGAAATCATCTATCATTCTCTGACATGTTGCCAGATATATGAGAAAGTCATTAGGATGGCATTCGCAGTCCCAAAGATTTTGCGACAATTTAACGCGTAAAGTTGTTCTGCGTTGCTCTAGAGATTTGAGATCCTCTGGTTTCATGGACTTAAAACTGTTGTTTCTTATATCTAAAGCAGTTAAGTTCAGTGACTGTTGAGAAATAGTGAGATCGTCAAGTTGATTGTTAGCTACGAGGGTCGTTTGATAAGTCCGTGACTTTTTGTATTTGCCGCGCACCTGCTCTAAATACAACACTGCTCCTGTCAGCAGTTATCGATTAACAGCTGACTGTAAAATTTTGAGAAAGCTGCGTTTCTTAGTTTGCGTTTTATAGGCATTGAAAGCAGACGATCTCGTGAATTTTAACGAAAATGGAAAAAAGTGAATTTCGTGTGCTAATTAAGCATTATTTTTTGCGTAAAAAATCCATCACCGAAACCAAGGAAAGACTTGATAAATATTATGGGGACTCTGCACCATCAATTTCAATGGTTAAGGAATGGTTTACTGAGTTCCGTTGTGGTCGTACCAGTACAAGTGATGCCGAACGTTCAGGTCGCCCAAAAGAGGTCGTCATGCCAGAAATCGTCGACAAAATCCATGGAATGATATTGGATGATCGGAGAATGAAAGTGCGTGAGGTAGCTGAGGCTGTAGGCATCTCAACTGAACGGGTACATCACATTTTACATGAATATTTGGACATGAAAAAGCTTTCCGCGCGATGGGTGCCGCGATTGCTCACACACGACCATAAGCGCAACCGTGTGACCATTTCAAAGGAGTGTTTGGCGATGTTCAACCGCAATCCAAACGAATTTTTGCGCCGTTTCGTTACCGTAGACGAAACATGGATCCACCACACCACACCAGAGACCAAAGAACAATCAAGACAGTGGGTTTCTCCGGGTGAACGTGCACCAAAGAAGGCCAAGGTGGGTCTGTCGGCCAACAAGGTCATGGCCACAGTTTTTTGGGATGCACAAGGTATCATTCACATCGATTACCTTGAAAAGGGTAAAACGATCACCGGCGAATATTATTCAGAGCTTTTGGACAGATTCGATATTGATTTGAAGCAGAAACGACCGCATTTGGCGAAAAAAAAGTGCTGTTCCATCAGGACAATGCACGGGTGCACACGTGTGTAGTCAGCATGGCAAAATTTCATAAATTGGGCTACGAACTGCTACCCCATCCAGCATATTCTCCAGATTTAGCCCCCTGTGACTATTTTTTGTTTCCAAACATGAAGAAATGGCTCGGCGGTAAGAGATTCGGGTCAAATGAAGAGGTCATCACAGAAACAAACGACTATTTTGAGGGCCTTGAGAAAACCTATTATTTGGAAGGAATAAAAAAATTGGAAAAACGCTGGACTAAATGTATAGAGCTAAAAGGAGATTATGTTGAGAAATAAAACGCTTCTTTGACGAAAAAAATATATTTTATTCAAAAAGTCACGGACTTATCAAACGACCCTCGTACATAAGTGGAGTTCGTATTTGGCCGAAAAAAAGCGCTGCGGCTTCAACTTCTTTAAATTGTATTGTAAACTCTATCACGTCCTTGGAAAATATGCAATTTAGTTTTAAAACCATATTGCCACTTTCGTATATGCAATCACAGTTCGTAGGACAGTATATTCTATGTAATCCTCGGTAGAATTTGCATGAAATATAACACTTATAGGCGACAATACTAAAATCTTTAACCTTGTGACTCTTTTTGAGAGGTGGGTAAACGCAAAGATAATTCAACTTTGTGTAATTTGCGATATATTTAATATCAAAGTATATTTCCTTGGTTTTTTGGCTCAAATCAAATCTGAGTTCTTTACCATGATTTTGCAGAGTTTCAGAGCTGAAATGAATTGAAACGGTAAAATCTGATTGATATACATATGTATATGCTACAATAAATAATAGAATAATAACTACAAAACTTTGTGCCAACCGACAACAGACGAAAACAGACAAAAGAAGGCATGGCAGACCCCATAAACTATATAGAAGTAAACTGTTATTTATGTTTCGGGTGATAAAGGACATGCACGATATTCATCCGGTTTCAATTTTCCGAGTCTATGTAAATAAAACAATTCACGTACAAATGACATAACGTTCTGAGTGATTTTTTACTTAAAGTGTGATGAGACCTGACATCTCTGGTATTGCCAGAAACCTATACCTAATATATAATTTCCCTAGAAACAATCGGTAGAATTAAAGGTTTTTTTAAGAAGACTAATTTTCTTCTTTGAAAGAACTCAACTTATCTCTAACTATTAAAATTTAAGAAAAATCTATGTTTATAAAGTATTTTTTCCATTTTATCAAAATTTGACAATCATAACCTAAACCCAATCAGTTAAAATCAAAAAGAAAGGCTACCTTCGGCATGCCGAACATTCTACAATATATCCTTGCAGGTATCCTCAGATCGTTCCAATACTTGTTATATATAATGGTGCAAAATTGAATGTGTATATTCAATATTATGTCGCAATTTGATTCGCAGTTATTTCTAAAATCAAAACTGGTCTTCATATGAAAGTTGCATTCCGGGCGACTGTTCCTATGGCAGTTATATGTTATAGTGGTCAGATTCTTATGAATTTGTATATGCATTTTATATATATAGAAAAAGTATGATGTAGTAAATTTGGTTGCAATATCTTGACAAATAACAAAAGTCGGCCGATAGTTTGTATGACAGGTATACGATATATCGCCCCGATCCAGTTCGTTCCGACTTATTTACAGCGTGCAGCAATAAAAAGCATGTATGCCAAGTTTGTTTAAGATAGCTCCAAAACTGAGAGACTAGTTTGCGTTACGGCAGAGGAACACGCGGACAGGCGGACACACGGACAGTCGAACACACGGACAGATGATAACTATTGTATTGTAGTATAGGAACGAACAAGGTAGATAAGTTACTGCAAGTGTATAAAAAGTACCGCATGCACAAGAAACCCTTTCTTTGAGTTTATATGTCACATCAGTTGTTTCTTTTACATGTCGCTTACAAATCGAATTGATTTGCGAGGGCATATTTGAGATAAACTTAATTGTGTATGATATGTTGGAAACTTTACCCGTTCTGTTGAGCTTCTCGTTTCTATTGTAGATTTTATAATAGCAAGGATTTGTGTTTTCACACAGATAAGAGCGAACACACGGGTGGAAAAAGATGGCTCAACCCATTTACCTAGTGATCGTTGCTTTTGACAATTTTAAATAGTAGAATAAATAATACAAATACATACCGCAACCATTCAAAATCTTCAATATTGGAGCTTTCAATATCTAGTCTATTCAGACTCGTCAGATCTTGGAAATAAGCAGCGGAAAAATTTTTTATGTCGGAGTTTTTCAAACCAAGACTATCTACAATACATTAGTCAACCCTTGAAATATTTTATTAGGTAGATCCACTTTGAAATTTTTGGATGCGCATTTCAGAAAAAATTCGTTCGGGCATCCTTTAAAATTAATATCTTCGTTATTTACTATCCGATCTTAATGGTTTTCACAAAACCTTCACAATATAGCGTATGTCAAGTGTGTCACAGTGTTGATTTACAGAGGTGAAAAGGGGCGTGGCAAAATTTTTTAAAATCAATTGAGTGTTTGCAATGCATACAAGTCTTGTTACAAAATTTGGTGGCTGTAGCTTTTATAGTTTCTGAGAAACAGGCGCTCATACAGACAGAAGGACAGATAGGCATGGCTCAATCGACTTGGCTGATTTAGAATATATATGCTTTAATGTTCGCAGACGTCTCCAGCGTTGAACTTCAGCCTACGTTAAAGTATTCTCCGACAATTTATATTTGTGTATTTTATTTATTTATTTTAATTCAGCTACAGACAGTCGACTGATTACAATTAAAAATTAAAATTGAAAATTTTACAATTAGAAATTAGAACTAAGTCAATGCGTATTTTACATTTAAATTTAATTTAAACTTAAAATTATGCTAATGCATATGAAATATTATATATTGATTGCCGTTGGTCCATTGAAAGAAATTTGTTATTTATTGTCGTTTTTATTGTTTTATTTTATTTGTATACCCTTTGGTAAATGCAAAAAGGGTATACTAATTTGGTGAAGCTGTATGTAAGTATGTACGAAGCATAAGTCACTCCATAAAGTTTATATATGCTTGGACAGTATCAATGGCGGCATCGATTTAACCACGTAGGTTTGTCTGCACATACTGAGTATACCCGTTTTGACAATCTTCAGTAGCCGAAGGATATAAAAAGAAGTTGAGTAACGAGTATATTGAAACAAAATTTAACATTTAACTTGTTAAGCACTTTGTAATAATATTGCAAGAAAGCTTACCGATTAGATGTAAATGTGAATATACTTAACATATTGTATAACAATGATAGTGATATAGAAGCAATCATTTAATTATTTAGTGAAATTGTTAATTAGTATTTCCCAAATATAACAAGAAATCATGGAAATATAATAATAAGAAATTGTAAATTATTTTATTGCCGTCTTTCTTCTAGTTCTTTGAATTTGAAAATAACCAAAACTGTATAGGAAATTATTATAGGAGCATTATTCAGAGTTCCGGTTCTACTTTGGCTTCGAAATGGATCCGCTATCAAAGCTAATTACTGTTCGGCTACGGTCACAGTTTCTCGATTTTCCCTTCAATTTTATTTTCTCAGCTTTAGTTCCGGAGTAGGAGGAGAACTTTACAAAGAAAAGACGATGAGTGCAGGTCTGATATTACCTTATCGAACTGTCAAGATAATCTTCTGTGTGGAATAAGTCAATTAAATAGAACAGACCTAATAGCTAATGAAAACAATGGTGACTTACAAATTAAGTAAGCGAACTTTAGTTGTCATCGAATAAAATAAAGATATAATTTTTTTACCATATCAAACTCAAATATTATATTACCGAGTATATCTTTGGTACCTTAGGCGTTATTTATTCAACTGTTTGTGGGTTTTGATTCACAATTCATGAGTCATTTACAACGACGGAGAGAGATTATCGCCGATCTTTTGCTGCACTTTGCAAGTCGGCAAACATAAACGATCACATACATATGTACACACATTTGTATGTACACGTATGTTATAAAGCATGATTAAGTCCAATCAAAGGCAAATCAGATGTGTTCAAGACGAGTCGAGTGCCTCAACAAGTTGGACGCATTTTAAATTTATTTAAATTGAATTAAATCGCTGCAATTTGTGCGCAATCGGGCATATAAGTTGATCTCGTCGTAGTTCATAATGATGGAATGAATCTCACTCTCGCGCACACAGATAGAGGCAAGTACATAGTGCATGGTGCTCCGAGTTGACTGTCATCGGGCCACTCAATTAGTTATATCCGCTGTTAAAGCTAAAATGGAGATTGTCAACGATTCTGACGGAGCGAGGCGACTTGTTTCTCGCATAGCGCTGATTAGTTTTATTAAATGACCAATTGCCACTTAACTTTCTGAGTGAACTGACAAATGACCAAGAACCACCACTGGGAATGGGCGAAAGATAAATGGAGACTTCAAGAGTGTTAACCCAGCCAGGGAGAGAACGGAAATTCTAGAAAAGCATACCCCAGTTAAATTTAGAATAACCACAGTAAGCTTATTTTCTTATCTCATTATGACTATTAACACAGTTATTTCAAACACACCGTTAACGTTTCGAAATGCGTAAAATCCACAGTAAATTAGGTGTTTTAGTAATACTCATTATAACTTTGCTGGACACGACTTGGGCGAGTGCGTACATATAATAGACAATAATCCATCCATACCTCTAGCAATGACTGTCTGCAGATAATGTTATTTGCGGTTCTTGTGACGAATATCTGGATCCTTGTTATATCAAGTCGGAAACTGGCTTCATGGCCGAGAGAGAGGGTGACAGGAAAAGTATAGCAGGATTCGGGCGACTGCAAAAATCGAATGAGAGGAGGAATGATTTGTCCGACTGTGTGCCAGCTCAATTTCAAATTACTGGTAAGCTTCTAATAGAGCCTAAAATCGCATTTAAGTTGATTTCCTGAATACTCGCAGGTACTTTAAAGGGTCTGGTATGTTTCTGGTCACCAGGTGTGGGCTGTAAGGCGGTGCTGGGTTCAGAGATTGTGAAAACGAATTTTACCCCAATCGATTGTACCGACTGTCTAATGTATTGTCCTTGCTCTAGAAATGATTCAAGTCGTTCGGTGAAAAGCGAGCTTGCTTCATTATTTGCAGCCATAGTGTTTCGCGTTTGTTCTATTATAATAGGTCTATGATACTATAATTATAATATGAATCATACATATTATAATTGTATATTATATATCTATATATAATAAAACAAACGTGGAACACTAATTGAACACTTAATTGTTTATAAGAGGACAATATTGCAAGAAATGTAAGACTCATCTTATTGTTATATAATCGCCTGACAAATAAATAATACATAAGCAAGTTTAGCGTACTATATGCGGGTTGGGGTTCGGAATTGTTATCTGGTACATTCGGAAATGTTTAAATTGTATTCGTATTCAGTTACTAATACTGTTTTAACTATATAAAAACACAAACTAATATACACAATTTCAATGATTTTTCATATTTATATGGAACTTCTTAAGATCTAAACTTTCTATGGCCATAGAAATACAATAATACAATATATTGTAGAATCTTTTTCCAATATAATTTCATCTTCCTCTTTATTGAGAAATTCCTTATTGCGAATTTCTTGATTTGCTTCTTGACAACGGTCGACAAAGGGCGTTTAAGCGACCAAATGACAAATGGGCTTGGCCCAACCCAACACCCGAAGTAGTCTGGCTGCAGTTGGTGCAGTTTCTCCAGTTGCACAGCTTGTCGCCTTGTCGAAAGCGTCAAACTTGGCCAAACTGGATGGCAAACAACAAATGGCAGCGAATCCACTGGCCAGTGAGATGTGCTCAGAAGTGCTCCAGGCGTGAATAAATGAAGTTTGCAAATTGCACCACGCCTGACCACCACCGAAAGCAGTTCGCCGTCGACCCTTACCCCGCATCCCAGTCCCTCTCTCCTATTGCTCTCTTCCCTTGCCGTCTCAGTCGTCGTCTCACTTCACAGTTTCTGAGATATTACGAATGCAAAACTTTGTCCTCATTACTCAAAGACTGAATGACTGACTGTGTGTGTGTGTGTGTGCGAGTGTGTGTGCCCCTGGTTTAAGGCGTTACGCTAGAGTCCAAGTTATGGCGTCTGTCAAAGTCATTTCGTTTCGCAAAAGTTGTCGTCGCCTGCATCGTCTCCTGCGTCTCCTTCGTCTCTTGCGTCTCCGTCGTCGTCGCCTGTCGGCAGCTGCAGCTGAAGGACAACGACAACGAGAACGATGACGACAACATCTGCATTGGGTCGTGGTCAGGCTAGCAGCTTCCAGCCCAGCCAGCCCAGCCAGCCTCGTCGAGTGTCCAGCTGTCAGCCCGTCTAACAAGTGTCATGGCAAGTTTTTTATGCTCCTCTACTGGAACCTCTGCCCGTTCTCCTCCTCTACCTACCTCTCTCTCTCTCTCTCGCTCGCTTCCTGCTGGACACTGAACTGGACATGTACATGAGCACAGAGAGAAAGAGACCCAAGTTGCCTCTCGCCGTCCCTCCCCTGTCTGTGCTGTCTGTGCGTGCTCGGTTTGAGTTTGTGAAAGATTAAAATCTGCAAACAGTTGGCATCAAGTTTTGAAATTTGCAAATATTTTATGTGGATGTCCAGCAGGGTTTGCTGGCATAGTTTGGCCGCCAGCCTCGGGGCGTCTTTTGGTGATTAAATGATTTAAGGTCAGTCGGACTTGCTCGCCGATGCGCACTCGCATAACTCATAAATAATGTAGGCAAAACTTTATACTCGTATAATGCCAACTTCATCTAATTGACAGCAAGTTTGCAAGCCGTAGAGCGAGTGATGGAGTACAATGCAAACACGGACGTTTAGAGGAAAATACTTTGGTTATAAGTTTCCGGGAAGTCTATTACACAAATTAGACTAAATAGCTCGAGAAGAAAGGGGTTATATCATTTGAAATGACTGTGGATTATCAGTTTAAATTGCAGTTAAGTTTCAATTGAAATATATATTTATATCTATATTTATTCAATTGCTATATATTTATATCTATACTGGCACCTTATAAGGAATGTACGGAGTTCTTAAGGTGATAAGGAAAACTAAGTTATGTAATATTTTTATCCCAACTCCCCTCTCCATATCAGCCAAGACCACCTACATTGATTTCTTCGATCATTTATCGCAAATTATCAGCAAAATGTTGATACACTGATAAAATTACAAGGTCTCAAGATCATTTAGGGTAATATTAAACAGGAAAACATAATGGAAACCCATGACCGCATGAAATTGTATACAACGAAGTGACCCGTACCTTTTGACAGACGGTGAGGGGGAATATTTTTTTAATCCTCGACAATTAAGAAACTTATTTGCTAACTACCCTACGCAATGATGTACCGACTTTACCAGATCTCCGATCTATGCGAGGCTGCTTTGATGCAAAAATCTGCCGATCTGCTGCTGCTTTTTCGTCTAATTTAGCAGAAAAATATTCCCTATCTTGAGCCCCCGAGCCGAAACTGGACAGCTGGCAATTACGTTGCCCCTGCAGTACCTTTACACTGCTGTACCTCTCCCTCTCACCCCCCTCTCTCTGTGTCAGCCTTTCTTTCCCTGGGTACGCAAATTTTTCCAAGTATTTTGCTCAGACCCTTTGCGCTGACATCGGGATTGAGAGACGGAGCAAACTGTGTGGGGTAACCAGAGCAGCGAACGAGTCGTGGAAGAGGACGAGGTTCTCTCTCTGTGTGTGTGTGTGTGTGTGTGTGTATGTCTGTGTATGTGTATGTGTCTCTCTCTCTGTGTAATTTGAGTAGATTTTTCCGGCATGCTGTTCGGGCTAAGACTACGAATCAGACGACTCTGCGACTGCGACTGCGACTGAGATTGGGACCGGGTCTGAGACGGAGAAGGGGACGGGGCATTGCTTGATGCCTGCTTGGATGGTTGGTGGTTCCATTTTAATTGCAGTCGTTGAGCGAAAAAGGTTGTTGTTGTTGTTGTTGCCGCTACTGCTGTTGGGTATTTGCAATTAGATCCAAAAAGTAAAACGAAGCCGCAGAGACGAATAAGGATCGCAAGATGCGTACACAGCGATACCGATACCGATACCGATCGTAGTGCTGCCTCAACCTCTGCCTCAGCCTCAGTGCTGCCTGCCCCTCGGCGTAGTTCTTACAGTTTAAGTAAACTGTAATTACGGAGCACATCGTCCGTGAGAAAACCTGCCCGGGGAAAGAGGGTGCTCCCCTGTCCCTGCCCTGCTCGGGCCTACCCAGAACGAGGCCCTCCCCTCAACGACATTTGAATGACAATGCAAACAACAAATTCATTTAGCGGAAGTTTCGGTTTTAAATATTTTGTAAATTTTGTGGGCGTCCACATAAATTGTCGGCCCGCTCAGTTTGCGTCGTTAAGACCTTAATGAAATTAACTGAAAATTGAGCTATATAAGGGATACATATATATGTACGAGTATATTTGCATACATATGTACATATATGCCTTATAAGGTAGCTCAGGCTCGTCTCGAGCTAAACCTGATGCTGTGCACTGAAGCATCTTAAAGTTTTGGACACTCCCTCGACCATTCCACCAAGACGCAACCCCGTCAAATCGTAGGGCCTCAAGACCTCTTTCAAATTGTACACAGTTCTTGTTGTTGTTGTTTGTTGTGTGTGCTCATTCCAGTTGGTCGCTGATGGTGATGAGTTTTTAATGGCCGGCGTTGGGCCAATCTGAACTATGTATTGTTTTTTCTTGTTGTAGTTGTTGTTGTTGCCACAGCGAAACTGGTTATGATTTCGTCTTGGACAAAGTGGAGCTAATTTGCGCAGTATTTGCCAGAGCTCGCATTCGCTACTTGTGGATTTGGGTTTGATTAGATACCGGAAAAGAGCTATAGAAATATTTGGCAAGAGTTTCATCACCATAGAGTGCGCTACGAGAACAAAATAAAATATTGTACAAATATTGCAACATTTTTAATCAATTTATACAAATATTAATTTATAATAATTTCATATAAATTGCATATTCAAATAAGGTATTCTTGATTTATTAAAATAAGTTCCAAATGATTTATAAGGGAAAATGCTCAACCAGATAATTTTATAATAACAGTTTTTTTAAGTTTTTAAATATAATTAAGCTACATTTAAGCTTTGCATAATGTGGAAAACTTTAAGAAATCTTATTACAATATCACAGAATTTTTTTATAATTTTTTTAAAATTTCTAAAATCGATGTGATCTAAGAATCGTTTAAATTTTCACAGAAATTTTCTTAAAAATATATTAAAAAAAAAACGACTTATACAGTTACATACGAGATATAGATATAGTATTAGTATATTAGTTTATATATATTAGTATAGATATAATATCTAATTTTTATAAAATTTGTTTACTTACTTTAATACTTTTAAAATATGGGTTCATGTTAAGCGATTTGCATTAATATGAGGCGGCAAAATGGATTAACAGTTGAAAAAAGAGAGAAGCAAGCTCAAAGTATGCCAGGTCAGACTTATAACTGTATCTCGATCTGGCAGTTGTCTGGTCACATTATAAATCTGACAAGCCGACAGGCTGACAGGCGAGTTAAGACTTAGGGCCAATAACTAATTAGCAAATGGGACTGTGATATACAATTTCATTAAGATATATGGTTAGTTCATCTGCCTGCGACGACCCTATCGAGGAGGTGATCACGCACGCCCATTCACCCGTTGAAGCTCAAAATAGAAAGAGCGACACCAGCTGAACCCGCTGACAACACGCTGAAGCGTATCCAATAGATATTCAGATACAATAGATATGTTAGGCTGCGGCATATTGACCCGTCAAATGTGGCATGCTCTGCAGATTAGACCATTTCATATGCAAATGCCAGTTGGTTTGGGGATTGGTGGATCGGGATAAAATACAACTCGGCATGTGTATTTATTCCGTTTATTTGTTAAACACCATCGATGCCATCACGCCGTAATTTACAGCGCATACAGTTAAGACTTTCATGCCATATATTATATATTTTATTTGGTCTTCAAACTTATGTACCCGACCTGCCATTTCGCATAACTTAATGCGACTGTGTTGCCCATTAAGAATGCAAAAAGAAACAGCGGAAAGCGGAAAGCGAGAAGAAGAAGTGGAAAAATATATTTCGTAGCATTCATAAATTTCAAATACATTTCGATAAATTGTTTTTCGTCTTTCTAAGGGGGGTTTAAATAAATTAACCGTGAATTCATTAGGACTCTGCATATCAATATCAAACTTTTCGCTTATGTCTTCATTTGAGGCGTCAAGAACTCTGCGATTTGATCAATTTGAAATTTAAATTTCGACATCAAATTATGCTTTAAATTATCTAATAATTAGGCAGGTTCTCGCCGCAGAAACCCGCTTCAAAGAGTCGATGAAGATTGCGTTGTAAGTTATGAGGAGATTACGCACAACGAACAGTTCGAGCGATGATCTTAGGAACCCCTGATATGCCTATGGGCACCTTGAGATACATACACATCATATAGTAGACAAGCTTAAAAATATAGCTTCGCTGCACAGTGGTACAGAATCGATAAATACACCATGCTTGGGACTGCACTGTGGAATGGAAAGAAATGGAATAAAGGGGAAGAGGGAAAGGGGAGAGAAAAGGACGAAGTAAACTTGTTACAGTGCCAGTCTTAAAGATACTTAGTATTATTTTTCCAATAAGGTATATATATTTTTTACCAGTGATAAACGCCTTTCACTCCCACTGTATGTGACAAAAGATACCCGCAGACTACTTCACAGATGCGCGCACGCACACTCTGCGGTAACAAAGAACTTGCTGACCGCGCGGCATGTGGCTGGCTACCGTCTCCCGCTCCCCCTCTCCATCACCAACAGCACTTCCATCCTCCCATCACTCGCCACTGCCTTCTTCAAGTAATAAGCAATCCGACGTTGTCGCCGGAGTCGTCTTCTTCTTTCGCTTCTTGAAATGCTGCTACAAGTAACAGCAGAAAAATGTGAACAATGAACGTGCCGGCCGGCTAGAGAGAGAAAGAGACAGAGACAGAGAAGGAGAAAGAGAGTGCGCGCAATTGTGCAGGGCGCAGTGCAGCAGCCCCCTCTCCCTACTCCTCCTCCTGCTGGAGCACCCTCACGTAGATGTTATTAATATGGCTGCCAATTTGTCGCTGTCGCCCATGTCCGACTACACGTTGAGCGGACAGCGGAATAAAATGTCTCTAAAATAAAAATAAAAGCTGAAAGGCAACCTAAGGGGGGCAGCTGAGGGAGCAGCAAAGGCGCAGGCTGAGGGGGAAGCTAAAGACGAAGCTGAAATTGTCGCACTTGCAGCCGCCATTTGCCATTTCATTCAATTAAGTTCCAAGACAAATAGTGAACATAAAAGCTACAGCTCTCTCACTCTATACACATGTATCTCTCACTCCCACCCCCTTTTCCTTTCTCACCCCCTCGCACACATCTTGTAGGAGCCATTTTCAATTTGCTGCAGCAGCAATTCGGCGCTGTGAAAGGAAATGCATCATCAGCATTTGCATTGAGCTGGGAAAATTACTTGAGAACACTGGCAAAAGGGAGTGGCAGAGGGGGAGGTGTAGGGCAAGGGGGCATAAATTACCAAAAAAGTGGCCACTGGCAATTGACACCACCAATAATCCCAATAGAGAGAGCCACAGCAAAAGTTCGACAGGCAAATTTTCGCTTAGCTCGGCAATTGTTTTGTTTAGTTCTCGATTGCTCTCAACTTGCCGATGGTTATAGGGGCTATATGGGGGAAGGGGAAGGGGAATGAGGCATACAACTGTTCGCCATTTCGCTTTAGCTCTTATAGTGCCGATAGTCACATTCGCATCTAATTGCCACAGTAAAATGCGCTAATTTTCTGCCTGACTACAGTTGGATTTAGTACGAGTATGTTTGTATGCACGATATATGGTTACGAGTATATATCTTGTCGAGAGCTGATTACTTGCGGTTCCTAAGTGAGCTCGTGTGGCAGCTTAATTTGATTGCCGCTGATTGTGCTGAACAAGAAAGTGATGCGAAAGAGAAATCGGTCATTTTGGAAAACTAAAACAACAATTTATAATGAATAAAAATTATTTTGGAACTAATAGGAAAGAAAGACATTTATAAAAATAGTTGTTCATGCTCATTGTCTTCTTTCCAGCTGTATTTATAATTTACTATATATATGCATACAAATATAGTCGAAATTGTACAAAATGTAGTAATAGTAATTTTTAAATATTATGCTGAAATACCTAAAACTATACTGACTTATAAAATTCGCAAATTTTTCCATAAACAGGCCCGTACCGAGTCATGTGCAGGGTGTGCGGCTCACAAGGGCCACCGCCTGACAGGGGCCTCCTGTTACCAAAATATATTGTACTGTGTGGGCTCTGTTAAGCCTCTTTAAAATATTCTTATACCTATGAATATTGGGTAAAATAATTACAAAACACAATGGGATAAGAATTATTGAATGAATTGACAGTTTAATTAATTAACAATAAGAGGAGCCAAAATACATTTATATAAAAAAAACCTATTTTTTAATTTGAAAATAACATAATGAAAAATAAGTAAAATGTAATAAGTATTAGGTTTCTGAACAAATATATATACTTTATTTTAAAGCAACGCGAATATAATAGAGCCTCCAAAAGTTTTTCACAAGGCCCCCGAGACTGTCGCTACAGCCCTGTACATAATTAATACTACAATAATATTAGAAGAAAAATAAATCAAAAAGAAGTGATACATCAAATTACTATTTTGCGAAGATGAATATAGGAAATATCACTTCTATTATTTTGATAAGACTTAACTATATTAAACTTGAAAAAAAAATTATTAAAATAAAAGAATACTTCTTTCTTAAATGTTTTCAATATTTTTCAGTTCAATCTCATTAACATTTTTGCTAATATAATCAACTAAAATGAAATAAATATTAGGTTTATAAACAAATATATATACTTAATTTTAAAGCATAGCAAATTTAATAGGGCCCCCAAAAGGTCCCCGAGACATTCGATACAGCCCTGTACATAATCAACACTACAATGATATTGGGAGAAGAATATAACAGAAAGAAGTGATACATCAAATAACTATTTTAAAGAGATGATGATATGAAATATCACTTCTATTATTTTGATAAAACTTAACTCTATTAAACTTGAAAAAAAATTATTAAAATATTGTAATAGAAATATTGTTTTCAATATTTTTCAGTTCAACCTAATAAACATTTGTACATTACCTATAGCATATGTCTATCTACTATTCTGTATAAACTTCTCTATAATTTCATTAGCAATCTTATCAATTTCCAAATTTAAAATACACAAAGTGCAAGCAAATACAAAATGTTATTGTTTCCTTGCTTGTTTTTAATATTTTCACATTTTCACTTAACACCCCCATTCTGCTTCCGCTCTATACCCAATAATTTGCTAAAAATTCTCTCTGGCCCCCACCTGAAGCCGCCCTTCAAATCAATCTACTTTGCGCACTTTCCAAGCAATTTAACCCAAAGGCAAAACAATGAGAAAGAAAGCTGAAAATGCATTCAGCAAAATCAATCAAAAACAAATGCACCCCTCTCTCTCTCTCTTTCTCTTTCTCTACTGTTTTCTCTCTCTCTATCTGTCTTCCTACTCCGCCGGATCCGGCAAGTTCAAGTCATTTAAAAGCAATCTGCGTACAAAAACAACTCGCAAACAAGCAAACAAACAAACAGAATGCTACAAATACACATACATATATCACATACATATTTACATCTATATGGGCATAGTGGCGAGGGGGGAGGGGGGGGAGAGGGGAGTTTGGGGCTGCGCTTCAGGTTGGCTGAGTGCACTTTGGCTTTAGGTGGCTGTGCGCGCTTGGGCGAGAGAGATCTGAGCGAATTCTTCGCATCGAGTGGGCCAAGCAGCGCAACTAAGTAAGCTAAGCACTTTACAGCACTGAGTAACTGTATATGTGTGTGTGTGTGTGTGTGTGCTGGGGGTGGGGAGAGAGGGAGGGGGACAGTGACTGTCAAACTGCAGGCCAAGCGAAGTGCAACGAACGTTGCAGCTGCCTGTGCAGCAAGGGCAACACACGCACACATAGCAGGCACACACACTCACACACACACACTCGCACACACTCATACTCACATATTCATAGTATTCACTCACATTCGCATTTTTGCACATGAGTTATTTTACTTAAGTTCTTGCGCGGCTTCTAACGTTGCACTCTCTCAAGGCACATGCACCTTGTCGCCCGTCAGTGGCAGCCTCAGCCGCCAGTCTCCGCCCCCTTGCTGCCTTCACCCACCCATCAAGCTGTCTGAAATGTAACCGAACGCGGCTCGAATGTCAGCGACAGCTCTACCGAGGAAAGACAGCAGCTCCAGCTCCAGCTCCCGCTCCAGCTCTAGGTCTAGCTTCAGCTCCAGTTGTTGTTGTAGCTACTGTTGCTGCTGCTGCTGCTGCTGCTGTTGTTGTTGTTGTGCTCAAGTAATCAGTGCTTCTGTCGCTTATTGTTTGTCTGTCGTCGAGTTGGCAAGAAGCTTCAGTCTGGCCCGCGACTGTGCTTGGCCTGCCTCCAACATTCAACATCACTCTGCAGCAGCCCCTACCCCACCACCTACTCCCTCCCTCTCTAGATTTATATTTGCATTTTTTTCCGCCTGCTGCTCATGTCAGTCGCATATATATTTTTGTGGCAAGCTCTGTTGCACGCCACTTGCCACTTGCCTGCTAAATTAAGTGCTTATTTCGAGTTTAAGTTGTCGCAATTAGACGTATCGCTCAAGTGCCACGCCCCCTCTACCCTCTACCCTCCTCTTAGCACTTGTCTTTGACCATTCGCCGCACGATTTCTCGAACCGACACTGAACTCTGAGTGGACCCAAAGTGCATTCATTGTCAAACGCATAGGTGGGGGAGGTGGGAGGGGGGAGGGCCTGCTTCAAGTGTATTCATAATTAGCAAACTTTTCAGACTTGTTCAGAATTGTCAGCGAAAGTGATGTGAGTGATGCGCAACTTTGTCTAAGCTCATCAAATATTATACGATCTTAAGTGAGTCAATTGTTACAATGACTCTATTATACTATGAAGGAGCAGGCGGTCTTCTTTGTAATTATATTAAATATTTGAATATAAAATTATAAGGTACAATATTAACAATCTTTGTTCCGTTGCCTTGTATATAAATTTTTATTATAAAATTATTTCAAAAGAGTTTGAATTTGATTTTAGTTAATTGAATAATAATTAAATAAATTACATAAATTTAACAGGTTTTTGGTTTTTTTAAATACTAGTAAGACCTTCGACTTTTTGTATTATATATATATGTATATGGATTTTGTTCAAACAATGGTTATGAAAGTTTTAAAAATAGGTTCATTGAATTTTGAGGTTAAGTTGAAAATATTCTTAGTTTTGTACCCACAATTATGAACTTGAATAAGAATCTAAAAAAAAAGGTTATACATGAAGTATATGCCTTAGATCCGATAGATATAGTAACCTAATGAGACCCTTACTCGCTTTTAAGTGATCTGACGTAATGAGAATAATATACATATGTAATTACAATCACATCACATGCTCGCCCCAAGCTGAGCACTAAATCAAAGCTAATCCCAACAAGCAACTGGAATCGGAATTGGTCTCGGAATCAGTTTTGGAATCTGATGTGTGAACATAAATCAAAGCTGGCATAAAATTTCACACCTTGCCAGTTTTTATGGTTCTACGCTTAATTTACTGTCTTGATATGAAGACGAAGTAGAGGGAAGAGAAGCTGCAGACTGCAGAGGAAGACCATCAAATTTGCTGTGCTGGCAGCGATGTCATAAAATAAATTCAATAAAAATTAAAAGACGCGTCTGCTGTGGCATCCTTTGTGTGCCGAGGAAACAGCTGCCAGATTCAGGTTCGGATTTTCATCATCATCATCATCATCACCATCATCATCTTCGTCATGTGTTAAAGTTAAAGTTATCCAAAGGTTGCGATTCTCTTTTTCTACACTTTTATGGAAGTTGCGAGCCAGACAAGGCGACGCCAAACTCGTCTCGTTTCTCGAAGACTGACAACCCCAGTACATGATGCGGCTACTGTGAAAGGGGTAGGCAAAGGGGACAGGGGTCAGTAGCATCGGTAACACCCTGTAAAAAACGGAACTCGTAAAAAGCACGCAGGATTTATGAGGCCCGCGTAGAGCACGAGTGATAAATTGCAATTGACCCAGGACAGAGAGGGGAGGGGGGGAATATTTATATATTTAAATCGGATCGAGTGCAATTTCACTTATCGCTGTCAATGGCAAATCATTTGGTGCCATAAATAACGCCCCCCGCATCACGCCCCGTAACGACTTTCTACGAAATTTGCAGCAATTTGGTTTCAGTTTTCAGTTTTTCTATTTTCCCATGGTATTTTCGGGTGGGTGTGCGTGTGTAAGTGTGTGTGTGTGTGTGTGTGTGAAAATGAATTGCATTTCGACTTGTGCGATTCGGTCGAAGTGCAAAAATCGATAGACAATACCCAGACAGAGGCAGAGAGGCAACTTTATACAATGCTTTTGTTACCTTTACCATTTTTTATTTCATCTCATTTCGTTTTCTCGAGTACCGCACACAGTGCGACAGCGAGTGGGAGCGGGAGGGTTGGAGGAAGAGCAAGCGAGAGAGAGATAGCGAGAGCGCATTGTTAAATTTTCTAACTGTTCATCGGGTTCAGAGATTCAGAGCAGGCACTTGTAGCTTCCCGCTCGTCGTGCCCTCTACCCATTTGCCCAGCTGACAATGAGCAGCAGCAACAACAATAACAATAACAACAACAACAACAACAACAGAGGCAGCAGTAATATCATTAACAATAGCGGAAAGAAATGCCATGATATAAGTATGTACTACGTATGTGCAGGAGAATCGTGCAATGAAAACGGCAACCAACAGGTATTTATTGTACTTGCTCAGGCTGAATATATCCTGCGGCTTGGTTTGACGCATTGTCAATGGGCCTCGAGGTGAGTTGGGTTGGGTTGGGTTTGGTTTGGTTGGGTTAGGTACACATATCGGTAGACTGAGATACTGGCATAGGGCGGCGGCGTTTTGCTGGTGGGAAAATTGCACATAGTCGTAAATTGTGATTGCCCACTGTGCGTGTGGGAGTCGAATGCTAATAAAGAGAGAGACCTCTGCAATTTCGGGTGATCATCGCCAGAGCGGTACTTCATGGAAGGTGCCACCAGGCCAGTGAACAATAAGCAACTGAATTGGTGGCAGCAGAACAATTTCTAGAAAGTTTATGGAAATTCGAAAATATCAAATTGGCTAAATATATTGATCTGTTATATCTATGTCATATCTTATTTTTTATTTATTTTATTTTTTTATATTTTTTTTTTATTATTACATTCGATAATCACATTTATTCAGTGTTTATGAATCAAAAGTTCAGAGAACACAGCATATGACTATTGTTTCCCATACTTTATTTGCATGAATCCATTTTGAATAGAATATTATAGAATATTGTACATTAACTATAATTTTATGGTATATAAGTTTTCAAGAATTTCAAGAATCAAGGTTAAAAAATTCAATTCAAAAGTTAAGAGAGTTTTTTGATTATTTTAAAATAATATTTGTATTAATTTAGTAATTATTATTTAGAAAGACAATGATTTCGATTTTTTTGATTTTATTTTATGTTTATAAAATATTATTTATGTTTATAAAATAAAGATAATGAAATAAACTAATTTCCTCATAAACCTGTCAAACTTGAAAATTTTTTAAAAATTTACAAAAATGACCAAAACAACCAAAAAATTATTTAGGTTCAGCTTAAACTACTTTCTAGATATATGCATAGAATGTAAATATTATACATATGTATATTCATATTGTTGTAGATATATCGTATCGTATCGAATATTTATATAGTATATATTATAATACTATACCGTATTTCAGGTGTCAGTCAATCTCCATTAAGCATCAAGAAATACCTTTAATTATTTCATCCATCTGGCAATCAATCACCCCAAATCTAATCCACACAACATACTCCATCTCAATTCTAGCCAAGAAGTCAGCACTGAAATGCGTAAAATCGGCTGAAAAGAGTTTGGAATTCAATGGAAAATCGCCATGAGCAGGAGTGAAAGAAGTAGAAGAAGTCAATACTGAAATAGAAAGAGCGAATTGTGCTGACAATTGTGCATTGCGCAATGTAATGAAAAGCAAGTCCCGAAGGGGCTATAAGGTGACACTGCCAGGCACCTTTATGGGCTGCGAGGTACCTTCATATGCTGCCAGGCACCTTTAGGTACTGCTGGAGTGTGTGTGCGCCTGTGTGTGCGTGTGTGTGTGCAGTGCACACCTGAGCGAACAGCGGGTCAGGGGCAAGACAATCGCTCATATTGACGCTGATCGATGATGCAGGAATACCTTGAGGAATCTCCGACTGGTTGTGCAACTGACTTCATCAATTCCCCAGGACACTCGAGCTGCCAGACAGAGTGGCAGCATTGCTTCAAAGTCTGCGCAGTTGTGACAGCTTTTCCGGCTTAATTTGAGTAAACGACGCACATGCGCAATTTGTGTATCTCCAAGATACTTTTTACTTCAAGGGTTACCCCTTGAGAGAAACTACTGCGTAGTAGCTGCGGCAGCAACCCTCGTCGCGAAGGGGCCGGCCACCTGGCGCTGCTGGGAGAACATGCCGTAACATGTTTTCTCGGCACTGTTGCCAACTGGTGGCAGCGCCGATCCCCGAGCAGGCTGTTTGCCAATCTATCCAAGTACCATGAAATTTCTATTCTGCAATTTCAATTTCAATTTTCCAATTTTCGGCAGTAGCTCAAAGTGTGCATTGAAACGCAAAAAATGAAAGATTTATTCCCCGAGTTGCTGTGTGTGTGTGTTGGTGTGTGTGTTGGTGTGTGTGTGTGTATCTCACAGATTTTACGGCTACACCTTTCCATGCGTATTTAGCCGGCAAATTGATCCTCCTACAGGAACAGCAGGTAGGCAGCTGTCCTGCTCCAGCTCCCACTCACTCTTCCCTCTCTCTCTCTCTCACTCTGTTCTCTTCTCTTTCTCCTTCCTTCCCTGTCTTGCTCTTTCGCTCTCACATTCCCTCATGGTGCGCAGTTCGGTTAATCCTCACAAATCGCCTACAAAGCTGATTGCGCACCGGCACGGGCACACCTGGTCCTGCTGCTGCTGCTGCCGCTCGGAGGGTTGCTAGGCCGGTCCCGATTTCCAGTAGCGGTGTCGTGTTTTGTTCTCCTCCTCCTCCCCCACCTCCTCTCTCCGAAAACCGACATTTCTGAAATTCTGATTACAATTTTTGTGCTGCTTTAGCAGAGCATTTCCTGCAGGCTTAGACCGAATTAGAGCGAAAACTGTGCCTGGAATTGGGATCGGGCCCAAGCCGTAAGCCGAGGACGAGTTGACTTGCTGCCTATCCGTGGTCGGCAGAGTCCAAAGCGATGGCTATAAGAACTGCCAGATCAAAACAACGAAATCAATTATGAGAAATTTTGTGCAGTTTTCTTTGGCTTCATTTTGTTTTTTTACGAACTGATTGAATACAACGTTAGCAATGTATCTACTCAGTATCCTCTTCTATCTTTAATCTTCTGACTTCACATTCGTTTTACCATCCTTTTGAATATAATATAGTATCCTTTATTAACCATCTACAGTTTCTAGTTAAGTTTAAATTAATAGTTAATTAAAGACTATTTCCTGTTGTTTTTTAAGCTCTACTTACGATCTACAATCAGATCAAACAAAGCTATATATGAGAATATTGTTTTATATATCTGGAATTAACCTTGCCAGGCACCTTTGCGCTGCCTAATTAACCTAATTGATTGACAGCATCATCGAGCATCATAAATATCCCGTGTTAAGTCCAATTGTGCCAGCTGCCTGGCACCTATCAACCCTGACCCTGACGAGGTTCCTGCCCCACCTCCCACACACTTCTCGAAATGTCGCCATAACTCATGAAAATCCATACGTATATATACGATTGTTCTATATGTTTAGACAACCCACCCTTTTTTCATGTTTCTGCTTTTGGCATGCGGCAATCTGCGCAGCTGCCGCGCTGTCGCTGCGCATGCCCAAACCTGGCAACCCTGCGCCGTGTGTCATACACCAAATAACATAAATTTTCTATGAAAAACCTCTTGAGATCAAAGAAAAGCAAACTTCCATTCAACTTGGAACAACAACATCGTCTCCGTCGCTGCCTCAATCGTCGTCACCTTTTGATCAGGCCCGAGCAACAATGGACCCGATCGCATTGTCTCCACATCTTTCGCGATCATTGCGTGCATTTCGCCTTTGTCTCGGTCTTTGGTCGATCGAGTGGTTTGGCTTGCGTTTGCTCAATGAACCGAACAGTGGGCCCAACAGCCAATAGAACCCAGCACAAACACGTGTTGCGATTCATTCAAGTTTCTTCGAGAGGTTTATTATTATTAGAATAATTTATTGGATACTGTCAGCACTTTGGCGCTGATTTATCGATCTCGCATTGGGTCAAGGCGAACAGCTGCATTCGGGTCCAGACAGGCGGGCTAGAGATGTAAACTAGGCAGCCCGAACAAGGTTGTAGAATAATCTTGAATAAAGGAACATTGTGATGACAAAAACATTGTTTATAACACTCAATCTAAGAAAATAAAATATGCAGATGTTTCTTAAATTTACGTTATTATGTCGAACATAAAGATCACTAAAGATTTTTCAAACTTAATGAATTTGAAAGACTATTTACATTGCTGTTGTCTTCCTTTGATTCGTACATCATCCATATATTTTCTATGAATTGTGTTTGTCTCCTTCAAATTGTTTCGTAATCTTTCTATAAGTTTCTAGAAATACAAGGATTATTTATAGTGACTAAAGGAGCGAATTTTCATTTTTTTGAATGAATGAATAATATAAAGATCATAATTAATCATGTCTTAAGTTGTAGATTCTTGAAAACTATTTTAATTGTTTATAATCTGACAAAGGAAATCGATAAATCGTAAATATAATAGTAAACTACGAGTTATTGGGGACTTTATTGAGTATTTTAAACATAACCTCACAACTATGACATTTCATTATCATTCCAATCGTTTTTTGAAGATTATGAATAATATAAAGATTATAGTTAATCATGTCTCAAAATGCAGGTTCTTAAAATCTTTTTAAATAGTTTATAAATTAAGCAAAGAAATCGATATGTCATATATATAATTTTAAATTAAGAATTTTTGTGGATTTTATTGTGTATTTTAAACATAACCTCAATACTATGAAAATTTATTTTAATTCCAATCATTTTTTCAAGATTATGAATAATATAAAGATCCTAATTAATCATGTCTTAAGTTTCAGATTCATAAAATCTTTTTAAGCTGCTTGTAATCTAAGCAAAGAAATCGATATATAGTATCATAAATATAATGGTAAATTAAGAATTTTTGTTGACTTTATTGCGTATTTTAAACATAACCTCACGACTATGACATTTCATTTTTATTCCAATCAATTTTTGAAGATTTTACCTATGTGAGATCGAGACTTTCTAAAAGTATAGTTGACCTAACCTCAATTCGAATTGTTTATAAAAGAAGTTAATGATGCTAATGTGGGAACCTTCCGTCTTAAACTGTCGTTAGCATATATTATAAAGATCTAACTTTATTTTAACTTAAAGTAATTTAACCTAACCTCACATTTAAGATATTTAATTGAATTTCCAATAGATCTCAAAGGTGCGCGCTGGTCTTTCTCATTTTCCAGAATGAAAATGAAAATTTCGCAATTACTTGAACCGGCTGACTTTGAAATTAATTTAAAGAAAACATCAAACGAGCTGGGAAAATGTTTTTCGCCACACGACTAACGGTATTGCTGCTGTCTGTCTGTCTGTCTCTGTGTGTGTGTGTGTGTGTCCCATGAACCCAAAACTCTCTTTGTTCAAACTGAATAAGTACAGAGCACACGCCCCCTCCTGACTATGCGACATGCCGCAAAAGCACACACATCCTGGCCTGCTACTATGGGACATGCTGTCCCTCGTCCTCCTGCCGGTATCCCCCCTCCCCCCTTTTCAAATCGCTGACCAACGTGTGCAGCCAGGCAAGAAACCGAAAACGAGGCAACAACATAAAATAAACTCACATGTTTAGTTAACTTCCCCATGTGCAAATTAAAACCGAAGCAGAACCGAAAAACAACTAAGAGACGCCCCCGCCACTCTCCTCCCACTTATCCGCATAGCCCCAGGTAGCTGGACAAGAGCTGCCGCTAGACCTGACTGCAGTCTGCACTCCGAGTTTTGGTCCAGCTCCCGAGTCCGGCTCCGGTCGAAGTCCGGTTGTGCTCTTCCTGTGTGCTGGATTTTTAATTTCTCCATCGTCCTTAAAGATGGCACCCACAGCGTGCTTCATCTTTGGCCCGTTGCCGTTGCATACTTTCGGGCGCATGCAAATGTCACATTGCTATGCATTGCCACACACACACACACACACACACACTGGAAGTTGCCACTCCACAGTTCTTTTTTTCATCATTGTACTCATCTCTTTCTCCCTCTCTCCCTCGTTCGGCCTCTCTGTTTGTCCGGCCTCGTTGCAATTTGAAATGATTTCAACAGGATGCGTCGTCCGGTGTGTCCAGTGCACTTTGGCTTCGGTTTACTCCGTCTAACCTTCTCGGCAAACAGGAAGCAGCATGCACAAACAGTCACAGCAACAACAACAACAATAACAACTGCAACTACTACAACTACAACTGCAACAACAACTTGTGAGGTTGCCCCTGGCAATCAGCAGCATCAGCTTCATCTGCAGCATAAACAAAATGTATCCTATCCAATGTTCGACTTCCTCTATTTGTTTTACTCTCGAGCAGTCACAGGCCAAAAATAAGCTCAAAAGTCTTTGGCACTTTGACCTCCACAGTTATAAATCCAAGCACACAAACACACATCACATCATATACACGTATGTGAGTGTGTGTTGGTATATAAATGTACTATGTACACTGTGCGAAAAAACCGATTTAAATTGGCATTTTACAATTAATATGTATGGAAATTAAAACACGAATGAAAGATTATCTGCGGCAAGTCGAATGTTTTATACACTTGCAGTTTTTGGGGTCGTTATTAGCCATAGGAAATCACATGGATACATACAAGTCGGAGATATCTCCTAAGGTGTGTAAGATGTTGTCCAATATTTATATACCCTCTGCAAAGTTAAAATGATAAAATATTGTATATCGGAAGGTATATATAGTTTATAGTATAAAGTATATATAGTATATATATTCATAAGAAATCACAAATCGAGTTTATCGTTGGGAAACAGAAAAATTTGTGGAATATATTTGTGATGAGTTTTCAAAACTTGATCTGCCGTGAAATATTGCAACCAAATTTGGGACTCTTAGCTTGCACAGATAGACGGACATGACTACATTATCTCCGCTGTTGGTGCTGATCAGGAATATAGCACTTTGTGTGGTCCTAAGCACCTCCTTCAAAACGGGTAATACACATATTTAATTGGCACAAAGTTGTAATACCGTTAAAGGGTATAAAAATGTAGTATAGTAATTAAAAATATTTGTTTAAATTTCCAATTTAATCTCAATCATCTCTAACAATCATCCTACTTCCGCTCGTCAAGGCTATTTAACTTCTTGGACGTTTACCAACACTGTTGCATACTTTTGTGCGGTGCAATCAAAGCGCAAAGAACTCATATTGATTTTGCTGAACGTTTGCGTGTTATCTGGCGCTTTTAATCAACCATAAATTTGTCCAAACATGCATTAGCTCAGCTCCGCTCAGATAGTTCATTTGGTTCATTCCGGCCCTGGTTGAGAGTGGAAGGATGACGAGGGACGTAACAGACACGAAGTCAGACACGCACTTTACGAACATTATGTTGGCCATGCGGCATGCGGCATGCGGCATGTGGCATGTGGCATGCGGCATGTTGTGGCTCTTATGTGGGACAAACGGCATGGGAGAGGGTATCTTGGATTCGTAAAATATGAAATTGCGTGCAAGTGTAAAATTATGCTCGTAATTTCGTTACAGTTCACGCATTTTTCGTTTAACCATCTAATGGATTCCTAAGTAGTTTGGATTGCTCCACGTATGACTGGATAGATTCACTCCTGGGCAACGCTTGTATGATTAATGCCAAAAGAAACAGGATACAGCATGTTATACTCCCGAGTAGATTCCTCTTTGCGGCTATAAATGATGCAAGTCAAAGCGAATGACAGGTTTCCTTTTCTTATGTGAAAGGTGTCGCTTATCGCTTCGGAATGAGTTGGTTAGTTATTAATGGAATTCATGTGCTCAAGGTTAAGAGGAATCTTGTGAAAATAATTCATGTTAATAGGTGTAGAGAAATCTGAGTGTCTTTTTGAGAAGATTCTTTGATTTTAATATCAGCATCTTGTCAGTACTTGAATCTCTTCAAAGTATAACTATAACTAAGTATATAAAGTGTATATATTATTGAGTACTACTATAATATATAGTCGCATAAGTACCTTTAAAAGCAGTATACAATTTAAATAATTTAATGCAATTCTCATATAATAGAAACAGTGTTTCCAAGAATTCCATTTCATATTCTAATACAAATTCTGAGAAATCACAGAATAGGTAAAGCGAAATCTGATTGTCTTTTTGAGAAGATTCTTTGGTTTTAATTCATTCATTAATTCATTCATCCATTTCATGCTCTAATACAAATTCTTAAAAATCACAGAATAGGTAAAGCAAAATATGAGTGTCTTTTTGAGAAGATTCTTTGATTTTAATATCAGAACCTTAAAGTATAACTACAATATAACTAAATATATAAAGTGTATATTATACTGAGTGCTACTACTATATAGCAGAATAAGTACCTTTAGAACTAATATACAATTGAAATAATTTAATGCACTTCTCATAAAATATGAAGAATGTTTGCAAGAATTCCATTTAATATTCTTAAACAAATTCTTTAAAATCAAAGAGTAGATTTGGAGAAATCTGAGATTATTTTTGAGAAGATTCTTTGATTTAAATATCAGTACTTTAATCTCTTTAAAGTATAACCTATAATACCTAGTTATAAAAAGTGTATATAATATTGAGTACTACTAATACTATATACAATAGAAATAATTTAATTAAATTAGCATAAAATAGAAAGAATGTTTCGATTAAATATTCTGTTACTGATTCTTAAAAATCACAGAAGACTGCCTTAAATTTCAACACTTCTGATAACATTTCAACTACATTTATCCTAACTGAGACTCCCCCTCCTGTTGCTGTCACTCGACTTCCCTCTTTGCTTTTATTTAACAAGTCCATTTGCTGCCCCTGCGATACTTCATATGCAGAAGCTGTCGTAAGATGGGGATAGCGAAAAGCGGCTGGGACAGTGTCCATTGAAAAGCGTTGGACGCATTCGGAAAAGGGTTTTCCCCTGCACACATGTCGATTGTGAATAAGTCAACGCTTCAAAATTCCAACCAAACTTAACGGCTTTCATTGGCCAACGGCAAACAGAGCGGCGACTATTATGCAAAACTGTAGCCAAAAAAGGCAGAAAGAGACCAGAATGGGGATAGAGGGATGAGAGCAGAGGGTGAGGCCAAAGGTGCCTCTGGCCAATGCAAATACGAGTTTATAGTGAAAATTCAATGAAGCTTGGCAAACGTCTGCGTAGTCTAAACGACTAACTTGCGCCACTAATTGGGCGTGTGACTTGCACGACGAAGGGGGCAATGGGAATGGGAGTGTGGGGACGAAATGGGGAATGGGAATGGGACTGTGTATGGGCCTGGCTAATGGGGAGTGTGTCTGGGAGTGCTGCTACTGCTGCTGCTGCTGCTGCTGTGTGCATCAATGAACCGTAAAGCTATTTCGTCATTTAACGTTAAAAGCAACTGGAAGCACAAAGGCGGCCCGACAAAAACGCGACCAAAGTGAAAAAACTAATTTGCGCTGCTTCAAAAGCAAACAAGCAAGCAAAGCAGTGAGGGGGTGCCAAAGTGTACATGTGTGTGCCAGTCTGTGTGTGCGGGTGTGTGCGAGTGTGTGCTTGTGGTGTAGCTGCTGCTGGTGCTGGCTAAAGAAAAACATACACGTATTTTGGCCAAGCAAAAAGAAGAAAATTGGGTAGCGCTGAGTGCTAACCGAAAAAGTTTTTCATTTATGCCACGCCCCCCGTCTCCGACGCGGCAAGGAGGTAGGTGCACAAGCAGCACAAAGGGTGGCACCTACAGGAGCAGTCGGCTCCATCAGCTCCCGCAGCTCCTGCCAATATGATGACGTACATGTTACCCGGCAGCAGCACCGGCTTCAGTCTCAGCCAAGCACCGCCTCCTCCTCCTCCTCCACATCCTCGTGCTGCTGCTGCTGCTGCTACTGTTCCGCTGCTGTGTCCTCTGTTTGCTTGGTGGCATGTCAATATTGCATAAGAGGCGCCACGGGCGGTACAGACTGGTAGTGGGTACCTTGTGCTTTAGTTAACGCGCTGCTTTGGCTAGGGAGGGCAGAGCAGGTTGCCTGCCTGGCCCGAACCGATGTCAATCAAAAATTCCCATAACCAATGCAGCCCCTGCTTGTCCTTTCTGTGCCTGCGTGTGTGTGTGTGTGTGTGTGCGTGTGTGCGTGTGTGTGGGCATGTGGTTGCTTTATGAAAGCTTTGGCACATGTGGCGCATAAAAAACGAGACGAGCACAAGACGAACCGAAGCTGGACGAGGCGTGCAGCTGGGGATGCGGTGGTGCGGTGGTGCGGGCAATGGGCGTGAGGTAGTGCCAGCGACAGCACCTTCCCATGCGCTTGAATGGCCAAGAAACATGCGCTGAAAAGGATTTCGTCCTGCGTCTGCCCAGGCGCCAAGGCAATCCCAGCGTAACGCCGCCTTTGCAATATTAAATTGCCGAAAAAAAAAACATATATGAAACGAAACGAAATCAATTAGGAACATGTCAAACTGCAGGAAAAGCTGTTTTTGAAAATCGGTGTCAGCAGCAAATTTAATTTCAAGTTTCACCCTCCCCCTGCTGCTTCCTTCCCACCTTCCATCGCACCCACATGTGGCGTGTGGACAATGCTCACAAAATGAACTTGATGCGAGCAATACTCAAGAAATAGTGTCGGTTTTCGGTGTGCGTATGACCGTACTCGGACATCAAGTAAACACTTTAAGACAGATATACATGTCAAACATATGCATATACATACATACCCGTATATACATATACATACATGAGATATCTATTGATATTATAAGTAATAGTGCAAATCAGTCAATTTGATAACGTTCAGTTTATAAGGTAGTGTCTCTGGCGGGGGTATACTCAGTCCTGCCTAGAGCCACTTTTACAAATTCTTTGTAAAGTTTGCTGAGACTATGAGACGGAGAATAGCTCCCTTGGGAAACTCAGATTGATTCGCGCCACACAGCTTCTACTTCCGACGACAGTCCGACTTGACCAATCGACGTTTCCACAGGTTCTGACCGACCTATTCGACCTATTCGCCTTTTCAACAACTTTCTTTATGACTTTCCTTAACGACTACTAAGCGACTCATCTTAATCTGCGACTCTTTTAATCTGCGACTCTTTTAATCTGCGACTCTTTTAATCTGTGACTCCAAACTTTTGTCAACTTCAACCTAACTAATTCATTAACCTAACCTAACTAATTCATTGACCTCAACTTAACTACTGCCTTAACTACTCGATCATTTCCGTCAACTGCTACTCTGATCTTATCGATAGTTGCCTGCAGTGATTCCTGCAGCGTTGCCACCCGCACTATCACGCTGCCACTGCCATCATTGTTTACATACAGAAGTATATGTAGTTATCTAATTCTGCATTAATTCTGTTAATCTGCATTCAATAACTTCCAAGTAAGTGAACTATTTTGTGATTCAAAGAAATTACTAAGAATTTAAATAAGTAAATAAAATGTGCACTTTCCTCACAGGGAAACTCTCTGTGGAAATTCACTGTGCCCAAACAAGTTAAAGACTCCTTCCTGGTTAATCCCAAAGCTCTTGAAGATTTAAATGCGATATGTCACACAACTCGCACAAATTCATATCCGCACGAACACACAAACGTGCATACACAGTGATCCATCAAATACATATACACACAGCTACACACAGCTACACACACACACACAAACACACACACACGCGCGCAGTACAATCGCATGGATGCATAAATTGCGAAGATGCATTAACATAAACCGGAACCAAAGTCCAGTGAAGCGTAAGACGCACAGGATTATTATTATTATTAATAACTTGGCAAACATCGAACCATGTGGGCGTAGTAGGCGCAGCTAGACAGAGGTGGGGGCGTGCTCGGGGCAGAAGGAGGCGACAGGGAACTGCGAACAGCGAGCGAGCTGTGTGTCATGTCAGCCAGAGCAGCGTGATGCCTGCGATATGATTGAAAACTGCAGATAGCCACACACACACACACACATTAATACATATTGTATATATGTATCTGTGTATGAGTATATGCCGTATGTATGTTATAGCCACCTATATATCTGTTATCTGCGCTGCTGATGAAGACGAAGATGAAGCGTCGCATCGCAGTTGAAGTGAAAAGTAGCGGAGTGACGGAGCATTCTAGCGCAAAGTGCAGATAAAAACCGCCAGTGGGAGGACACACGCATACCAGATACACAGATACACAGATACAAGATACGAGATACACAGATACATAGATACAAATTTGTAGCGCTGACAGGCGAGTGTCAAATGCTCCGAAACTGAGAGCTAGCGCAGCTCCAAATGGCAATTTATAAACATGGCCAAGTGATGGACATGTCCGCCCCTCCCTCTCTCTGTTCTCTCTCTGCCCTACCCTTACCCCACTGGGTCATTAATGTCGCAAGTTATTGCGCAGGCGGCAGCGATAATGTTAATGTTAATGCTCCTGCCGGAGCCGTAGCCGGCCGAGGCGTGGCTCAAGTGGGCGGGCCGGCTGATGGCTGACCACAGGCACTCACACTTGCAACCGCATCCCCCCACAGCCAGCGGGCAACCATCGTCATCTTCATCATCATCATCATCGTTGATGATGCCGCACACGCTCGACCAACTTGGCGGCGACGTCGGCACGTGTCTGGTCCACGTTGTGCCCGCTGTGTGTCGCCCGAAGGCATCATCAGCCCGTCACCCAAGTCACCCACGTCAGCCACGTCAGGCATCACCCAGCGCCATTAGTTGCCATCACTGCGCGGGGAGTAGCGCAAAGGCGAGGGCAGCGGAGGCAGCGTATCCCGGCGTATCCCTGGCAACCGACTTCTGTTTAAAGTGAAACTCGCACCAGTCCTCAGTCGAAGCATTTTCAAATTAAAAACACAATTATTCAGATTGCGAGACTGCGTAATGTCTGCATTTAATTAGCCAGAAATTACCATTAATCATATGCCAAAAGAGGCCTCTAATCCCAACAACCTTCTCGAAATCCCAACAGTTATTTCTCCAGTAAGTACATATTTTGATATCTTAGACAGCTTAAAAATATGCGATTAATCGTACTGTGATGGTTTTGTGATTGAAGTCGAAAAGGTTACGTCCAAGGTAAGTATTTAAGGACCTATAAAGATATTTCTATTTAATAAATTTATGAATTTCTAAATAGTAAGAACTTAACTTTATATGTTAGAACACAGGCATATACGAGGTGTGTTCAAAAAGTAAGGTGACTTTGTATTGTATAAGAAAAAATATTTATTTATTTATCAATATTTATGTTGTCCCCTTCAAAGTAATCCCCCTCAGATACAATACACTTATGCCAACGGTTTTTCCAATCCTCATAAGCACTTTTCGGTATAGCCTTGAGCTCTTCCAGCGATGCAGTCTTTATCTCCTCAATCGTTGCAAATCTCTGTCCTTTCATAGGTCTCTTTGGTTTTGGGAACAAGAAAAAGTCACATGGGGCCAAATCCGGTGAATATGGTGACTGAGGCATGATTGTGGTGTTGTTTTTGGCCAACAAATTGGGACGATTGGGCTTTGGTTTCCCATATATATACCATATACCCGTGATTCGTCACCCTTTTGAGTGAATCTGGGTCATCGTTGACGTCATTCAACAGCTCTTGAGCGATGCTCATGCGACGGTTCTTTTGGTCAAAATTTAGCAAAAAATCGCCGAGCACGCAAAACACTTTTAACCTTTGAGCCTCTCACAACCAAAAAAAAAAATGCCATTCACTTGAATCTTGGAACAGATGTTCGGGAAGAGTATACCAACATAACAAAAGAAAAAAATCGATAATCGAAAATTTGAAAAGTCACCTTACTTTTTATATTAATGATATCACTTATTAATATTAATATGTTAGTTAGTAGAAGTCGCCTTCTTTTTCATTGACTTGACAAAAAAATGTTCCATTAAATACCACATAAAGAAGTATATGTTGTATAGTCCATGATATAATTATTGTATAAGCCTTGGTAATTATAAGATCCTTTTTTTATTCTTTCTTAACATCACCAATATACACAATGTTGTTTCCACTTTTGAAAAATATTTCCATAAAAATTTCCAAAGAAGATTGCGAAATTTTCTCAGACAATTCTGAAAACATTTCCCCATTTCCCAGTTAACGAGCTTTAAACAGCAAAAATTGCTGAAAAAAAAACATCATCGTAAAACTCTCTAATACATAAATTCTTACATAAAAACGTATATATAAAATATAATGACCTCTGGTCTGCTGCCTCTGCGCCAATCGTTTTCAAAATGTACCCCAACATTTTCTCCATTTTGCGGCAGCCGCCATTTAAAAGGCTAATTAAATTATTTCTATGTTGGCAGGTTTCATTTTTTTATTTTTATTTATATTTACAGCAGCTGCCGCAGCAAGTCGACCGCAGCGGCAGACCCCTAGCCGCCCCTCTGCACCCACTCCCCTTGCAGGCAACACGCTTCATTTGCCTGACGCTGCCGCAGCCTGGCGCTGGCAGCTCGAGCTCCAAAGATTCCCAGCCACATGCCACACTTTGCTGCATCGCCTGGTTAGCATAATAAATCGATTAGCTCGGCAAGAGGCGTGCGCGGCAGCATCTCATCGTGAAGCAGGCAGAGGTGGGGGCAGGAGGAGTCTTCTGCTGCCTGCTCGGGGTTTGGGATTTGGCATATTTAATAATCATGAGCCGCGCTTTCAGTTGCAGCGATGACGCTGACGCTGACGATGATTATTCTAATACGAATACGCCTGATGGGTCAACCCATCCCTTACCCTCTCAATCCCCCCCTTGGCTGGCTTAGAGACGACGGCGACGATGACGGCTCCATGCTCGGCCTCCGCTTGCCCCTTTCGCTCAGAATGATTGATGGCTTTTGTGGCACGCAGTTGTTGTTGTTGTTCTTGTTGTAGTTGCTGCTGCCTTGTCCGGGTCCAGGCTTACACCCGCACACCACACACACACACACATTCCTCCTTGCTTTTTCCATGTTGTTTTGCATTTTTTTGTTTACGGTCCATCATCAGGCACTGCCAGAGAGCTGCGTAATAAATCTCCTTATATATATATATCGTATATATACACGTAATATCTGTATGCTGTATATATAATTTTTTCCATTCTTGTTTATCATTTTGTGTCATGCGATTTCCACTGCTCCGTTTTGGTCCTCACGTTTCGTGTCTGTGCGTGTCTCTCGTGTTATTAAAAAACAGCCTCCTCTGCCCCTGCGCCGAGCATCAGCGTCATATTAAAGCATTCCCAGGCATTAAAATTTCACATGAGCCGAGACTGACAACCATCCCACCCAGCATCCATCCCACCATCCCGCCATCTCACCATCCATCCATCCATCCAAACGTCTACCCAGTCGTCCGTTTATCCAGCCAGTCAGCTATCCATCTCGTCTTTGGCATTTCGTATTAATGCTTGAATAATTTTCTGTATAATTCCGATCATCGTTGGCATTAGTTACATTAGTTTTCTGCCCCCTCCCCATACCCCTAATGTGGCTTATGAATAATGTTGCCAAATAAGCGGAACATGCGAGACATCCGTCATATTCTGTGAGGGGCAAATCAGACACATTTTGACTTGGGTTGTTACTTCTAAAGTGTTATTAAACGCTTTAGAGAATTTAGCTATAAAATACAACAAAGTAAATAATTTATATTTACCTATATACCTATATGTATATATTGTATATATATATATAATCCAACGATAAACGATAAAGCCTTAAGATTCTTATCATCATTTTAAATTTATGATATTATATTGTACCATTGGGGTAGACGCACCTTAGACGACTGTCTATTAAGAATATTCATATATTCACAAGATTAGGAATATATAATAATAAAGTTGTAATGGAGAATTCATAAATTGTGTTTACTTTCCATCTTACATATATTAATATTAAATTATTAGATCGCTGGTATAAAGAGTTCTTCTTACACTTGCACTACAGAAAGTCAATAGAATATTTCCCACCTCTGGCAACGCTCTCATGCTCCCATTGCCTGATTAAACCACACAAGACATTTAAAATGCACAAATGAAATATTGCGACACATAACGATGAGGTATAACGATAGTTGCTAGAGATGAGAGCGTGACAAAGAGCGTGAGTGTATCAGCAAGTTAAATTATTAAAAAATATTCCACAAAATTAATTATTTGTTTTATGATTTGCTAATAACAAGTCTATTTTCTAAAAAATTCTTGCTCTTGGACTTTTGTGTTTTTAAAAATCCAATATGAAAATGAATAGGAAAAGAAATTGTAGATTTTTGGAGAAAGAGTACATTGCACTGAGTTTGTTGATTGATTTGATAAAAGTTCTTCTACGTCTACCATGTTAATTTCAAGAATACTCTCATGATCACAATAATAGGTGTGTAGAAAAAAAAAAATTTAGATTGTCATAGGTTTCATTTTATTTATTTATTTGCCCATTTAGGGATTTTGAGATAAAAATTTGTACGTAATTGCCGATAAATGTCTTCGTTTATTTATCTTAATCCTAATTTATAATCACAATTGTTAATGACTTTTAGTTGTTGTTATTTTTTGTAGAAAATTTATAAGTAATGGGTTTTATCAAAACCGTCTGTGTATTTCACGCTTCCATCTTAAGTTCGTTGCACGAGTTTTTGTTCGGCTCGCCTCTTATACTTCCCATCCATATGAGAGCAACACTTGCTCATAAATACATTCATCGAGAGCCCTGAGGACATTAATGACGAAGTTTACACAACGACACACACACACACCCACTCACGTTGCTGATTACATTGGGCTCATATCAATTATTCAGGGAATATACACGGATTTTTGCGAGAAGCGACTATGGGGAACCGCAATGGGTAAACATATTTGCACTAGGCGCACGTCAAATTGGGCGTGATTTTCAAGTGCCCGACCTCGTCACACACACACACACACACACGTGTTGCCACATACTTTTGATTATGTTTGTCTATTTGTTGAGTGTGTGTGTGTGGTGTCTGGAGTGTGCCGTGGCTCATGCATTTTTGAGCCCGTTCAGCTTTTCCTTCTGTTTGCTTACGGTCAAAGCAATTAGGTTTTTTTCGCCGCAGGCCGCAGCAAATATTCAATAAGTAAGCGTCTTAGCGACCCCAACCGACCTCGCATCCCGACCCCCCTTGACCCAGCCTTAGTCCCGGTCTCAGTCTCAGTTTCAGTAGCACTGCCAGTCCCAGTCCTAGTCCCAGTCCCAGTCCCACAACCCACTGCCAAGCTCCTTTTGCTAAGGTATTTTCCTCTGCCCTCTGCCCAGTCCACTTTTGTGCTGCTTCTGCTGCTGCTCGGCTCCTTCCTGACATTTAATTTTCGATTTTAATTGGATACTAACAGCAGGATGCTAGCCAACAACGTCCTGCTGCCGCAGATGGGCAACTACTGGGCTGGTCGGGTACCTAGAAAAAAATGAAGAAGGAAACAAGTGACGTGAGATGTGCTTGCTAGGACTCGACTTGCGCATACCCCGTAGTCGCAAGTGAACTGTCAGAGCTGGGGGCATATTATGAAGGTGAGTTTTCAAGTGAGTGAGTTTTTGTTTCACTGCTAGAGTTTCTGTATTGACCATAACGTGGGTCATTAGAAAATATTTAGTTAACTTATATAACAGGAAAGGTTAATAATATTATTTTCCATTTAAAAAATTACAAAATTAAATTTTTAACTCTTTAGAAATAAAGAAAAATGTTTAAATTTCTGAAATTTCTTACTTTTTTTTATTGCAACTTTTTAAAATTTTACATTCCTTTCTCCCTCTTTTTACTTTTTTTTCTTAAATTGCCAACATACATACAAAAAAAAATATATTTAATATATATAATTCTAAAAAATTCAAAATTTCGTACAACGATAAGTTAACTTATTTATTACCGTTAGCTTATTTAAACATTTGAAGGACTTACATACAATATTTACAGTTGTAATTATTATTCATATTCTTCGCCACATTATTTCAACATTTCCTTGCATGCAGCATACCCGTCATCCCTTTTACCAGCCCCCAAGGGTATCAAAAAGGAAGCAAAAATAGTAAATTAAAAGGTACACAACATGGCAGCCAGCCAGAAGCAGTAGGAGCTGCTGCTGCTGCTGCTGTTGCTCCAAAAAGGAGTTGGCTAACATAATTGAAAAAGCGCTTTTCTATTAAGAACATTGCCAGCTCAGGGAGGCCAGGAGGCAGGGAGGCAAGGAGTGGGTAGTGCTGCAGCCAGGGCGGCAACTTGAAGCACTGATTGGCGGCGGCGCCTATTGACTGACTTAACACGCCATTGAGTAGAGAAGCTGCTGCTGCTCTTGGAGCGCAGAAAGGGGATCGGAGGGAAGCAGGACAAGCACAAACCACGCAAATTGGCGCGCCCGCATGCAAACGGCAAAGCAGCAGGGGAAAGAAGGGCGGCAAGTGGATGGGGGGCGGGGGCGGGGGGTACGGTGCTGGGACAAAAAGCGCAACCGTCGACATCGAGTGGGACGTGGATTTAAAGCAGCTAGCCCAGCCAATTAATGGCAACAAGCTCGACGAGACGCAAGGCAATGCGGGGCAATGAGGGGCAAGGCGAGGCGAGGCAAAGCGACTCGATGCGGCGCCTAATTAAAACGATGCTGCACGGCGGCAAAGAGTTTTCCAATCAATCAGCGTCAACGTGTGGGAAAATAGGGAAAATTAGGCAATTGGCAAATGGGAAATGGGAAATGGGAAATGGAAAATGGGAATTTCCATGTGCATTGTCGCCGAGCTCGACGAGCAGCTTCTGGGTAGAAATATTGCATAATTATTGCTGATAATTGTTGTGCCCCCCCTCGGGCCCGCCTCGGGGGTTGTTGCCCGCTTCCCTAGGAGACATTGACAACTCGTTGTTGTTCTCGCTGTTGTTGGCTGTCTTAAAGCCAGCTTGACATGTCTTTAACAATCCAGCAAGGAAGTCAGTAAGGCACACAGAAAATTGCTGAAACGACATGATTGACAGTCGGTTCGTTTGCTATCCCTCCCTCCCTTGCTCTACCCCCTCCCCATGTCTCTCTCTCTCTCTCTCAGCACGATGGCAACGGAATTATAGCTTAATTGACATATGCCTCGTACTCGTAGGTACTGAAGTACCTCCCCACCCCATCTAGCCCATCCCCTGCTGGCAATCCGACTTTCATTCACCCTTTCATTCAACTGCACTCATAACGACGACGACGGGCTAAGTACAATATTTGTATGTCTTATGCCGTGCGGGATAATATTTCTTTAAGTAGACACCAACTGACAGCGCAATTAAGGCGAAGTAATTATTTTAAGTAGGGTTACATTTGTCAAAAATGCCTAGAGAGAACGAGCGCGAGAAAGATCAGCGAGAAAGCGAGAAAGTTACAAGAGGTTCTCATCTCAATACTGGCCAGTCGAATACGTTACGGTCCCGAGTAAAGGGCTGGCCAGCATCTCCCCTACGATTCCCAAACATAGAGATGTCTAAAGAGTTATTTCATTAATTTAGAAAATACATACAATTGTTTTTTAACTCTTAAAGTATTTGATATCTTCTTTTCTTCTAATATGATTAGACTCATAAAGAGCTTTTGCAATTCAAATTTAGTTTTCTATATTTTCTATTTTTAAGAGCTATAAAAAAACTCTTAGCTTGCAAAATAAAGTTAAGTTAAGTCATTACATCTCCCACTTTCTATATTAATAATGTGATTAAAAAATTGCAGTAAAATCGGACCAAACAAACGATCTAAATAAGGTTTTTTGTATGAAAACCAGTATTGCTTATACCCTTCGACCATTGCAAATGGTCAAAAAAGGGGTATACTAACTCAGTGAAAATGTATGTTATTTTAGGAATGTTTTCACTTATTAGTGCCTATCAAAGGTATAGAGAAAGTGACTTACTTGTTCTCCAGCTCATTCTCATTAATCAGAAAACTATATCCTACAACAACAATCAGTATTGCTTATACCCTTCGACCATTGCAAATGGTCAAAAAAGGGGTATACTAACTCAGTGAAAATGTATGTTATTTTAGGAATGTTTTCACTTATTAGTGCCTATCAAAGTTATAGAGAAAGTGACTTACTTGTTCTCTACCTCATTCTCATTAATCAGAAAACTATATCCTTTAGCTTTTATAGCAACAATCAGTTAGAAATGAAGACTTTCATATAATAGTATCTGTCCAGGGATTTGAAATATTATAGCGAATACAAGAACAATATCATAAAACTAGAGCTAAAGAGTTAGTATAGGAACAATCGAAGGAGATTGATAACTAAGCAAGGATATTAAACCTTCGGTATGCAGAAGCCTTTCATTGTACTTGTATTTTCTTAAGCTACAATTCTCCTTCTCATATAGCAACAGTAACTAAGGTCAAGTCTTAAAAAATTGTATATTTAATGATACGATAAACTTGAACGAAAACTTTCTGCTGGCACTATAAACTCTACTACCTCTCTAATCACATTCTTCCCCCAATGTCCGCTGCAGTTGGTCGCATGAAAATCGTGCAGAAATCATGAACAATTAGCCTGATATTACTTCCTCTTAATCATGCGCCATTTGCAATTAATTTAAACGCAATTTGCAGACCCCACGCTGGGCCCAGAGCCAAGGAACATTTGCGCATCCGTTGTTGGCCCAAGACGGCAATCTTACACGCGTACCCCAAAAATGTTGAGCCTGAGCCCACGGCCAGGACCATTATCCACACACACACACTCGAAGGGGGAAGGGAGATAGAGAGAGAAAGAATGAGAGAGCGAGAGCCACACACAGGCCGCAAATCTTTTGCACAAACATAATTTTGAAACAGACACACGACGTGGTGGCAGAACTCGGAGGCGTAGAGCTGGTGGAAGTATCTCACGTCCCCCCCTCTTCTTCTCCTCCCCTGTCCCCTGCGCGCAACGCATATCCTAGGCACATCTTGGAAATCTCGACAGCAAATTGCTGGCAATCCACGCAAATGGCTTAGAACAACGGGTGGCATTAGAGCGAGCCACCGTGGGGGGGGCGTGGCCGGGCGTAGGGGGGGCGGATGGGGTAGCTACTTACTTTGCTGAGCCGCATAATTTTTGCGCGCAGCAAAAAACTTTTGCACGCTCGCAATGAACCACCCAGCAAAGACAGAGAGAGATACCCAGACTTCACTGCCGGAAAAGAGGATAAGACAAGAAGGGTGGGGAAGGAGGGCAAGACACCCTCACCCAATGGCGTGCCAGACATAAATCATAAGAAGAAACAGCAAAGGCAGAAAACTTGCAACCAAAGTTTCCTCTGCTACCCCCCTCCCACCTTCTTTTCTAACGGCGGATCTGCGAAATTTGTCTTGGCGTTTGGATTTATGTTTTTGCGACGCTTCTCGCAACAAACACACGCACACACACACACACACACACACTTCTACACCCACTCACACTCACCTAGGGAAAGAAGGTAAATTCAGGAAATGCTGTCTTCGCAAAACAAAGCGCAAGTACGAGAGGAAAGTCGAAAAGAAAACGAACGAATAAAAAAAACGAACGAAAACGAGAATCGGAGAATACAACAAGCCTACAACTTGGCGGCCATGATTTATGGCAAAGGTAAAGCTAAAGTTATCTGGCGTAGGCGGGAAGTGTGGGGAACTTTAAAAAGTTTGCTCCTTGCCGGTTTCACAGGATTTGCATTCGAGCACGCCGTGGACTGCACAGGAAACTCGATGGGGGCCTCGAGATAAGAGATATACCTTTGCCGCTTTGACTCTCACACAAAGATAGATAGATGGGGCATGTTTATACGCATTTTGTTTGGGCGGGGGGCAGAGTTTGGAGCTCCTGTTTCCTGTTTTGTTTAGCCGAATTTGTCATATTTTGTCGCAGGACTTTTAGGCTAAGGCCAAGTGGCGCGTTCTGTTTGCGGTGTCCTTTAAATTTGTCGAACAAGTTACCTTTGGCTGGAAGATATGTATTGCCTAAGAGGGGAGTCGAGAGGTGGAAGAAATATCTTTTGTATATTTTTTAGTAACTTAAGAACATATGCAAAATATTTAAATAGGTCGTTTGAGATTAGGTCTATTATTAGGTTCTTGTATGTATTATAATAAAATATGCTGAAAGATGTTCTCTAAACGTTAAATATAGATATCTTTTTCTATGATATTTAAAGGTGGAAGAGATTTGTATTTTAGAAGTAACTTAAGAACATATGCAAAATATTGGAATAGGTCTTTTGAGATTAGGTCTATTATTAGGTTCTTGTATGTGTTATTATATAATAGGCTGAAAGATGTTCTCTAAACGTTAAATATAAATATCTTTTTCTATAATATATAAAGAAGGAAAAGATTTATATTTTAGAAGTACCTTAAGAACATATGCAAAATATTTAAATAAGTCGTTTGAGATTAGGTCTATTATTAGGTTCTTGTATGTATTATTATATAATAGGCTGAAAGATGTTTTTTAAACGTTAAATATAGATATCTTTATCTATAATATTTAAAGGTGGAAGGGATTTGTATTTTAGAAGTACCTTAAGAACATATGCAAAATATTGGAATAGGTCGTTTGAGATTAGGTCTATTATTAGGTTCTTGTATGAATTACTATATAATATGCTGGTAGATGTTCTCTAAATGTTAAATATAGATATCTATTTCTATAATATTAAAAGGTGAAAGAGATTTATATTTTGGAAGTAACATAAGAACATGTGCTAAATATTGAATAGGTCCTTTTAGATTTAGGATATTATTAGGTTCATATAGTATGTGTATTAATATATTATAATCTCCTTGAAGATGTTTCTCCCCAAGGTAAATATAGATATATACATATTTCTATAAAAACTTAGTTTTGCAGTGACTTAAACAGAGCATAAATATGTGAATAGGTCGTTTAATATTAGGTCTTTTGTTAAGCTGTAATTGGTATTACATTATAAACTAGCAGATGTTCCCTGAAGTTTAAATATAGATATTTATATCTACAATACTTACTAAGTTTTTAAATATTTCTGTTAGGTATTCTCGTATAAAGTTTGAATGTATTTAAATGTAGATTTAAATGTATTTAAAGTTTAAAGAACAAGCCGAAAATTCAAGTGCATAATATTATCTATTATTATTCCTTTTACAACAATTCCTTTTTAAAAGAACTTTTATTCTTCTAGTTCTCCAATTGCTGAACCCAAATAACATTATATATTTAACCTTGAGCAATGTTAAACAAGTAATTAATTAATTAATTTGGCTTGAAAATAATTCAAAATTCGAATCAAAAGTAATAACTGTAAAATTGCCTATGAAAATATCCAATCAAACATAAGCTTATTAAAAGCAACTGCAACAACGTCGAGAACTTGCAAAAAAAAATGAAAAGAAAATGAATCACAATGAACAGGAAAAGCGATTGGGGCATGGGGAAAGGAAGGAAAGTAGTTGAGGGATGCAGCTGAAAGAGAAAGCAAAGGCGGCCAAGTGGCAAGCGATGGTGCAACCTGCAAACAACAAGAGAACGAACTGGACAAACTACAAAATAAGAATAGGGAAAACTTCAGCAGAGCAACAACAACAACAGCAACAAGGAGAGCAACAACTGTATCGAGAGCGAACCCCATCGAACCCAAATCGAAGCGAGGCGACAACCAACTTCAAGTAGCAGCTCTCCCAGGCGACCAGGCGACATTCAAAACAGACGACGACAAAGTCTCCCCCACTCGGGGGGGGGAGGCAAAGCAGGGCTTGGGGTGCGCATCGGGGGCGCATGGCCAACGTGGAAGCTGGACGAAATGTCGTGTGCGTCCGCCATTTTGTGTACAGACTTGCGACATCCACCCGCTTACGCACACCAACACACACACACACACACACACCCACTAACACACTTGCATAATATATGCGGAAGTTCAAAGTATGATGCGGAAGTCTGTATGACTGCGATTGCTAATGGATGTCGGCGAGGAACGCGTGGAACGACGTCGAGGCTGATGATGACTGGGGCAAAGCGAGTAGGGAGAAGTAGAGAGACGAAGAGAAGGAGGAAGCGGAGCATGCGGATCGGGATCAGGAGCTTGGGCAGCTTGTACGGTCGAATGCGTTTCAAATTTCGAGTCGTCGTCGTCGAGAGCTGTAAAAAATCGGGGCTTTTAAACCACGCGCGCTGCAAGTTTTGGCATCGAGTCCAACGGTGTACGAAGTTAGATAAACGGATTAAGTGGCAACAATGTCACACCGCCATAAAGAGAGATTGAGGGAGAGAGAGAGAGACAGAGTGAGAGAATGAGAGAGAGAGGGCGAGTAAAAGAGACAAACATACTGAGTGGTTGCCAAAGAGCTTTGGCAACAGTCGAGCTCGTCGAGGACCTCAACCCGACGCCACACAATCCAGTTTATGGCAGACCCGGACCTGCCAAATGGCTCCGCCTTTTCATCCGCTTTTGCCAAAATAACAACAACAACAACAACAGCAACAACAGCAGAAACAACCAACTGGCCATAAACAACAAATCGATATGCCATTAAAGACGACCAATATTAATGATGCTCCTCCCAACACAGAAGGCACTATGGGACGCAAAGGTAGACCAGATGACGATTAATTGTGAGCAATTTAATCTAAATAGGTTGACAAAGCTTATGGATGAATTTAATACTATATTTTGTAATGTAAAATATAATCAACATTTGCACAAAATAATAAATGATTATATTTAAATTCATAATAGAATAAACTAAGAAGAAAATAACATAATATAATATAATATGTTATTCAACATTTGAACAAAACAATAATCAAAATAATTAAAATTAATTTCGCAAATTTTATTTATTCTCTAAATTCTAACTACAATTTAAATTTATTAGAAGACAATTTAATAATTTTTTATTTCATTTAATTTATTTACTAGAAGACAATTTATTTATTTATTAATTTAATTTAATTTATTAAAAGACATTTTTATAATTATTTTTTATTTAAGAAAATAATAGTAATTACAATATTTAGGAAAAACAAACTGCGACGAAGATTATTTTTTAAGAATTATTATTTTGAAAAATTCTATGAATAATTTTTATAATAATTGAATTCTTTCTCGTTCTTAAATTGCGTCTTATAAAAATATTTTTTTTTGTTAATTATTTACCAGTTATGAAATTATTAATAATTAAAACAAATAATTATTTCAAATTTGTGTTAATAAAAGATTTTAATGTTTCCATTTCCGTGGCGCAATATACTGAGCAAAATAATCGATTTCCTTTGAAAGTATTTATCAAATTGCGAAAATCTTCAAAGTTATATAAACAATTATTCAAAATAAATAGATTTCGATTAGGTACACGCTTAACGTGTCCATCGATACAAAGTGACCATTGAGGAGAGTAAATAAAACAATTACTCAAGTCCGTTAATCAATTTTAATATGTAATGTAAAATAGTTTTTAAATCAATGTTTTCTCTTTTAAAATTATTTGTTATTGTATTTTTGGGTGCACTCAACATCCCCTTTTGCCTCACTGTGCGTTGTGCTTATGCATTTGCCTGAGGTTTGAAGGGTTTTTGTTCAACACACTCGCTGACGGTTTCGCGGGCATTTTCGAGCCCCATGGGTTGTGTAGGTATTTACGAGGAATCTACCTGCCTCTTTAAAGCAGGTTCCAAGGACCGAGCGTGGGCTCGTCCCGGGTCCTTTGCCCGTAATGCTGTTGTCCTTCTGCGTTTAATCAAACACACTTCCGTTGCAAACGGCTTGAACCGCTTCAATCAAACAACAACCACAAATATTTCAAGTGCGGCTGGTTGGATGACTGGCTGGCAAGTGCAGAAAGGGTAGGAGCAGGGGCCGGAGCAAGAGCTAAAGCAGGAGGAGCAGCAGCAGCAGCGGCAGCAAAGACAAAACTCCTCGAGAAGAAAATACCTCGACGATGTTGATGATGAACCCTTCGCCTGCCACTCGAGTGCACACGGCGTCCATCGAGAGAGATAGACACCGCAACGGGGGAGGAAGACAAGAGTGAGAGAGGAAGCGGCACAGAGGTAGAGGAACAGCTCTTCTCCACTCTCTCCTCCCCACTCTCCGTCATCCTCTTTCTATGACCACTTGAGGCAATGTTCGAGCATTGTTTTCCCCCCCACCGCTAAAAAAGTGGGTGAAAATCGTATACCAAAAATACCCAACAACAAAAAATACCAACAAAAAATACGCGCGCGCTCGAGTTGTGTTTAGTATGCGACGGACGCTGCAGCCTTTTGCCAGCCACTTGAACATCACGTGAAAATATTTCATAAATTACGCGCCTAATTAAAAAGGGGGCGCGCCACCAAAAAAAAAAAAAAACAACAACAAAAATAAATAAAGTATATTATATAGAACTGAAAACGAACAAGCCCGAACAACTCATTGAACTCAGCCCCGAGTCGAGTGTCTGACCAGACCGACAGTACCTGTTCCCCTCCATCTGTAGCCGTGGCAGACGGCGCTCTCCTACTTGTATTGCTACACTTATTGGCCCCACTCCCCGACTGACTTCTTTCCCTGCTCCTGCTCCTGCTCACACTCTCCTCTCCCCTGTTGCAACCCTTTGGCCACTCAATTATTGGAGCCGCTGATTTATTGCAGTCGATGCTGCCTGCCGTCGTCGTCCTCTTCGTCCTCATCGTCGCCGTTGGCCAGTTTCGCATTGGGTTGGTCTAGACAACTCGTCGTAGCACCCTCAACCCACTCGCCCCAGTATGATGTGTGTGTGAGTGGGTTGTTCATTTGCATTCGGTGGATGCTGCTGCCAGTGTGGAGCTTATTGGTGGTTGACCAACGCACACTCAACACGCAAAAGGGAACGCAAAAAGGGGCGCAATTTCAAGTGTAATTTTTCTTTTATAGAGCTCACATATCGATGCGCAGTCGATTAAGATAGGCCTACGAAACAAGGATCTTTATTACTGTATTTTCGACTGATGTTTCTGCGATTTAAAGAGGCAATTTTGGAAAGTGCTGAAGAGAAATTGAGAGATCTGCATAATTTATTGATTTTATTTATAAACTAAGAATGATTCTAGTTGATGTTTTAAGATTTGTCAATATATGAATACGACTCTTTACATATAGAATAAGATATAGTGATTGGTGCTAGTTCAGGTTGAAATCTAAGGAACAAATATGAAAATCAATGATGTTTATAGGATTTAATAAGGGGTTTTGGAAAGTGCAGGGAGGAAAACGAAGAAATGTTATCGGTTTCATTTACAGACCAACACAGGGTCTAGTGAAGATATAAGGATTTTATGAAAACATGTATACCGGCCATATTGTAAAGGGTAAAATTTAGAGGTAGCAGTTGAGGTTCAAAATCTTAGGATGATGTTTTAAAGATTTAAGGATATGCAGAGAGAAACAACAAGAAACTTCATTACTTATCAGTTTTATTGACAGACTCAAATAGGTTCCGTATCATGTAGTAGAGTATACGATATACGAGTAGTGAACGGTTCTAGTTGAGGTTGAAATCGTAAGAAGAAATATGACTTTCAATTTTATAATGTGGTATAAGAGTAAAGGAGCTTTCTAAGAATACTAATACAAATTAGATATCTCCAAAACACTAACTATAATTAAAAACTTCAAATATTTTGAAAAAGCTAAGATAAAACATTAAGATTACTTTTAAATATATACTTAAATATATACTTATATAGTATATATTCAGTATGAGTATTATTATAACACTGTTCTTACTTTATATTAAAAGTTGATTGGAAGCTCAATAGGATTTTTGTCTGCACTCCCGAAATATTATTTCAAAATCTGTATAGACCCGTTTTCGAAAAGTAAGTTCTTCATTACAATCCACCTGCTTTAATTTAGAGTATCCAAGTGTCTCTCTCTCTCTATCTAGCTTTGTCACTGTTTCTTTCCTTTTTTTCAATTTCTCCCTCTCATTCTCATCAAACATTAAGCTTACTTTTAAATATATACTTATATAGTATATATTCAGTATGAGTAGTATTATAACACTGTTCTTACTTTATATTTTAAGTTAATTGAAAGCTCAATTGACTGTTAAGCATGATAAAACATATAGGATTTTTTTAATATTATTTTAAAATCTGTATAGACCCGTTTTCGATTCGAGTAAGTTCTTCATTACAATCCACCTGCTTTAATTTAGTCCACCTCACTCTCTCTCACTCTTTCTCTACCCTCCTCTATTTCTTTTTTCGATTTCTCCCTCTCATTCTCTCTTGAAAACCGAAACTACAAGTTAATTTCTTATGAAAATAAGCAAATGCGGGCGTAATTGAATTTGTTACTGGGGAAGCTGTTGCAGGAATCCTCTTTAGAGTCAGGTCCAATCGCAATGGCAATTCGAATCTCAATCCCAAATGCCCAGCATACCCAACTTACACAGGCACAGGGCCCAAAATAACCACTTTATATAATACTGTTGACATATGTTAATCAGGCGCACGCACACGAGGCTGGGAGGGATTTGGGCTGCGAAACGTGTGGGCGATGATGATGAGGATGATGAGGTTGGCTTTCGCCGCCAGAGGATGGAGATGGGCTGCGGGGAAGTGTAAGGAGGACGGAGGACAGAGGTCGGCGGGGCGGGTCAAAGGAATTAATTCGAATTCAATCCGTAAGGCAGTGCGACAAAGTAAAAAGCCTATTTGAGGGCCGCACAGACAACCACGGAAACAATCTGATTGGAATTGAAGCGCCGCGATAGGGGGTGGTGGGGGAGAGCAGGCTGAGAGGGGAGGATGACAACGATGACTTTGAAACAAGGGTTGGCCAACTCGCTCTCGCACTCGTCTGCAGACTGTCGGCAGATAATTTAATTTCAGCTTCGCATGAGCGATGAGATAGCGCAACTGCCTGCCTGCTCCTGCCTGGGGATGGCAACTCGTGCTCGTCTTCTCCCCCTTCCACCACCCTCTCTCTCTCTCTCCACTTCACTGACAGCAAGCATATTGATGCAATCAACTAATCTTCGCGCTTGCAACCCCCTCGTACTGATAGCGAGATAATGTTTTCATCTACCGATCCAGATTCAGTTCTGGAATCGAGTTGAGTGAGGAACTTTAAATGGAAATCATTTTAAAACAGTTGGCTGAGTAGTTGGCCCTGCACTCTGCACTCTTCTGTTTCCCCCTTCTCCTCTCCCTACTACTCTTTCCCCTCTTCCTACGTCAGCTTCAAAACTTCTTCTGCTGTTTTCACCATTTTGGTCATTTGCCAAAAAGTTTTTTTCTACTTTGGGAGTCGCGTAATTTGTCCGACAGTTTCTGCCGCTTTCGCAATTAAACGCAATTGCGTTGGGTCCCCTCCCCCGTACACCCGTGGATCCGGACCTGAACCCTGCCGGACCTGACGGATCCGACACTGATTCAGTAGAAGGCGCGACGTCGCCAAGGAAAACGTCAGCGATGGTGCCTGTTTCTGCTGGCGCCTCATCTCTCTCCTCTTACAACTGCTACACCTCTTCCCCCTTATCCTGCCCCTCTCTGCTCCTCTCCCTCACTCTGGTGCGCTTTTAAAACTGCTTCCTGTGCGCTAAATGGCGTTTTTGTGTTCGCGTCTTCGGCGTCGCCAGCGTTGGCAGTGATGACGCCGCTTGGGTCAGTCAAAGTATACCCTATGATAGTTGTGTGTGCGGGGTATGTCCGTTTTCTTGTGAACCATAATACAATTGACAGTTCTGTTGATATTTTGATGATATGTTTTACCTATAAAAAGATATAACTTTAACATGATAACTTGCTATAAAATGTTTTATTATTACATATTTTTATTAATTTTTATTAATTTATTTTATTTATTATTTATATTTTACTAATTATTACTATTTAATATATTAGCAAAAAGTGTTTATACCAAATGAAAATTCCTTGACTTCGTTCTTGGGTGTGGCTTCTGCCTGTTTCATCAGACCAAAGTTTATGGCTATATGTTAGCTATAAATGTGTATATGTGTGTGTGTGTGTTGTTTGTGTGTGTGTGTGTCTGCGAGTGCTTATATATCAAAGAAAATGGCGACATTAAATGAGCAAAAGTTTTTATATCATTTATTTTTCTCCTTCTTACGCTGAGCTGTATTATTGTGCACTGAGAAAAATCGGCGAGTTCATAATTGAAATAAGTAGAAACATTTATAAACAAATAATCTTAGAAAACTTAATGACAGTTAAAAGCAGAAAACAATTAAAAAATGTAAAAGATTGTTATGAAATACGTAAATAATACGTATAATACGTATATAATACAAAGTCATTTTTGATTTACTAAAATGAAATTAATTTTTGAGTAATTCAAATTTCTGTTTTTACTTTTTTTAATTTTAAGTTATTATATATATAAATTTGTGTTTATTATCTCTAATGACTGGGATAAGTTGGCAGTAAATAAATAATAAATAAATAATAATAAATAATATATATAAAATGAATAAATAAAATACTTGACCAGTTCATTATTAAATAAATAAATAAAAAAATAAATAATACGAGAATTAAATTAAATTGAAAATTGCAAAGTTTTCAATCTAATTCAAAATATTTTGTTTTATTTTTATTATCTTGGAAATAACATAAGCCCGAAAAATAGGTACCGCTACGTAGCTCCGATTTCTTGCAGTGTATTTCTTGGTAACTTGCGCTGCGTTTCTTAAACAATTAAAAAGTTTTGCGCGTCTACCTACAAAGTTGCCAATTTGGATAACCTCCAAACCAGAGGCCAACGAGTGAGGCAGCTGGGAATGAAAAAGAGACACTGTAAAATGGAAAATGGAAAATGGGAAATGGAAAACACGAAGCGCAGGCAACAAGGACTTTGACAACAATGACATGCAGCACTCACACACACACATACACACTGAGAGTGGTAAAGAGAGTAATGGGGGCAGAGGGGGCGTGCGAGGGTATGTTGGCAAAGAAAAACTTTAGCGCAGTCAAAACCAATTTGGAGAATTTAATTAAAATTGCAAAACTTTGGCAACTGATTAAATTTTCCCGAACAAGAACAACAACAACACAAAATGGGGACCAGGTAGAAAGCTTAAAACAAGCAACCAGTCAGCTCACCCACCACGGCCCACAGTGCCCCTCCTCCTCCCTACATTCAACTCCCTTTGCCCCTCCCAATCACTACGCTCCCACTGGGCCTGCCCGACGACAAGTTTAAATTTTTAAACAAACCAAAAGGCAACGTTGAAAATTTACATTCGCTTTCGTTTCGCCCAAAAACGGGGGAAAATATATATAAAAAAAAAAAAAAAATTGGAACTGAAGTCCCAAGCGGAGCTGCGGCTCAGCGGGACGAGGATTGGATTTAAGCCCAGGCCTGGGGATGAGGAGGACGCAACCAGCCGACCAACCCAACAGGCGAGCTGCTGCTGCTGATGTTTGTGGATGACGTTGTTGATGGCTGCCATCATTATCATCATCGTCATCCTGATCATCATCATCATCATCATCATCATCATCAGCCACGACTCACGATGCCTGGCAAAGTTTCCCCAATTTAATTTCATCATACTCCCGAGTGTGCGTTGAACTAACGAATGGAAACGAGCGAACCAGCGATGGGCTACGATTGCGAACGAGGGGGCCACGGTGGGGGAGGGAGTCCATGGAGTATGGCTGGTTGCCACAGACATTTACCAACACCAGCAAGAGCAGCAGCAGCAGCAGCAGCAGCAGCGCAATCACGTAGACACAGACGGCCTCGATAGGGAGAAATGTAAGGGGCGAGGTGAATTCCGAATTGGGAATGAGGCAAAAAATCGGGCAGGGCAGAGCAGGGCAAGGAAGGGATACGGGAAGGGGGGGGTGGCAGCAGCTTTAGAAATAATGGCCACCCTGCGCGTCGGCTCTGTTATTTTAATGAAAATTGGAAAGTGCTGCCGCTTCTGCTGCTGCTCCTTCTGCTTTACTTCGTCTCCTGCTGCTCTCCCTTCCCCCACTGCTGTCCACTTTCATTGCCCCCAAAAACCATCTTGACCATGTCTCATGCCATGCGCAATAATTTTAAGATGTTCCCTTGATGGACTTGTGCCTCGCCAGGATTTAGAAAAAAGAATGAAATCGACGGGTCGTTTATGCGCTGCTCGAGATTTTCAAGATTTACTCAGAGACAGCGGCAGTTTATTGTCACGAAGCAGGGGCGGGAAATGAAGCGGGTGTATCTCATTTGGTTTGGAATGGGAAATTACCTTCAAATATCTCTCATATTTTTTCTAATTAAAATATTGTAAAAAATTAAATTACAAAAATAAACAATAAAAGCTGAACAGCTTTGTTAAAAGTCAAAAAATGTTTAATAATGATAATAATTATAAAATTATAAAACAAGTACACTATTTGTTCTGTTTTATGAAAATTAAATAATTTTAAACAATTTAAACTATTCTTTTTGACAAAGCGACAAATCTGCGGAATTGAATTTTAAATCAATTAATTTGATTTTCTCTTTTTTTTTTCTTCAAAACTAATGGTGGTATATTTTTAAAATAAGTAAAATACTTTTTAAACAGAATTGTGGTTTCATTGCAAATGTTCACTGAATTAAATGACCGAAATGGTTGATAAGTTCACACATTTGACGAGCTGTAAAGCCTTTTTATTGTGTTTTATTTTTAATTTATTAAAATAATACAGTATAATAGTATTTTAAATTTTTTACATAAAAAGTTGATGCAACATAAAATATAATTATATATGTATATATATATATATATATTTATATATATATTATATATATATATATATTAAACTCCTTACATACGAGGGTCGTTTGATAAGTCCGTGACTTTTTGTATTTGCCGCGCACCTGCTCTAAATACAACACTGCTCCTGTCAGCAGTTATCGATTAACAGCTGACTGTAAAATTTTGAGAAAGCTGCGTTTCTTAGTTTGCGTTTTATAGGCATTGAAAGCAGACGATCTCGTGAATTTTAACGAAAATGGAAAAAAGTGAATTTCGTGTGCTAATTAAGCATTATTTTTTGCGTAAAAAATCCATCACCGAAACCAAGGAAAGACTTGATAAATATTATGGGGACTCTGCACCATCAATTTCAATGGTTAAGAAATGGTTTACTGAGTTCCGTTGTGGTCGTACCAGTACAAGTGATGCCGAACGTTCAGGTCGCCCAAAAGAGGTCGTCATGCCAGAAATCGTCGACAAAATCCATGGAATGATATTGGATGATCGGAGAATGAAAGTGCGTGAGGTAGCTGAGGCTGTAGGCATCTCAACTGAACGGGTACATCACATTTTACATGAATATTTGGACATGAAAAAGCTTTCCGCGCGATGGGTGCCGCGATTGCTCACACACGACCATAAGCGCAACCGTGTGACCATTTCAAAGGAGTGTTTGGCGATGTTCAACCGCAATCCAAACGAATTTTTGCGCCGTTTCGTTACCGTAGACGAAACATGGATCCACCACACCACACCAGAGACCAAAGAACAATCAAGACAGTGGGTTTCTCCGGGTGAACGTGCACCAAAGAAGGCCAAGGTGGGTCTGTCGGCCAACAAGGTCATGGCCACAGTTTTTTGGGATGCACAAGGTATCATTCACATCGATTACCTTGAAAAGGGTAAAACGATCACCGGCGAATATTATTCAGAGCTTTTGGACAGATTCGATATTGATTTGAAGCAGAAACGACCGCATTTGGCGAAAAAAAAGTGCTGTTCCATCAGGACAATGCACGGGTGCACACGTGTGTAGTCAGCATGGCAAAATTTCATAAATTGGGCTACGAACTGCTACCCCATCCAGCATATTCTCCAGATTTAGCCCCCTGTGACTATTTTTTGTTTCCAAACATGAAGAAATGGCTCGGCGGTAAGAGATTCGGGTCAAATGAAGAGGTCATCACAGAAACAAACGACTATTTTGAGGGCCTTGAGAAAACCTATTATTTGGAAGGAATAAAAAAATTGGAAAAACGCTGGACTAAATGTATAGAGCTAAAAGGAGATTATGTTGAGAAATAAAACGCTTCTTTGACGAAAAAAATATATTTTATTCAAAAAGTCACGGACTTATCAAACGACCCTCGTATCAAAAGCAGTTTCTACTCTTTGCCTTGCGTAGTTTCAACTGTGTTCCGGGTGTAGACTTACCACCATATTCTAATAGACTTCTCTTAATTAACCTACCTTCTTTAAATAACCGTCGTATTATGTTAGGCGTTATGTTTATCGTAATATTAATAAAGTACAATATAGATACCCCTACTCTGCTTAATGAAATCAATTTCTGTATTCCTTCTAGAGTTACTCGTAATTTAATGCCAATATCTTTGGCCTTCTGTCCGACCCTTTCCGAGTTCTCCGCGCTGACTACAATAGATTGTCTAGAGTTTTCATCTCTGAGTCCTCCCTTTACTCTGTTAATATGTCTATCTTTAAACAATTAACTTTACATCGTAATAACTAATACTAATCTACCAATCTGATTGGGTTTTGCTGGGTTTTCCCCAATCCATTGCAGCACATGTTGGATCGGGAATTCTTGTTTTATATTCTCCAGCCTAAATTTAAATTATATATTTTTAACTAATTTGAAATTTTTCATTTTTTACCAAAATTTAATTTTAAAATCTAAGTCAAATTTTTATTATTATTTTTTTATTTTTTTGATTATTCCTAATTTTAATATTAAAAATACAAACTTAAATGTCTAAAAAAAACTGTCTTAGTTGACATTAAATAAATAAAAGATAAACATATTCTCGTGTTTGTTCGATTGACGTTTTGTTTCTCTGATGTTTTACAGGTTTTTGGAAGTATTACCTTAAGCTTCTTTTTTAACTTTTTATAGTGAAATAAAATAAAAAAAATTGAAAAATTGAATAATTTTATTATTAAAAGCCGTGTCTAGATTTTAGTAAAATGTTGGAAGAATTAATGATAAAATAAATATGTTTTCTATACATACAAAGTTAGGCAAAAATCAAAGCACCATAAATCATCAAATTTATTAAAATAATATCTAAATAAACCCGAGCTTTACTTCCGCAGTAGACTATGGTATTAATATGTAATAGTATAGTATTTCCAGTGTTTTTGATTTGTTGTTGTTTATATTTATTACTTCTTAACCTCAAAATTGAAAAATCTGTATTTATCCTATATTTCCAATAACGCTTACTCTCTGCACAATTTAATTAGTTTGTAGTGGAAGAAAATATCAATTTGACAGGCACTTTAATAACTTCCAAGTCCAGCGTAGCTACTGCGTCGTATTTCATTGTCAGCTCCAGACTCTGGTCTGAAATCTGGGGTCCCGCAATATTCGCCTATCTGTTGGCTTAGCCCCGCTAATTAGCGGCCATAAAACGCACATAAATCGAGGCTGGCCAATAAATTATAAATTATGACTGAGCACAGGGCAAGGATGCGCAGGCGGAGCAGGGAGCCGGGAAGTACGGGGCGGAGCGGAGCAACAGTTTCATAAAATTTCCAGTCGAGTGCGCAGGCTCAGGCACAGCTCAAGGCGGATGCATGGAACAGTGCGATGACTTCCGGTATTAACTAATTTTTTTTTTCTGCTGCTCGTCTCCATTTAAAGCTCGACTGAGGGATAAGCAGCCCAAGGTTGTGCAAAAATAAACCTTGCGAAAGGCGCTGCAAGGCTCATAGACTGGGACGGAAGCGGGAGCGGGAGCGAGAGCGGGAGCAGGAACTGTAGTCGAAGCCCAACCCCAAAAGCGCCTGTGAGTGGGCACTAATCCCTGGCACTCATGATGCCGTTGGCAAATACTTTGCACCGCCGACTGCGCGACGAATTGGAAGCAATCCGCTGTCTGTCTGCACTGCCACAGGCTGCAGGAGGTGGCTGCTGTGCTTGTGGGCGGGGAGGGGAGGATGGGTGGCATCCCAAGTGGAGTGCATGGGCGTTGCTCCGGCTGGCTTGGCTGGCTGGGGTTGGTTTGATACGAGCAAAAACTTAAACAAAGTATCAGGCAATGCAGCCAAGCGCAAATCGAGCCAAGCCAGGCCGAGCCGAGCCATCTTCCATCTCACCCACTCGACAGCACGGCTGCTACTGCTCCTACTCCAGCTCCTTCTCCTGCTCCTATTCCTACTCCTGAACTGCACTCAACGCGCTGCGCACCGGGCGCGCCTAAGCGTAAGGCAGCCCAGGACTCGACCTGGTCGGGGTATTCAAGCTGCTTGGCTGGGCGGCTCGGTGAAACAAGTCCCTGTCAAGTGGACCGACTACTCCACTTAACTGACAAGACAAACGCCACGTAATTTCAGGTTCAACAGCAGCAGCCGCCACTGCTTGACTCGAGAGATTACACACGAGATCAACGGGGTATGCGATAAAGAAAAAAATACTAAAAGAGGTAACTATCGTTATGTCAGAAAAATTAAGCAAAAGATCATGTTGAAGAAAATTGCAATTGATTATTATATTAAACATTATAATCACTATTTAAGTTCTATATCTCTATGATAACATAATTATTACATAAAATAAAATACTTAAAAAATAAATGTTCAGTTATTATTCGTAATATATTTTAAACGATTCCATTCTAATGGGATGTAACCTAAACATATGTACATACTTTTTAAAGTGACGTTTTTGAAACAACGAAAAGAAACTTAAAAATGCAATGAAATACACTTTTCAGGGAGACCATTGTTAATAAGTCTAGAAATTCTGATGTGTTGTAATGAAATGTAACTTAATAATACTTGCCCCATTTTAGAGTGACCATGGTGTCAAATGGTTACTCGAAAACTTTTCTTGAAACATTCAACATGAACTCGAAAATACCTTAGATCACTTAGAGTGACTATTAGTTATTAATACAATGTAGCGAAAGTATTTTATCCAAGGCAACATTTAAAGAGTTCCCATTTTAAATAAGGATAGGTAGCTTAAGTACTTAACTTAGCTTACTTAAATATTAGAAGGAAAAGAAGTTTTTAAACCTATCTATTGTATCATATGAAATTCGTCTTTCAATACTTCACAAACACAGCTAAACTAATGAAAAATAAGTTTACAATGAGAATACTTCGTAGGGTGACCTAATGTAAAACTATGAAAGGTAACTCAAAAATACTATTACCATTTTTAGAGTAACCATATAAAAATAGTAGTTATCATAATATAACTCCATAAAGCAGGTTACACCACTTACTTTAAAAATATTTTAAACCTTTTTAAATCTTTTAGATCCTCTATATCTTTAATCCAAAAACCAATTGAAAATCAAAAAAAAAATCCAGTCTTCTTTTCCACATTTCGATGTCGTTTTCGAATTGCAAATCCCGACGCGTCCTCTTCGTCTTTATATCAATTCCCTTTGGCGTCGAGCAGCTCCTTGGCACTTTGCGATTCAGTGAATGGAAAAATTATAGACAACTAATCAATACGATGCCGTTGTGCGCATTTTCTCTCCATCGATTTTCAGATAATTTTACCCGACAATTGGCAGGTGTTTGCAGCTTGTTTTACCAACAATTTTCGCATCTAATGGGGCATGGTTCGAGTCTATTGGGGGAAAACTCTTCCTTCTCCCATTCTGTCTATCTTTAGGATTTCCCCCTAGGGGACTAGGCATGCAAATGTTTTCCACTTGCCAAACACCAAGTTCGTTTATTGCTGTTGTTATTTATGTTTTTCTCTGTTTGTGGGTGCAAATGCGAACTTTTTATTTGTTGTTGCATATTCTTCTTATTGCGATTTTTATTTTTATTACTTCTGTTACTTTTTTTTTTTTTAATTTTTTCCGTTATTGTAGGAGCAACTTTTCGGGCAGCATTTAGCAAAGTTTTCGCTTTACATATGGCGAGGAAAATGCCTCGAGTGTTGGGTTTTTTCTTCTCCCCACCCTATCCATTATTCCGTTATTCCACTCATCCCCCTGTCTGCCCCCTCCTCGACTTCATATAAAGTTACCCAGCTAGTGACAGTGAAGGGCAAATAAATATTTGGCATAGCGCGCTCGCTTAGAGCACTCAAAACAGCAACTCACACAATGACATTAAACTTTTCCGCACATACATACACACACACGCACACTGGCACAAAGTGTTGTTTTTCTGCAGCACTTTGCGGCTTTTAAAATGTTTGTTTGCTTAAAGTTCTTGTACAAAGCAGAATAAATAACAAAATACACTTGCACACATATCATGACCGAATCGGGTTGGGAAACAAGAAAAATAAAACCCATTAGGAAAGAACCACCGAAAAAAAAAGGTAAACCTTGGTACTCAAGTACTTGACAGCGAACCCAACGAATCTTTATGAATGAACGATTACGGTGCCAATTCATTAGAAATTCTCAATAAAATGTTACAGAGAGGGAGGAAACAATAAAACGTAGCAAACAATACATAGGGGCGAACGAGAAATACTCGTAATAATAACAAACAGAGTTTGACTTTTGGCCGCAAGGAATCCCAGCTCGATTCCCTTGAAAAGTGTCCTACAAGGACGAAGGACGATAGACACGAGAGAGAGAGTGAGGAAGAGAGAGCGTAGGAGAACGCATGTTAAACAATAAGAATGACGAATGACGCAGTTTATTTTCTTTCCTTATTTCTTGTCCGATGTCATTGACAGTTTTCTCTTCTGTTTTTTTTTTTTTTTGCACTGCCTGAACGATTGTGTGGGTGAGTGAGGGAACGTATCATAAATTATGTCAATGTCAAGCGACTGAGGTGACCATACAAAAAATAGTAGTGGAAATGCATACGGAAAATTCTGTGATTGATTTCAGATTTTAATGGCGTTAAAACATGCGAATTTTACACTTCAAATCGAATGCATTACACAGGGGGTTGACAACAATGTCGCTCTAGCACTCGTCACTAGCTCGTCCGTCTGTCGGCTCGTCAGACTCTCAGTCCGTCAGTTACTCTGCCCGTCCGTCCATCTGTCTGTCATCAGTCGCGCTTGCAACGCATAAGAACAAAAGGCATTTCCGGTGACGTTTAAATGCGTAGCATGTCAACGCGTTGGCAGCTCCTGGCAGACAGCCGCATCCTGGCGAGCGACTGCGTCCTGCAGCAGGAAGCCCCCGGGCAGCGTGTGTAAGACCCCAGCGGCGCAAGCGAACCAGTCAAGCAGCGGGAACGGTGGCAGCAGCCGAGGGAGAGGCTGCGACCTAATGAAGCTAAAGCTAACTTCCTTAATTTATGCATATTTTTTCGATGATTGAACTTATTGTCGTTATTAGGAAAAAACATCATTTAATTGGGGTTGTTTAAAACATAAATGAATGAAGAAACGAAAACAACACAAGGAAAGAAGTACGTTATATTGGCAACCCACGACAATATCAGCAGTCTGGCAGATCTGTAAGGTAAATCGATTGCAAACATCGATAAAAATTAGTTAGTATGCTGTATACCGATAAATTTCACACCCACAACGTGTCATCTTTAATTTACATTGTTTTTATTTTGAAATGTGCACAACAATATAAAAATGCAATATTATATTATAAAAATTATATGAAAATATAATAATTACTATAAAAAGTAATTTTTTGAATAACAAATTTGATGCTCACCTTCATTAAGGCGTAGTTTAATACTGCGTAACTTCAGCTCCTGCCATTAGTTACTCCCCAAACAATCTTGGTCGCTTCCTTTTACCCCGCGACCAGCAGCATCCCCGTTTAATCAAGCGGGAATCGCGCAAGTCTATCAACTTATTAATTTTATGAAGTGCTGCGATGAGTGCGACAGCAGCAGCAGCAGCGACAACAACAACAACGGCAATGCTGACAGCACATCAATGTCTTCCAATTCAGGCAACAACAATGGGCCGACACCTCTTACTCCCGCCTGCCACACCCCCTGCGAGAGAAAGAGAGAACGTGTACAGCCACCCCCTCACTGTTGACTGTGCTGCGACAAGTTCGACTACACATCATCACGTATGATTACGCACATTGTTCGTGCGCAGCGCAAAATGCTGTCGAAAAATTAAAATTCAGAGACCCTTCTACTTAACTCACCTTGGCCCGATATGGCAAAGAAGGAGAAGGCGAAAGAGAGAGAGGGGTGAAAAAATCCGGCAAAACAACGACGTGATTGCATTACACAATCAAAACAGGCGCAGGCTGAGGCTCAGTCGGGCTCGGGCTCCGTCTCCGGCACAAGGGTTGTTCCGGCTTGGCAAAAATCAAAGTTCGGGCACTAAAGTAATAGACCGAAGCGACCTGCACACACACACACGCACACAAACATATAGTGGATGGTACGTGTGCGTGGGCGTTGCAATTGCTACGCCCCATCATCAGAATCCAATCAAATTAACAACAACAGGCCACAGCCAGAGCCGCGTCGTACCCGGCTGAAATTCAAACTCCGTTCAGCTCTCCGACTCCGGCTCTTCCCACTGCTGGGACACGTTAATTTCAATTTGATTTCCGTGCCCTCCTCCTTTATCCCGCCCCCTTTGTCCACCCACTCGACGGCCTCAATGAGCAACGTCTGAGCAACAATTATACGGCAACTTCATTAGGTCAACATGCGGCAAAGACTCGTCATAGTTCGACTTGGGACACGCCAGATTGGCAAAGCGGTTGGGCGAGCGCTACGAGACGAGCGAACTCTCTCTGAATGCTGTGGCATTAGGGGAGGCAGCAACAGCGCACAGGGCAGATTAATCAGGGTAAAACTATTAATTAAATACCAATTCATTTCCGCAAATTCAAAGCACACACACACACTCTCCCGCACACCCACACACACACGCCCATTCAGACCTGCCTGCTCTGTGTATTGCTGGGCTTCTCATTGGCATTTCCTGCAGAACGGGAAAGGGGCGCATAATGCGTCGCGGTTAGTTTGATTTCGGATTCGACTCAAATATTACCGAGGATTCGTGCAACCAAAATAGCATAAAGGCCACGTTTGTAGTTGCCCGAAATTGGTTAGCAAGTTGGCTTAGTTGATGGCCAAATGCGTTAACAAAGTGTGTTCTGTGTGCGTTTTACAAAGAGGCATTGAGTTGAGTTCTGAATGCGAGAGCTTTAAATGGAGATTAAGTTAGATGAAGCTGAAACTGAGAAACACAACCGATAAGGTATATACCAATACTGTTCTGAACTGTTATTACTTCTCTTACACAGGTATTTCAGTTAATCTTTATGTACATTCACTTGTATATAGTTCAATTCTACAGTTATCTTATGGAATCAAACGCTATTTTCAATTTTCGAGTCAGTCTATCATAAAACTAGTGAAGTTGGCTGCAATTTCAGCTTTCGATTGTTATCGATATCTCATGTTGAAGGGTCATGTATATAAATAAGTATAATAAATATAAATAAATATATATGTAAATAAATACAATAACTTTTCTCGTTTCATAGTAGAATTATAAATTATAAATAGTTTACAATTTAAAATTTTAATTTTAGACTCCCATTATTTAAAGAACAACATGCATATATTATTAATTTTTGCAGCTTGAAATTAACTTGTTTATTCACAGCATAACAATTCAAATAAAATTTTACCCATTTTCTTCCCCATTTCATCAATGAACTCCAAAAAATTAACTCCTAATTGTCATGCTTTATCTATGCAAGAGACCCCATGGCCCGAGGCATTGAACACTCCGCTAAATAGAACAAAGTGCAAGAGCAGAGCAAACCCGCTTGGGGGGAGAGAAGATGAGAAAGTATTAAAAAAGATGGAATAATAAAATCCCCAGGCTTATCAGTTAGCACAGCAGGCAGGGTATTAAAAAAAGGATACCCAATGGGAAAAAATACATATACGAAAGAAGAGTGGGAAGAAAGGGAACTGGGATCTCCAGCTGCAGAGAGCGGTACGTTCATCCGGTGTGTCAACAATTCCCAAGCTTCAACGCTTTGATGTCGAACCAAAGTTGGAGTTGCAGCAGGAGTCAGTCAGTCGCTCTAGCGAGAACTGGAGAAGTGCCAGGGAAGGGCAGAGGGGACAAACGGAGCCACTAAGCCCAGACAGTGTCGCCAGTGTCGGGTGTTGATGGCGATGTTGTTGATGATGGCATCATTAACGCATTTTCCCAGCCGCCTTTGGGCATGGCAGACGACCGTCTCTGTCTTTGTTAGTCTCTCTCTCTCTTTCTCTCTCGGTGCTCGACCCGTTTCCGGCTTTTGAAGTTCGGGGCGAGCTTTTAATTTTCTTTGTTTTCACGCTGACGTTTGAGGCCAAAAGGCGTAAATTAATCGAAGGCTTAATTAGTACACAGCCAGCACACACACACACACACTCACAGCAATACTCACACCAACAAAGGCAAGCTGACTGCGAAACGAGACTGCGTCAACATGGCGTATGATTAATAAACTGCTCCCATGCGGCAAGCAACGGTTCCTGCCTCGATTTTTCTCTCTTTTTCCCCACTTTGCTGTTGTTGCTGTCGGTGTTGGCGCTGTGCGCGATTTATGTTTTGTGCACTAATTATGGGCATCAATGAAGGTGAAGGTTGTCAATATTTGCAGCTCGGGCGCGTCGCTTTTGTGCGAAAAATTTCCATTTGAAATGTTTTGTAGGTTGCGAAAACAATGGCACGCCCCTTTGCCACCTACTCCCCTGGGGTGAGGTGCATGATTCAGTTGGTATCCCATTCGGTTTGGCCCGTGCCGCAGACGCGAGTGCTGCGGCAATGTTGCCGGCTGCCACTTAATGTGTTTTGCATACTAATTAGCTTGTTTGGCGGCTGCCTGCGCGCTTCAAGTGTCGAAACAGGTGACAGAAAGCACACTGCCAACTTGCTGCATCAACTGAGTGTGCAACAACAACAAAAGCAACACGAGCAGCTGCAGCACCGAGCTGCACTTGAGCTGTCACTTTTGAGGCGCCACAAATTCCACAGGGTAGCAACAACAAAAAAATGATTGCACTGCAAAGGTGAACTGCAAGTGCGCTACTTATTTAGGTAATATATGTTGTTAGATAATCTGACTCATCTTCAACAATGATGAATTAACTATAATTTGTATTATCGATAACAATCGATGAAATATTCATAACCAAAGCCAACTTCGTTACGATGAAGAACACGTGATAGAAGAGTAATATGAATTTAATTTATGAATTACAATAACAATCGACCAAAAACTGCAACCGCAGCCAACTTAATAAACAGCAGAACTGTTAGCAAATCAATTCACAGTTCAATTGCAGGACAGTCGAAAATATCGCTTGATCAAGCTTTTTATTTACATTATCTATTTTGCCTTTCTGCGCCCAAAAACACAAGAAACCAGGACACAAGAGTAATTTGAATTAAATTTAATTTAAATAAACTTTTAAGAAAAACTTGGGACAAATAAACTTGTGCATATATATATAAATTTATATATAAATTTGATATCGAAAATATTATCATGAATATTGTTTGTTTGTTACGATTTTACTTAAATTTCAATATCAATATTTTATCCCATTCACAAAAATATTTTCTGCCCTGTAGCGCAACGCACGTGCCTGAAAGTCTCATCATTTTGCTAGAAAGTAACTCATCAAGCTTCTTAGTTTTTTAATTGAAAAGGGCAAAGAGACATAATACAACCCCTTGCTAGGAAGGGTTGAAGGGAGACTAGCGCATCACTAAGTGAAAAGCAGCAGAAACTTGTTGGAGAAAAAAATAACGAGTTAGACAAAACGCAGAAAAGTGTCGCGCAAAAAGAAAACGCAAAGTGAAAAATGTTTTAATTACTCATTCGAAGGCAACCCCTGGCTATGGCACTCCCCCCTCCTACCCCTCACCACTCCTTCTTCGCCTACACTTGGAGTCAAGGCGGTGCCGATTGATGCGCAAAGGCGTAAAGTGCATTTTGTCGCAGCGCCACAAGGTGCTAAAGAGAAAGATATATAAGACAAGATAATGCAAACTGGGAAATGCAAGAGACCTGCGATGAGTTGGGAAATATAATATATTTGATTTCTCTATTTATTTATTATTATGCATATAATGCTTAATTCTTAAAGTTAACTAATAAAATACTGATAGAATTAGATAATTAAATCACAGTTAGCTTAAGAGCACAACTTACGGTATTGGAGACCGTAAAGGATACATAGATATATGGTATATATGGTGGTGAAGACGTAAAGTACGTTAAAAAATAGGTAATTATCGCATTCTGCGTAATTCTTCTACTATTGTTAATTCTTTATTTATCTATTACTTTCAAAAATTCAGTCACAATGATCTATGACATTCTTAAGAACACGACTTAATTAATATAAGATCTTAACATACTTTCTGCATGACCTATCACAATTTAGATTGTCAAACAATCAGTAAAGAAGACAAATAAGAATTCAAACAATTGTCGTGTTTATACAGCGCACTCGGCATATTCAAATGCATTTTCCCATTCTCTTTTGCCTTTCTCATTCTCTGTTTTTGTTGCTGTTGTGTGCTAAATAGTTCCCCGAGGGCAAAATTCACTTGAGTCGTGCTAATGAGAATAAGAATAAGACGATGTTGGGGAAGCTGACGAAAGACGAAGGCGCTGACTCATTCGCCCCAGCCGTAGCCCTCGTCACCGTTAGGGCACATGAAGCTAATGCGTGAAGAGCTGAGCATTATGTAAACACAAGGCAAAAATGTTGCTGCAGTGCACCCACTCTGAGTGGCACCATTCTCTCGTGCGCTTGATGAAGAGGCGACTCCACAGTCTCGCAGTCACAGCCGGGAGCAGCCACGGGCAATGCAGACGCTCCATTTGCACACATTTCGACACGGCAATTAATTATGCTAAATTCGTTTAGAGAGCGACAAACGCCTGACAATTCTAGAAGTGGATGGATGAATTGCTCTTGATGCTGCAGTAAGGCAGTCGACCAACTGTACTAAAAATATGTAACAATTAAATTGAGTGGTAATACAACTTAATTTATTAACTGCAATGCAGTAATTGAGACCTCTGTGGTTTGGATATTCTGAACTATATTATCGATTGCACCGAATGCTTGGCATGAAGTTAACAGAAAGAATTCGATTAATAAATGTCCGCAATAGTTAAAAGTTTTTTTTGTTTTTGATTAAAAAGTAAATTTTTAATAATATGAAAAAAATCTTCAGTTTCTATAGTTTTTTAAATTAATTAATTATTGATTTAATTTTGCTTATTTCTCGGCATTTATTTGAGTACTCTGTGCGTCCGATAAGGATCCATTGTGAATTATGTTAATTACCAAATCATCGATTGTAATGTCTAACTGATTTACTTTAAGTTAACAGCGATACTTTGATTAATGAATGATCACGATATTTCAGGTCTAGCTGTCGATGTTTTAAGACTATTTTTAAATACATATATTGTGATAAAAAAGAACAACTCTTGAGTTTCCAGTTAATGTTTTTCATTTGAAGTTTTCACCAGCCAGACCAGTATTATTTTTTCACGGCACTTTAGCAGCCACATAACCTTCGAGAGTGGATTGGGGGCAGCCGTTTACTGGGCACTTATCGGACAAGCCAGCGAACAGTGCTGGCAGCTCTGACTTTTGCCGGCCATGCGCAATTAATTACAAGTGTTTGCGGACAAATGGCGCACAACAACAAACACAAGCGACACGTGTGAGCCGATGCTGAAGAGGCTGAAGCCCTGACTGGACATGGCCCTGATGACAGATGACGAGGAGGCAGGAGAGCAGGTGGGGTGGCAGACGCAGAGCAGGGCAAAGGCCATTTCTTTTTGCAGTGTTGACGTGGTTCAAGTGCCTCAGAGAGCGAGTGCCGCTTGCTTTGAGGTTATTTACTTTTAATGACTCGCAAACTAACCACAGAGAGCGAGCCAGGCTTGGCCTGCAGCACGTACCACGTTGCGTATGCGTCATGTGTGTGTGGGTGTGCTGCTTAAGTGTTTTCAGATATCGCGCATCAGTGGCCAGCAACGACAGCAAAACGATGCCGGCAGTTTGTTGACTTTTAGACGCTTGTTTGTTCGCCAGATTGTGCACAGATTTTCCTCGTCCTTCTTTTTTTGTTGTTTTTCTTCTTTTTTTGGCTTTTCATCTCCGACATCGTCAGACGCACCACATAAATGAGCTTTGAAGTTTGCATAGAGTGCAGCGCATGAAATGCATTCTCTCGTTCGCCGGGATAATGCGGCGCAATTATAGACAGTGCGGGGAAGGGGGCAAATGGGTGGTGGGAGGCAGCTGCACCAACCATGCGTTCCTCTCCCTCACTCTCTTTCTCTGTCTCTTGGTTCTGCATATATCCTTGAAAATAAATTGTTTTGTTAATTATTTATGGTTGGTTTAATGAGTGTGCGTTCGTCTCCGTAACCCCCTGAGTCCTCCCTCTCTGTTGCTCTCGCTCCCTCTCTCTCTCTCTCTCTCTCTCTCTCTCTCTTTCACTGCCTGTGCACGAGTTTGTTATACTTTTGCATTTTGCAATTATTTTAATGAGTTTTGCATTTAAGCGATTTTATGCTCATTCCAACTGCCGCCTCGCATATCACATCATCATCATTTGCAATAGTGTTGGGAAAATATGAGTAATTGCCGTTTTTTGCTTCATTAAAAATGCGCCTTTGTTGTAACAACTCATTAAAGAACCGACTACCTTTCTCCGTCTGCCCAGAATAGAAATCACGTATCTGCATAAAATCACCTATAGTAGAATTGGAAAATTAACAGAAGCGTTGTGAATGTACCGATTGAAAAGTTATTAGATTATAATTATTTAAAATTCTGCAATTTTAATGAATATATTTCAATTAACTTTTTTTCCGTTTTATTAAAACTTTTTATTTAAAAAACAATTTAATCCACATCCATCCGACACCAAAACCATCCACATTCATCTGGCAGCCCCACCACTAATATCCATCTAGCAGCCTCAGACCTAGGAGCTGCAAGCTAGTCTGGCAAACAATCGGTAACATTCATCGTTAGGAACCTTCGCCATTCGCTTTATTTGCATGATCGTTAAATAATAATAATCAACAAATTTATTTGATAATCTCTATATCTGGTGGCCTTAAAAAAAAAACAATCATGGTAACCTACATGAAATGTGAAATCTGTTAGTTTCAGTTAGAAAATGAATAAATTTATCTAAATTTTATCTAGGAGTAAATTAAGAAATCAAACAGTCGTCTTGTTTTGGGCGATCATGGATATGCCCGATGAAAATATAATAGATGCGTTTCTGCATCCAGAAATTTCTGATGAATCGATACATAGAAATGATGAGCGAGCCATGGGTGGAGCGGCCATACCCGAAATAAATGTTGATTTACAGCAGATAGAAGCGCCACTGGTACAGCACTCCTCGAGCTCATTGAACGGTGCTGGCGACGGACTGCACAATAATAATAATCAACTCATTTGGGATGACAATATGCCGCCATTCGTCATCGTCCGAGGGAGGCATGTCTCAAAATTCTGGCACTTTATGCCTATGCTACTACTACTGTCGAATTCGATCTTTAAATGCATATTGAAGTTTTTGGGAGCAGAGGCAAACAGCGTCTTTCTGTGTGGTATTACTTATAACACTCATTTCACTGTCCTCCAATGGTTTACCATAATCTTAATGTACTTATTTAAGGCCTAGTCTAATAATTATCCATGGGTGAAATTTTCAGTATTTTTTGAATGAAATAATCAGTTAAAGTTTTTATAACAAATGTTTCAATATTTTTTAAATAATTGGACAAAAATATCGATAACAGTCATACTACAATATAATCAATATGTGCTCCGTAAAGAGGCCATATTGTTAGGAATGAGGACCAAAATGCAGAACTACAAATATATAAGTGGTATGAGTAGTGCGAGAACCCGCTGCGGAGTTGAATACGGTATTGCTACGCTCTCTCTCTCTTTCTCGTGCTTCTTCCCCGGAAAAGCTGCGGCGCTTTTGAACGACTGAGCCGACTTAAGTCCTTTGATTATTTGGCGCTTGGCGAGCTCTTTGCTCTGCCCATCTTTTTGCAGCATTTTTGTTGGACCCAAAGGGGAAGAGAGAGGGGGGGATTTTGCAAGGGCTTTCGGTTTCTGCGCCATGCAATATATAAGTAAGTCCCGTTATCTGTGTGCGATAGCTGCCTGTCGTGTTGCTGCCACTGCTGTTGGTGTTGTTGTTGTTCTAATGCTGCTAATGTCTCGCACTCGAAAAAGATTTTGAGCTGCCCACTCTCCTACCTACAACATCCTAAATACTCGCTTTCCTGGTTGTCCTGCAAGGCTCGTTGTCGTTGCTGCCTGCGCTTTTATATTAAGTTCACCACGGGAGACTTTAATCTGCGGCCACGGGGACGTTCTGCCTCCACTCGATGCAAAACAATGAGCGAATTCATGGCATATGTGTCCTGTGAGTCCTGCCGCATTCTTCCCCGTGCCCTTCTCTCTTCCTCTCTCTCTGTGAGCTGGTGAAGCCGACGGAAAAATTATTTAATATTACCCGTCTGAGGCAACGAAGTGATGAGGCGTTGTTTGGCCTAATCCTTGTGCGAGCATTAGACATGGAATTTAATTTAGTTCAGCTCAGCTCAGTCAGACGAGGGGAAGGGGCCCACAGTGGGTGTGGCTGCCTGGATTGGGTTTATGTGTATGTCTGCGATGTATATAGGTAGGTATAACTAATATGTGTGCCAAGTGCCCCATGCTGCTGCAGAAATCTGTCAAACTTGCTGCCGACTTTCGGGCGCTGGCGCTTTTAATTCAAATGAAAGCCATACAATAACCGACTCGGGGCCAGGGCCATACTTCGAGTCGCAGTTGTGCGTCTGAAGTGCCACTCCCCCTTGCTATATCCTCTCACCCCCTTCTGCTGTTTACTTGCCGGGCTGCATTGCAGATAATCCAACTTTGATTAAGTAATTTCGACGTCAGAGTCCGTAACAAGTTTGGTGTTCAAATCCATGTCTCAGCCGTTTATTCCCATGTGAGTCTGTGGCTTCCCGTAGGCGTGTGAGTGAGGGCGTGGGGGTAGGCGAGGGCGTGTACGCTTCATTGGAACAGTGGGCGTTGATTCCGAAAAAACGCAGCTACCCTCTCAAAAACAATAGATGGCATTATTTTGCTTACCTTCTCGGGCTTCCTGCTGTTGTTTGTTGTGCTGTTGTTTTTTCTGCGCTTGCTATTTGCAGTAATTATCATAATTACGTTCTAAATGTTTAATCATGTAGAGTTTTCATAATTGACTGGCATTTTAACGACATTAAAACGGGGACAACAATTGGGAAGTGATTTCGGAAGGAAAAGGTAATGTGAACTGATTAATTATATTTATAACTTTTCTTTCTTCAATGCCGCATTTATTTTTTAACGGATATTTGTGTTATCGCCCTTTGGTTAAGCTCAACTTTATACGTCATATCTTGTATTTACCAAAAACTAATAAATACTTGTGAAAACGTGACTCGCCTCCACACTAACCTGCCAGCGTCCATCAGTAAAACACAGACACTTAATCTAAAGGATATTGTGATAATTTCATATATATATTACTTATAATACTCATAATAAGCACAAGCTTGCCTTCAATACAAAAAGCTTGTCTTATTCGTTTCAAAGTCACAACGATAATCTAACAATATATACATACATACATATGTATATCCATCGATAAATAATACATTCGATAAACATCAATATCTATGTCAAAGTATTGTCTTCTTTTTGTAAATTTTGAAAAATTTTGCAAGTGCAACGGTATAAGTTTTTTCTTCCTTAATTAAGTATATTGAAATACTTGTGAAATCGTGAGTCCCTCCGATCGTGACACCTGCAAGCATGACTTATCAACACAGGTGGCAACGCTGTGTCAGCTGTTTCTGTTTTTAATCGTTTTCGATTTGCTGCGTTGACAATTGGAAAAAGTTTTGCGATGTCCAAGTGGAATAAATGTCCTTGGCAAATGCCAAACTACAACTACGGCAATGGCATAATCGGACTCCACGAGGAGATCAATCACTTCTACGAGTACATCCTGCCCACACCTTGTGAGCATGCAGTACGCATCGAGGTGGTTACACGCGCTGAGAACTTGATCCACGAACTCTGGCCACAGGCTTTAGTAGAGATCTTTGGCTCTTTTCGCACTGGACTCTTTCTGCCCAACTCAGATATCGATATCGTGGTGCTGGGTGAGTAAAACATTGCATGAGCTAAAGCTCTTATTCCACCTCTTTCCCTTCGCGCAGGTCGCTGGGAGCATCTTCCTCTGCACACTTTGGAAACAGAGCTGGTTGCACGTGGCGTTGCCGAGCCGAACACGATTCGTGTGCTGGAAGGGGCTGCTGTGCCGATTGTTAAATATACAGATCGTAAAATGAAAATAAAGGTGGATCTCTCCTTCAACATCCAGAACGGCATACAGTCTGCGGAGCTGATTAAAGTGCTTAAACGTGATTTTGCCGGTCTCGGGAAGCTGGTCATGGTGCTGAAACAGTTTTTGGCGCAACGCGATCTAAACGAGGTCTTCACCGGCGGCATCTCTTCGTATTCGCTCAGCCTTATGTGCATCAATTTTCTGCAAATGCATCCACGTGATATATTCCACGACAGAGTGAACCTGGGTGTGCTACTTCTGGAGTTCTTCGAACTATATGGCCTAAGCTATAATTACTCTCAGATTGGATTCTCCATCAGGCATGGCGGTAGCTACGACCGACAGCAGTTCGGTGCTAAGCCCGCGCCTCTGTGTATTGCTGATCCTCTCCAGCCTGACAACAATGTTGGTCGCGGCAGCTATGGTATTGTGGCCATCAAACAGGCTTTTCAGTGGGCCTTTCGAGTGTTGAACGAGGCGGTCAATAATTGTGAGTCGCGACGACCTTATACTTCCATACTAGGTAAAGCTTATCTTTGTATTGACGAAGATATACATATATATATATATATATATATATATATATTTATATATATTCTGTTTTACAGGTTGTATTATTCACATTAGCGACGAGTTCATTAATCAACGCGCTTGGTTGCACGAAAACTTTGGTCATCTGATTAAAACTGAAGCTGATGTCGAATCAAATAACCCTCTCTCAAAATCTCAGCTTTCCTTATGTAGTAGTGTTTCACCTACTAATAATGTAAACAACGTTCCTAAAGGAGCTACAGAATCTGAACAAGATCATTAATATGGCATATAGGAAGCTTGACTGCCTTGCATGAAGCACTTACATCGATTTAGTTTTCAAATTGATTTCAGCTTTATATAGAACCAAATGTCTATAATCTGAGATTGACTATTTCTGATTTACAGGTTTTATTGTTCTCATTTGCAACTAGTGTCGTATCTCTATGAAAATCTCCTTAGATTTACTTATGCAGCAATGTTTCATCCAGTAACAATGTGAGCAAACAAGAATGTTAAGAAGATAATTAAGATAAAAAATATAAAGTTTAAATTCTTTGCACGAATGGATTTTATCAATTTAGTATTTGAATATTTTCCTAAATATTTCTCTTGGAAAATCCTCTAGTGAAATATGAAGAAGAAGACTAAACACACACGGCTTACACAAAAAGTTCAAGCGGCTTGTGTAGCTTGCACAAATCGAGCTACAATTTATTTGGCCTGAAACAATGGGACAAAGGGACTAAATGCTAAACTAAGCGGCTAAACAAATAGCAGGCAGGCAGTCATGCTGCCAGGGAGCAGGAGCAGTGACAGTATGGTGGGCATAAATCCTTTCACTAAAACGCGCATTCGACAACGTGCAAAAAATGCGGGGGGGAAAGAAGAAAAAAAGGCCGAAGTGCGCTTTTTGGCACTTCAGATAGAACTGCAGCCAGATGGGCAACTGGAGCGGCTTATAGACAATTCAAATCAGCATACCATGTGCATGTGTGTGTGGTGTGTGTATGTGAGTGTCATGTCATTTTAATCAAAAACGGCGCAACGGCAACATGCAGCGGATTATCCGGCAGCTAAACAACACCCAGAACCCGAACCCAGCTGAGCTGAACCCAAGCCATGTCCCAGCGGTGTCGTCAATGACTGTTGAATGGCTTGAATGAGGAGCGTTTCGTGTCGACAATCCATCCAACCATCCATCCAAAGAACAATTAAATGCGCAGTGAGGTTCAGGCCCAGCCTACTTAGGCGCAATAAACACGATGCGACCCTGCTTTGGCTAGCCAGGCCGGGGTCTATTTCAGTAGATTTCTCTGCATGTTTTTTCCAGGCGCTTGCGAATTTATTGAACCGGAGCAAATGTCATTGATGTCATCATATCATCATCGGCATCATCATCACCATTATCATTATCGTGATCAGCCGCGCATCTGTATCCATATCCCGTCTCTTTTATTAGCAACAAGTTTTTAATATTGCGCGACAGCAGGAGCTCCCTCCCTCTCCTGTCCTCTTTCTTTCTCACCCTCTCTCTCTCTCTCTCTCTCTCTCTCTCTCTTTCTCTCTTTCTCTCTGAGAGCGAGACAGACAATGGCAACAGAGGTAGCGTCATAAAAGTACCTATAACAATGGCACCCTAGTCGCCCCTACCAAACACACATGTCCTCCCCAAATCGCGCACATTGCCGCGTATCCCGCGCGCTGATTTTATAAGAATTTAATATGCGCCACGTATTTTTATGTGTTTTCGGTTTCTATTCTTTAGCACTCTTTTTGCGTTCTTGCTATATCATTCATAGTGGAATCGGTGTTGAATTTTAGGATAATAATAAATGCTATGAATGTTAAAATATTAAATCTTATTATTTATTGACTCAACTCAATGTTATAATATAAAAAAAATAATCAAATTAAATAACTATTAAGAAAATATATTTTCATTTTTTTCGTAATCTTTAAATAATCTTCTACCGTATATTTTTAGTTTTGTTCGTAATAAGCGCACAATGCAAATCAATAATATATTATAAAATATCAATGAAAAATACATATTAATAACGAATATTTTTTAATAACTTCTACGAAATTATAATAAAGCAGTAATAAATAATATTTTTTTCGTAATCTCTGAAAATGTCATAATTTCCAAGCAAGTAAATGATTTTCCCACTGCGTGCTCGCCGAACCTTACATTATCTCATACCGTTTTCTTCATTACTTCATAACGATTATGAAATAAATACTTCCGTCTCTTCGAGGCGGCACCTTGGGCATCAATGGGCGATGAGCCCGGATTGGGATTGCCACAGAGACTGCTACTTCGACTGCGAGTGACTCCTCGTGCTGGGTTCAGTGATTTTTCTTCGAGCAGAAATAAATCAACTGCATGTCCTGTGTCCCGTTGCCATTCCCCGTTGTATCGTGTATTTATTGTTACGTTTTTAAGTTTGGAATTTTTAATTTATGGCGCATCCTTCATTGTTAAAAGTTATATTTCTTCTTCGGCTGCTCGGCTTCGCTCATATCCTCGCTTATCTAAGCTGGGATATTGTCGAAGAAAAGAGGAACAGCACCGAAATAAAAGAAATACATCTTCTCTCACTTACCTAGCGAAGGAATCGCAATAAAATATTTTCCACAGCTTCGGGGTCCGGAGTTCGGGGCGTTGTTTGTGCCGTCAGAGGCACAAAATTATGATGTATGTGCAATAAATAATCCCAAATAAATAAATTATCACCATCGTAGTTGCAGTAGTAGTTGTTGTTGTTGCTGGGATAGCGGCGCCGAGTGGCGCAACTAATAGCTGCCGGTTGCCGGTTCGAGAACGGGTTAGGGATCTACTTTGACTATGTGCGACGGACTTGATTTGTTGACTCGTTGCCTCTTGCTCGCACTTTCGCTAGCTCTGCATTACCTCGTGACTTTTTCACGGCGGTTTTACAGATTTACAGGGGTGTTAATAGTAAATGAATGCTGTGTTCGTGTGCATCTTGTTAGTTTTCCCAACTTTTGCCCTTCTTTTTTTGCGTTCTTTTGCTCTCGGCTCCTGCGCAATCCTTTGACTGCCCATAAATCACCGCTTGATTTGGCGCCTTCCATATGTGTATGTGTACGTGTGTCCCTTTGTCTATTTGCCTAGCACACGGCATCCTTTTGTTTTAATGCGCCAAATATACTCGTCGCCCGACGACCTCACCTACCTCACCGAGCTCATCCTCCTCAACATCCTTTATTTATTTTTTTTTGTTTTCACTGCGATTTTCGCATGGGGTTAACCCGTTTAACCCCTGGCAACTGCTTCTGGTTAACCACGGACAACGTATCTGACATTTTTCCAAGCCGGGTGAATGCGATACGAGCATGCGGGGACAGGACACATTGCCATGACACCCCGAGGTCAACCTTTTTCATGTTCATTGGCCAGAGAGCCCAGAGCAAACTCCTCTTTTTACTCGATATGCGAATTTCGTCCTCATTATCTTCCCGGACATAATCCCGGCAATAATGCAACACATGTGGATCTTAACTGTTTTTTATTGAAATCTCTTTTTTGACTGATTAATATTTGTCCATTTACATTGCCGTAGGTGGATTAAGTGCTTTAATTAAAAATATTAAAAATTACAAAAATATATAAGTAATAATAAATATATATACTTTTATATTCATCTTTTAAACAGTTTAATATGTGGAGACAACTTTAATTTTGCTGTATTAATTATTTTTTTTAAAGAATTCATGTATTTGTTGCAATATTGTTACTTATCTATCTGGCAACCCAAAGCACAACCGGGCAAGCTTGATTGGGGCAATCGATAGCACTTATCGATATGATTTAGTTATTTCCTCAAATTGTTCTCTTGCATGTTACAATAATCAAAGAAAGGAGTAAAATATTCTAGTTGAAAGTGCAATTTATTCAGAATTATCAATTTATAACTGTTCAGTTCGATTTTCAATCTAACAACCATATGAGCAATTGTCTACTGTAAATGTAACCGAACAAATTGGAACTGTTCGCAACTGACCTCCGTCTCAGATGGAGTACATGGGATGGACCTCTCCTCTTCTACTTCTTGCCTTTTTTGTGTTGCCTCTTGCTTTTTCTGCTGTCCGGCGGGCATTTTGCCGTAAGTGTCTTTGTCGCAATGTCGTAAATAAAGTCGGGTCAGGCTCGTCGCTGAACATTGGAATTTATGCGCGTTGATTTATATGCTGTTAGCGATTTATTGCTGCCGCAGGATGAGCGCAGGATACGAGTAAGTGAGAGAGAGGGAGTGAGAGAGAGAGATAGATTGTTATAGCGCATAGGGGAAACGAGAGGGAATCTGTGATGTGTGTCTGCCAGGACGGGCGGGACAGGACACCCGTACATATGTATATGTATTTGTATGTGTACGTATTGGGCATGTCCTCGTTGTGTGCGAATCTGTGCGCGCTACGCTCGTTATTAAGTTTTTAATTTATGACCATGTGAATGTGCCGCGCTACCCCCTTCCAGTATTTCATTTTCGGAATTATTTGACAAAAATTATATTTTAATTGAGCGTCTGCTGTGGCTGCAGCACCGCATCGTCTCCTCCTCCCCGACCCCGCCCACTTTTCGCCCGCCTCTAATCGCCACCCTCCCGGGGTGACTGTCAAATAAACGCCCCGCGCTGTCAGCTTGACGCTTGACAAGCGCAACAAAAATATTGAAATTATTATGATTTTCACTGACGCCCAAGGAAAATATATTAAATTTTTCTCGTTGAAATGGGAGTGGGAGTGCAGGCGAGTGGGCGGGTGTGGGAGGGGTGTCTGTGGCTGGAAAATGCGACCGCCGCAGCGCTGGGTGGCTTCCGTCAGCGTCCACCGGCGACCGCAGACACACACACACACATACAGATTCTAATTTCTGCACTCCAAAAAACAACACACTGAAGCTGGAGTGCAGAGCACACGTGACTTGCAGATACCCTGCAGAATTGAAAGTTGAAGTCCTTAGAAAAAGATACAATCAACTTTTAGAAATATGAGCCAGCTTATGCTGCCTGATATACCCCATTTCGAATGGCTGCTGGGTATGAAAACAAAATAAAATACCAGAAATATTTCTAAGCATGCGTTGGCGACACCGACCCCATCCTGGAATTTTCCCTGGTTAGCCCAGGGCTTCAAAAATGAAATTATATTTTATGTGCTTGGGTTTGTTTGGTTGGCTTTTCTCTCTCACTCTCTTCCCCTGTCTCCCTGCTCCTCAGTCTGTGTGGGCAGCATACCTTTTGCACCCTGATCCTGGTCCTGCACCCGCACAAGGCTGCCGCTCCGGGCAACTCTGGAATCACATTAAGCAAACATTTAAATTTAATTTCGCATGTAATGAGGCATTTGTTTGTTTATTTTTTCCAGTTTACACCCTGAGAATCGTTGAGATTCTGGTGTGGAATTCGGTTAGCCAGTTGCCTTGCGGGTGCCATGACGATGCCCGGTGCCGGTACGGTCTCAGTCCCTGTCCAGAGTCCCAGAGTTCGTCTTATTTCTTGTACTATTATTTTTTTACCATTATTTTTGTTGTACAAAGTAGAAAAACTAAAAAGGTTTTGGGGGTTAGATTAGGGTATTATATTTTATTATATTATTGGTTATATAGTAAGTCAGAAGTAAACCGAAATATCTTCGCATTCATGTAATAGTTTAATTTATTAAATTATTTAGTTAAAGGAATATTTAATTGTTCATTTCAAAATGTTCATAAACGTTTCAACGTGATTTATTCTCTCTAACCATATCCATATCCATATATTGTATTGTATTTCACTTGACTAATCACATTGAATTCGAAGAAGTCACAGTGCTGCTGTTGTTGCCTGTGAAACTTGCAACACCTGAGTATTTCTGGACTCAAAATGCGAACGTCTGTCAACAACCTGACAATGGAATGAAATAAATACCAAATGCCAGAGGCAACTGGCGAAATTCTCGAAAAAAATACTTGAGATAATATGCAAGCATATTTATCATACTTAACGCGAAGAGCTTCACTTCCTGGTGGAAAAAAGATATGAGACAGTCAGTCCATTAACAGCGAAAAACTTAAGAGAACTTAAGGCAACTTACGAGGGAAGTTCGATAAGTTACACTTAGAATAAGTTATACGAAATGCTTATGCAAAGATCGGGGGTATTTTTCAAAATTGTAATATTAATATTATTATTACTATTAGCACAATTAGATTGATTTGAGTTGGTTGATTACTTTTTGTTCTACCCTCGCAGCCTGAAACTATAAACAATTATTTGCATACTCCTGAAATCTAAACCAATTTGAGCGGCGTGTGCAGCACCACCTCAGACACGTCAAATATAGGCTATAAAGGAATCCATTAGGCTATGGCTCATTAAATCAAAAATAGCCTGCTCCATTTCGCTAATGGACACACCCAACACCATCTCTCTCACTCTCTTTCTGTATCGTTCTCTGTCTACCTCATACACTTATGCCATGGCGCACACATACGCCATCTTGAAAGTTGACTAATTTTTGGGGCGAGTGACGACGGCGGCGGCGGCGGCGGCAAATCGCAGTTAGCTATTGTTTTTCAGATGTGGCAGCTGTGGCAGCCACTTAAGCCAACCAGGAAGGCAACTAGAGACAGCAGACTAGCAGACAGACAGAGACAGACCGACGAGACGGAGAGAGATGGATAGAGACAGCGCCAGGCAACGAAAGCGCGCTGAATTTTAAAAATTGAAAATAGCACACAATTTACCTAATTGGCAGCCAGAGCAGGGAGCTGGAAGAAGGGAAGAGGAGGGTAGGGGGTGAGCCGAGTCCAGAGAAGCGCAAGTGCAGGCAACACGAGTGGCATATTACGGGTATAATCATAAAAATGTTGATGATGATGATGTGCATGCCGCGCATAATTATCACCTGAGAGTGCCAGTGTGTGTGTGTGTGTGTGAGAGAGGGGGAGTGTGTGTTAATGCGCCGCCCTTTCCCTCCACCCACCCTTTGCACGCCTGTCAATCTCGCATAGGTGTAAAAAGCAGGAATAGCGCAGAGACAACAACAAACAGACAGGCGTCGCATGCGCATACAAAAGCATAAAAACGAAAATGAGGAAGGAAAAAAAAATGTTGCAAAGGCAGCCCCCAGCGGAGGCATAAAAAATATTTTTAATATAACAAACAAAAACAAAGGCAAAGCCAGCAACAAAGCTTATCAAAATGTGTGCAAAATTAGCTGATTGTGGCACTGAACCTAATGGAAGGGGCCCAGCAGCAGCAAGTGGGAATGTTAACTCGAAGGTCGAAGCTGAAATACCCTTTGCACTGTATAACGCGGAGATCTGAGCTTTTTTTTTGAAGCTAGTGACATCCTGGGAAGGGTTTGTATATAACCTATGCCGATAAAGGTGATCTCAAATATTGTAGTTGATTTCTAACATCTCCAACTTGTCTAACTTTGTTTGGCACTGATAAGTTTGGTTACAACCTATATGTTATAGTGGTCCGATATTAACACAATTTTGTAAATATATGGTATATATATATACATATAACATATGGAAAAAGTCCACTGTAGTAAAATTGGTTGCGATATCTTGACAAATAACAAAAATTGTGGGATACTTTGTATGACAGCTATACGATATATCGGTTCGATCCGTATTGCACCGACTTATTTACAGCGTGTGGCAATAAAATGCATGTGTGCCAAGTTTTATCAAGATAGCTTTATAACTAGAGAGACTAGTTTGCTTTGCAACAGACAGACAGACGGATGGACAGACAGACATGGCTAGATCGATTCCCCTGGTTCAAAATATATATTCTGAGATGTCTCCTAAGGGGCGTTGTAAACTCTACAAGAGTATAAGCATTAAGCATAAGGTGCGTTGTAAACTCTACAAGAGTATAAGCATTTATAGACTATGAATTTTCTGGCTACGGTTGACTTTTCTGGAGAATTACTCATAATTAAAGTGTTATTATAATTATATAATGAGTTATAAGTCTATGCTTAATAAGTATGACTTAAGGTACCCTCATATGAGATGCCTTTGCTTTCGAATCATTTCTCGTTGAATCGCCAAGTGAGAAAGAACTTAACAATGGAGTCACCCGACGGCATAGTCGTGAAGAAACTACTAAGAAGGCTTTGATGAGAAAAATTTGAACAGGCAATAAAATTGGGTGCCCGTGTTGATGACCGTGTACGAGTTGGTGCTCTCTACATTTGGATATTGAATAAAACAAAATAATTTAAATTGTAGTTAATTGATTGTTTATTATGCCAATGTAACCAATTCCCTTTAATTAATAATTCTAGAAAACAGAAGACGAGGTTGAGCTCTATGCTGCGATAAATCGAGTACATCTACTAATGAAATATGAGGTTATTTTTAAAATAAATTGGAAGTCGGCATTAATGAATTTCTGTCATTTAAAATACGATCCAGTGGACACCCGAACGTTTATAGTTTATTTACCCAAATCAGAAATATAGGGCAGAAATATAAACCTCAAAACGATTCCGATGAATCGTACGATTTTGAAAAAACGCTTGACATAAATGAACATATAACTATGGATAAATTTACTATTGTTCGGAAGTTGTATATTATAGAAATAAAGTATAATAATTATGTACAAATATAACAAGAAGTAATCGCAAAGCAGCGACTGGAAGACATGTAGAAAATGTTGCAGTCTCTTAATAATGCGGAAGGAAAACACGAAGAACTCACGGAGAAGCGACTGGATGACATGTGCAGATTGGATGACAATGGTAAGTTGCAGATTATCACGGCCATGCTTAATAAAAGGCATTAAATGAAATAAAAAAAGGTCAAGAATTTAAAAATGTTCGTTGTCTAAGCTATATAACTTATTATAACGATTATTTATATCGATTTATTATTTACTTTTATTCGTTTATCTTATTTTTATTCTTTAAATAAGAACTTCTACTGAGAACAATTTCTGTATAAACACTCTTGTACAGCCCTTGGAATTTGTGAAGTGCCCAGAGAAGCCAGCACACTCACGATCGGCGGTTTCTGTCAGTTTGGCAATAGCACGAAACGATGCCAGGCATCATTTATTTTGAATCATTTATCAAAAATCTCTCGCTGAAGCCCTCACTCACCGCTTTCAAAGCGCCTCGGCTAATGAGCCAAGTGCGTCTCGTCTCTGTCAATCCGATGGAACTCTGAGTCAGCCAGCTGGCCGGCTGGCTGCCATGAAGAATGGGGACACAGTCTCAACACCCTCCACACCCCCACTCCCTTCTCGAGGTTCGATGTCGGTTGGCCAAGTTGACAGGCCAACAGCCGCAGTCAACGCGACGTGGCCAAGTTAAGTGCGCACATTCATTAATTTACATTAAAATGTAATTAGCGGTCAAAGCAGCAACAACAGCAACGATGGTAAAAAGTTTGGCTTAAAAAATGAAACCGCAAAAATGCGCAAGCGACGCATAAACAAATGAAATGCAATTTTAAATATTTTTTTTTAGATATTTAAATAACTGTCTAATATATATTCTCCTCAGTTGGGCGTAACGTGAAATTGATTAGGCCTATGGGGGAAAAATTTTTGGCGGCTTATGTAATACAATGTTGCGAATTGGAAGATACATACATATATCGTATGTTAGACAATGAAACGGAAAATACTCGTATGTAAGTAGGGTAAGGTTGGCTTTGTAATACCCACACTATTCCCAATGAGTTTGGTTACTGTTACGTTATATCATTATGCCCTTGCATAGGGTATATTAATTTTGGCCAGTAGTTTGAAAAGTATATACATATATTCTGAATCATCAGCAGAGCAATCCAACTAGCCCAGTCCGTCGGTCTGTTGAAACGCAAACTAGTCTCTCAGTTTTAAAGCTATCTAAATGAAACGTGGCACACATGGTTCTTATTGCTGCTGAATATAAGTCGGAAAGACCCCGATTAGACCGACATATCGTATAGCTGCCATACAAACTATCGACCGATTTATGTTATTTGTCAAGATATTGCAATCAAAATTAATACATCAGATTTTTTGTATGTATTTAATATTCATATAAAATATTATGAAAATCTGACCACTTTAACATATAGCTACCATAGGAAGAACCAGACAAAATAAATGTTTTTGTATGATGACTAGTTTTGATTTTAAAAATAACTGAACTCATCAGTACTAGTCAAAGTTAGACATAATATTCTGCACCGTTATATATCACTAGTATTGGAACAATCAGAGTACAGAACCTTTTAATTAAAATAGTTCCTGAGTTAGTTGAACAATGCAATGGTCAAATGTACCTATTCCGACATAGTTGATTAAGAATTGCATTAAGGTATAGTAGATTCATATCTCAATGTTATACAATTATTCACGTCGTCTTATATAGAGTCCAAATTCCAGTTGCGTAGCAATGTTCCCATTAGTGAGCGAGCTTTGTTAACAGCAAGCATAGTTCATGTAGAATTTCTACCAAGTAATATTCAAAATGAGCCCCAAACAATGCATTTTCCTAACTTAATGCCTGACATTAATAATAATAGAGGGGAATGGGAAAACTGGGCATACAAAATTTGCGCTTGTTAGTTATTTCCGCTAAGAAAATGGCAATGGGTGACCAAGGGAGAGTCGAGCTCGACACCGGTGCGGAACAGGTACCCACAGGTACGCGGGCATTTCTTATTATTTTGATTATTTATTTTAGCTATTTTTTTTTCGTGTTTCTTTCGCTTTTGCTTGTTAACAAATTTTATGCATTTCTTAACTTTTACAGAGGCAAGTTAACGAGTCCTCGCAGGAGAACTCAACTTGCTTATTATTATTTGTGCTGGTTCCCCTCTTCGCTCCCCTCTGTTGCCTCTGCTCTGTGCTCACTGGGCTGGCCAGAGCATTGTGGTTATCATAGTTTAACAAGTTTTCAAAGAGCATGAAATTTCTTTGGCCTGCAGAATGCAGAAAGCGCGATGTGAAAAACGCGAAATGCGAAAGCGCTGAAAATGTGGAAAATGTGGAAAATGCGTGCATAAAACTTTTTATCGTCAGTGCAGCGCGAAACGCGAACGCTGCAAAATATTGCATTAAAAGCAGCCTTAGCCTCTGTTACGCCACCACGACCCCGCTCCCTTCTTCAGGTGTATTGTCCGAGGGCGGGCGCCATTTTGTTTGGCCAGCGCGCATTTTGTTAATTTGCCAGCGCAAAAGCCAAAAGAAAGTTGCCTTCGTCTTCAGATGCGCCTGCCTTCTTCTTCTTCTTCGTCTTCTTCTTGTTACCAGCGCCATTTTGAGACGCAGATCTTTCCCCCTCTTTCACTCTCACTCTCCCTGTCTCTGGCTGTCTCTGTCGTGCTTGTTGCTGGTGCTGGCTAAAATGAATTCATAATTAGATGACACCATCCGTGCGTAAATAATAATTTCTGCGGCACATTTATAATTTTTTTTTCGACTCGCTGCTTCTTCTTTCTCGCTCTTCTAGTTAGTTAAAACGCGCGAATGAGTTTTCTTGAGTTGCTTTTCAACTTCCTACCCCACACCCACCTCTGCCTGGTGCTGCTGCTGCTGGCGCATTGTGAGGGAAAAACTTTGTGGCGGTACAAGTTTTTTGCCAGCCACGCAAATTCTCCAGTTGCAGCGAGTGCGCTCGCTCTGTGCGTGAGGTTGAACAACTTTCGATCCATACTGCGTGCCTTCTTTATGCGTATGCTCTATAAGAAGTGAGCAACTTGAAATTAATATTATGGATAGTTGAGAAGATCAGAAACTCTGTGTTAAAGTAATCATTAAAAACACTGTAGGGTAACTTGACAAGGCATCAGGTTCTGATGAATAAGATAAATGTATATTTAATAATTTCCATTTACAATGAAAATGTACATATCATATCATAACGGGTATACTAAATATTTAATATGAAAATGACTGTGGAGAATAGTTCCAGGGGAACTCAACTGACAATTCTTATGAGAAAATATGAAATGTATAACACGTATTTAAGATTTTCCTTATACAATATCTAATGCTAATATCTTTTATAATTAATTATAGAGTTTTGGCGACCTTTGTTTTTCATCATTTTGGTGGCTGGCTCAAAGTCAAGATCAAGTAAAATAAAATAAATATTTTCTTCTTATTTCGATATATTTCGGCTACACTGCGGTAACCGAAACAAAAATTACAAAATGGGACTGTTAACAATATTTCTTTTAAAAACTAAATTGAACAATACTAAATTACATACATATATTTTTCACTAATTAATTTTTTTTTTCTCTCATATCTTTTATAATACTTATTAATAATTCTTCATATAACTATCAACTGAAGGTTCTCATGAGAAAATATATGACATGTACCTATACAAGATTTTCCTTATACATATTTCGGAAATCCCTAAGAAATTTGTATTCAAGATTAACCTTATACAATGTATATATCTCTAATATAGGAAATCACTAGGTTAGGTTATTTTTGCTTATTATTTACATATACATATACTTACATATATAATTAAATTCTTTTATATGCAAAATTTTTTGAAGAAGTACACTCCTAACAATAGATATACAATAGTATCTATTTTGTTGTATAAGATTAGGTATCAGCAGTTCGACTATCTATGGCTTCTCTGTGCCTGCTTTTCCTTCTTCTTTTTGTTTCCCTATTTTGGTTTCTTTTTTTCTCTCTCTATCTTTTTTTTTTTTTTGGCCAACTTGCGACGCTTCTATCAACGTGCCCACATCTTCCACTTGTAGTTTGCCTACTCCCTCCTCTCCGTCGCTTTCTCTAGCTTTCCCTTCCTCTCATCGTTCTCTCTTTAGCTCTACTATCCCATCCTAAGTTCGGCTCTGTGTTTGTTTCTTTATCGCGCATTTACCAAGTGCCAAAGTTTTCTCGTTATAAGTTTTGTAGCCTTTGTGTGTCTCTCGCGCGCGCTCATCTCGCCGTTCGCAGCTGAAGCCGGAGCCGGAGCTGGAGCTGCAGCCGAAGCCGGAGCTAGAGCCGTGCTCGCTAGCTTCGCGTCGAAAACTTTCGATATTTCTTTAAAGTTTATGGACGTTTGCGATTTCGGGGCTTCCCGGGCAAACGCGCGTGGCAACTTCGCGCAAATAGCGAGAGGAAACGGGAAAGACAAAGTCGAAAAAAAAAAACCTGATTATATTATTTTATTGTTGTTTTGGCTGGCAGCGAGAGCTGAGAACTTTATGGCAAACACTCCTATTTTTGTGGGTTCGCATTATCCATGCAAAAGTTTGGCGCGCAAATAAGTTGAAGCCGCTTGCAGCCTGCGACGGAAGTGGAACTCTTCTTGTGCATTTGCCGCACGGCCATAACTTTGCCTCCATTTGCTGCGCCATTTTGCAGCACCCGGATCCGGCATAGAGGCAACGGGCTTCTTGCTCGGGCCCCTCTTGCCCAGATAAGGCAAAGTATAAAGCGCTGCACATGCACAACTGCAAAGTGCACTTTAAATTCTTGCAAATGAGTGGCGCGACAATCAGCAGCACACCCGTGCGGTGCATATCTGTGAGAGGCGCTGTTTGTGTCTGTGAGAGCAAGAGGGCAATAGGTGGCAATATAATTTGTGCCCAGTTTGCAATTCGTCCTTATTACCTGACTCAATAAGCCAGTTGTTGTTTACTAATCCGCGAAAAGTTCCCAAATTTATAATGACCATCTGTTGCGTTTGACGTACCTAAAATCATTTGGGTCTGATCCTAAGCTACATGCCGTAAAACAGGTCAAAATACGAGGAAGTGACTAAAAATTCCTTTACCTGTTCACTATATAAATCGACCGACATTTCGACAAACCAACATCAGTCATCCTATCATCGTTGTGCAAGTAACATACACAGTACATCTGCAATTTGATAGTCAGTTATTTGAAGTCTCTATTAAAACCATATCCTAAGCTTCTAGGCTGCAAAGTCAAATATCTGCTTACTATATATATATCTTAAAAAAAGTGAACACTATGGAAGGTCAATCCGATGTCGCCATGTTCCGTAGCCCGCTGTACAACGATCGAAACAATGTTGTATTTATGTTCCAGTATGTGGCGTTCAACAATCTGCCCGACTATAACAGCCGACACAAGCGCAGCTACCTCAACAAGTGCATCCGTCAGGTATATCTTATGAATGGCCTGGGAGACAAGCTGCACTTCGACAACGATGCAACAGTTGCATGCAGCCGTGATGCGTTGCAAAAGCAGTTGGATCACTACACCCAGCCAGAGGCCATGAGTCCCTGGAGGAATAAGCTAAATCATTGCAAGCGACAACTCTTCCTGCAAGAACAGAAGGCGCGTAAGCAGCAAAATCCCCATCGCAATCGCAGATTTGGTGCCACTAAGGCAATGCATATGAAGCCAATACGTCACTTTGTGCCACGTGTGAACATGCGACGTGGCTTTCTTAATCCAGTGCGCAGGACCATCATGCTTGAAATACTGCGCGAATCACTCGATGAGAACAAGATCACTTTGCCAGAGATCCGCGATCGCATCGAAGGAAAAGCCAAATACATTGCCGACATAAATGTGGACACCATTATCAGCCTTACGGAGAGTGCCAAGCGCATGGATGCTGCCTATGCCCGTCAGAGGATGCGTATCGCAGTCGAGCAAAATCGAATGATTATGGAGGAGTCGGTGCGTTCCATTATGTACGCCCAACAACTCTATAAGCTCTTGACTCGCAACACTGAGGGACAACTCTTGAGCTCCAGCTCCTCCAACTAATATTTTTTGCTCAATTACATCAACAATTTTTCAATATAAGTTCCTTAATATACATCTCTAAAGTATTTGAATCATGTAATAATTATCATCTATAGGTTTCTAATTCTGATTCCAGCAGTTTAACATACGTACTCTAACAGTTCTGTAATTGTGATTCCAGCAGTTTAACATACGTACTCTAACAGTTCTGTAATTGTGATATTTTCACATCTTTATCTAAAACAAAAAAAAAAATACAAAAAAAAAAAAATAAAACAAATACGCAAAATTTTAATGTAAAATACTAGAAATAACTTTGTGGTCTGCAAATAAATTAAAAAAAAAACATTGAACACGTTAACATTTCAAAAACAGCGTTGATCTTAGGTATTTTTCATTACATAACCATTAATTTTGATTCTTAAAAATCTCTAATTTAGATTATGACTTGAATAAGGTTAATTTTAATTAATTTTGAACATCTGTAAACATGTTTAACCATGCATTAATATACGAATAAATGCTACACATTTTCGGTTCTAGGTTAGGAATATGTTAGTTTTAATTGATTTTGAACATCTGTTAACTTGTTTAACTATACATTTAGATACGAATAAATGCCAAACTTTGTAGGTTTTCTGATTAGCATCCAATTCAACTGTCAGCATCTTAAATAAAGGATCTATCTGAATTAAACACCTTAAGAAAATCCGCAGAAGTTTGGCTTCAGTTTGCATTAGGTTACTTGACACGGACTGTACTCGTAGCAAAGAGTGTGCAGTGCACTTTTAAAGAAGTTCAAGGTGGAGTTTGAGTTGGATAGTTCCATGTTATTGTTTTTGTTAGAATTATTAGTATATTTGTAATCTATCTAACTTTTGAACACGGCCACTGTACCTTTTGTTACATTTTCTAAGAAATTTTCCTGTGAAAGCTATGACATACAGGTGTTCGATTTCCATTAAGTGCAAATATTATATACGGGTTACAGTATTAGCCGATGTATATAACCGATGCGTTGTATCGAAAAACAACAAAAGCTACAGTCGAGCGCATACGAAAGTAAAATACCCTTCGCCCAAAGGGGCATGCCTGGTTTGACTTCTTGGTAAATGCTGATTAAGAATGTATGTTAAATATATAGTACATATTAAATATATAATATAATATAACATATCTATATACGAGAATATATATATAAATAAATATATTTATATATTTTATAGGGTGTTAGAAGCATCCTAGATGTCTTTAAACAAATTTGATGTACCGCTTACTCCTAAAATATTATAAGATGAAAGCTAAAATAGAGTATCGCTAATTCTATATTAATTTCGACACTTATTTTTTTGCGAAACGTATGTTTTAATTGGTACCCTCATATGAGATGTAGTTGCTTTCGAAACACTTTCAGTTGAATCGCCAAGTGAGAAAGACCTAAAAAAATGGATAAAATTGATGCCATTAGTTTGAAGTCGGACATCGAGAAACTACTAAAAGAAGGATTTGATTCGAAGAACACAAAGAAATTTCAAAAGGCAATTAGCTTGGGTGCTCACCTTAATGAACCTTTTAAAGATGACGAATCCGAAATGACCGTGTACGAGTTGGTGCTCTCTAAATTTGGTTATTTTAAATTCGTGAGAGCTTGCATCGATGCGGGATGTGATGTGAATTACGTAAGCTTGCGATTGTGAAAATGTTTTATAGAAACTCATTGTTGAACTTAAATCTCTATGCCTTAGAAAAACTCGGAGCTTGGTAAAGCGGCAATAAAATATATTGCAGACTCTAGAGATTCGAGAAATTTAAAAGAATTGCTGGATCATGGTAGCAAGATCCTTGACATTGATTACATGTATAATGGTGAGACAGTATTGAATACGTTGGTGAAAACTTTGGAAGAGGAAGAAAACGATCAGGTTGCAAAATGTGTCCGTATGCTGATTTATTGTGGCGCTTGTCCTAACCAACGTGATGAGCAGGGTCTAACGCCTTTTGAAAATTTACTCAATAATGAAATAATTTCCATTTCGTTCTGCTGCGATCTAGTTAGTGTGTTTATTGGGAAACCAAACCTTGCTCTTCCGCTCTATCGCAAAGGTTTGGACTATTTGCTCAATAATTCAAAAGATTTTTTTACAAGATTTGAGACTACACCCTACCAACCATACGATATATTGGTTCGTCATTTTATGAATATGAAAAAAGATACACTGTTGCACACGTTGAAACACTATGAGAAACATTTCGAAGGTTGGGATAGAAAAGAAAAAGTTTTATCGAGCCATTGCAGTTATCATACAGTTAAAATTCATGAAAAAACTTTTGACATAGATGAAGAGATCACGATAGTTAAAGAAACCGTTGTTTTCGCATTGAACATTTTGCAAGCAAACTTTAATAGCGATGCGGAACAGAGACGAGAAGAACTCGCAAAGCAGCGAATGAAAGATATGTGCAATAAGCTGCAGTTCAGTAGTGAAATGTTACAGGAAATCAAAGATACACTTAATCAAGTTATGAAAGCTACGGTCCATCGTGATTGACATAGCCTTTGGACAACTGTACTCAATATTTAATATAAAGGAAATATTGAGACGCTATAGATGCTATAGTTCTGCAGACTGTATGGTATCCGTAATTGTTTGATACCCGGGATGTACCTATAAATAGTATATATATATATATATATATATATATATATATATATATATAAATAATAAAACTTAAATTCAATTCATTTATTGCAACAGTTAATATAAATATTAATAACCAAGACGGTTTACATGAACGATGGAAAAAAACTGACAGAAATTATCCTAAAACGTATGTATATAGTAGCCTAAGGACGGACGTCCGAAAACAGCTAGTTTAACATCCATGTTGACGCTGGTTAACAAAGTACATACATATATAAACACATGCATGTTATAAGTCTCCATAAGACCGAAGTTAATAAAACCTTATAGCGAAAGCAAAATATCTTCAAGATTTTAAAGCTACAATAATAACTTAAAATTACGAAAGTTACTAAAGGATTTTCTTAGTCCTAATATATCGTATATATATAATATATACATAATATTTATATAAGGGTATTTTACACATAGAAAATTATCTTAAGTTGACAGAAACACTTTGCAGTCAAAATATTTCTTGGCAATAATTAATTTTAATTTTTTAATTTTAAAATAACTCATTACATACGTACGTAGAAAAAAGAAAGGTATTTAAAACAGTAAAACTAAAGAAATACCTTTTTTTGCGCTATTTCTACATTCAAATCTTATTATTTTGATACCAGTTGTATATAATTCTTGCTCAAAGCTATAAAAGTGCTGATCACAAATTCTGTTATGTAAGTGGAAAATGCACCAGATCAGCGAAGTAAGGTGAATAGCAAAAAGGAGAGCAGGAGAGTGACGTGTAGTGGCAACGCTTATTAACGGCCACTAAAAAGAAAAGACACTTCGTGCTGCGTTGTGAAAGTGGGCAGTCGCAAGTTTTTCAATCGCGTTACATCGCGTACAGTTAGAGCGAAATATTTAAGAAAACTAGTTTGATCAAACAACTTTAAATAATTATAATACAAATTATTGTGAAGCATAAAAAATATATTATACTTCAAAAATATTGTCATCAAACAATAAAATTAATAAAAGTAAAACACATCATGTTTTACCGGCAATGTATAAAGGTGTACTTATGGTAGTCTGTGCGAATATCTGACGGTTGGCTTGAAGTTGAATATCATTATTTAAATTTTAAGCCTCTTTCGCATGCATAACAGTCAAATTAAACAGATGTATATAAGCTGCGTTTAAATGTATGTTATGTTATGTATAAACACAAAAATACTCATATATTTCGTTTGAACATATTGTCGAAAATAAATACCAATTTGAAGCGAGAAAATACCACTGCCTGCTGGCGGCATCGCTTATTGGCCACACTATTTGTGGGCCGTAATGCCCGTTTCCGGCATTACCGAAAACCGGAAGCACTACGCGATACGCGCGACATATGCCGCATATGGTGGAGCATATGGAGAACATTTAAACAAAATGGAAATTATTTAACGCATTATTATTATAGCAAGAGCACTTAATATGCCATAAATGATATAAATAAACAACTACAACAGCAACAACAATGCGGCGTAATTATTTTTGTGCAGTGGGTGCTTGACAGGAAAGCGCCAAGGGGCCAAGAGGGGCGTGTCCCCAAGATTTATATGCTAATTCACACACACACAACCGCACACACACACACATTGGCACACTCAAAGCAGGAACTAATTTTCAAGGTCATTAGAATGCGCAAATTGAGAGAGACGGCAACTCTGGCAGTGGCATCCTTTTGTTGTTAATGTTTATGATAATCACAACAATAGACCGCTCTGCCATTGTTGTTGTTGCTGCTGTTGCTGTTGCTCGAGCGTAACCCATAAATAGTCGAGGCAATCAAAACAATTGCACAGACAGACGCGACGCGACGTTTATAGACAATAACAAGGCAAATCGAGCCAATCGATAGGCACTTTGATATGGGACGCCATTCAAACCCGGCCCAGCCCGGCCCGGGCAACCACAAGGCAAGCCTCCTCCCGCCGCCCGCCTCCCGCCTTCCTCCCACTCCCATTTAGGCGCACGCCTGCTCGGCAACTATTGTCCGTGTTGCCATCGTCGTCGCCGTTGTTGTTGTTGCTGCTGTTGTTGTTGATGTCTCTTGTTGTTGTCCATTTCGCAGGCGTGCAGCAAATGGCATAACTTCCGCTTTTGCTTTGTCGCTGAAATTACGGAAATTATCAATAAATATGCGAGGCCAACCGAGCATCAATCCCCTCCCCTTTTGACCAGCTTCTCGCTCGCCCCCCACCCCCGCTTCTATACGTACGCAACATGGCAAATTTTTGGCCAAGCTCCGCTGCTGATTTTTATGCTGCACGGCGTCCAGTTTTGTCTTCTCTCTCACTGTCGACTGCATAGCAAACCGGAAGCATCATTATCATAAATTATCATTTTGTAGGAATTGCATCCGCTGTGACCCAACAACAGCAGCAACAGCAGCAGCAGCAGCAGCAACAACATTGACAATTTCAATTGCTCTACTCATTCCACACGCATTTTCTGCATGACGTGGCGGCGGCCCCCATACGCATCCTGATCCTGCTCGCATTGTCAGCGGACAACATTTATATAACGCCCAAATATTTTTCTAGCTTAATTTATGGCCGACCGAAAGTGACCAGTGGCCATAACTCTCCCCATCTATGAATTGTTCCTGCAGCTACTGTATAACGGGTGGCTCTGTTACGACTTTAAGAATTGCATTCAACACAAAATGATAACGTTAAATTTCGTTAAACTCTGTAAAGTTTCCAAAAGATATGCTGCTTTAAATCGATTCCATTCTTGAAAATTTCTTGCTTGTTTTTTTATTAATAGTCATTAAGCAATATTTCTTATATTGTGACTAAAATAAAATGATTGCCAAAAGTTATATCTAGAGCCTTTATTAGTTAATAAGTGTAAACCTTCTAATGCAAACCATTGATTTTTGCATTAAAGAAATACAAAAAATCAGAAATTTTTATGGTCCCTGCTTACTATCAATGACTTATACTCGTACTTATGACAGAAGTTTTTATTTAGCTTTCGCTATTGGTAACGAAAAGTATGTTTCCGAAAGTAAATTAAGCAATGTCGTATGTACCACATAAATATAAAACAAATCGTATAAAAAATACGATAATAATAATCCTTTATTATTGTAAGTATGCTTTGTGCTTTGCAGCAGATTATAGAGAATGCTTGCTGGAAAGGTATATGAAGATCTGGCAACCCTCTTAATTTGCTTATCACACTTATTTTAATACGAGTATTCACTTTCAATAGATTTGTTTAATTTATCGATATCTTTTAAACCATCATTGTTAACTTTATCAAATTGAATATTAAGCATCAGACACCATCCGTTGTGTATTCATAATTAAACCGTCTACCCAAACTATTCTCCACCACAGATATTTGAAAAAATTGTTGTGAAAGTTTTGTCAACATTTTGTTTTTGATCCCCTTGTTAGTAATAACTTTGTAGACATTTTAAAGTTCCTAATCCTGGGCCTGCTATCTATAACTTAGTTTATTTAAAATTGTTAACATTAAATCTCCTTATCTGATTGGGGTTTTCTCGGTTTCCCCAATCCGCTGCAACAAATGTTTGATCAACGAGTTCTTTATAATTCCAAATTAATTTTTAATGTAAAGAATTTTTCTTATTATTTTACTATAATTTAAATGTCTTAATATTTTTTTCAAGAGTAATTTTATTCTTTTGTAATTTAAATTTAATTATATACTTTCATCAATGATTCGATTGAATGGTCTAGTGCACATTAAACAAATGAAAATATATGAATCTAAATCTCTGCAGACATTTTAAAGTTCCTAATCCTGAGCCTCCTATCTATAACTTAGTTCATTTGAAATTGCTAACATTAAATCTCCTTATCTGATTGGGGTTTTCTCGGTTTCCCCAATCCGCTACAACAAATGTTGGATTAACGAGTTCTTTATAATCCCAAATTATATATAAATATTAATTTCAAGGATTTTTTTTTTATTTTACTACAATACATTTTAACTGTTTTAATATTTATTTCAAGAGTAATTTTATTCTTTTGTAATTTAAATTTAAATTTAACTATATATTTTCATATATGATCCGACTGAATGACCTTAGTGCACATTAAACAAATGAAAATAAATAAATCTAATGGACTGAATAACCTGACATCCTTAGACAGTCAAAGCTCGACCATTGCCGTTCTTGATTGTTTCTTATAATCATTAACAAAGATAATAATCATTAAATAACTTTCGCATTAAATCTTGCAAAATGCCCTGGTGAAACTCTCTGAAGCCTCTAGGCAAAACTCAGCTATGATTTGACAATTACGGCAAGTCTACCAAATTGGAAAGGAAAGAATTCGCACTGAGATCAAAACGATAGTCACGTACGCGACGCAATGATTCAGCGACAGCGGATAGAGAATCCGGTGAGAATGCGACGTGATTGAGGCTGATACAGAATCACGGGGAAAGGGGAGGGAGAGGGGAAACACCAGTCAATAAGAAAGTCGTACTGTACACGATGAGTGCGATGAGATGATTCACTTTGGCAAGTGTAAATAAGATTTAATAAATTCATACAGAAAATCGAATTCGAATGCGTTATGAGGAGATAACCTTGCGTGCCAGCACGTTAGCGATAAGGTGGGGCCTCTGGAACATATCAAAGCACTGCGGGCCGATGCGTTGAATGGCAAGGAAAGAGGCCACCAGAACGTACAGATAGTTGATGTACAGCAAAAATCCCAGCAGCTGCATATCGTTCTTGTTCAGCACACCGAGATTTCTGAATGAGAACAGTACATAGAATATCATATTACTCAGACCGCTGAGCATAAGGCACGCCACAGAAAGATCCAACCAATGTGGCCAATTGAAAAAACTATCCAGCAGCACAAGAAATATGGATAGCATAAAACTCAGCACAGAAATGCCGACAATCGGTAAGGGATTAGGTATCGCGCCGTAACCGATAATAATGCAAAAGCACATCCACAGTATGAAAGCAAAAATGAGCAGGGACATCGTGATGGCTTTCATAATGATATTCAGTTCGTATTTCATTGCAAATGTGCCCAGGGCCAAGGTGATCAGTCCGTAACAGCCGCCTATGGCCAGACGGTTCCACGGCCATTGCTGCTTTAACCTATCGCTGACTTTAATCGCAGTCAACAGCAGAAAGGTGCCAACGAAGCAGATCAGCGAGTAGTACAGATGATGCTCGGCTGTGTATATCGATAACAGCATCCATTGCGGTATGCCAAATGTCAGTTGTAGTAAGAAGGTTCGCAGTGTCGTAAACACGTAACTTTGCACATTGATATCATTCCGGTCTGACATCATGAAGGCCTTCCAAAATGTGCAGTACTTTCAGTAAGATACTTAAAAGATTTTAGTCTATAACTAACTTGGAAAAACGTTTTTGTTTTTATATTGTATTTTTGAGTATAAATTCAAATGTTTCAAAATAACAGAAGATTGACAGAAATTGTTGAAGAGTCTCTTTTAATATTTTTGAAACGTATTGGAAAAAACTACAGAAATTAAAATTTTCATATCAACTGATCTATTTCATCTTCACAAAATAACTTTGGTTAAATCCAAAAATTACTTTAGCGTTTTTAATAACCTGGTACCAATTATCGATGTTATCATGTTAATAAAAAAAATAAAAGAAGAATCCCTATATGTATTATCCTGTATTATATACCCCCCTTTACTAGTCTAAGGGGAACTGCAACATGATTTTTGTGAACCCCTCGACATGAATTGAGATCTCCGGCATTATTGTTCTGCATCTCAGGCGGACAGTAGCAGCCGCAAAAGTGCCGTCAAGTTTTTGGACCATCGAATTGAGGCCGAACCAGCAAAAATATATAAAAACACCATGGAGAGGTCGCTGTCGAAGCCGAAGCTGAAGCCCTACGATAGAAGGCAACGTAACCTAAATGAAAAATTTGTCGCATAAGCCGACAACGAACGAATGAAGGACCAAGTAAGCACTCACTCACACACACACACATACACACACACACACACATGGAGAACAAGGACACTTCAGTGGCCAAAAAGTTCTTTGAAGTTTGCACAAAAAGTGCGTCCAAAAGTGGGCGGGCGGTTTGTCTCCAAGGAAATAAAACGTAATAATAAAATCAATCTGCGGCAGAGCCCGCGACCCTCTTCCAACAGTTTGCCATATAATATAAATACCAGCGGCAGAGGAGCTCAATAAAAAATTGAACATGTGGGGGGGAAAAGAAAAAATGAAAATAATAAAATAAAATAAAAGAGAAACTCGCTTATGTCGCGCTGTTTCATTCGGAAATTGAATTGAGGAAAATCACACAGCAGAGTGAGAGAGAGGGAGCCGGATAGTAGGTGGCAGCGATGGGAAAAAATGTGGCACGGAAAATCCAATCAAATATGGGGCCAGTGTTGTGGCAGGCGAAACCCTGCCTGGACATTACCTGATGTGCGTTTTGTCTTAATTTTAATTGAAAAACCGCTTAAAATTGCGAAAGCAATATGATATTTTTCCCATACTCTCTCTCTGTCTCTGCCTCCATCTCCGGCCATCTCCCTTCCTCCTTCCGTTATAATTACAAACGATTAAAATCTGTGAAAATTTATGAAATTCCATAAATCAGCGGTCTACAGTCCGGTCCCGGGCAATTCCTTTGACAATTATAAATTATGCGTCGGTTACCATGCCGAAGGAGCGCAGACGAAGGGTAAAATTCCTTAACCACAAAAATGTCACCAGGGCTTATTGAGAGAGGGGAGTGGGCAACCCAAACCCAACATCCATCCATCCGTCCATCCATCCATTCATCCACCCACTTGCACATGTAGTTTGCATATTGCTTGATGGCTGGCGATAAAAATCGCTCGCTGATGATATAATTATTTTTGCAACCCTCATCAAATTATGCCACCTATTGTTGTTGTTGCTGCTGCTGGGGTATATGTATGTGTGTAAGTCTATACATATATATGCCTGATGTGCCGGATAAATCCGTATACACTCATATGCGTATTGATTGCATTTACAACTTGACAGTGCAACGATGCGTTAAGCCACAGTCCGCTTCAGGTTGTTGTGGCAACCTGTTGTAGCTCTGTACCGCAATCCATACACAAAATCCACACACAATCCGCACAAGGCATATGCCCAATTAGTCGGTCTAACAACTGAAATTCGTATACCCTCAACTTAGGGGCGGTTAACGGTTAACGGTTAACGAGTTCGGTCTGCCATAATTGGCAATTCACTCGAAAATCGAGTCTTCAAGGGGGTCTCGAATAATTAGACTACAAATTGCGATTGCGGTTAAGTCGCGTTAATATTTTAATAACCCACAGCATCGCGTTTATTTTGTTTTTATGGGTATCTATTTATATAAAGGTGTATATAAAGCGAAAAGTTGTTTGAAGTTCTCGAAGAAGTTCACTTTGTACACTTATTACAGCATTTGAAACGCAAAGTTTTTATTTTAACAATACATAATTTGTGTCAAATTTAAAATATAAATATATATTTTTAAATTGAACCACATTTAACAATATATTTTTATAGATTTTTACCGCTTTCAGCAAGAGTGTAATTATCGATTAAAGTTGACTAATTGATGTAGTTATTTTCTGTCAATTTTATAGAATCTTCTGTTATGCAACAACAATCGCCAAAAAACTGCTTCAAAAGATTCTATTTTAGAAAATATTAATGAAAATCACCTTAATGAAGAACCATAATTTTAAATATCACAAAATATCACATATACATTAAATATCAAAAATATAATATAAAAATCAAAATATACATTAAGCAAAAATGACTTAAATTATATACATTTTGGAGCGTTTCAATAAAAACTCTTAAAAATGGTTTGCGTATCACAAATCGATATATTAAAATTACTAGAAATATAATACAGGAGCAATTGGAATACGATTGAGTTACACGAATGTAGAATCGGAACTCGAGAGAAACAATATAAAAAAAATAATTGTTTGTTTATTTATCTCCGTAATTATTAAAAATTTAGTCATAGTACTAGTAATACACCACAAAAATTCCAAGTCTTTCTCCTTAAAATTAGACTTGATGCCAAAATGACTTTTTTTTTCCCACTGTGCGTTGTTATAAATAAATCGATTTCCATGCTGAATTGCCAGTCCATTTTGCATTATGTCTAGTGTGATTCTACAATACATTAATGTATTTGTCGGATTCGTTGTTAAATTGTCGCACATTATCAATCTGGAATTTTTATTGTAATCGATAAGTTATTTATAAATATTTATCCAGACATTATATTTATCTATACATCAAATGAACTGATTTAATTTCTATATATAAAGAAACATGATTTAATTTCTACATAAAATTGCTTATCGATACAGATCTAAAGCCGAAATTAGATTTCGATAAAGAACATTTCTGCTGATCCCAGTAAATCATGTCTAACCTTATTTTTCTTTACCTTTGAACATTGTCATAAGCTTCTGATTAATAAAATGTTCAACGAGGAAATCCACAAAGAGCTGCAAAAAACAGAAGACCACCTTCTAATCCCTCTCCATCTCCGTCTCTGCCTCTGCCTCTGCCTCACCCTGTAGCACTTCCTTCCTCCTTCTGCCTCTTGCCTGTGATTGTTTGCGCATCGGCTTAAAACAACACAAGTTCGGCAACCTGTTACCAGATCTGAGATAACAGAATGGCCCGACTTGGTTATAAAGTACAGAAATAATCAAGTTGATATCCAACGATTTACAACTGTTCCAACACAGTGGGTTGTTCCGTTCAGTTGCGGCAAAGCGGATTGGCGAGCATATTTAGAGGCGGCTTAACGTGTGCGTGAGGGTTGCATTTTCGATTAAAGGCGCATGGAACATGGCAACTCTGATACAGATAAGCTACAAAATTTACATACATCAAAGAGTTGTTCCAAACGACGGAGGCTAAAGTGGGAAGGGGAGGAAGAGAGAAAAGCACACACACACACACACAAACACACACACCGTAGGAGGAGGGGTAAAAAACTTGACATTTTGCACTTGGTCAGGCACACGGACAGGACATACGGGAGGACAGGGGACGATGTTGTCTGAAGGGCTGCACAACTTATGGCGACATCGATAGTCCAAATACTTTGCTGGCAAAAAAGCAGAAGGAAAGAGAGAAAAAACACGAGAAGCACTCGACAAGCTGTTGGCACACATACCAAGCTCTGAACAGACACTTGAAAGTATGCTACAGTTGCTGGCAAATGTCTCTCCACACACACACACACGCACACACACTCGCACCGAAATCTCCTCAATCCGCATCCTCATCCTCATCCACAGCTTGCTAGCCCATAAAAGTTGCCCGTCATTTATCTTCGCTGAGTTTTTTTTCGTTTTCTTTTTTGGGACTTCTCCCACCACCCAAAAAAAAAAAAACATTAACTAGAATTGTCGACCAGCCCCGAAGTTTGTTTTTCCTGTTTTTTTTTTATCTTTTACAATTAGAAACGTTGTTCATGGGTTTGTTTTTCAGCTCGGACCGATTTGTTTTTCTCTCTCTTGGTCAGATAAATGCAATTTTCGTCAGTCCCTGTTACCATGTGATTAAGGAAGGAAATTGTTTTGGACACAGCACAACAAACAAACAAATAACATCGATGTGCGGGTGGGGGAGGTGGAGAAGAACACAGAACAGTTTGTCGTCTTGGGGCGTATTCTTTTTTGCGCCACTGTTCGCCACTGGAGGTAGTTCTTATCGCCTAAGTAGCATCATTTAACTGCTGCCTGTGGTCGCTTCTTCTACCTCCCTTTCGCTCTTCCTTTACTTTTATTGCCCGTTGTTTTCGTTGCTTCGCAATTTGTTGTAATGAATGTTGTTTTACCCAGTTTTCACCAAGAAAAACAGTTGGAGAAGCAGCTCAAAATCGATATCAAATATATTTTATATGATCAGAAAATTTCCTATGACTTTGTAATACTCAGTTAAGAACCGAAGGTTCATAAGAACTAAAAGTTTATGCCAAATTATCTTAATAATACCTTTATTATCATTTGATAGATTATATTCTTAGTATTAATTGAGTAGTACCTTAACGCTTCTAACTTAACTTCCTTAACTCTAATTTATATATAATAAATTTCGTATCTAATTCTCAGTATAAAATATTTTCTTGTCTTGTTTTTATTTATAATATCATGTCTCTCTCTCCGTAAATATTTTCCATCTCCTACTCACAAAATACAAAAAAATATATCTCCCACAATCAATATCATTTCCTGAAATTTCCTTTTCACATTCCTCGCTCTCTGAAATTACAACTCATAAACAAAACGGAGGAAAAAAGTGGGCGTTTCCGCCAGCCTCAATAACTGTCAGATATCAATATGCCCACAAGAATGAAGATGAAGAAAAAATGAGAATATCATAAAATAAATAAATTTATGTGGCACAATAAAAATAGAATACCATAAAAATCTTGTCGTGGACTATTTTGGTTATTGGATTTTTATTTCGCTCACACACCACAAAAAGGATATGGAAACGATGTGAAATTACGAATGGAATGAATAGACCTCCTAAAGACCCGCATATTCAAATGACAATGTATGCAGCGTATGAACGGGACCCTCAAGAAGGTCAAGTTCAGTCGATAATTACGCATAATTAGACAACAAATAGAGTACGAGATTTCCATGATTCCTTTTCCGTTTTGAGTCATTCTTTTATTTTTGGGAAAATATCAAAAATATTTACCACTATTTTGGGCCCGCATTCGAAGTGCGTCGTATCCCATTTCATCTTATCGCCGTGCCCTCGTGGTTTCGATCTTTCGATGGAGATTGCAGATATTTTATGCCTTTTGATTAATTCGATTTTGAATGTCGCCTGAGCTGTGCCTGCCTTGGCTGGCATTAACCGCAATTAATGCCCAGATGACAGATTGCCCAGCGAGATTGACCGACTGAGAGATCGGGCGGGCGCGCATGGGAGGTGTAGTGAGAACACCCTCAGGCCTGCCCCTTGTACTCCTCGTACCCCTCGTATATGCATATAATACAAATGATGTTCGTTAGGCCGCTTGGCCTTCAATTGCGTGCGAGGGTTGTTCGAGCTATTGCTGTTGTTGTTGTTGTTCTTGTTGTTCTTGTTGCTACCGCAGCGTAATAAATTTAATGATTGTTAATCTTCAATAATTTGCCATGAGAAAATGCACAGCTAGCGACAGTTGGTCGTTTGCTACGGATAGTTTGGGTGTTTATTTATGTATGTATGTTGTGTGTCCAAGTAACACTCGAGAAACAGATCCGATTGTGACCAAGACGAGAAGGGGAGAGACACGCATTTGAAGCGGGTGGAAGAGGTTTTATCGGACATAAAAGAAAACTAAGGGGCTTACTATATGTTATATAAAGAAAGCTCTACAAATATAATACAAGGTTCTTCGTTTTATATATTGTTCATAAAATATACATATAGTTTAAGCTTTCCTAAGATTTATTATTAATAACAATATTGGTCCAAAATAACGGATTGCTCAGCTGCATTAGAAAAATCAATAATTTTTTTTTTTTTTGTTATATATTATTATAAGTGAAGAATTCGTACATCGAAATATAGTACAATATCTTAACATCACATGGAGAAATATTCTTAAGAATTGCCAAACACTATATTAAAGTAAGTGATGTACGAACATAGGTGAAAAAAGTTTATCCAAAATCCAAAAATATATATGATGATAATTTTTTGAAAAGTCTTATCACAAAATTGTTTATAAAAATGCCAAAGTATTTTCCATGTAATTTCTCGTACAAGACACAATATTATTATGTACGGATTCTTCACTTAATAATAATATAAAAAAAAAAAAAAAATAAAACAAAATAAAAAAACAAAAGGAATTGCTTGTACAAGTGACTATTAAATTACTTTCGAAAAAAAGTTTGTGAACAGCTTTTACCTTGTTTTTACCCCAATAAATTATCTATACCACAATTAATCAACGGTCCAGAAATTTGCATTATATAATCTCTAACAGGAAAATAAAAATTTGCCACCTCGAATGGACGACGACGTTGTTGTTTTTTTTTGGCCATTTGTGTCGAAAAACAAGAACAACAACAACTGGGCAGAAGGCTCTTTAAACTTTTGAACCCGACAAGCGCCACGCAATGCCATTTCAATAACCTTTGGCCGCGTCGACAGCGGAAATGGCAGTGCCAACAGAGAGAGAGAGGGAGAAAGAGAGAGAACGAGAGAGTGAGAGAAAAAAATCAAGTTGGGAATTTCTTTTGTTCTTATTGGAGCACGACGCACTGCAAATGCCAATACAAATGGCGCAAAAAACCAAAATGCAAGGGGCGGCTTGGGGGGCGGTAGGTGAAAGTAACGTTACGCAGGGTTGCAACCACTTTTAAGTGTTGCTGTTTGCTCAGCTCAGCTGCTGCTGCTGCTGCTGCTTCTCGTTGTTGCTGTTTGTTTGTTGTTGCTGAGGTTTTTTCTTAAACATGCGCACTAAACGCTAATAGTTTGCTGCGTCTGGACGCCCCGCTTCGGGGCCCCAAACAACCCCCAACAAAGCAACAACAAACCAGCGGCAAAATGCTTTGGCGCGCTCCATTTTGTTTGTATAACCTGCAAAAAACAAAGGCCAGAGGGGGAGGGAGGGAGGTGAGTATAGAGGAAACTGAAATGTTTGGCAAAGAAATGTACTCGAGTCCTCACAGCTGTTGGTTCTTGATTTCCGTAGCAGGTTTACTTAAATAGGCGTTCAAAATTATTTCAGCATCATAAAAAAATCTCAATGCATTGAAAATTGCATCCATTATGACGGGGGATTCCCTCTGATATTCTGCCAAGTCCCGTTAGATCTGTTTACTTCCTGTCCAAGAGGGGTCAGACCGGCTGTGCCGCAAGATTGATTCACAGCGTGACCAAAGGTCCTGCAGGAAAATTATTCACGCGTCCGGCCGAACATGCGAACAACATCATAAAAAACAGGACACGTGCTTGATATTTTTTTCTCTTTGCGGCCACCCCTCTCCGCCCACAGCTACACGTGTGGGCGAGCCACTGTTTTATGGGGGTGTGCCTGCACGAGGGCATTGCACGGTTTGATATTATTGGCTTTAAGAGCCACGGGTCCTCAAGGCGGGGCAGACTAGTTTTACTTTGGTAATTTAGAACTCTTTTCTTTATAAAATTTTTATTGGTAACCTTTAAGGAAGATGCAAACTTTAAATGGGATACGAAAAAACTAATATTTATATATATTGAATTATACATTAACCATTTTCAAAAGAAACTTAAATAGCAGTATAGACAAAGTAAAAAGACACCCGAAAGTATGCAATACTTTTTAATTTAAAAGAGGATTTTGAAGTGTTCTCAGTCAAAAAGGTTTTAATATGAAGTATAAATATAGTTAGGTTAAATTCCCTAAACTGTAATAGTACAGTTATACATTTAATAAATATTTTTAAATAAATTTTGTACATTACTACTCCCTGTGATGTTAAGATACAAGATTATGATGTACGGATTCTTCACTTAATATAATTAAAAAAAAAAAAAAAAAAAAAAAAACATAAAGTTTGTAAATACCAAGAAAATAAAAACCAAAAAGTATAGTAAATTATTACGGGCATTGCTAAATTCTTTACAGTTATCACACCATATTATTAAATATTATAAGAACAACCTTATGTCAACTTTATATTTTCTTGTATACCTCTACTTTATATTTCGAAAAATATTTAAGATTCTATTAATCTAATCATCGCACTTCTCTTTCTCTTATGTTGAATGACATATTCCCAAATCTTATTGTACTTCAGACCTGATTCATTCAATTTTAAAGCCAACTCACAACAACTCGTACAGATACTCATTCATACAAACATATCTATCAAAGTTATCTCAATAAAATGGCCTTGCAAATAACTGTGAAACAAAAACAAAACTTAAATGGCTTTTCAAGTTCATCAAGAGCAACAGAAGTGCTGGAAAATCCTTGAAATTCCCCGGGAACAAACTTAAATTGTCAATTATTTAAATTTGCATGTGTGGCAAACGAAACGAAACTCTTATGTGTAACTAGTTCTAATACTCAGATTCCCCAGACCCCCTATAGATCCCTCGCTTGCCTTAAATCCTCCCACACTCTCACATATATAAAGGACTGCTGCGGAGAAGGGTTGTGGTAGCTCTTCAATGTCATTGACTACTCGTAGTGCTTGGCCCCAAAGTGTTGCGAAAACTTTCTGCTTTTCATTTTGTATAGTTGTTGCTCTTATTGTTGTTGTTTTTGTTATTGCTTTTCCAACATCTTGTTGTTTTTGCTTTATTTTCCGGCCAGAGAGCGGCAGCGCATATTACGTTGAACTTTTGTTGTCTGTCATTTGTGTATACTACACAGATTATATATATATTATATATATATATATATTTGTATAGTATATAGCGGACAAAAGAGCGATTCTGCGCTTTATTCGAAAGTCTCGCTCAGTGAGTCACACATTGTCTATACGCGCTCTCTTTCGGCCAGCATTGCCAGACTTTAATTATTTGATTGGCAATGACTTGTGGATGCTGTTACAACAGACGCTCTGCCCGGCACATTGCTTGCAACACCCACAACTCCCACTACTGCCACAACAACAACAACAAACCATTGGCCCATTTCGGTTTTCGTCTATAGAAATTAGTAAGTTGTGTATGCGACCTTGGCTCGTTATGTCAACTGATTACTAATTGTTTATATACCCATATTGTTAAAGATATTCGAAAATGATTAATAGCCTCAGTCTGTTAAGGACTGCGACATTAGGTGCTACAAGAATTTAATGTTCAACTACGAATAAGATATCATCCATGAGGTAAAATGTGAGTTTATAATATCACAATCGTTTTTGAAGTGACTGTAATATCTCTATAATAAAAAAAAAAAAAAAAAAAAAAAAAACTATAATATCTCTAAATGTTAAAATAGTTTTACAGAATGATGTAAAAAAAAGGGACCAGCTATGAAGCAGTGAATAGCATTAATTTTGTCGAGTAGCGTTGACAGATCAACCTTCTTGCGGATCAGTTATATTATATTTTCGTAAAACCTCGAAATCTCAGTATACTTAGCGGTTCTTCAGTCACTTATGTGGGTGTGGCTTATTTGAAATAAACCTAATTGGAAAATACCTTACAGACACCTTCAAAAGGACTGAGCTCTCGACGTTTACGACAAACGGAGATGGTTAGATCGACTTGGCTTGCGAAAATGATCAAGAATATGTGCACAAATATATTTTGTGCGATCAGCAACGACTCCTTTTGCTTATTATAGACCAGTTTCACTGATTGAAGACATAAATATGTGGGAAAGGCCACTATGTAGAGGCTTCATAGAAGTATCTCCTGCAAAAGATTGCTTTAATAAGAGGCCAAAAAAAAGGCTTCTATGATTAAAAGTAGAAAAATGTATGGATAGATAGTTATGAAAACCGAACTTTTAAATACAGGAAAGTTTCTGTAAGAAAGAGTATAGAGGCTGTGAAAAAGTTAATAAAGAAGCGACGGGGGACAGGCATTTGCAAGTGTGGTTCATCTGAGAGGCCCTTACTTTAAGTAACATGGTTAGCATTAAGAGTTTCAAAGGAAGATTGTAGCATGGGGACTGCAGTATAATAGCATACCATAGCATACTTTTAGGATTCATATTCGTTTTAAGTTTTTATATTTTTTTATTTATTTATGTATTTTCTTTTTAACTATTTATTGAACGAATTTTCTTAAATGGACTAGCGTACTATTACCCTTTTTAGACAACTTAATCAAATCTGTATCAATTATAACGATTCTTAATATCTATGTTATTTACGAAGATTATATACGTGTAGTATGAGTATTAAAGAAATGGAATGATATGGTAATAATATTAAAGTAAAAACTTTTCACTTATGTTCCTACTTCATTTATTTTTTATAGTGTTTGGTAATTCTTAAGAATATTTCTCCACTCTGTGATGTTAAGAGACAATATTATGATGTACGGATTCTTCACTTAATAATAATAATAAGAAAAAAAAATAATAATAATAATATTAATAATATTGAGTATTAAAGAAATGGAATGATTAGGTAATAACATTTATTTATTATTATTTACCAGGATTTATGTCAAGTCCGGGTCAATCAGGTCTTGAGAATGGTGGCGTTTCAGTCTTCTTCTCGTTCTTGTCCGATGGCTTTGGGCTGCAATACTTAATCGCCTAGCTAGGCTATTGGATTGAGATTCCAGTCTATCATTGTACTTTTTCGGTATCTCCTGAATCCTGACCCGAGTACTGCGCCCAATGTGCAAGCCTTTATTCAGCCGCCCCTACCTTTTGTAATAGTTGACCTCCTTCGCCTTAAACGAAAATTTAGAAAGGAATTTCCAAGAACAGGAGATGTCCGAAACCAGCAGATTTACAGAAGGTTATCTAATCGGCACCATAAAATGCTGACCCACAGAAAACAGCGCCAGATAGACAAACTTTTAGAGAACTTGGGCACCGACGCCTCCTCCAAATTCTCTCGGTGGAAAATCACCAAAAGGTTCAGGGGTTTAGGCTTTTCAGAAATCCGCTATAAGGAGCCCGTCTGGTGGCTGGTGCCGCACATCACAGGACAAAGCAGAAGTGTTTGCAAGCAACTTGGAACAAAGATATAAGTTTTTATATGAACTGATTTGTTTTTATTTTGATCAGTTGCTTCACAAAATTCCAACTATAAACTGTTAAGAACCACAAACACACATTGCTAACTACTATAGGGTATATTCCACATCAATGTTGTGGACAGGTAGGTATGTTACTGCCATATCATCATTATTGACGCGTAAATGTGGGAAATGTCAAAACCATAAAGAACACGCGGTGCGCGCCACAGAGTCTTCCTCGGTAACGCCTATGTGAAGCCACAGTAGCAATAACAACAACAACAACCATAACTAGAGAAATCATCATCATCATTATCATCATCACTGGAGTCATCATCAACGACATCGTTGTCAGGCCACGTAGCCATAAATGAATCTGTCATATTATTTCGGCAATGATGTTGACAACAACAGCAGCAACAACAACAACAACAAGAAAACAACAACAACAACAGTAGCTACAAAAATCCCCCAGTGTGCAATATTTATCATGTCACATAATATTTTTCTGGCATTTGCACGTTACACAGCGCAACCCACAAGCCGGGGCAAGAAAATAGAGCCAGGCAACATACTACCCTTCCATGCCTGGCCTTCCCTTCGCGCCACCCACACCCGCCTCTGCGCTTAAGCAGCTGATAACATTCTGCACACACGCAACGGGAACAGCAACAACAACAACAAGGGTAAGAAGTAGCGGCAACAGAAATCACAACCCCTTCGCTTTGCTGCCAAACGATGTGGGCGGTCGCTGGAGAAGGGGGAGGGGAGAGTAGACGGCCCGGGTGTAGGATGAGAGGGGGTGTGGGTTTGTCCCATCAATTGCAGTCATCAACCACCGCCAGTTTTGGCAGCTGCCAGGACGACGTCTGCTTTGAGTATATCGCCCACTCTGCTCCCTCCCTGCCTCCCCACTGCCACTGCTCATTGAATTTTCTGCTGATTTCATTTCGACTTCTTTTGCTCCGCTGGGAACAACTTTCGTTCGCAGAGACCGAAGCTGACGTTGATGAGTGCGCTGATTGTTGTTGTTCTTCTCGTTGATGCTGCTGCTGCTGCTGTTGTTGTTGTTGCTGTTGTTGGCGGTGGCGTCTGTTTTGGCTGTAAATATTTTTGGCAATTGTCGTGGATGTGCCCCTTCCTCGTCAGACTCTCACCCGCTTGGTGAGCAAATTAATGATGCTTTCCCTTGAAAAGGGAAAATTCCTTCCAGGCGGCAATTGCTTATAAATTAAATGACTTCGTTGCTGCCACTGTTTTTGTTGTTGTTGTTGTTTTACCCTGTTTTTATCACACTATTTAGCCTAATATATTAACACTTTCGTTGACTGGTTGCTTGCTGGCTCTGTGTGTGGGGTGTTGCCATCCTCGAGGGGTTGTGGTTGTTGCTGTTGTTGTTGCTGCTGATGATGTTACTGCTGTTGCTGCTGCTGTTGCTGCTGCTGTTGTGTTTGCTAATGAAGACATTAAATTTAAATTTGTTGTCTGCCATTTGCATTTATTGTATTTGGCAGCTTAAAGTATTTGATACCTTCATCAGTGTCAAAGGTCAATGGAGGTCACAAAGTTAACTTGAATCAGGCAGCAGTGATAGGCGAATTTCAGGACATTGATTATGATTAACTGGTATTGAATTTCATTTAGCTAATAGATGAGGATTAAAGGTGTTTCCATTCTTGATTCAGTAGGACAACTATTAAGAAAGCTACAGTCGATAGTGCCCGACTTTTATATACCCACTACCCTAATTGTTAAATCAAATTTCAATGTTGATTTAAGCTCATTCAACAGAGTATAAAAAGAATTGTAAAATAAAAAGTGTGTCTGAAGCGGGACTTTATACTGGGTCTAGTACTAGAAATGAATACTTAAATATCTTTCAGATTTACGGTCCGATCTTAATGAAATTTTCACAAAACTTCCTTAATAAAATGTTCTTTATATACATATGTCGAAGAAATGCCTGCTACATACATTGTCGGTTGTTATACCCTTCTACCCCATATGTAGAAGGTATAATGAGCAGATGAAATGATAATGGGATCTACCAAGTGTATGCCAATCTGTGTCACAGGCAGCAGAAGATTCAAAAGAGTTCGTAAGGAGTTTAGGAATTCTTCATGAGCTTCGATCTTCTCCATCATCACCGATTGATCTTATCTACCTATTATGTTTTCAGTCTAGACTTGTTATCTATTCGTTCTCCTCTTCCTTTCTTTTCGTTTAACACCCAGTCTTCCGCTCTAACTGTCTATCTTCACTTCTTGACTGCCTTTGTTCTTCTTCAACTACCTTTCTTCTCGTCTGTTTACCTATCTGTATGTTTCTTTCTTTTCAGCTTACTTTGATCTCTCCATAAGTACAGGAAGTTCCGTGCAAATTGGCAGCACGATTCGCTTTAAGGGTGACCATTCTTGCACTTAAACTCTGAGCTTATCATTAAGGCAGCCACTAAGAAATGCATTGAGAGCTGTCTCTTCCTGCCTACCCCAAACTATAGCGTAGCCTGGCTTTGACTGTGCACAGTGGAAATTCTTGAGACTTGAGGCCGAGTGGTTGCTCCAGCATTGGAGCATTTCATCCATCAACACCTGCAGTGACTGGCAGCAGTCGGGGCAGGGCAACTCTGGCAGAATCAAGTCAACAAGCCGTTACTAAGATGAGAGCAGAGTGCAGAGTGCAGAAAGAGAGAATGGTGAGAGGGAGAGGGAGACATAGCAATAGCAGGGGCAGAGCGAGCCGCACTTAATGCGAACGCAGCTGCCCAAGTACCGCAAGTCGGCGTCCTCCTCAGCACCAGCTCAGCATCAGCGTTAGCATCGTCGTCCTTCTCGGCAACACTCTCAATTAAAATGTCCTCGCTTGGTAAGCGTAAACGTTCAAGAGGCCATGAAAACTCCTTATTACACAGTGTCACAGAGCAGTCCGCGCTGGGTCGGTCCAAGAACCACCCGAAAGAAACCGCAAACCACTGAGTTCTAGTGAGTTCTCCTACCCCTCGCCACCCCGTCCACCTTCATGATGCAACCCCTGACGAGGACGCGGCTTCGGCTGCACCTACTACGTGTTAATAACGCGAAATGCGCTGAACATTTTTGTATTTTCAAGCACGCACTTGAGCGCGCCACGCCTCACTGCCCCCTCGCCACCGGTGTGACCCCTCCCAGCACTGCACTGCTGCAACTTGAAACACAAAACGCGCCACAGAAAATCATTGAGCGAGTTGGCAACACTCGGACTCACAGTTCGTGGGTTAAAAACGAACTGCGACTGTTTTGCAGCACTTTAAAAATGTTTTCTTTTTGCTGTTTTCGGGTTTTTTCAGTTTTATCATTTTTCATTTTCCTCGTTTCCCTTCCGTTTTTTTTTTTTTTTTTGTTTGAAATTAGAAACATGTCAAATATTTGCGGCCAAGAAAGCAAAGAAAAGTGTTTGGACAAGTTGACGCCAAGCGAGATGAAGCATGGGAAATTTTAAACCCAAATGTCAGCTGAACCACTTAAAAGCCCCTCCTGCAACCGCTCTACCACCCACTACTTTCTCCCCACACGCCCTTCCTCACTCCCCCTGTTTGCTTTTGGCATATTGACTGGAGAAAGAAATAACACACTGATAAGTATTTACACAAAATACAAATCGCGAGTGCCCGGCACAATTTCGAGTCCCCGTCTCAAGTCCCGAGCTCCCTTCCAACGGCCCCTGTCCCGCCCAACACAATTCTTGCCTCGAAAACATGTGTCTCGCTTACCCATTTTCTATGTACACAATTTCCCACATGCGAGCAACGCTTTTCTTGTCTGCTCTGCCTGCTGTGGCCTCCAAAAAGTTCTTATTCGCCTCGGCTGCTTGGGGCAATAAACGTCAGTTGCGTGTCAGGGCGCATCTTTTGTATATTGACACCTCAATAGCGGCTCTGTGGCGCCCAAGTTGAGAAGTTGCCACGCAGGGAACGACCCTCCTTTGGTTGCGTCAGGTGTGGCATGTGGCATGTGGCATCGCGTGTGCGACATGTGGCAGGATGTATTTTGATTTTATTGCAATTGAAACTTTTGCAGTCGGACAAATCGCTAAAGTTATAGATACACATACAGGCCTCCCTCTCCATGCCTGATAAAGGTAATCGCTGAGCATTATTCTTTCGCGATGGAAACGAATTTTATGCAATCAATCAAACGTTTCATAATTTCAAATTCATTTAGTGGTTGATAAATATTAAAATTTTCAGAAGCAGTAGATTCTAACACGATTTATTATTGTTCAAATATAATGCCAATAGTCCTTATCTTATTATAATAAAACTTTAATAAGAAGATACAGCTAATATTCTTCCATAAAATATTAATCACAATTTCAGTATTTATAAATTTTTTTTAGTATATAATATTTATTCTTTGTGCAAAGGTAATTCTCTTTAGAAAATACAGATTATTTTATAAGCTGCTATTATTTTGATCGAAATAAAGATAAATCTTTTGTTATAAATTATGCTACCTTACAAAGTGAACCCTGGTAAGAACATTTTAATAAATATATTTGTACAGTATTTGTAATTTATGTTAATTTAATTTATGTTTATTTTCTTATTAGCAATTGACAGTCTAATTTACAATCAATCGTCATTATTTACAGTGCCCCGTAGGAAGTATTACAAAATAATATACACCAATTTCTCATTTTAAATATATTATTACACCACATACCACTAATTGGCTCGTGACTATGCAAATTTGGATAATCGCATGTTGATCTGGCAACTTTGTTAATCGATATGCACGATAAGCGGTCTGTGATCGTTATGTTAATTAACAGAGTACGCTACATTGCAATGTTACCTTGTAGTGTGAATTAGGAGTTAAATTTGAATGGTTGGCAACCATCTCCTTCGTTAAACCAGAATTAAATATTTGCAATTTATTTCAAATAATACAAATTTAATTGCTTTTAAATCTCTGTACATATGAAATACTGAATCCGATTAAGTCCACAACAGACGTTAGAGTTGCGACAAGGTTAAAGCTGATTTCTATCAATTGCATTGGCCATTGGACAGTCGCATGTGCCGTGATTAGCGATAGCATCAACATATTAACGACACGGGTGCAGAGAGGACACGGGACTGGAGAGCAGAGGAGTATAAGGTCCGCTCGACTAATAGAATTAAACTGATAGCTAAGTCAAACATTTAACACGCAGGCCTGCACACATGTCACAACCCAGAAGAAGGAATAAAAACTATGGCGTACGACGACCCCTTTTCATGTGGTCATGCACAGCGACCCCTCCACCAACATATATCGCCTCCCCCACCCGAGTTGTTGCTTCCCCCATTGGTGCTACAGCTCTGGCAACTGGAAACTTATGTCAGTGGCACGCGTCGTCGGCACGTGACCTTAACATGAAAATCACGCGCAAGATCATCACCCCGAGGGGTAGAGTGGAAAGAAATAGTAGATGGGGTGGGGGGTGCACGAGACGCACTCACTGAGACACGACGCCTTACAGATGCTTTTAAATTTAAATCGAATCAAATTGATTTGCAGACTGCTTCCAATTCTCTGACACCCCCTCTTTCTCTCTTCCTTCTCCTCGCTCTAACCCCTCCTGCTGTGTTGGAGTTGCTTAATTTCGTGCAGTGTCAATAGGCACGCCCACTCAGAGCTTTTCGGGCAATGCACGACCTGAGGCGTTGAAACGCCGTGTATCCAACCGGCTTGTTTGCTCCGGCCTGCCCGGCCCTTTGTTTAGCCATTTGACAAGTGTTTTGACAATATTTATTGAGCCAACCTCCGCCTCCCTGCAGCCCGCCCGCGCAGCTGCCGTTCCCCGCCCTCGTAATTTGATTTGAGTTGCCTTGGACACGTTTCTGCCTAATGGAGTTGCTCGAGTGGCGTGAATTTCAATTAAATTAAATCAAAATGTTGCATTTTTTATTAAGGCCATTAACACGCAACGAGTACGAATACGAATACGAGTGCTGGAGTGAGTGTGAGTGTCAGCTTGAGTGCGAATACTGTTGTGAGTGCGAGCAAGGGTTCTCTTCTTCCTAGTTAGGCAAATTAAGTTAGCATCCGGGCATCAGCACTCGCATCTTAATATGCATGAAGAAGTGCCACCTCGACAGGGTGCCTACCACTTGGCGAAGGGTCCCCAGTCAGTTTGAGTGCAGATAGCGGACACAAGAAGGCGTGGCACCAGACACTTCATTCCATCTGCAAATGTATCTTCATATTTGTCGTGTGGCGTTGGATTTTTCTTATTCCCTTTACATTTAATGAAAATCAAATCAGATTCGTACTCACATTGACGATCTGCATACAAATTTGTTTAGGTAACCAAAATAAGAAAAGGTTTTTGCCAGTTTCCCAAATGCATTTAAATGGAGTTAGATTTAAATGTAGAATTAATATGAATAAATGAATATGCAAATTTACCCGAATAATGGCAACTGTAACACAGTAAATCCGATCTTAAGATTCTCAGAAAAACCATTTTGGAAAAAAATACAATAATAACTATCAAAGACAAAATCTTCTGCACCCTGTTGCGTTCTCACTCTTTAACACACTGCACACTAAGCAGTATCGCAAAAGAGAGGCATAAAGTCTAATATTGTAGATATCAGGCTGAAGTCTGGTATACATATGTATATAATAACATAATAGCTGAGATCGGCGCGTTCATCCAGCCAGGACTCGCCTAGTTATCCTTATCAAGAATTTATAATTTTAATTGATCTGACAAGCCTTAGATTCATTAAAAATTTATTTTAATGGTACTTATATTTAAGATTATAATATAACTGATTGTTCCTATGACAGTAGTCCGATTATTATGAAATTTTAAAAGCTCAAATAGAAAAAAACTGATGTCGTATTATTATTATTACATAGGAGAGAAACAGTTAGAAAGCGTTACTGCGACCAGATTCGCTCTTTTGTTGCTAAAAAAGCTATATAACAAAACAAAAGCTTGATTAAACCATAATTTTAATTATTATTTATTATTGTTCAATTTAAACATAAAAATTTCTTGAATAAAAATCGAACAATAAAAATTATTATTTTTTATTAAAAACAAAATGTTGTTTTTATTTTAAAAATAACTATATAATTTTCGTTTTAAAATTGTATTTTACAAAACAAAATTATATTTCTTTCATAACGAGCCAATATCTTAAGAAATAATGACTGAATAATGGTACTGATGATTAACAACTTCATGAATCAAGTTTTTTTTTTTTAATTATTTTAATAAAATTTTTAATTTTTTAATTATTTTAATAAAACACTTACACTTACAATTTCTAACTGCCACTATTTATGAACTTATATTAATATCCAATCTTGTTTTGACAAAAAGTAAATCCGAAGAATATGAGATTTGAAAGTACAATATATGCTGCCAAGACTATATATAATTTTTGTGGTCTCTCATGCCTCATTCTGTCTACACAAACTTAGGTGGTTACCCTTTCTGAAAAATTACAATTGTTGAGAGTAAAAAATGTATAACTTCTCTTATCGCAAGAAAATATTTTTTATGATGTTAAGCAAATGTAATGTCTAATAATAACATATATTACATGTTGCTCAGTAGAGATTGTAGAGAAAGAGGCCACAGTAAAGAATAATACTATAATATAATCGTATAGTATAAAATAATATGTATAATAACTTAAGATCAGCAGCAAGGATGTAACCAAACTAAGATCACCAAAAAAACAACAAAATTTAATATATTAATGTACGAATTAAATATACTACTATACTACGATGTTAAGAAGTACACGTATGTTATAGTAGAGAATAACTTATTATTATAGCAACTATATTTATATCGACACGTAATGAATTTATGTTAAATAAGTATGGGTATAGGTACCCTCATATGGGGTGTAGTAGCTTTCGAATCAGTTCCACTTGAATCGGCAAATAAGAATGACCTATAAAAATGGATATAATTGACGGCATCGTTACGAGGTCAGAGATGCAAAGACTACTGAAGGAAGGATTTCATACGAAGAGTATAAAAAAATTTATAAAAGCAATTAGACTGGGTGCCCACCTTAATGAACCTTTTGAAGATGACGAATCCGAGATGACTGTGTACGAGTTGGTGCTCTCTAAATACGGGTATTTTAAATTTGTGAGAGCTTGCATCAATGCGGGATGTGATGTGAATTACGTAAGCATAAAATTGTGAAAATATAATAATATAAACCCATTTTTATAACTTGACTCTTTATGGTTTAGATAAACTCGGAACTTGGGAAGGCGGCCATTAACTATGTTGCAGACTCCAGGGATCCGAGAAATTTTAAAGAATTGCTTGATCATGGCAACCAGAAGATTGACATAGATTACATATATAATGGTGAGACGGTGTTGAATACGTTGGTGAAAACATTGGAAGAGGAAGAAAGTGATCTGGTCGCAAAATGTATCAGAATGCTGCTTTATTATGGCGCTTCTCCTAACCAACGTGATGGGGAGGGTCTAACACCGTTGGAAAATTTATTCAATAGTCAGACAATGTCCATTCTGTTCCGCTGCAGTTTGGTTACTGCGTTTATTATGAGACAAGACCTTGAGTTTCCACTGTATCGCAGAGGTTTGGAATATTTGCTTAAAAATTCAAACGATTTTTTTACAAGGTTCGAGACTACCTCTACACCCTACCAACCCTACGATATATTGGTTCGCAATTTTATGGATATGAAAGAAGATACACTACTCTTTACGTTGAAACACTATGCGACAGTTTACAAAGGTTGGGATAGGGTAAAAATGCAGCAAAGGCTACTCTACGCGCATATGAAGGATCCGAAAAATTCGCAAAATGCATTAGATGTTGTGATTACTATGACGTCACGTAACTCTCCGGAGGAAAATGAACGTCTTGTCTTGTTGGCTATTGAGGAAGGTAGTTGGAACACCGTGTTGGCCTTACTAAAAGTTCACCGTATAAGGTCATTGTCAAGGAAAAAGCTGCTACGATCGACTATCGGACAAGTTCGGACGCAAGAGTTGCTCAATCGCAAAGAGTACCAGGATTGCCTTATTGCATTACTGGAACATCAGGACAACTTGCTTATCATGATGGATGAAGATGATGATGGTGAGAGCAATCAGAACACGCCGCTTCACTATGCTGTGCAGTGTCGCAATGAGATCGCGATTCGTGTGCTGCTTCGCCAGGGGGCCTCTCTGGGTAAGTGTAATGTGAGAGGACAACTTCCCATCGAAGATATTGAAGAGCATGTGCTGAAAGAGCACTTTGATCATTGCATCACGAATCGCGGTCATAAGCCAAGCCACGTAAACTACGAGATTATCTTGAACTTGATGAACCTCACCAATGAGCAACGTGGCTTGGATCTGAAGCCTATCGCCTATATGGCCAAAACGCCCAGTCTCAGCCCTTTGTTATTGCATCCGCTGATAACATGCTTTCTTAACTTCAACTGGAATCGTCTTACCCGAATACTTTTTACACACTTTTTCGTCTTTGTACTCTTCACTATCGCATTGATCGCGCATATTTTATTGCGTTTACCAACACGGGTACAGAACGATTATCTCATAAATGCCGTAATGGTTTTGTGCTGTTTATACATACTTTATATGCTGGTCGTTATTGTGCTAGAATATTGGTTTTTGAATGACTTACCCCACTGGCTGGACTTCACATTGATCGGGATGGTCACCCTAACGTGTCTGGAAATTGGTGATGAAGAGACTCAGCGCGTTATCGCCATAACAGCCATCTTGATTATGGCACTAAAGCTATCCACTCTAATTGGTGCATTGCCATTAACGACGGTATCGACGCATATGCTTATTCTGCGACAAGTTACGATCACATTCCTGAAGAGCCTTGCCCACTATTTTATATTTCCATTGACCTTTGCACTGGGATTCTATTTAATCTTAAAAAAAGAATTTCTAACATCCTCCGACAAACCGGGATCGTTCATGAAAATGCTCACTATGTTCCATGGCGTTTATGAGAATAATGATTTCAATGGATACTGGAGTTCTTTGATCCTAATTCTTTTCATGTTTATGACTATGATCCTTACCAATCTACTGAGCGCTTTGGCAGTCAGTGATACTCAGGTAAAGCTAGTACTAAATATGCCTATAAACATATATATACTTAAAAAGTTTTATTTAAATGAGATAATTTGGATTTTCTTTTTATTTTTATTTTAGGAAATTCGAGATAAGGTCGAGCTTAATGCCGCCATACATCGAGTACAATTGCTGATGAAATATGAAGGTGTACTGAATAATGATATGAATCATTGGTTTAATGCCTTCATACAATATTTGTTAAGGGTTCAAAGAGATAACACGAGCTATGGGTATTTATCCATACAACCCAATCAGTCAAACATCGTACATGTATATGAAAAGAAGCACAGAAATGAGAGTCTTGAATCGGTTTACAACTCTGACGATGAAGAAAGCCGGGGATTCATAGAGCCTGATAATGAAGACGGAGGTAGCGAGTCAGACACATCGTACAATCAATCAGAAAATTGCATTCAAATTCCTGAAGAATATTGTGAGCCAAACTCAATAACTATAGATAAAGAAACTGTGTGTCTTGCTCTGCAAATTTTACGAGAAAAGTCCAATCGTGATGCCGAAATGCAACGCGAAGAACTCGCAGATAAGCGACTTGAAGACATATACAACATGTTGCAAAACATACTTAAAGAAAGGAAATAAATGTAATTCAAATATGAAGCAAGAATATAAAGGTAAAAAAAAAAAAATATTTACATTTATGTACATACGATATATATATTTATTTAATATATATTTATTTCTATATATTTATTTAACATTTTTATTTTCATTAAAATTAAATTAAATAAAATTATAAAAATCACGCGAAAAGAAATAATATTCTTAAGGGGGAGGCCATCTTTATTTTAAGCAGCACTTGGCAACTCATTTGCAAGCAAACAGCAACTGGTGTGGTCAAAAGGATAAGCACAACGTTAAGTGAAGTCGGCTTACGTTGAGGTGGGTTGAGTTGAGTTGATATGAGTTGAGTTAAGTTGAGTTGAGTTGCTATTGTTGCTTCTTCATTAAGAAATGCTGCACATTGGAGCCATGTGTGAAAATGAGAAGACCAGAGCACTGTGAGTGCGTGTGAGAGTGTTTGCCAGAGAGTGGGGGAGAGAGCGAGAGTGCAGTATGGAGAGGGCGCTCCTTTGAGTGGCAATAAAACAATGCAAGAGTGTTCTGCACATTGGTGGGCGGTAGGTGGCGCCAGCTGCATAATAAGTTGCCGCTACTTGTTGTTGTTCGTTATTCTTGTTGTTGCTACAATTAAAAGAGTTGTCCATTAATCTGACAGGTAATTGCAATTAAAAGCAAACAATAAGACGGTCTGTGCTGCAGCAAAGAAAGTCTATTATCGAGCCACACACGTGCACTTGTGTAATTAAGATATTGCAGGTGACAATGGACGATGAACAGGTAGCAGGCGGCAAAGTGGCAAACAATTTCGAGACATAGTAATTGCTATTGCGACATTAAGAAGGCACCTATTAATGTCGCAACGTTTTACTCATGTTTAAGGGGTGGTTTTTTACAAAAAATGAAAGCATTATATTTGTCTGGTATGTGAGAAAAAATATATTTTTCGATCCAATGCATAGTTTTAAATGCATAGTCTTATATTCACTCCACACCACTACAATCCATACTCATACATTCTTAACACTTTGAAGGCGTTTATCTATGTTTCTGGCACAATTACGTGAGGAGCACCTGATCATCCGATTTACTTTATTTAATTGGCTTTGCAAAAATCAAATCTAAATTTAGAAATTTAAATCATTTATTTATTTATTTTTATTTTTAAGTGAGATAAAAGTGATATAAAGCCAGTAAAAATCTGTTTTTGTTTCCGATTGGTCCATTGCGTTTCAGTACATTTAGGTTATGGCCGTAAAGAATTTCAATACCTTTCAGAAATAATCAGTGATGTGCCGCGTAGACTACACGGTGTAGACTACACGATTGTCTACGTGTCGACAATCGAATGTCGATAATGTTCGAAGACGACACGTCGACAATGTCTACAATGGCTTAGTAAAGAAAATATAATACATTTTATTAAATAAATTTATTTTATTCGTTATCGTCATCTTCTGAAACATCTTTAACTCTTAATGAATAATATATATATGTACAAGTTATTTTGATCTTTCAAATAAAAGCTTATTTCTTGCACATGAATGAACATGAGCCCAGCTCGAAAAAATGCGTTCAATTTGAGCGGAGGCACCAGTATCTTCATCATCTAAAAGTATGAGTTCGCTTCCATCAGAAACGGCGAAAGTTTTACTTGTATCATTTCGATCGAAAGGACTTGTTGCATTCGAGTTTCCGCTGCTTACAACCTTCATACACACGCACTAAATATTCACCATGTTTATTGTTCACTTTGACTAACAAATAACCTAGTTCATCAAAAGCTTTGTTTTTCTTTCTTCCACTCATTTTTAACAGTTCTTTTTAAGATGACAAAGGCGCGATCGTATTTTTTTAGTTTGGCTTCGAGAATATTCGCAATCGATATCGACCGACCGCCTCTTTTATCGAACTCATCTCTTTCAAAAGCTGTCTGCGCGGAGACCAACTCTTCATATTGTCTACATAGTCGACATTGTCGACGCATTCTTGACGTAACGCTCACGACAATCAAAGATGACGCGTCGTGGCCCATCACTGGAAAAAATCAACATTTTCAAACCTTATAATTGACAAGTTTTTTACAAATTAAAGCTGATTGAAGTTATGCAAGATTTTTAAATATCTGATTCTTGGTCATGTTAATTTAAAACTGATAAAAGTTCGATGAAACGCCACAACAATTTGCACATCAACTTTAAAAAAAAAAAAATATTTTAGTTTTATTATGCATGTTTAGATGAATCTATTATTTAATGAATCTATTACTTAATGAATCTATTATTTAATGAAAACCGATGTGAAAAGAGAGTTACAAATTTTGTCGCAAATGTAAAACAAAAAACGCTCCATTTCGTGGCACAGGCAACGTGCCTGTAAAGGATCCTTTATCGCACGCAGAGTACATAAGTTCTCGCGCTTCATTGCTGCTGGACTTCTCCGCCGTCTGTAAATCACAATGTAAGAACTTCTAATTTAATATATGTATATCTTTATATCAGCTTACCATTGATTCGGAAGTATTGCCAAATCTATGGAACATTGGCGGAGCACTAAATGGCTTTTTGAAGAATAGTGTAGGTCCCGTAAAATTCAGTAAATACGACAGTATTTTATTTCGGGCAACAGCTTCATCCAAAGTAGCTGGATTTGTCTTCAGTTCATCAATCCATTCGCTTGCCAAAGACCTCTGGGGTTGATCCATTCCACCCAAGGAACGTTCCAAGAGTTGTATATCACGAAAAAACTGCTTATTTACGTTTATCCATGCGCTTCTTTCATCGATTTCGTTCGACGCGACAATTCCTTGTGGGTTTTGTCTATTAGCATGCATCGCTAATTATCTTGTCGAATAGTATGGATTCTAGTGAAATTTTGAACTATTTTATCATCGAAATACTATTAAATCTAAAATATATGTATAATTTGAGCACGACCTACTTCATTGTGTATAGAAACAGTGTGCACTTAAATTGTGATTTCTTTAAGAACTTTTTATCAAACAGTTATTTAATTATTGATAGTTATTAAGAATTAATGCAATTTTAAAACTGCCGCCATCAACAAGTCGACCATCACGTATAATTGCTGACTGTTTTGCAACTCGCGATGTTTTTTCATTAGTGTGGCAACTCTTTCATTATAATTGCAGTATTTTCCTACAATGATAAAACACTTAAATCAACACTGGCATTATGCACAATAATACTTTTATAATGTTTTTTTTAATGGAATTGCCAATTAAAAATTTGGCATGACAATAATCGATAACAGTGACGTTAGTGTGATTGTTAATAGACACAGCGAAAGTGCCATTCAGCTGTGAATGTTTCTACCCTCATGACAAAAAGTTCAGTGCTATAAAAGTGTTAAAGCGAGTGGTAGTGAATTGTGAGTGCAAACAAAACCTTGCGCGTCGAAAAACAAATGCAACAATAACCCGTAGCAATGTAGCTCAAATTGATTAAATTACCAATAAGCGTGGAAAGTGTCAACGACAGCAGTGAAAATAATGCCAAACAAAATGGTTAAAATATTCTTCAGGTAAATGTAATAGATGTGAAGAGAGAACGCACGGAGCAAGCAAGAACAAGAATAACACAAACACAGCAGAACCAGCAGCAGCAACAACAAAGAGAAAGAGATGGAGAGTTTCGCTGGGCTCTTTGCGTTGCGTTTTTATTTTTATGAATGACGTAAGCGCGCACCGCTTTGTACCGTACAACTCAGCTACAAAACGACAAAAACAACTTTCCTTTATGTGGTTGTTGTATCTGCGGTTCTTTGTTATTGTTGCTGTTGTTGCCAAAAAAGCAACGAGGCAACCAAAAGCTACAAGCAGACGAGCTACCCTCATAGACCGATTGCTATATAACTGTATAAGTGTGGGGCTGTGTGTGTGTATGTGTGCGTGAGAGCTCCTCGCGCATACTAAGCCAAAAAGTGGCGTCGCCAGCTTTTTTTTCTTGGAAAACGTGCTCGACTCGAAAGAGAGAGGGAGAGAGAATGAGCGAGCGAGAGAGGCAGGCGCTTTGGCAGCCTCTCTCTTTCTCTCTTTGTCTGTCTCTTTTACTATAACATTAATTCTTTTTTTGGTCAATGACCTAAGCAACGCTCTTTGCTCCGTTAGTTTTTTCTTGCAGGAAAATATCAACAAATTGTTTATTATTTATATATGTGTGTGTGTCTGCACAGTGTGTAGTGGCCCGTTAGTTTGGGTCAATAAATAGAAGAGCATGGACCTTGATTGCTAACCATATCTATGGAGTATCGCTCGGGGGATTATGTGGTTTCACTGTTGACTTGGCCGCGTGCTGCGTCTCGTCAAGGCGAATGTTGAAAACAATAACAAACGGTGAAGAATCTACAAAATGTTTAGTCAGAATGATCTATTGAAAATCGCAAAGTAATTTGCGGTTAAAACAGATGAGTTTTTTGCTTTTGTTCAAACTGTATCAAGGTCTTTGGCACGAATCGCAAAGAGGTTCTCCAAACATATCACGAAGGTTTTTTTTTTTGTGAGAAATACAAATAATAATATCTCTCGTACGTAATCCTCAATAAATATTAATTTCTTATGTTTGTTCCGTCTTCTTTACTCGTTTACAAGAATGAATTGAGGAAATTGTAAATAAATATGCATTTTATTGCCCCCCATAAATTCTTCTATATACGGAATACTGGATAACGTAAAAAGAAGAATATTCTGATAATGTCGTTCTATACTATGTTTATTAATGAATGTATTTCATTAAAATAAATATTAATTCATTCATGCTTCCACAATTCCCGAAACCGACATTTGTTGAGATTTATAGAATATATAATAATAATTCTCTGGTATGTTTCAAGAATGTTCTGGGAATTTTTCAGAGTCATCTCTCTCCTTGTGGCCTCAGTGCGGTTATGACCCCATTTAGACAATCTCTCATTCAGCAAATTAGTTGTTTCTTTGTTAAAAGTTAATTCTGATCTGTTCGAAATTATTACAATCGGTTTCTGGTATGACATCAACCAATGCCAATTACCGTTACAATATGTACAGTATTAAAGCCTTATATGCATCTAATCAAGCGAAAATTGTGATGCCCGACACGAAGCACAGAATTGCACTATGGCCCCACGACAATATTTATCATTCGGATTTTGACTCATCCGCATCTGAAATGAGAACGTGTTTTTCATGATGTTGTTGTTGTTGCTACTGTTGTCACATTTTGACTATAATCCACTTTTGCACTTAATTTGATGAACGCGGAAACCCACACTTTGCGACACTGACAATGACAATGGCCTGGCTAGCTGCAGTCCGATGATAAATTTAGGCGAAAACAAATACATTAATAAATATCAACAAGAGTTGGCAACAAATAACAACAACAAGTGACAACAACATCGCGTAAATAATGTGTACAGCTTATACAAATAAAAAAAAATATTTTTGCTGCCAGCATTGTTAGCCACGATTACAAAGAAAAACAACTGCAGCACGCGCAAAATAATCTACCCTAACCAGAAAAACAATTTCCATAGGAGATTTCAATTCAGTAAGGTAGCATTTCTTTTGAACCCTATCGCAATGAAGTTAAAGAGAAACCAAAACTACGTCGCCTTATCAAATTCAAATAGAAACAATTAAGACGCAGTTAGATTTTGTATTATATTAAGCGATTAATCAGAGGTTTTATAATTTCTTGAAATCGAACTTTGTTTATATTAAAAATTCAAGCAAGTAAAGAAATAATGTGAAACAGTCACAAAGAAAACTGGACTAATAAGGGAGCTCTGACTGAGCTCATTAGGAATCAATAGGTCTTATCGGTCGATTGACAGATCCCCAAATCAAATAATAATAAAATATTAGAAAATGATAAACATAAATAATAAATGGTAAATATTTGATTGCATACAAATTGGCTTTTTATAAATATTATAAAAAAAATAATATATAAGTACAATATAATAAATAAATAATTGATACACTTTAACAATAAAATATAAAAGAAATTCTAATCAAATAATAATAATCATAAATAACAATGAATATATATCACATAAGGAAAACTATAATTCACTTATTACATCAAAGTACCAGTCCAGTTAGAGTATCAAACACTCCACTGTAAACTGTTTAGACTTCTAATGTGCGCTCATAGGAGTCAAAGAATGAGAAGAGAGCGCGCGATTGAGAGCAAGTTCTGGCGCTCTCTTTGCCTGCACACGCGTCGTCAATGTAAACAAACCGCAAGAATTGTCGCACTATATTATATTTTTGCGAAAGAGAGGAGGTGAAAGAAAAGGCTGTAAGGAAGCCAATAACAAAAACAATTAACATAAAACGGAAATAAAATGCTTGAGTTAAAATGGCATAGCCCGAAATCGAGTGACGGTCGTAAAAGCCTGAAGGTCGTTTTTGTTTGCTCGAGAGCGCGCGCGATAATATTTTATTTTTATTTCTTTTAGTTCTTTTTTTTAAATAAATATAACACATACAGTTTCTGGCGGGTGCCCACTGTGCGTGTGTTATTTCTACTTCTATTTTTTTTTTTTTTTTTTTGTGTGACTGCCTTCGTTGTTTTATCTGCGACTTTTTTGTATTATCCAACCTTTTAGAAACTTATCGTTCCACAGGCGTTTGTGTTTGTGTATATGTGTGTGTTTATATATGACTGGTACTTGATTGAATTGTCGTGAAATATGCGCATAAAATAATCGTGCCAGGCTTATCAGAAACGAGTCGAGCGGAGCGAAGCGAAAAACCGCATAAAGCAAATGGGCAGCAGAATGTGAGCAATGCCACCATAAGGCGACAAACCTTCCCAACAATCGAACAATTTGCCAATCAACTGGCAATCAGCTGCCAATCACCCACACACTCAGGTAAGAGAGAGCATGATGAGAGATGGAAGACGGCGCTCGTCAGTTTGTTTGGCGTGACCGATTTGCAAATGCGTTCAGCTATTTAGTTGAATTGTTTAGATACCCTGTGTGCGAAACTTGCACACTGGGTATATGAAATTTTGTATATTATTTGTACATTTTGAATATATTTTATTTATTTGCAAGATATTCCCATAAAGCTAGCCCAAATAATAAATTGATAATTAGCTAATGACTGTCGCATATAGCGTACCTAATAGTCTATCATTTCTGGCCCAAGCAAATAAAAGCTATTTGGCAACGTAAACAACGACGATTGCTAAACGAACACCTAATTTGTTGCAAATGAGCTGACACAAATAAATTATAAACTTTGATCGCATTACCTTTGTACCTAAGCGAGTATTACGACCAAAATCTGTCGTAATATTTGCAAAGGGTTCAAAGTAAACAAAGTGAAATATATAATACTCATATTTCTAAAACAAATTCCAACTGCTTTACAATCTCGATCAATTTATATCTCCATATGTTCTTGACAGATCCAAATAAATAATGTATTCATATCTCGCGACAATGCTGACACATTGTTATCCGGAATTAGCGATATGTATTCACCTATTTATTAGGGTTCCCTATCTCTCTAACAATAGATAAATCATAAACAATTATATGAACAACCAAAAATAAAAACAACCCACAACAAAATGGCATCATCGCAAAATGCTCATTTAAGGCGCGTACATGACAGCATCAACAACAACAACCACAAGCACAACAAGAAAAAGATTTCAGAAATATTTCTGGCCAAAAAACACACAAATATCTCGTATATGCACATTATGGTTGAGTCGAATAATGTTGTGCGCAAATCTTTTTGAACTTTCGCATGGCACAAGTGCCAAGATCAAACCCTGACATACATACTCGTATTATTGGTAGTATCTGAAAGCAACGCCCTCCTTTTTCTGTGCCAGTTTTTTCTCTATTTTTTAGTATATTTGTTTTGTATGTATTCTGTCACCTACACGCGCTTATAATCTCATTTCAAACGGCGTCAATAAATTATGGTTTGTATTTGTATTTGGCATATATACTGTCATAGAAATACACCCCATATACAATACATATACAAGTGTGAATATGGTAGCCTGTCTTTCACACACGCCCACAAACAGCTGCTGGCAATCACATGAAATCATATTTGAATAGGTTTTTTTTTGTTCTGTTCTGTGACGGAAATACCGCCCATATAAGTCATTTACCTGTTGGTCCTATTCAAGGAGCAGCTATTACCAGTCCACTTTTGGGGTCTTATCTGAGAGAACTTATCTGCATCGATTGTTAGTCACATTTTTGGCCCTAAACAACGACGTCGCCACAATCTAAAATGCTTATGAGTAATCAAAGTAATTCGTAATTAGAAGCAGTCGCTCACTGGTTAGTCATGGTTAGGTTGAAACATCCCCCGGCTATGGGGAGATCCGAACTCATTTCAATAACTTTCATTTCATGTTGAAAGCTAAACAAATTGTTTGAAGCACACAAAAGAGAAAGCCATTGTACAATGGGTCGAAATATAGCGTTTTTCATACAAAATATAATTAGCAATTGATATAGCAATACCCAAAAATAAAGGAAGTTTTTTATAATGTTAGTTTTTTAGAATATATATTATGATGATCCTGATTGTGATCTATTATAATCTCTTGAATTCGCTCCTAATAAATTAACTTAATTTCACACTTTGTGCTTAGAGTACAAAAAAAAATTTAGCTCAAATTTTATTCGAAAACTTGCTGGAACATTTTAAGAAGAAGTATTAACATTCACGGAAATGCATTTCTTCTAGTTTATTTGTACTAAGAATTTTTATTCTAACATACATAACTAAGTTGATATTTGCGCAACAGGGTTAGGAAGTGTACACCTCTCAAAAGGATAGATTTACTTTTCCTTTTAAGGAATGAGCAACTGTACCATATAGAATAACCTCAATATTCCCCACCATATATGGTTTATTTAATGATGTCCATTGAATGCGTTTTTAAACTTTTAATATAATTTCCGTTTACCATAATTGCCGATTTGGTGCCATTGTGCTTGGCTCTGTGGGTTGAGGGGGCTGTTGCTATGAAACTCATTCGATCAATCGATCGCAAATTTCGACAATCGATAGCTGCCCACGCGTACACGGTCTGGATGCTGCAGTCCGCACGAAAGACTAAGACAGACAGCAATTTGATTGAATGTTTGTTTTGAGAGCGAGCAAAAAATAAAACGAAAACTCAAAACAAATAAAGAGCACAAACGAAAGAAAGAGAGAGAGAGAGAGTGTGTTTTAGTGCGGGCGCACCAGGCCAAGAGCGAACACGACACACGTGCGCTCTCAATCGGGTCGGCTCTGCGCGCCACTGTCGCAATCGTCGTCGGCGTTCGGCTGTGTCGTTGAGCTGAGTACTTCTGCGCGCTTTGTTGTGCTTCTCTGGATTCATTCGCCTTCGTTGGCTCGACGTGTTCACAACGAGACAACGTTGCGTATTCGCCGTGTGTGTGTGTTTGTTCCTGACAAAAGCTGCGCGCTACGAGTGCTCTTTGTGCTGTTTTTTTTATAGTGTCCGTGTACGCGTGCCTGGGTGTATGTGTGTGCTGCGTGCTGCGACTTCCGTTCGTAGCCAAATATACCTTACATAAATCGACATACTCACATAGAAATCATTTCTAATTTTATACAAATTATACGCGCATACCTATAAATTGCGCTGCCCTGCCCGACAACGCCCTGCAATAAAAAGACAAAAACAAATAAATTTATATAAAATACTTAAACGTAAATATTTGTTCATAAAACACATACAAAGTGACACAAAATGAATATCAAACAATTTGAAAACATGTTTTTTTGACTTTTTTTATTTGTTTGCTTCTTTTTCCACCGCATTTTCATACATATACCAAAAAACTGTTTGTTTTCTTTTGGACGCACACAAATTCTTTAGTTGAAAGCGAAAGCTGCGTCCGTAAATGTTGTCGCCGGCGAGTTAAGGCTAAACAAAACACAAAAAAAGCTAAATAAAAAATACGAAAAGCAAAATAGCAACAAGTTATGCTAATTTCTAGTAATGGTATCCAAATTTTGCACATGAGCGAGAGAGGAAAAAGCTTAAAAGAAAAGAGAAAAGCTAAAAATTCGACAGATTGCACATTGTTCAATGAACGGCAACAGCAATAGAAATCGATTGGCCAAAATGCGTCTGCAACAGCGTTACAACAATAACAGCAACAACAGCAGCAGCAACATGAACGGCTCGCAAACAATTGGCGGCAACAACAATACCAACATTGGCAACAACAACAACAGCAACATGAATATTAACGGCAACAACAGAATCCACAATCAGCGCGCCAAGTTACTCAACCTCATCAACAACAACAATCGCAATAACAACAACAACAATAGCAACGGTTTCTTAAAACTGCGCAGCACAACAAAATCAACGCCAACAACAACAACTAAAAACCATTGCAAGAGCAACAACAAAAATCAAGCCATGCAACTGGAAAATGATGATGACGGGAACGATGAGATTGTGGAAACGCTAGAGGAGACCACAACAGCTGTGGAACTTCGTTCAACGGCGGCCAATTCCGCCAGCTCATGTGGCAACACTGGATCAGGGAGTCGTGCCTACACGACATTGCGCAGCAACTCTACATCGGCCATACTGGCCGAAGTAGTGCGCATGCCAGGCCTGATGGGCAACACTTCCAGCATGTTATATGCCCGCCCCCGCACCCTCAATGTACACAACATCTGCCAGACGCCAGCGCAAATAACACAATTATTTTTTGGGTATGTTTTCATTTTGATTTTGGTTTTTTGTTATCTTTATTTCTATTTTTTTTTTTGTGGTGGCTCTTAATCAATAACTATGTATAATTTTATAATAACAGATCTGTAATAGCATTATCTCTGAATTGTAACTAACATTAGTTTTGATAAATATATGAAATGATAAATTAATCAAAGACTTTAACTAACCAATTAAATAAGATTTTCTTAAAAGTGATCGGCTAAATATTCCAGATTCATAAAAACAAGGATTTCCGATTCTTTCTAGCTAGGTTATGCTGTCTAAAATGTTGACTTTAACTGAACTCCATTAACAAATCTCCGGATATCGATACAAAGTTCTTTAAACAATTGTTAAACTAGATCTACGTCAATCTAAAGTTTCCTAACAAAGCCATTCTGAATCTAATCTAATCCTGATAATGATCGTGTACATAATCAGATTAAAAATATTAAAGATTTTTCCACTTGATCAAAATAGTATAAAGTATTTCATAAATCAGATCTATATATAGGGCTTTCATCAATAAGATGTACTTTATAATGATCGTCTACATATTCCAAACTTTTGCGTTTGTATATGTTGATCTTTATATTGTTGGTTATATCTGAACTCTATTTGCAAATCTTCCACACGATATCAAACTATTAAACTATTTCATGGCTTAGATCTCATAGGAACAGAGCCATTCTTCTGACACACCCATCGAACAAGTTCTTTTATCTTAAGAATCATCAAAATATTTGCACATTATCTAAATATTTATTCCTTCAAAACCAAATTACACCTTACCTTTCTTTCTTTTCTTTCCACGGATTTTATGGCGGTTGCCATAAGTCAAACTCTCTTCAATTGCCCAAGGTCGAAATCGCTTCGCTTTCGCTATATGCATATAAATATTTATATATGTAGACTGTATCGCGCATACCTTATAGAGTATATGTGTGTTACCTTAATTTATGTGCCTTCAAATTGTATTTGTATTGCGTCATATGTGTGCAATGAATGAACTAGTACAAAATTCCACTCTGCCTCAATTTCAATGGATAAATCTTTCTTTTGTTGATCGCAAATTGCCACAATAATTTCGCACAATAGGCTCACAATGAAAGGCTTTACTTGCAATAATAATACAGATTTTTTTCTGCTTGTGATTTATAGTAAATTTTCGTTTAATGAACATTTTGATTCGCTTAAAGCTTTTGAAAAGGGCGTTGAATTGAAATTTATATGGGAATTTGAAGAAAATAAAATTTAAAAATGAATGAACCTAAGGATATCATAATGAATGATCATATATTCCACAACTCACAATGAATTGATATTTCGGGCTTAAGTTATAATTTATAAACTTGTTGACATTTCTCAAAATTTATCTACGCCTCCAATCGTATTCCCAATATATTTCTAAAATAAATGCATTATTTCTGTCATCTGGGAGGGGGCTGGGGGGTTTGTCTGTCTGATATATATAATTATCGCGACATGCAGCTGATTAATCACATCGAGGGCGGCGGCATCTCATAAAATTTGACCACGCCCCAAATCTAATTGCTTGCCTTCCTGGGCGAATGCCCCCTGGTTTCCCACACGCGAAATACTTTCATATTATTTGATACTATATATATATATATATTCATGTATTTGTTTGTGTGTAGGTTGTTCTTTTGCGCTTTGTGTTTCGATCGTTGCACAAAAATACAGCGGCAATGGGATTTTGTCATCGTTATTTTAAAATGTTTTCGTATATATTTTATTTTTTTGCGCCGCTCTCGCGCACACTAAAAATATTCAATTAAACGGCAAGGCGAATATTCAGCTTCTTTTTTGCTGTTTTTTTTTTTTTTTGTCTGTTTTTTCCTCTTTCTCACTCACAGTGCAAAGACATTTTGTCTCCTCTGTGAAAATTCAATGAACTTGATCTCGCTTTCTGACTTTTTGCGCGTGTGTTGCATATTTATTATTTATATTTTTTGGGACTAAATAAATTGATTTAAATTTAAAACAATAACAGGGTATTAAAATGTCAAACGCTTTTAAAATATAACGCCTGATACATGATGTATGTGTGTGTCTGGCTTGGTATGTGTTTCTGTGTGCTCGTGTGTGTCTTTCTTATTTGTCTCAATTTGCATATAATAAAGTCATAAGTCAGTCGTAAATTGTCATTTTCATAACATATTTATTGTGCCCGCGGCTAATTGATCAGACAATTCAACAAAACACATTGATGAAGCGAGGCACGACTTTTAAACACCCGCACCCATTTGGTGCAAACTAAATTAACTCTGTATGGAATATATAGGAAAGTACCTATGCTTTAAACTGTGGGAAAATAGGCAAAGAGCTGAGGAAGTACATACATTGAATAAAGGAATAAAGTCTGTGAAACGTTGACGAATGAAAGATACAAGCAAGACAAAGATAATTTTCATTTAAATTGTAACCAATTTTAAGATTCCTCTTATTTTTATGTTTTTCAATTATTTTCTTCACTTTTTATTTCTCTTTTTAAGGGTTTATTTAGTAAATGTAGGCCCTTAATAAATTCCCTTTTCTTAACGATAATTTTTAGCCAGTATGATGTTTAAAAAAGAAGTTTTCCCTCTTTTATGAAGGGTATTCAAAAACGAACGTTGAGATTGTTCAACTTAACCAAATGAAGTTTATGAGCTCAGCTTTTTGTTTTATTTTCTGTTGTTTCTTGTGATTTGTCTTCGCATTCGTCTTTGGGCCAATTGAATTGAAACGTTTGACTTGGATTGCTCGTTCGTGATTCGTTTGACCTTCTTGCAGTTCGGACACGTGTTGTTCATTTGCAAAATATTCATTTCACACACACATTCATGAGTGTGTGTGTTCAGCTTTATAACTGTTGCATTCAGTGAGTAGGTTCCAGTACTGTAGGGCACACCCTGTTGGCGGTCGTTTTAATGTGCCAAATTTTAAGGTTTCTAATTTTGTTTTTTGTCGAATAATTCAAAAATTAACTCATTTCTGTGTGAGAATCATAAAACGGCAGCTCATTCAAACTCATAAATCACAAATCTCTACGGCTATTAAAAAAGTTATGGTCCGCCGTCCACACAATGCTAAATTAAAAGAGTTGCGTTTATTTCTGCTTCTTCGTGGCCCCCATTTCCCCTCGTCTTCATTGTTTCCTTAATTCAATTTGTTCAGTTAAAATGCTCAACAGTCTCCAATGTCTCAGTTGGTTAGTTTCTCTTTATTTCATTCATTCATTCAATAAATCACGCATTGACCGGCAGCCTCGTCTTGCATATATACTTTATAGTGTATATGTATATGTATTTTTTATGAGTTTATCAGAGGCACTTCAATTTAGCAAAATGCCGCATTCTTTTGTCAATTGTTTCCAGTACTCTACTATACTATGCATTATCAATGAATTTGTTATTACTTTTTATGTGTGTTTGTTTGTGTGTGGAGTTTTTTATTCCCATTCCGCATCATTGTATGAACTGCATTTATCGCCATGGCAAATATAATGAGTACTCATAATTGCGTCGTGATATTATGCTTTATTTTTAACTTGATTATGGCATCGTACAAAGAGTAACTACTACTGCCAACGAAGATAATAATTAATAATAATAAAATAATAGAATAATATGGCAATCTTCTATAAGCAAACATTATGCTAATCGTCTGGCATTTATCTTTGTTTGAGCTGCAAAGATATAATATATCTTCGAAAGGCGTGACTACATTTAGTCTTCGGATAAAATCAGTTAATTAATCCAACATGATGAGTGCGACAGAGTAAAGTTTCATGGAATCAACAAATTGATTAACACATTAATTAAAATCGTGTCAAAATATGTACACCAATTTACGGTATATCAAAAGCCATTATTCATGCATATAGTATTGCTGTGATATTTCATCCAAACAATGCCAGGTAAACTAAAAAAATTTAGTGCTACAAACTATTTCTGACCTGAATATTGACAAAAACCATAAAAATAACTTTTAAAACTTATCCTAACGGGGATTAGCTATCTTTCAGCATCAACAGATTGATTAGCACATCAATTCACACCGGAACAGCTGCTCTCACAGATAACATATACAAATATTGATTTGTTTTTATCTTGACACATCTTTTCAGTTATTTTTTAAGTGTATAACGAAATATTTGCTTTAAATTAGTCACGTACAAACAAAATATATGTTGACGAAGCTGGATTCATTGATCTTGGTTCTCCAAGTTTCCTTGAGTGTAGAATACATTTTTTCTGGGACTGTAATTACGCTTTCAGAGCCTCAAGACTTTGATATCGATTGACTGCATAATTTACTGAAAACTACAATAGTTCGTATTCTGTCTCAATGTAGAATCGGATTGAATAGAACCATAGTCGCAGTAGCAATCAACAACAGAGAATCGTTTCCAATTTAAATTTGCAGTCAATGTATTTGCACTTTGCCCCCGTGGGCGGGAATAAACCATCCGCAATTGGGGGATAAACAATAAACGTCATTTATTGTCTATAAATATGAGTATTACGCGAATGTTATTATTCATTTGTCGGTAAATCGATTAGGCAAATTATTTGCCACTTAATTTTCACACAAAATGAGCATTCGTTGCGGAACTACGGCACGTTGGCTAATAAATAATAATTAATGTTGTGGAAAATGCATTAATAGACACAAAGTGTGCACACACGTGGCCACACACACACACACTCACAGTCACAGAAACACATTCAGATATATTATTCATTCAGTTTTCAATCGACAGAATCGTCAGAAACGTGTAGTAAACAATCGCACAATCGAAGAACTGCAGACATTGCCAGCAAACATAAATAATTATCGAATAACTATCGAGCAAATTTTGCAGCAGCTGCAGTTTGCTAAATATAGCAAAGCTCGTCACAGTTTCTTATAGAGTGGGGCCCCTAGCCAGCCCCCCAATCGACTTCCCCGCAATGTGTATACGTAAGCGAAAGGCCAAGTTTCCGTCTCGGATATGTAACGAGGGTTTTAGAGCCAAGTGCTCGACAAATACGGCCGATAATGGTAACAATGTCGTTGCCTTATATAGTCCATATATACAATCTGGATGAGCCAATCGCTTCTTTTAGTTGCTGCTGTCACGCTTACACAAATAAACCGCGGGGCAATTAAATAACGATGACGATGACGATGATGAGGATGGCGATGGTGATGGCGGTGGTACAAGAACGTAGCACTTATCGATAGCTATTTTTAGAAATGCAGAGCTATAGAGTAATAAGAAGAGAAGTATGTTCGATAGTGATGTTATTGATAGGTGATAAAACAATAATCGGGATAATACGAGTATTAATAGCTAAATTTAGAAAGTAGTAAGAACGATAAAGCTTATTGTGATGATTGAACCATTTATCGATGATGCTAATAGTGTTTATCGATGGCTATACTAAAAAAAGCAAATCCAAGAGTCGAATAGTGTAGTAAGATCGATACTGATATTATTTATGGGTTACTGGGAATGTACGTAAATGATGATGCTGCTAGTGATGGACTAAACATTTATCGATGGCTAGAGTAATAAGAAGAGAAGTATCTTCGATAGTGATGATATTGATAAGTGATAAAACAATAATCGGAATAATATTAATAGCTAAATTTAGAAAGTAGTAAGAACGATAAAACTTATATTGATGATTGAACTACTTATCGATGATGCTAATAGTGTTTATCGATGGCTATACTAAAAAAAGCAAATCCAAGAGTCGAATAGTGTAGTAAGATCGATACTGATATAATTTATGGGTTACTGTGAATGTACGTAAACGATGCTGCTGCTAGGGATGGACTAAACATTTATCGATAGCTTAATCGAACTATGCAAATAGGAGCTATAGAGTAGAGTAGAAGAAACTAAACTGATGTTATTGATGGATGATGGAAATGTTATCGGTAACTACATTTATCAAGTAGTAAAAACGATGATGACAAGAAAGATGAGCAAAGCATTTATCGATAGCGGATTTTGCTATAAATTACAAACTCAAGGCTTCATGCCGATAGAGATGGGTGAAACATTTATCGATTGCTAAATTTAGAAATGCAGAGAGCAAAGCGTTGCCTTGATCGCAAGTGAATTTCGCTTTTCAACACTTTATTATCGCTATTTTCGACACAACACACACACACACATTCCATAACGCCCATGGTCGTAGATCGTCTTTGTTTATGCTCTTCTGGCTTGCACTTGATTTTCATGGCCTGCTCGAAGAGTCTCAGTGCCATAATTTGTATACAAAATACACACACACACATATGCGATTATATTGTTTAACTAATTTTTTGCATTATAATTATGTGTATTTTGTTTTATTTACGCGCGTCGCGTTCTAAAAATATTTCGAAAGAAAGTGTGAAAATTGAGGGCCGACGCAAAGGCTACCGTGTTATAAGCAAAGCAAATACGCGCCACAAAATTAGCAAACAAAATCGTTAAAAAAAAGCGAGCAAAAAAAAAAAAATATTAATGCAAATTTGAAGAGCGAAAAAGAAAAGAAATCATACAAATCTGCGCCCATTAAATCATGTGAGTGCCAAGGAATATATACGATATCTCGTGTATATACGATATAGAATATTTTCGCATGGAGGCGTATTTGTCTGCTGTCACATTCGGTTAAGCCGATGCCTTTTGTTGTGCAGTTTATTATTGACATCTAGACGATGCTTAAGTTCTATATATTTAATAGGATTTGCGATTTATAGCAAAGCGTTGAAAGCTCTGCGAAATACAGTAGCTACAGGCTGAGTTCGTTCAGACAGGCTGTCTTGTGAGATGAGGGAGTGGAAGATTTACTTTTGTAAGTGAATTCCAGTAGCTAGAGTATTCCACTCGAATGTCGAATAACATTATTCAGCATTATTAGTATGCAGTGGGGAAGAGTCATGATATTTTACATAATTTCTTTGAAAGTTTCCTAATTTCACTCCGGGATCGATGACTTGACATGACCCGAACAGTCACTGACCTTTCTCGGTCGATTACTCATGGGATAGATCAAATTCTGACTAATTGCGTGACTGTCTTCTTTGTTGGTTAGCCGAATATGATCTCATCCTCATTGGTATGGGATGTGGATCAAATCGGATGTTGTCTTATCTTCATGTAATAATCAAAGATTGCCGCCATATATATGTTTGTATGTATGGCATATTGAGTTGAAAGCTTTTCTGAGACTTTGCCCTTATTAGTCACAGCTTTAAAGCTCACACAAGCTCGACTTGTCAATGCTGTCACACCCACTCGCACAACACGACAATCACCTGCCCATGCTGATGGAGCTCAGTTCGTTTAATTAAAACGCTGCGATTGCATGTGGCCTCAGAGTGAGCAGAGCAATCGATCCAGCAACAGTAACTGACTCACATGGAACATTTCACTGATTTGCATTGGCATTCGACATTCTGAAACGGGCTGGAAAACAAATCAATTAAGTAAGCTACACTAGTAATGCAACGACTAATAAATACCCTGTTGAAAACGAGAAGTTAGTAAAGCTGTGATGAATATTATTTAAAATCGATTAAACGACTTCTTAGAAATATGTAAAATGAAAAAAAATGTGTGGAAAGTATGTTACTGTTATAAATATGAAATAATATTTTAATATTGAATGGTGTAAATTAACAACTGTGCAGTACCCTGTTATTCTTTATTCTGGCGGAGGAAAGATTCCTTCTTTCAAAAATATAATTTGTATATTTAAAATAGTTAAATATATTTTAAATATTATTAGAACACAAATGCAAATGAACGAATGTTCCATATAAAATATAATTTATTTATTTTCTATATATTATATATCTGTTTGTCCAAATTAACTTGCATTTCACGCACTAAACTACAGAGAGTATAACCACTTGGCAATTGCACCAAGCTGACTAACTAACCTTGCGCAAATTAGTTTTTGGCTCCAGATTAGAGTCAACTTTCAACACATATCGACATGCTCTCTCTCTCTCTCTCTCTCTCTGTCTGTCTTCCACACACACGCTTTGTATTTTTGGGGTCTGTGGCCGAATGGCGCATGTAACCCATTTATTTTTGAAATGTTGACCTCATAACTAGACGCAAGTCAGTCGAGCCTATGCCTGGCGTGCTTTAAAATCGAAATTGACAGCCCCCTCTACCTCCTCTCCACCCCCCCAGTTTGCGGCAAGGGTAGTACGCAGCGATGACAGCGTCCAAATGTGTCGATGACAACTTCATTTTGAGAGACAGCCGGGTGTGACAGACTGACGAACAGAAAAAATTTCTGCTCGGATTGTGGGTTGGCTTTGTTCTCAACCGACAGTCGACAGTCGGTCGGCCTCTCGCTATCGATACTTTCAATCAGAAAACGATAATTCATGACATCATCAATCGGCAACAGGCCGTAACATTGGTAGAGAGAGAGAAAGAGAGAGATAGAGAGAAAGAGGGGAAGCAATAGTGTGGTGGGAAAACGAGAACTCACTGTATGCTCGAGTGGTTCGCTTAATTAGTAATTTAACACAATATTAAATAAACGAAGCGCTACCCCCGCCCGCAACCTAACTATACCCATGCCCTACCACCACTACTACTACTACTACTACGTTTCCCCTGGTACGCCCCATGTAATACCTATAAATACCACATTGCTATAATCCACACTGCTGTTGTGCGCCGTAGTAGAGTCAGCGACAACAATTCTTGCCATGACATCAAAATTCGTGCGCCATAAAAAATTCACTTCAACTTTACTTTAATCGGCATTTCATTGAGTATATTTTCCATGTGCTTGTTGTTGCCAGACTTCCCGAGACTGGGGGAAAAGCACTGCACTGCACACTCTGATATTCAGTTGCCCGTGTGCGCCTCTAAAGTGCGGTCGCTCTTCCCTCTCTCTATCTCTCTTGCTCTCCCTCTACCTCTTTTCGCGTATCCTGTCGCGTTGCCAACCGCAAAACGGATGTCAAAAACTACAACTACAAAGAATAATTTTGTCGCACTGTTTACATTTGATTCGTGTCGGAAACACTGCAAACATTTTGTGAAATATTTTAATTGAGTTCATTGAAGAATTCTTCAAGACGATTGGTGAGCCTTTTTTTTATTGATTTATTGTCAATTCGTTTATCGGATTTGTTGGGATCAGATCTAATCTAAACTCATACAATTTTCCATTATTTATTATTTTTAGTTTTTTAAATATCACTTACAAAACGATCAATCAATCGATCGAAATTTTTACAGTAATTCCAAAGCGTGCCATGAAAATTATAATTAATTTATTTAAAGAGGCCTAAGATACGAAGTAATTGCTGATAATTTGGAAAGTTTTTAATATATTGTAGTATATACAAAGTATCGTGAATTGTTGAAGATCATTATGATATTTAAAAACATTTTAAATTCAACTCTTAATCATTAAGATTAACGTGATCTCTAAAATATTCACTATCAGAGGAGGTTGTTAAAATATGCTACATTTGTAATTCACTTAATGCCAGACACTTCAGAGAAATCTCTATACATATTGATCTTTTCTTGAATAACATAACGATCTGTCGAATAAACATATATTTGTTTCCAACAAAAGTACCGCAAACTAGGGTCATTATCACGAATTGAATTTCCATGTAAAGCATATGTTTGGATAACATAAATTTGGGAGCACAAACACATCAGATTTGGAACCATTTGTGTTTGGTTTAGTAAATTTCCGGGAATTCTGGTTGGTTTGGCGCCCCCTAACATGATATTCCTGGAACAAAAATTGAACTGTTGCTTGACCAGCTGCACTGCAGGCCAATTCGATTGATCCAATTCTACTCCGATTATCACACACACACACACACATGGAAAGCATAAAAAAGCGAGATTGACAACAGCACAAGGTCGTGCGCAGACCTCAACAATGGCGCACTACCTTGAGCAGCTGACATAAAATACTCAACACTTTACCTATTTCCGAGCTGGCATTGTTTAGATTAGATTGCGGCCTATCGATAGCTCGAATTGTAGTTGTGATTGACAAAGGCTAAGAAAGAGAACCAAGAACGTAGAACGAAACGATCATATAACAATTTACCGCAGAACATTGTTGAACAGAAATAAACATACTCTCACCTTGTTGGAACTGTGAACGAAATTCCGGCATAATACAAGTACTTAACGCCCATATGGTTTGCCTTAGAAATAATAGAAGAACAAAAACAAACCTCAAATCCGAAAAAAATACAATATAAATTACTTTCAAGTGATATCATGGCATGGTTAGTACAATTTTGGCGCACAAATAAATACGAAAATGGTCAGCGGTGAATAAGAAATTGGGAAACAAAACAAAATGTAAAAAGAGGAGGAAATTGAGAGTAAGAAAGAGAGATGAGGAGGGAGAGAGCGATGCATGTAACTTAAAAATAAACGTTGATGTCACTTTTAAACTTTTGCACCGAAAAGGTTATAGGACAACGACCATCAACGTCGCGGTTGAGCTCAACGCCTCGCAATGGTCAAAAGAACTCTGGGTATCAAGTCATAATGATCATTATCATGATGATGATGGGACGATAGTCTCATTGGTCTGCACGATGACGCGATTGTTGAAACCAGACAAAGCTGACGATGTCTATCGTGTCAGTTCCACCAGGTCTTGTGAAAGCTCCCCCCCAAGTTGGGCCAGTGTTATGATGTCTATAAATAGAATATGGACAACAGCAGACAAAGATGGTGGGGTTTAGTTTTCGGTATTAAAACAGAGTTATAAATAAACAACCAATTAAGCAGATATGGGTAAAGCTTGCGGTAGGGTTTTTTTTCCCCCCCCTACCAAAGAGTGAAAGAGAGAGACAGCATACCTCATATAACTTTTGATTAAGCGATTGCGGTTAATCATACACCCTATATACACTACGCTTGGATATTTATGAAGTGAAGGCATTCTCATATTTATTCTTCGCAGGTGATTAGATATTTGAGAGCATGTATTTGTAGCAATGAAAGCCGATGATACTTAAGCATAATACATTTTTTGGTATTTAATGATTTTGTATTTTTAGAATATAAATAAATAGGCGAACAATTTGCAATGTGAAATCTATAAATAGACTAGGCATGATTATAAAATTTAATAGTTTTCTTTTAGAATATACAAAGCGTAAAACCTTGGCCTTTAGATTGGGGGCAGCTTGTCGATATTTCGATACGATAAAGTAATCTATCAGTTTGCCAAAAAATAAACATTAATTCCTCTTCTTTTTGGCCGTAGAAAAAATATTATGCACTAATTAGTCATTCGATCTTCGAGTTTTTAGGGTTAAATTTGCTAAAACACTTAAACCAATTTATTGTATATGGAATTCAAGACGGCGGCTCAAGATGGCGACTTACATATACCTTTACGCGAAAGAACTATTCCAAGATTAGATTTTTCTAAGCCTCTTTTAGAGAACTGATATTTAAAATGTAGATAATTTAATGAGCCAATTCAATTCAGAAAAGAAAAAAAAATATGAAAAGAAGCATTGGATGGAAATATTTTTGTATCCATATTCAACAAATTAGTTACATATATGGTTTTGTTTTTTCAGCAAAAAAGTAATTCGATTTTTCGCAACTTAAAAGAAGAGAACCGACAAAAAAAAAAGAGAGAGAGTTAGTTAACTTTACAATTGTTTATTGTAATTATTTTCCTATAGTATTATTGCCAGACACTTAGCAGAGTAAATAGTATGTAGATAAAGCTCTCGAGACAGCTTTCACGTAACTAAGTCAAGCCACTTGATTAGCTGTTGCATATGCATATCTCTAGCACGTTTCCCATTGAGGGTAAAAAAGCTTGATTTATTGGATATTCAAGATATACGATACGATATATAGTGAGAGATAAAGATACTGTAGATAAGAACATTGAGAGTTCAAAGAGCATCAAAAATGACGTCAATATCGTTCGAGTAGTGATAACAGGTACATTTGATAGCAATTTATCGCGATAGCGAGTTGCGACAATTATTAAATAAATATAAATATAAAGCGGACTACCTAAGTAAATGTGCTAAACAGCATTGTTTGGCCTGGAAACGGGCCCACTAAAAACAGCTGTTCAGCAAGCAAACTGCAAGAGAGGGAAAGCGAGAGAGAAAAAGAGTGAGCAACAACTGATAGACTGAGAGCACACTCTCTGCGAGTGTGTGTGTGTGTGGGAGAATCCGAGAGAGTGTTAAAGTTCTTGCGAGTTATTTCCTCAAGCTGTTGCCATTTCAGTACTGTTGCTCTCTCTTTCTCTCTCTCGTTGCTCTTTCTGCTTGTGGCTTTTTCCATGTGCTTTGCTCTTGCCAAGCCAACTCTCTCAGAGAGCATTGGCGAGCAGCGTCATTTTTATTATTAGTTATGACCTCATCATCGATTATTGCTTTGAGTGTGTGCGTGCGTGTGTTGATACTTTTATTGAAACGACTCGTCGTCGTCGTCGTCGTTGGCGTCGGCGTTGTTGGGCAGCTGCAACCAACCGGGCTGGGAACTGCGAGAACTGCGAACTAGGCATGCTGACTACCTGTAGCTCTGCTGTAGCCAAGGCGCCACGAGTGTTGTACAAACAAATCTAACACACCTCTTGTTAATTTTTTGTTTATACGGCTGTGGCGGCAGCAGCGACTGTTCTATGTACCCTGTAGGCATGTAAAATTCACAGAAGAGAGTACTGAAATTTTGTCATTTTAAATTTTAAATGTTGAAATCAATTGAATAAAAAATTTGATGTAACTAATAGATTCCATAGATTTATTTACTTTAATGCTATATTATTTATTGAATTTTTGCAATATAAATTTGTTAGTGATTAATTAACGACTCTAATTAATTGGCAACTCTACCGGGTGCACAAAAGTCGAGCAATCCTTAATATTTGACAAATTATAATTTAGTTTCTTTTTAGATTCAATAGATTTATTAACTTCACTAAATATTTTCTGTTTACTTTTTTGCAATAACAATTTGTTAACTTTAATACCACAATTAAACTTAGTTGGCAACTCTACAGGAGGGTGCACACAAGTTGAACAATCTCAACAGTTCGACTGACATAGCTGTCTGCTGATTAATCTTCATTTGCACTGTAGACAGACCAAAGCTCAGCGCTATTTGACATGTGTAGCGGCATGTTGTTTTGCAGATTTGTATGCAAATATGTACGAGTATATGCATGTGTGTGTGTGTGTATGTGTATGCGTAGTGTGCGTGAGTGAATGTGCGCTTTGTGATTTGATTTACAAGCTGTTAAATGCAAATGTATGCTCAGTGATTTGTTTAGGCGCCTATTGTTGTTTCCTCACTCACCAGCAACAACAGCAACAGCATGACATGCAACGTACTCATCATCAGTCAGCAGCATCTCTTCCTCTCTCTTTAGCAAAGTTCAATGTACATTTGTCTCCTGCTTAATTGCGTTCGGAAATTGTTTATTACTCACACATCTCGCGTGTAGGTCAATGAAATCATTTATGCACTTGCACTCTGTGTTCTGCTTTTTATGTGTAATTAATAGATATTCCACGAGTGTTGTCAACATCATTTAGCAACAATGAATGCAATTTCAATAGCGTTTTTATGCAAATTGATTTGTTTTGTGCGGATGTAACTGCAAAACATTTGAATTATTCGAATCATTTGGTAATTTGTTAGCTATATAGAGTCAGCAGCGGATAATTCAGAGCAAAACTCTTATATGCGCCCCGATAATTATCGATAAATCACTTTTGATTTTCAACAATTTCATTAATTAGGCTTAATCGATTTGTAATTTGTTTGATCGTTTTTTTTTAATGCAAATAACTTTGATTCATGCTTTCAAGTTTGATTAATGTTAAATTAAGAGCACAATATGACTCAAGTGGCTTATCCGTCTTTATCCGACAAGCTATTGTTGTATTATTCCATTGAACAAACGGACAATAACTCATTCGTTTAACTTGTTTGTATTGTAATATTACAAACAAAAGATTGTCAACTTATTTGACTTAATCCGGCAGAAATAATAATACGCATGAGTTAGAGTGGTAACAATATTTTGATCAAATTTAGGTAGCCCATTTGTATTACTCATTTTATGAAAATAACAGAATCAACTTTTATACTTCGCTCCCCTCATTATTTTTTTATCTTGTTATTTATTGATAGCTGGGATTAAGATAAATTCATTCTGAACTTACACAACTAAACTGGAATATGAATGAAAGCGATATACGACGTAGATAACGAATATAGGGTTACACAATACGATCATAAAATCCAGTCAATTTAATTACTTTATTGGATAAAGCTATAAGAAATTCGCTATTAATATAGAAATTATAAGAGCACACATTTTTTATGAGACCCTCAAGAGTAAACAACTGAATGATTGATTTAAAGAAGTACTTCAAGTTAAGTGGAAAAATATGTACGTAAATTTTTTTTATTATCTATTTGAATTTGATTAACATCGCAAATAGATTTTTAATGATCTTTATTGAGATGGGTGAACGACACGAGTTACCCGTACCTTGTGCCTCGAAAGTGTAATTAATCTTTACGATGATGTTAATCATAAGACGTGTTTTTCAAAGCAAACTGTTGTCACACTCCCCCACAGATGGCAACAAAAATTGTATATGAGTCCTACAGCGCTCTATAGATTAGCTAGATTCATTCATGTGGTCGCTAAGGGCGCACGATGGGCAACGTTATCAATGGCACGTAGTACTTTTACGTTCTACCCTCCATCCATTCAAAAGAAGTTCTTTTGGCTTATCTACTGGCATTTCTTTCTATGTATATGTCTTCTTCTTGTGCTTGTAACTAATTCGAATTATTTCCGGTAGTCTGTCACCAATTTTGTTTACAAAAGTACTTCAGATATTTATCTCTCTCTCTCTCTCGAGGTTTATAAAATACAATTTAACTGTTTGGACTGTTTATTTCCTTCTTCTTTTTTTATTTTTTGTTTACCTGAGTCAATCCCAAAAACCAACAAAAACAAGAACTACAAAAAAGAACGCAGAAAACTTGTTTACCACAAAAGCGTCGTCCTCATTGGGGGCCGGGCAAATTGGCTCATCATGTCAAGTTCTTAGAACTGGGTACGCAATTTCATCACAAAGTGTCATGAATCACAGTAGCTGCCGACATAGTTTGAGATCAGCAGAGCTGATAAACCCATTATAATATTACAACTAAGAGGCACACCCAGAATAGATAGAAACCGAATAATAACGTAATTTTTATATTATGCTTTGATTATGATCAGTTTTCAGTTAGTTGATTTGAACTGGGAAGTAGTGTTGTGTCGTTCGTGAACGAACGAACTAAATTGAACTATTCACCAAACTGAACGAACGAACTAGGTCTGTCTTTATAGTTCAATATAGTTCGTTAGTTCAATTTAGTTCACTTAGTTCAATATAGTTCACTTAGTTCACGTCGTTCATATTGATCTCTTAAAAAATTAAAAAATTACTATATTATATGTTTGTAACCTCTTTATTATTTTTTATTATTATTATGTATAAGTGTTTTTGACATAAATTGAGTAAATATTAATTTTCAATGACAGCATTGTATGAAATAAATTCATAACATATTTTTTTTTTTTTGAAGCACCTTTAAGCAAGTTTAAAAAATGAACGATTGAACTAAATGAACGACCTAGCTCATTGATTTTAAACGAACGGGCGAACTTATTCCTCAAATTGAACTAGGATTACCCAACACTACTGGGAAGATTTAAATCTAAGTAGAAAGTCAATTCTCAACTATAAATAAATTTTACACACCGCACTTACACAGCCAAATGTCTACAGGGTATGTTTATGAAACTATCTCTTATGAATCGCTTCTGCTGCGGAATTGCACTTCCTCATTCGACGCTCGGTTGGCTGGCAGAGTTTGTCCCGGAAATATTTCGACATGGCAACATCGTAACGAGAGTCTTACGTTAATTGAGAGAGAGACTATTTGTAAACAAAACATAAAAATTTGTGCGTCTGTTTGCCATAAAAATACCAAATGCGATCATGATGCGATGGCGCAACCTGCAATGCCCACACAGATCAGCAAAATGAAAACAAGATCGCGTTCGCGATCGTGACTGTGTGTGTGTGTGTGGTGGAGATCGAAAGGGGCTCCAAAAATAGAGCCCATCTCATTAATATGCCAAATTTAGTGTTGGCAACAACACTTAACCGTTGCCGCGAGACGTGGGCGTGCCTTCTCTTCCTCCTCCTCAGTCTTCTCCTTGTTAGTCTACTTGGCCAACTCTTAAGTCTATCATCTATCGCAGTGTACCGGGTTGAGTGTCTGCCGATGCAGTCATGTAATTGGCATCTGTCTACCTCTTACCTCTCCTTCTCCTCCGCCTAGACAAGTTTGACCAGCCACCGCCTGCACTTGCCATGTCTGCGTTGGCTTTGCGGTTTGGCTTCGATTCTTGGCAATGACATAATCCATGTGCGCCTCGTGCCTCATTTGCATTTGCAATTCTCAACATGAGTTTCAGTTTCTTTACCTTTTTCGTGCCCAGATTTGAGCATAGTTTATGGTTTATGAAATTCTATTTGGTCGGTTTATTTTGTTTATACACGCGTGGGGGTAGCTGTAGCTGCTGCAGACAAGTTTGTTCAGTCTTAAAAATGTTGTCACCTCGCAGTGCCTGAGTGGTTCACAACAACCGCAACATATTCGCTAATTGGGCGTCACATTTAGAGCGTTTCTCAGGCTGAAAACTAGAAAGAGATACGCCAAGTGGGTATATTGATTGGTTTAATATGATAAAACTATATTTACAAGAGGAAATATCATGTTGTTGACAAATACTTTTAAATTTGTCAACTATGAACACTTATTTGATATAATCGAGTAAAATTTAATAGTAATAGACAAAACAACTCGCACACTATCTAAACATTTTAGTCGCCTAGTTTTCCCGACATAACTCACCCACTTTTCGATCATTATCTTAGTATTTTTATGATGATATTAAATCAACAATTATCGTCTCGAGTGGTAGCAATAAAATGAAACGATAATTTATTAACGAACAGTCAGCGACAGTATCAATTGGAATTCATCAATTTCCCAACACTAGAATCTTGATTGTTATCAAGCGCCTTTTGTCTTCGTTAAGTCGATTAAAACATTATCGAAAGTAAACAACAATTTTAACAAATTCAATAGACTTGACTTAAGTTTGACAGCTTAGGCAGTCCAAAGTATTATTATTTCATTGAATGAGATGTTTGAATCAGTCATGAATTTTATCAATTTTCCAACACTATAATCTCAGGCGTAAATTAAAGTATAATTATAAAATATACAAATTAGACTTCAATTCGACAGTAATCCTGATTCTCCAAATATTACAGTTTACTTTCCCCGATACCCCATACATTTACATACATACATGTGTGCTTATGTGGGTGTGTGCGTGCGTGTGTGTGTATAGCTCTCTTAATAAGCTATTAATTTGTTTATGTATAAATTTGCCAGCAGGGACATTGAAGCGATAGAAATGACGTCAACTTTTCGGGCTGCTGTCAATGGCAATGCTGATAAGACTGAGATTAGATCGCCCATAGATGGACTAATCGGCACATAAATTAGACACCAAATTCAGTCGCGATTTGTAGCTCAGTGGGCAAGCGACAAAAGGCCAAAACGAAAACAAGAGGTTGAAAAATATCAATAATAATAAAAAAAAAGTGAAAAGAAAAAATAAATTGCAGTGTTTACGAAACGGTTTCGGAAACATTTAGTAAACTTTTGAATGATTTCATTATTGCGTTTTCCATTTAACGAAAACAAATTCAAACACATGTAAACATGTGTGTCTATCTGTGTGCGTCTGTGTGTGTGCGTGTGGCGAAAATATTTCAAAATGAAATGGAAATCAAGTAACTGCGTCGCGGAATATTATTCGCCTACCCCAGCTCGAGTCGCAATGAATTGAATGGGCTTAATATCATCCGACTGACCGACCGCATATGTACCATATATGATAAGTTTACGATATATTTTCGTTCTGGCACACGCTACGTATGCGCAATATTTCAATGTATAAACGTGCATTAATTCTGTTTAGATCGCTGTACATGATGCAATTGCCGTTGTACTCGCTGATATTATTGCTGTTGGTGTTGCTGTTGCTGGTGGTGGTGGGAGAAGGAAACACGGAAGCAGAACCCGGAATGGATGAGGCTGTCAGATCGACCGCATGCAGAATGAAGTAAAAACTTCACCAATTCTTATTTTTCTCTCCTTCGCCTCGAATCGGTTTATAAATATTTTCGCTTGTTTGTTTATTTGTAATTTTCTTTTTATGGCATCAGTTCTCGTTTTGCCACTTCTGACGCGCTTTTCGACTCGTTTTTGGTGTTCTCACAACAACGGGGAACGTGCCTCGCATCCGATTCCGTTTGAGAAGCACTTGAAAATACATTTGTAGCTCTCCATTTTTGCTTAAGCTGTTTACATGCGCGATATATTCTGTTTTAGTTTAAGTTTATATATATATATATATACATATTATTTTTGTTTTGCGTCCTTCGCGCAGTTCGTTGATATTGACTGTGTCGACATATAAGGAAAATGCTGTAAAAGCGATTGTTAAGACAGGTAGTCAGTCGGGGTTCCTGCATTGACTTTCAATGTGCAGTTGATTTATGGGGTAATTAATTGAATAAACTTCAAAATGAACAACTCTCTCAATAAATTATAAAAATCAATTTGAATATTGTTGCACTTGCTAGATAAACATGATGATCTCTTGTTTGTAATGTGATACGATATTTATGTTTGAATACAAATAGTCTAGGAAATAAATATAGGGTATAAAATTAGATTTAAACAAATCAAAGATAATTAAACATTAACTTTAAAAGTCTTATTAGAATTACTATTTCTCTGAATATGATCTGGCAACATTGCGCAACAGTATGTTGATTTACAGTTATTTTATCCTTGCTATGTTAAAATAAAATAGAAAACTGCATTACAAGAAAAGTCGATAAAATGATTCATTCTCCATAAATTATCTTGTGGTTTTAATACTGACGTATGTATAATCATATTTAACTGAACTTATTTGCATAATAATTACTTGTATCGCCCTTACTTTCTACATTCCCTCTCGATATAAATAGCTATGTTAACTAATTTTTCCTATTAAATTACAACGTTAATCGTATAATCATGAGCTTGCGTGTCCGCGCACATTTCCACGAACAATGAGTTAAACTTAACTAATAGACTTATTATTACAATGCATTTCTAACATCTTTGCCAGAGTCTTACTGAATCTCATTCTCTTCTCTGTTCGCTTACAGGGAAGTTCTCAATGCTTGGCGAGCTAAGGCGCGTTGCAATGTGGTCCCTGATGAGAGGACTCAGGAGCTCTTTCACGAGTTAAGCTTTCATCCAAGCCATAAGCAGAGTGAGTACTTTTTTGAACCAGTTTCAGTAATTAATAAATAATAATGCTCTACACCAATAGAGCTTTATGCACCTTTTAACTAAGTGCAACTGCAGGGATTCTCGCAGAATTCAATGCAGTATTAAGTCCAAACACAACAAAGAGACAAGCTTGGTTTATTGTATTGGTTTCCACGTCGGCACCACTAGAATTTCCAACGAGTTCTAGCAGTGTGGAGATGAAACTGTCTTCGATCACCAAGTTATTGACCTTGAGTCAGCTAAAATTTTATTAACAAATGCAGGTCGTAAGCCAAGCTTATTAAAAATAATAAAAACTATTTTTAAACTATTCAGTTAGCGAAATGCTGCAAACGGCAAAGAAAGTGGCCCGCAAAGGACGCGGACAGACAAACGGCTTGACGTTTGGACAATTCTGTGTACTCGCTGCCGATCTGAAACGTTTTCGGTGAGTATGTTGGCCTTTAACAGTAGAAGGGCTGCCAAACTAGACAAAAAAGAAAAGACAAATTTATGTGAAAATTTCTGATCTGGCAACTCTTCCATGTAATTGACTGTGTTTGGTTATGTTATGCTCTCTTATGTTATTCTTATGTAACGTTATTTAATCGTCATCTTTTCTCTTTCGATAGCACCTCGAATGCCTCCCACTACAGTGACCCCAGATATCAGCACCTTTCAAGCTCTCTGCTGCAGCAACAGGACGAGGCTGCCACAAGCGAGCAGACGCAAAAGCATTTGCAAGCCACGCCCACCACCACACCTGCCTCAACAACGCATTACAACAACAGTAACAGCAATAGTAATCAAAAGAAATCGGATAACTACGGTACCGAGTTACGCAGTACAAAATCCTTCAGCAGCGTTGATGACACCAAGAAGAAGAAGAATGCCAGCAGCGAACATGTTGAGGTATTTCTCGGCGGCTCCTGCAATCCAACAACATGGCGTGCAGACGTTGCTATACCTGCCCTCAAGGAGCTTGGCATTTCGTTCTACAATCCTGTAAGACAAATTTAAATAAACTATCGGTTCGATCTATAAATCGATTCTAAATTATTTGGATTATTTTCTTTGCAGCAAGTATCCGATTGGACGCCCGATCTCATTGAACTAGAGCATCGCGCCAAGGAAAAGGCACGTGTATTATTTTTTGTTATGGATTCGGAAACACGCGCATCTGCTGGTGCCATCGAGGCGGCACACATAGCGGGTCAAAACTGCAAGCAGCTAGTGTTGGTTTTGCATCCTTATAAACCAAATCAGAATATTCTCAACGAGCCTATATCGCATCAGTAAGTGCCTTGAAATTGATAATATCTCAAAGATCTTGACTAACTGTGAACATTTATACTTGCAGAGAATACCTCGATTTAAATCGCAATCAATTGATACTTAAGGAGCTGGTCTCCCGACGCGGTCTGCCAGTGTTGGATAACATACCATCTGGGTTGCAGCGCACCAAGGATATTTTATCTGGCATTAGGAATCCACCGTCCAAAATATCTTCTATATTAGAGTGAGTTAATGTAATGAAAAAGAAGGAGACATCTCCATTGTATCTATAAAGCATATATATTCTGAATCAGCATCAACAGGGGAGTCGAACTAGATGTCTGTCCATCCATCTGTCTGTTATAATGCAAACTTGTCTCTCAGTTTTAGTTTAGGCACACGTGCTTCTTATTGCTATACGGATGGGACCGATATAGCTTTTCATTATTTTTTAGGATAATGAAACCAATCTAAAAAATGCGCCTGTACGATTTTATCAAGTTCGAACCACTAAAACATATACCTGCGAAATGAGAGATTTTGTATATAGAGTATAACAAAGTGAGACAGTAATCGACGCATACTTTATCCATTTTATTATAGTCGGAAAACTATATCCTATATCTATCAAAGTAACAATCAGTTAGAAATAAAGGTTTACGATAGAAACCAAACCGTTTAAGATTTACATTAAAGAATTGTATATATCTAGCGATTAGAGGTAATGAGTATAAGAGTATAATATCTGCGGATTACCGAAAGTTGCTATACGTTCTAGTTTATTAACTTTTATCCCCTTCTCGTTTCAGCACCGTTCGCGGAGCCTTCGATCGGGTCAATCCGCAATGCGAACTCCTCACTGTGGAACAGTGCAAACGTGCTCTCTTATTTTTAGGCTATGCTCAGAGTTTAGTTAATCTAGATAATCTAACTAAGATAATAATCAATCAACGCGAATCATTAAAACTGCTACAAACGCAAAGTACAAAGGCCGGCGAGGGCGAGCAGCCTTCCCACGAGGAGGAGATGGGATGCAACTCCACGTCCACGCCAGCCATGCCAAACCATGAGCTCATCGACTTTGATTTATTCTGCATGATCTCGGCGTATCTATCAGTGTTGCAACAGGAGATACACGAGAGCGGCTGCATATCGCCCATCAAGGGCACCAATGTACCGCCGCCGCAGGTTTATTTTACGAATGGTGAGTGCGGGATTGAATCAATAACTGAACTAGGACTGAACTAATTATCTTCTCTATCTCCGGCAGCTCCTGATGTGGACATTTACTACTCGGCAAGCAAGAACATTTCGCGGACGTCGAGCAATGCCAGCGTTCCTTCGAATAGCAGCAGCGGCATCAGCATCCATGACAACAACACGACAACGGAGGCGCGTCAGAGTCTGTTCGAGCAACTGAGTCGCAGTCGGGATAGCGGCACCTCGTCGCCGCAGCCGCAATCGCAACTAGGTAAAAAACAACAGCCACAGATCATGCTGAACGTCGAATCGATTGAAACAACTGAAATAATCACCACCAAAACGATAGAAACCAAACCGTTTACGATAACGTCCACGATGATTGCCAGCAATAGTGGATCCAGTGGGATCGGTAGCGGAAGCGGGACAGTGCCAGCTACTGTTGGAAATGAGGAGGAAGAAAGTGATTCCAATGATTCAGTTTTCTCCAGCAACAGTTCCATTGCCAGCGCTGGCGATGCACTCTGCTGTTCATCTTCGGGTCTTGACTTGCGCGATGTTTATCTCGGTGGCAGCTGTGTGCTGCGCACCAAATGGCGACAGAATCTGGCCATGCCCTATTTGCAAGCCAAAGGCGTGAGTTTCCATTCGCCGGCGCTCCATGAGAGCATCCAATTGCAGGAGCAGCAGCAACATAGCACACAGCAACAGGACTCGCATCCACAGGAGCAACAACAGCAGCGATCGTTTGTGCGCACTCTGCGCAAGTGTCGTGGCAATCAGCTGCAGATGGAAGAGCAGGAGGAGCTCACCGTTGCTGAGGAATCGCTCAGCTGGTCACTGCCACCGATGGCTGTGCGCCAGAATCTCTACAATCCGGCACTGCTGGACTCCAGTCGCGTGCTGCTCTTTGTCATCACCAACGAGACGAGGTCGCTGGCTCCCATGACCCTGGCGGCCCATTGCATTGGCCTCATGTACAATGTGGTGTTGGCTGTGCAGATGTTGCCCGACGATTGCGTGCTCAATGGCGAAAAGGTAATTCAGTCTTCATTATATATATATTCCATATTCATCCTTAATCTTTTAACTGATTACAGCTGACTGTAGCCGCCATCAAGGACTACAATCGTGGACGTTCGTATCTCATTGATCTGGCCAAGCGGCAGGGTGTGCCCGTCTTTATAAACGACATCCAGGCGGCGCTGGAGTGCACCGTGGCCAAGGTGCAGACCTATAACAACCGAGAGCGTTGCTAAAATTATCGTACCTGTTTCAGTTCCAGCACGTGACAATTTAAGCTATAATTTAACACTTAGTGCAATTTACATATTGTTTATATATATATGTATACATATATATATATATATGTTTTACTCTCTAACTCTAACTGTAAACTTATCGATAAAACAACAACTTAATTAATCCGCGTGTCTTGATCGTATTTAAGTCTAATCCAAAATTAAACACTACGCAACACTAAACTAAACTTTGCTTATGTATTTCTGTAACCCCCTCCAACTATGCTTACATAACTTTACCTTATATATACATTTATACGTAATTTACCATAATTTACTATAAAAACGGAGAGTAATACGGAAAATAATGTCGTCGCCCAGAAAGCGCATTTCAAAAATACAAACGAAAAGCATTGAGCTTTTTCTGCTAATTTATTATTTATTTAACATACCATATTATACATGTTCATCGATTGAATGAACACTTGTAAATATACACACACATACATACATACACCAATATATTCGTACCATATAATTATTATATACTTATACAAACATAAATTACATAGAACACTAGTAGCCCACTGTACCCAGTTAGCTGGTAAAAATATCTCAATAAACAAGTTTTTCTAACAATAATTTTTGTTGTTTTAATCGACATGATTTTCATAAATTGTTCATTCAAAATTCAAAAGCTCGTTTAAAAGTTCTCCAATTCGCCTAAGAAAACTTTTCAACACTGATGAGGGATGCCATATCTACGTTTTTAAATTGATTAGCAGCTCCAGTTCTAATTAATTCCGTCATACAGCAATCTTGTTACTTTATAGTTAATTTTTAGTAAAACATAGATAATAAAGTGACCCATCAAATGAAATCGATTGTTCCAATCGATATGTTGCCATTTTTAAAATCTGCACACCTTCCGTTTTCGACCAAGTGGCAACTCTCACATTCGATCAGCCGCCCACAATATGAGTCGCAATATGTGACGTGACAAGTGTCACAAACACACACACACAATTTCAGGAGTTGAGAGAGAGATGGCAAGCGAACAACACTCTCACTCTCCGTGCTTTGTTGCTATTTTTGCGTAGCTTCTTTAAAACGCGTACGGAAAAACTTGACATTTCTATTATGAACAGTCTTAATGCTGTTTGAAATTACCTTTAAATCTTGTTTCGCGTGCCAATTGTTGTGTTGTTGTTCTTAGCACATTCCCTCATTCTCCTGCCGACACTCGCGATGCCGTTCAATTTTGCCACTTTGATTTCAGTCGCCCATTGCTCGCAATCGTCTCTGGTACTACCCACTGTATTCCGTCTAGCCAAGCCAGTGTACTAGTGTGTGTGCTAGCCAGCGCGCGTGTGTGTGTGCTAGTCTGTCTGTCTGTCTCTCCGACAGTGGGTTCAGTCAACCCACTGACAGTGGGCAGGCCCCCGCTTTAAATATTGCAAAGTATGTAAAATACTGCAAAAAAAACCAAAAACAAAAATTAAGCTGAAAGAGCACGCGCGCTTTGCGACAAAAAGATATTAAATTGTTGTTTGATTTTTGCAAAAACAAATACGTAACAGCGACAGCGGCGTTGCTCTTGCATGTGTGAGTGTGAATAGCAACAGCTTTCTGTGTGGCAGTGAGCGTGCCAAAGACGAGAGAGAGCGCCGCCAAAGAGAGAGCATTAAGTGTGATAACTGCATGCCGCTCTCTCTCTGTCAGTCACTCTTTTTGTTGCTCTCGCTCTCTTTGCGTGTAACTTGTTGCTGGCGTCGGAGACTCGCGACCGTTACAGACAGAAGCCGTAGTTGAGTTCAAGTGACGACGTCGCACTGAGAACGACAAAAACAAAAGCAAAACAAAAGTAAAATTCCGTTTGATTGATATAAATGAATATGCAGTGGCGGCGGCCCCTGGCAGTAGCCCCTAGCTAGACCCAAGCCGTATCTGAGAAATCTCCTTAATGTGCAAGTGTTCGTCGAGTTTCGACTTTAATTGGCGCGCAGCAACAACAACAAAAACACAAAGCAAGCGCGAGTAAACAAATATACACATACATAAATACATTGACCGTACTCACACATACACAGATCGAATGAAATTCAAAACAATAAGAGTAACGACTGAAATTGACGAACCGTAAGCCGCTTAGACAAGTGCAATAAAATGAAATGTTTAAAAAGCAAAAAAAAGAAATAAGACGAAAAGAAGTGGAGAAGAGGTGTAAAATACAATCAGAGTGCCAAACATCAGCTTTCAATTAAAAACTAAATATAAAAAACAACAACAATACGAACACAATTATAAAGGAAATCAACAAGTGTGTGACGCTCTTTTAATGTCCCTCTATTCCGTCTGTTCGTCTTTTCGTCTGGTCTAGTTCGCTTTCATTCATGCGGTCAACTAGAGTCAACAGCCATAACTGAGAAAAGCAAAAGCGCGTCTGATAAAAAGCAAAAGCAATAGCGGAAAACAAAAACAAAAGTAACTGCAACAGAAACAAGTCAAAAGAAAACATTTTATAAATAAAGCAACAACAACAACTACAAGCAAGTTCAACTGGCCAGAGCTTGAGCTTTTATAGTAAGTTTCCACATATTAATACTGCACGTTACTTCGTATACACATGCTTGCACTTCCACACATGCAAACATATATTCATACATACACACATGTTCATACTCACCCAGAGATCTCGCATCTGCATTTATGCCTATTTTCTAAATATTTTTAGCTTGGCAATCATTTAGTTTTTACGTAGTATATTGACTGTCTGTCAGTCAACCATGGACACGTGTGTCGCGTGCAAACAGAGCGAGATTTGCACATGGAGCTTTTGGCAACACTTACCCCACCCCTTTCAAGTACACTGTTTATGGCAAATAGAAACGTGTCCGTTGTCAAACGATCAGCAGATGCAGTTGTTGCATTTGCTAGTTGTAGCTCCAGTTCTGGCTACGGCAATACCCTGTAAGCCATTAATATTGAATATTAAAATTAATTTTATATATTCACCTAATTTCTGCAAAACTATATGTTGTAGGCATAAGCAAATGCCTTTTTTTTTGTTGAATATTTCGTAACCAGCACTCGGGCGTGCCGATTTTAACAAACTATTTGGTGTATTCAACTAAGATTCATCCGTGTTCCCTTTATGAAAATAGTTATTCTCAACAGTTTAACATTGTGTTCTTACACTTAACAACCTGATTGGGGTTTTCTACAAACATTTATTATTATTTATTTGTCCCACATTAATAAATATTTAAAATTAAATTAAAAATCTTCAACGGGGAAGAAGAGTTTTAATGAAATTTTGTTTTAATTTATTATTTAAGGTTTTTACTTCTAAATTGCCTTTAAGTAAATCGTGCTAAATTTTATTTAATTTAATTATTAAATTAAGACGCCTTTTGTCAATCAAAATTAATATAAATAAGTAAAATTTAACATCTGTATATTGTTTATAATTTAACACATATTGTATGTGTATATATGCTAATAAAGCATATATAGACTACCATATGTGTAGCATGGGTATAAAACTATTCCAAAATCATGAAGATCATAGTTGACATAGAAAACAGTGCACAAAGGGAATTTAAATTGAAACACTTCATATTCCCAACTGTCTTCACAAATTGTTGATGGAGAAAAATCTGTTAGATTTAGTTTAAAAAAAAAATTCTTGTCCTAATACAAATTTGATATAATTGTAATTGAAAGAAAATTAAAATGTGTTCACGCGATCCAGCCTCCAATCAGTTAATCGATTACAAAAACAACGATGCATCGGCTACGCCGGAATGCACCACAGCTAGTGGTACACCAATTGGTGTCAAGGATGCTATACAAACCGTCGGACCACGTGGTCCGGCACTGCTACAGGATTTCGTATTCCTCGATGAGATGATGCACTTCGATACCGAGCGTATTCCCGAGCGTGTATGCAACGCAAAGGGCGCAGGGGCCTTTGGGTACTTTGAATGTACCCACGATATAACGAAGTTCTGTGCTGCTTCAGTTTTTGAACGCGTCAAGAAACGAACTGCAATTGCCATGAGATTCTCTTTGGCTTGCGGAGAAAGTGGTTCAGCAGATTCGGTGCGAGAACAGCGAGGATTCGCAATTAAGTTCTATACACAGGAAGGTATCTGGGATTTGGTGGGCTGTAATATGCCCGTATTTTGGATACGTGATCCCTCGTTATTTCCTAGCTTGGTACACGCTCAGAAACGCAATCCGCAAACGCATCTGCGGGATCCGGATATGTTCTGGGATTTTATGACCCTCCGGCCGGAGACACTGCATACTCTGGTCATGTATTTCAGTGATCGCGGCACTCCAGATGGATATCGTCACATGCATGGCTATGGAGCCCATACATATCGTATGATTAATCCAAGCGGAGAAACATTCTACGTGAAATTCCACTTTAAGACAGATCAGGGTATTAAGAATTTGGATTCACGTCGTTGCTCTGAGCTAAACTCCCACGATCCCGACTATTCCATTAGGGATCTATATAACGCAGTGAAGAAAGGCAACTATCCCAGTTGGAGCATGTTCATTCAGGTGATGTTGAACGAGGAGGCCCGCAAAGCCAAGTTCAATCCGTTCGATGTGACCAAAGTGTGGCCCCAAAAAGAGTTTCCCCTTTTGCCCGTCGGCAGAATAGTACTGGATCGCAATCCCACCAATTACTTTACCGAAATCGAACAACTTGCTTTCAGTCCAGCACATCTTGTACCGGGAATCGAACCTTCACCGGATAAGATGCTTCAGGGTCGTCTGTTTGCCTATGGCGATACACAACGTCATCGACTCGGGGTGAACTACATGCAAATTCCTGTGAATTGTCCATATCGTGTGGATGTAAAGAATTTCCAACGTGACGGTAGCATGACGGTGAACGATAATCAAGATGGAGCTCCCAATTATTTCCCAAATTCATTCTGCGGTCCCAAAGAGAGTCCTCGAGCTCTCGCTCTGCAAACATGTTGTCCCATTACGGGCGATATCTATCGCTTTATGAGCGGCGATACCGAGGATAATTTCAGTCAGGTTACCGATTTCTGGACCTATACCCTTGACAATTGTGGACGCAAGCGTTTAATACGCAACATATCCGAGCATCTTAGCGAGGCTAGCCAGTTCCTGCAGGAACGTGCCGTGAAGCTATTCACAATGGTCCATGCTGATTTCGGTCGCCTGATGACGGAGGCCTTAAACACAGCCAGAATATCGAAGTTCTAGCTAGTCCTGTGGAAATGTCTTTTTCAATACTTAAACAAATTATAGAGTCAAATATAAATATATTCTTTTCGAAAAAATGTCAATTGTGTTGAATTCAATCTTTAAGTCTGATTACAAATAGTTGAAATAGGATATAAATTGATATACTATATGATTTGTGCGGCATTAAGATGATTCATATGATTGAAATTGTATTAAAATAAGAACTAAGGATAAGATAACTTTAGTTTTAACAAAAAAACAATTCACGTTTCACTCACGATTAGAAAGCATAAGGAGGTGTGCGTCGCGTTTTTGAAATAAAAGTCCCGAATCAGATACTACTTACTATATACGAGTATATCGGTCCACGTTCTTATCGCACTGTTATTGCAAAGAAATAATAAACGCTTTGATAACAATTTGTGTTATCAGAGCTGCGAATTTGTTGTTGCTTTCGCTTTTGTTGTTTTGCGAATAGCTGCAGATAGAAGAAGCCTACAGAGAGAGAGACAGAGAGAGAGCTTTTTTTAGTGGGGCCTCATAGTCGCCCTCGCATATTGCGCGTTTATCTGGGCGAGCCAGTCAATAAAGCTTCAAAGATTATTTTTTTCAATACAGTACTTTTTTTCGGAGCTCCGCGTGGAGTGTGTGTCATAGCGCTGTTTTGGTTTATGAGTGGCTCATAAAGTGGCCCGACTAGAAATCTATATATGTGTATATATATACCTATATTTCTATCGCTATAGTGCAGGTGTGTGATAGAGTACATTATATACGATCGTAAATAATAATATGTGCCCCGCCCATCGCTCCATCGAGGGGGGTGTAATCCATGTAATCGATGTGAAACAACGATTAGTTTTGTAGCCGATTTTATTGTCGGATATTTTTGGAGCTTATCGTGCGCTCGCATTAGATCGAAAACCCATTAAAATATAATGCTCATACAATATAGTGTTTGATAGAGATTAATGCTTGAACCTGTTTGGTATTACAACGCCATATTGTGTTAAATTACCCCTACCGAAGAACTAAATTGAACACTTATCGTTATCGTTCATTTACAGTTGCTAAGCATGACTCGCATTCGATTGTAAATTGTCGAAGAAGAGAGATAAGAACGTGCACTCGCTCGTCTATGATGAAGCACCCACAAGATCTGACAATAACCGATGGACAGCAGCAGCTAATGGAGATTAGCAAAGTGGAGCAAATGGAACAGGAGTTGAATGAACAGGGTGAGTGCCTCGATGGTCCTTAGGGATTAATTTTAAGAGTGCACTTCGATTAAAATGTCAAAAAACCGATAACCATTCGAAGAACTGTCGAAGTAGTATTTCCATAGTTTACGATTATAATAGTCATTAGATTTCAGGTATGGTATATTATAATTATATATTAGGATCCGGAAATATTTTCAAAACATTGAAAATATCTTTCCGAAATTTTTAAGCTTTTTAGACGCTTCATAAGTTGTACAGTACTAAATGAATAGGCGGACAATAAGTATATGTTATAGTCAGTGTGGCTCAGTATTACGGTAAAAATATGACACGAGAGTTCAACAAATGCAAATGAGAATCGCTCTGCAACATTGCAAAAATGAAATGAGACTGAAATAACGAATAGGTCGCCGATATATTTATATTAGGTAATGTATAGAAAAGAATAAAGATCAAAAATAGATATTATAAATTATAAAATATCAGATTGTTATTAGATTTAAAAAATATTGCATTTTTTTCCTTAAAATACCAAATTGTTATTAGATTTAAAAAATATTGCATTCTTTTCCCTTAACTACTTATTAACACCATAGAGAATTTCAATTACCTTCATAATACCAGAAAAAAATCTTGAACTGAAATCAGTTAAAAGACTTGGCGGGGGGGAGGGCCCAAGCAAAAAGATTTTGGTTTACGATAATTGCCTCTCTGAAATTGTTCTACTAGTATCATAAATTCTATGGCACTGCCAAAGTTCATGGCGGCCATTTCACCTAATCGTCTAATCGTCGTCTTGCACGTGGCACGTGCCTGGCCAAAAAAAAAAAATAGAAGAAGAAGAAACCGAAATGAGAAAATCCAAATCCAAATTGCGTTGCGAGTGTTCGTTTGAGTGCAGCTTTGTAGGGGACGTGTAGGGGATAGCTATAAATAGCAGCGAGAATAGCCTTGATAAACCAGCTTGATAAGCTAGACGAACAATCATTGTAAATGTTTATAATTTGTTTACTGATTAGCAACATGTTGTTGTTGCAGTTTCTGTTGCTGTTGCTGTTGCTGTTGAGCTGGCGAGCAGATTAAAACAAAATTGATTAGTCGTGATATAAGTAAGACATTCTTTTCACAATTGCATTGCGATCAAGACCAGAGAGAGAGCACTATCAATCACAATTTGCAACAGACAGTTTTACAAGACAGCTCAGCTCAGTTCCGAAATATATTTTGCCATCTTGACGGAAAAAAGAAATACGCAAAATAGCGCGCAAAATGAAACGAAATAAAACGTAAGCGTAATGCTTAACTTAACCCCCGAGGGTTAAATATGCGCAATAGCAAATACGAGTGACTTGAAAGAGAGGAAAAAAAAAAACAAGATGGAAAAAAAATAAACTTAGCGATCCCCAGACGTCGTTGTCGCTGAGCTAAAGTTAAAGCTAAAGTGCCCCTCCGCTTCCCTTCCCTCCTCAAAGTTGAGTCGGGCATTTAATTTGTTGAATATTTATAGATGGAACAGGGCCCCACCAAGCAGAAGGGGCCCAAGCGACGACGAGTGTCACCTTAGAGCTGACATGGCAATGGCAAAAAGTTGTTCATTTTTCACTTGAAACGCACCTGAAATTAAAATGAATCGAGGACTCATTATGCAAGGCCTACAAAGTGCTTGTAATGAATCGGTTTAATACATTAAATACATGAATATTACATTCACACATACGATCGTATATTTTACAGTTAGACGATTTTCTGCTCTGATATGATATTTGGAGGTTATCGCCCGCAATGCGAACCCAATTGATTTGTTTGCATTGATTTTGTTTTATATTTGATTTCAGTTGCCCCGATTCAATAATAGTACTATATATACCTGTCATTTATTCTTCTTTTTCTTAAACCTCATGGAGGTTGTGTCTATTTTTTCTATTTGCAATAATAATTAAATTTCGAAACGCCCATCTTGATAGAATATCCGTTCTGCCGGTTGAGAAATTCACTTTGAAGTAGATACTACTACATACTTGCTTTATTTTTTTTCTGTGATATCCGCTTTGGACACTCATTAATTTCCATATAGATAATTGTGTCATATATGATAATAGTTGAGAAATGTGGAAGAAGGAGGGAACATAGATAACATTTGCAGTTGCTACTGATATCATTTGTGGCTCAATAACGTTCAGCACAGTATTGATAAAAGGTTTACAAAAGATGATCACCGTTCTCAGAGTTGATAAAATTATTGCAGACTGAAGGAAAAGGAATCCAATTATATTTTTCTAAATATTTTTCAGTTAAAATTAAGTAAAATTGAATTAGTTAAAATTCAAATAATATACGAAAAATTAATATGTTCCTTCATTCATATTCAGTCTTAAACATAATTTCAATATAATATCAAGGAATTTAAATGCTAAATAAACAATTTACCTTGACTCCGAAAAGTTGTTTCCGCACCGCTTTGCGTAAGATCATCTCGCACACAAAGTATACTATACTGAAAGCTTTTAGAGTCGAGTATCTCTTAGAGGTTGGTTAGTTTAGCTGCTTGCGAATTCGTGAGATTTGTCGACTTCTCTCTCTCTCTCTCTCTCTCCCTTAGGCGAAGCTCATTTTGCAATTAGGAAATTCGCTGACAACTTTTCTCAATTCATAGCGAGCGAATAGATATGACAGAATAGATTCGCACTGCATCCCATGCGTGAATGTACATACACGTATTTGTGAGATACACAGACAGACACAGAATCAGATACGCAGTTACAGAGATGCAGATGCACGGGAGGAGAGCACTCAACAATGTGGACACATTTCACTTAAAGTTGTCGCCGGCTAATGAAGTGTAAATAGTAAATTGCAGTCCAAACATTATGAATATCATAATCGTTATTCATCATCGTGGGCCACTATGAGCATTATATTGTAGATGCTCATGATGATGATCGTGTTGTTGTCAAAACACTCGACAGTCATGCACAGTAACAATAACAACAACAATAAGCAATGATAATGTTGTTCATGACGCCGATGACGAACAACACATGCAAATCACATGTGTATCCTATGGATAGCACTCGTGCACACACACACACATACAGTCATGTACTTACAAGCATGTGCAAAAATAAACGCAACGATCGCTGCAACGCTTTGTATGGTTAATATAAATATGTATGCAAATAAAATAATAATTCTCGCTCAAAATTCACTTAACGAAGTGGAAAGTGGCGGGGCGGGGCGGGGACGAGGGGCACCGGTTAGGGATCGGCTAATTTTCATATTTCGCTGGAAATTGAAAAACAGACACACATACACACAGAGTCACATTCACCGAGTCACCGTCAGCGTCACATTCACAATCACAGTCAGAGTCAGAGTCACAGTTTTGGGGCCGGGAAAACTCGACAGCCAACTAAGAACATGACATGCATTTTATTCACACTCACATTCATATTCATTGCTTATTTTTGCTTACTTTTCTTTTCCCTCATTGCACATTTGTTGCACATGCAGGAAACGCCGGCTGTATCTTGTAGATACATCACTCGGGCGACAACTGTTTGGCGTGCATGGGGGACGACCCTCCTCGGGCTCACTGCGATTCGTGATTCATGATTCGTTTGCAAACAAAACATATGCGTCATGTACAGATATGCGAGTATACAATTTCATAATATATATGGTATGGTATATATATATATACACGTATATATATCTTTATACTACTTGCATTTTCGTAATTGCAATTAATGCAATCTCTGCCCCATATGACAGTTGCACATGCTGCGGCTCGATTGCGTTGCTCAGAATATTCTGACGACGAATCATGGGTATAGTGTGCAAACTGGAATCCCTAAACACATGTGGGAAATCTCTTTGGTGCGACTTTTATCACTTTTACTCTTTGGTTGAGATCTGGTCTTGATCATTACACAAAAGAGAGTTCTCGGAAATGTTCTATAAATAATTAATGATATTCACTGATTTGAGAATGCAAGATAAATAATGATCTCTGAGAAATATTCATTAAAAAGGATTAAAAGTGAGTGATTTAAGTTCATAACTTACTTTGATAGATAGAAAGTTATTATTAGGTTTTTTTATTGCTCTCATGTTTGCTAAACGCTAAACAATAAATTTAAAATAATTTCTTATACACAAAGCTGTAACTTTATAACAGAATTTTTAATAATTTTATATCTTTATCGATGCTACGCTTGAAATAACAAACAATTCAACAGTTCATGCCATCTTCCCTATCGTTCAACCAAACAAACAAAATAAGTCTAGCTAATTCCGGCCTCCAATAAGATATGCCCATCCATAAATACATAGTATCTTACCGGAAATTGAGTGTTAAGCGAAGAGCTATCTATAAAATATACTATAATACTACTATATAGTCGAACTATATCAACATGCCGTCCGTCTTCTTATAACAATTAGGTTAAGCATGTGTGTGAGATAGACGAGAGAGAGAGAGTTCTCAACTACCATATATAGCGTAACCTGCAGATAGCCAATAAATTATATAGTCAATAAAATGAATACTCAATGCACCCAAAGATAGCTGTAACTGTATTCGGAGTAGTATTTTCAGAAACTACCCAGCAAGTTGGAGTGTTCGATAAGCGCCTAAAGCCTAATTGACAATTTGGTTAAATGATGCAACGTCACGAGTTCACACACATTGAGAAGGTACCCCACCCACCCCCCCCCCTGCCCCCTTTGCCTACTCTTAGCCCATGACGTAGTGATCGTCAAGCATGCCGGGCATTCAAAATAAAATCAAAGTACAACGGCAAATGCCATCGTCGCCGTCGTCGCTGTCGCCGCCGGCAAACGCCGCCAACGCAACCAACGCCAGTTTGGTTTCGTCACAGAGAATTCCGGCGTATACATTGCCGCCGCGGCGGTTAAAGTACAAACTGTGCGTTGCCGTTGCCGTCGCACTGGCTCAGGCTCTGCTTGGCAGCGTCGATGATTGTGCATGAGTAAGGGGCACATGTCGTGCTGTGGCATGGGTGTTGAATGACAATCGTTGCGAATCATATTCAATTGAATCAGAAGTATCAATCACAGCACACACAGAGACACACACCCACACATACACACACGCATACACACTCGGAAAATAGCATTGCACACCGGCAAATTTCTCGTACTGATCAGAAAGGCCCTAGTCGTGCTATCTACAAGTATTCATCTCTACATACATACGTGTACATATAACTTAAGTCCGGCCCAGAGCTGCAGCTGCTCTGATCCGATCCGATCTCTCTCGCAGCTCATCCAGTGTTTTGTTTTTTACAAGCTTATTTATGGCCCATGACTGATAACCGAGCGACAGCTCAGCTCAGTTCGCCTGTGCTCCGAGCTTACTTGTTGCCTGCTTATGCTATCACCACACAAGAGCGACCTATAATAATATTCATACACACACATACACACACATATATATATACATAGACTGGGCCATGCCCATGTAGTTGTGTACTTGCTACTGAGCTCCAGGATTCAGCTACTGCTGATAAGAGGCCACTCGACGCTGTCGCTCTTGTCGCCGCGCTGCGATATGATTGTTTGCCAAGCTGAAAGTGAGCTGATCAACAAATATGAGCCATATGAGTATACTATATACGTATGTTTGTCTGTATGTCCAATGTATATCACAGAAGACAGTGCAAAAAGTAAATCTATGCGCGAATATTGGATACTCTCTTTATAAAGAAGTATCGAAATTTTACAAAGTAAAAACAGTGCGAAATTCGTGATTAAAATATGATTTGTTGCATACTACAATTGACGATGCTTGTAACGCACACAAGGAGACATTTTTGACCAAATTAAAACTACATATATATTCTTGATCAGCATCTCTCTGTCTTCTGCTGCAACGCAAAGTAGTCTCTCAGTTTCAAAGCAAATCTTTGCAGATTATCGATTTTTGTAATATTTAAAGTCAGTCAGTAAAGTTATTAATTGATAATTACACAGTATATATAGTATTAATATTAGATTATTATTATTATTAATTAATATTAGAACTTAATTAGAATCGAACAATTATATCCTAAAGTTCTCATAGGAACAGTCAAACGGACTTTTTCTGATTAAAATATATTTACAGCAAATAAAATTGCTAAAGTATGTTACTTAACAAACACATGACGAATATTAAGAAACTTTATACTTGTATTAATTAGAATAGGAATAGTCGGCCAAAAACTATAAAGCTATAAAACTTTGAACTATTTTGCTTTATAATTTTTTTAGTTATACCAAAAAAGTTTTGTTTTGTTTGAGTTATTTATTCATAAATATCATCAAAACTCAATCTGCTTTCAACATTAGTGGATTATGTTTATATTGGTGTAATATTTATTTTATGTTCATTCTCTGATCGATTTTATATATATTTCGAGATTGAATAATTCATCATATGCTCATCATATAACTCTGCTCAACCTCGTCAGCCATTTTTATAGCTTTTAAATATTTACTATTGACTTAATGCCTCATATGAGTCCTTTTATATGTTATGTACACTTAACTTTATGATTTACACAGATGAATATAGTGTGAGAAAATTAGAGTCATGTCAGCTTAGCGCTTATCAGAGTGATTTACGGCATTTTATTGTCTTTATGTTCTTGTCTTGTTGTTCAAATGGAAAGTGTTTTCTCGTTTATCTTGCGGCTTATTATCTTTGAGATTTTTTTTCGCTCTACATAACCATTTAGACAGATAGTTTTTTAGCATTGTTTGTTTAGGGAGGCTCGACTGAGTAAAGAAGAAATTACTTTATCCATATGTTATAGACGATTTAAAAATGTTTCGGAAAAAAAGAAAAAAATTTTGATCTATAAAAGAATATGAAATGATATAATATAATATAAAATGATATAATATAAAATGATATAATATAAAATGATATAATATAGCTCGGAGAATATGTAAAGGGCTAAAAATATTCAAAGAGACAAAGGATTTTTTTTAAATGTTGAAATTAAAACATATGTTTATGGAAATAGATATATCTCACACTCTTTTAACGGTGCCACTCGAATGATATTCGAGTACAACTCAGCTAAAAAGGCACGATAATCTCTCCGCGAATCTAAAACACTTGAAAAAGAAAAACCAAAAATAATTAAAAATACTCGAAATGCTTTTTATGTTGTTTATGTGCGACACATTTGAACACGTATGTGGTACACACACCATGCGAGTGTGTGTGTGTGTGTGTGTATGTGTGTGTCCAACAGCTATTAAACAATTAGAATTGTATATATACATAAATTTGTACACGTATGTATAACGATTAAGCGACATTGATAACACATACTACGAGTATACTATTCAGTCGAGACCCGTCGAGAACTTCTGCGCATGCTCCGTCGGCAGAGGCCCGAGTGACGGCCCGGCATGGCCCGACGCGATCCGAGCCGTAATCGGGGGGTAAAATTGTTAACAATTTTGCTAAGGCAAGTGCGCAACAACAATAGAAACAACGCTGTGTCTAGCAATAATATTTAATAAACTTTTATGTGTTTGCTGTTGGGCTCTCGCCGAGCCGAACGACACCGACGGACGTCGGTCGACAACGATCGGCACCGGCAACGGCGACGCTTACGTTGACCGAGACTGAGACAGAGACACGGGCAGAGACGGTGACGGTGACGGTGACGATGGCAGGCAGCGTCGTTGTCGTCGCTGCTGCTGTCGAGTCGCCGCCCGACGTTGACTTCTATATCTACAACAAATAATATTAAGACAGTTAGTACGTGCTGAGAACATTATTTGAGGTTTAGTCAGTGTTTTGCACTGGGCGGTTATAATACACAGAACCGAGAGACTCCTCCCGGCGGGTACCAAAAATAAAAATAAAAATAAAAAAAAAAACACAAACCTTAAGTTATTCGATGTATTGTGCCGGTCTGAGATCGATGTATTGATTGAGAGAGACTACTAAAACACATAGCCGCAGAACTTAACCGTCAGGGATTAGCATAGAAACCCTACTATATATGGTAATCATTGTGGAACTCTGATAATAGCAAAAAAATAAAAAACAAACATAAAACACAAAAACAAAAAACAAAAAGCAAAAAAGAACCAAGAGCTCTCAACTCAATTTGCATTATTTATTTATGTGGTGCAACTCATTAACCCCCTCCCCGGTATAACCCGATCGTATCGTAGCGCACCTCCCCATGTAAATAGTAAAATACTTTTGCCGCCGGCGTTTTGAGTGTCGTCTTCGCTATTTCGATTTTAATTTGTGCAAATATTGAACCTTACTTAAGTGTCTATATGCATGTAGAATCTAAAACACCAACAAACGGCTAAAAAACTGTTGAAAATCCCGAGAAATGTGCGCCAACAGCAATTTGTGAGAAAATAATAATTGGCTGCATACAAGTGTGAAGGATTTTCAAATATTTGCCCACTGTCTCGTTGAACACCTCCCCACCCCCCACCCCCTCTCGAAGGAGGAACACAGCGAGTGTACAGTGTGAATCGTAGTGTGATTAGCGAGTAGTTTGAGTGCGCCTAACGAGGAAGTGAATACACTCAAATAAATCTACACAAATGTATGCCTCAATGCTGCCCAGTTTGTTGAACATGAAAACCGAAAATCTAACTAATTCGGGTTACGATGATGGGTTCCTCTTGGAGGAGAATATCCTACAGATGATGGGTGAGTGAGAAGCAGCATGTAGAGCGATGTAGACGTGTGTTTGTGTATTATACTGAGTTATACATTCTGAGCCTATCTGTTAGTAGTATTTATCAATACTCTTCGGAATTGCCTATTGAGCATTTTCCATTTATTGTGGTAAAACTAATTTGACTTGCTGTAGAATCAGGAAGTCTTGAGGCGATAACAACACGAAATCGGGAAACCGTTCAGAAATCAGCAATCAACAAAATTCTATCATTCCGATACATATAAATATACATACGATTGTGTGATATGATATTGCTAGAGGGGTTTGGGACTTGATAAAAGGAATATCAACGTAGAAATTTGTACATACCTATGTACACAAATACATAGGTAAAAACTTTAATAAACAGTTTTGAGTAATCATTTGTAAATATATAATTGCCCATGCGGTATCTGCAACATTGCAGAATACTATTTTTTTTTATTTTTTTTTTGTGTTTTTAATAAGTGAAGAATCCGTACATCATAATATTGTATCTTAACATCACAGGGTGAGAAATATTCTTAAGAATTACCAAACACTATAACAAAATAAGTAAAGTACAATAGGAACATAAGTGAAAAATTGTTACTGTTATCTAAATGTCTTGGCAAAGCCTTGCCGTTTGAGTCGCCTCAGAGGATTGCAAAATACTATTCATGTTTATGGTATCTTGTTAATATTTTATAGCATACTTTTGGTATACGTTGCTGCTGTAGGCTAATCCACTCTCGTTTGGCTCTTTCTGTAGCTTTTAAAAGCTAATTTTATATAGCAAAGATTATAAAGGGCATTGAGGCTTCGTTGTGTCTCTCCCTCAACAACAAAATGTATGTTTCTATCGCTAATGTTATTTGTATTCGTATTTTACTGGCGTACATTTATTCAACACTCTGATAAGATACATATTAATGGCGCATGTTTTGACAAATAAACGAAAATAACTGATGTTTATTCACAGGTAGAATGCTTTAGAAGAAATACAAATCACGCGATCAATAATAATGTATTTTTTTTTTTTTTTTTTTTTTATTAAGTGAAGAATCCGTACATCATAATATTATTTAGGTACGGTCTTAGGCATACCCTGTATAAGAATAAAATATAAAATATTTTTGTAAAAATTACAATACATTATCTTCAATAACTCACACAAAGCTCGGTTTGTCCGAAGTTCTTGTAGTATAAGATGCTAGTAATTGTTAATTAAATTATACTTAAAACATCCAGATTACATATGATTTAATCGCATAAGATTAAATCTGTAATCATTTGTATATGCATAGAATATTTATAAATGTTCTGCAAATAATTTTGAACGGCAAATAGATTATTTATATGTCCCATGGTTACACTCCCATCTCTTGCAGTTTTTATCAGATTCGACATTGTTGGCTTTACCTGCCATGGAGCTCATGATGCTTTATCAGGTCTTCAGGCGTAAATGATTAGGAAAACACTTTATTGCAGCGCTTATCAGAGATTAGCCCAAGCATTTACATACATAAGCTTTGCTCTAGTGATTAGATTTGGTAACAATACAGCAACCTGCCCATCGTTGAAAGTGAAAGCGACCAACCAGAACTATTCGTTGTGGGTCCCATCATTATCATCATGTGGCCTCAAGTGTATTATTAGCACATGCATAATACGATTCTTTACATTCTTCTTTAATCTCGAAAGTGAAAAGACAGTCTAAAGTAACTTTTATCTCCCTTTTTCAATAATAAGTATAATATACTTATATGCCTTCTTAAATATTTGTCGCAATTACGAAAATATTTATATCAGATACGTTGAGCTACACAACGATTAACATTTTCAATAGGTTATGTCAAATCTGCCAAGCGAACCGTGAAAAAATAATACGCTAAGTAAACATCATTAAATACACTATGCAAATAAAATCGATATGATTTTTTTATTTGTTTGAAAAAGGAATTTATTTTATATGAATTTATGAATTATGCATAGAAATGTGTCTATAAAAACATTTTATTTATTTCAAAATAATGTAATGTTATTTGTTTTACTATTTTATATTTACAAAATACTGTTGCCATTGAAGAAACGTGTTTTAGTTATAGGAAATATCATCTTAATTTTCCAAAGTCATTATTTTGAAGAGTATCATTTGCTGGGTTTATAATCAGTGCGTTAATTATTTTGTTTTTGTTGATATTTCATACACGAATGCTTTAATTAATTACTAATTGCACCGTTAACCAATGCGAGTACCACCTGAAATTATATTGATGGCTCGCACTGCTTCAGTCTAAGTACTAACGATACTAACGATGCTCACATACGATATACGATATACCTCATTTGGGATGGGAATAAGTGGCGTATGATACTCAAGCTGTAGCTCACATCGATTGCCGTCGTCAATCGATAACTGTTTGAACTACACGTGTTATTTGTTTGTACTCAAAGTTAATTTCTTGTAATTATTCAGCTACCTAATAAAATAATCAACGGTTAGCCGATTGCAATGATCCAACCGGAAATACTAGACATGTCTAGGCACACAAACATAGACACACGCATACTCAATCATTATAAAATGGCGCATTTTCGCATTTGAAATGGCCACTTGAACTTGAGACACACTTCAAAAAATAGCGTAATTGCTACTTGATAACAATTGTCGAAAAGAAATCCTTAAGAGTTCTGAAAGTCCCGTAATTAAAACTGATAACTCTAGTAAATTGAGGTTAACTTTTCATTTTCAGTAGCGTGAAGCTATTGCTAACTGAGTAATTGCATTTTGCAATTGATAGGGCCGTTGCAAGCAATACACTGAGAGAAATACAAGCAAAGTTTTCGATATATTTTTAGAATATATTAATGCCTGTTTAAATTAACATTTCTTTATTCATATATTCCAACTATTATATTTAAAATGCAGTTAAACTATGCTAATAAATAGTTTATATATTTATAAGTTATACAATAATTTCAGACATTGAATATGTTTATTAAAGAAATAAAAATATTTTATAAAGTAAAGCTTAAGAAAGTCTGAAAAAGAGTATCGAAAATATCAAAGATATATTGAAAAAACTTCATCTATAAGATGCTCCAATATTCTTTTTAAAGTAATGTATTTTTGCTTATCATGGTGATCTTTAAATTTTCCTTTAATCCAATCACGATGACTGTCTTAAAATACCATTTACGATTATTGCAGGTTATCGAATTAAATATTAAAGAAAGCAATAAAGACAGCGTTGAACATAAACTAAGCAACAAAACTTTACAAATAATAAAAAAAAGCTCATTAATTTCTCTAAGTGGATTGATGCAAATCTCACTTGTTACGTACAAATTTGCAACATAACATCAATGAACATCTTGGAACAATAATATAGTACAATAATATAATATATAGTATATATGCCCCACTTCAAATCTCTCTTTTTTGGGGTAGGTCGAGCCAATAAAAATGCTGATCGAAACATGTTTTAGGCTTATCATGCTGAGATTCTGTTTACCTCGTCATTGATCAATCATCGTGACTGGCTGAATTCAAATTCGAGTTCGAATTCGCAGTAAAAGTGTCTGCTGATGCCGAAAGATGTGGTATGCAAATAAGACGCACACCAAAAAAAAACTGCTCTTTATGATCTTCGAGTGTTAATAGGTTATTGAGGCTGGGCTTAATGGGTAAGCTTATTATTACTTGCTCTATGAATGAATGAATGAATGAGTCAATGTGCGTGTCTGTGCGAATGTGTGCGAATGCTTAGAGAAGTCAAGTTCTAAATGTCGCTGCCGTCATTGGCGACGCAGTTCAAGGCAAATACTAATTTAATTGCACTGCGGCTATGTGGAGATACAAATGTATCTGAAACACGTTAGCGCCCAATTAAAAGACAAGACACTAAGACGTTAACAAACATATTTAATGAAAATTACACTTGACTGAGATTTCATTCGCGATATTACTTAGGGGCGCCACAAATAGATGAGATACATAGATACGTATAACTAATACACTCAGATACAGATACAGATACAGAGATACGAATGGAGTCAGATACAGTAGCCCCGCTTACATGTGCCGGTTATACAAGTTGTTCTTAGTGCTTCTGTAGTAGTTGCTTTGACTTTTCGTTAATAACAATTTAATTGAGACGTTTTTAGCATTTTAATTATAGACAATATGCGCGCAATTATTAGTCATAAAAGTAATGATAATGCCAATAAAAAGTCGAATACGAATACGTATGTATTGTATACTCGTATCTGAGTGACGGCTAATTGGATCAGGCTCGGTTTTCTTAAAACCGGTTCCAACTCCAATATCATCATCATTATCAAGAGACATAGTACTTGGAAAACCAGGCTCACAATATGTTATGGGTAGTGAATGCTATTTGGGAACTATACGCTAAATACTCTTCAATATTTGGCCGATATGGGAATTTCCTTGCCACACAGGGCAGACATTCATCCGGCTTGTGTGTCTGAGATTTTTAAAATCGGTTAAACCATTTCACACACACATGATGTTTATTTCCTTACAAATATATAGATATATATCTTTGATCGTGCCCGTCATGGGATCTCCAGTTCATAAACTAAAACTAAAACAATGACAATTTCTAATGATAAAATCAAATAAGACGAGCCTCAGTCGAAGATAATCATCAAATAAATAATGATGTAGCACAAAAATATCGAGTTGACAGAGTGGTGCCAATGACGCTATATCTGCTATATGACTCTTGCGTGGGTTCTAATAAAGGTCCAGGAATTCACGCTCAACTGGATCTGGGTAAATACGTGAGGTCAGGCGAGAGTGGATGAGCTCAGCCTCTCCAGTGCTTTCTTTGCTTTTGCAATTGGGTTTTACGATATGCTTTATTTGACACTATAAACTTTGGTTGGGAAGAAAGTTCGATATGGCTATGAATATTATTTCTATATGGTTGGCATCATCCCTTTGTTGATAGAGATGAGGTAGGCAAACTGATTGTAAGATGATAGAATCCTAAAGAAAACTAGATAGGTTCAAGTTCCCTATGACTTAAGCGACAGAGCTAATCTAAGAAATATATAATAGATATATATACCCAATAATAAATATTCAAAACAATAGTTCAATCAAATTTGCAGTTTTGTTTTAAATGCCAATCCTAGTACTTTGGATCGTCATCGGATATTGGATATTGACAATAAATATCACTTTCAAGAGCCTATTAACCTTTCGAGGAACCACCTCAAAACTGTTCAGGTCAGGTACCTAGGCTAATCTAAGAAGTATTATTGGAAAAGTAAGAAAATAGTCCAAACTCTCCCATCTTGAAACATACTATACATTATATTGACAATATATGACACTACATATTCCTTTCCAGAACTTGTTAACCTTACGTAAATTACTATTGCAAATCAATATTAGAATTATTATAGGTATCGTAAAAGTTAATATTCATTAATTTTATTTAATTTGTTTATTAACGTAATTACAGTTCTACAGACTGCACGTGCCTTTCGAATAGATATTCTTCAGAATTCCTTACATAAATATTAATAATATTGTAAACTGCTTATCATCACCAAGTAGTAGTAGCAGTTAATAGGGATTTCGAAATTGTTTTATTAGTTGTTACATAATAATAATATCGTAGTGCCTGACGTTGTTCTCCGCTGGCTTTTACCTGCTACCTGCCAATTGGTTTTGCCAATTAACTTTCCGACCTATGTAGATAATGAAGTATACTAAGTAGTATAAAATGCCAGGCTATAAAGTTATTACAAAATTACCGCTTAATGGGCCAATAACATGTGGTCTATACTATAACTTACATCTGAAAGATCATATGAGTATCTTTCATAAACTATGTTAGACATAAAGTTTATTGATAACCTCTTGACTGTAGGATAAAGCAAGATACGGAATTGATCAGGTTTCATATGTAACACATGCACATACATCGCCCTTGTCAGTCTTACATTATTTTTCATATCGTGCTCGAACGTGTGGATGTTGATGAAATCGAAATGTTTCTACTTTAGGAAATTGATTTTCTAGTCGTTACCTTGCAATTGGAAACGTTCGTTTTCCTTTTCGCTTTTTGCAGTTTTGCATTCTGCTTTGTTGCTCTGTTACGCATTCCCAATGAATTTGATCTCTGACACGCAATTCGCATTAAATTGAACAATAGCAACAAATGGTTTTTTTTTTTTATTCGTTTGTTGTTGATATCGCGGGTTGACTCACTTTTTGTTTTTTTGTTTTTTATAATCATTGTTGATGCGATAGCGACAGTTGTCAATATGATCGTGCCGCGGTTCTTGCCTCGGTTCGTGCCCATTTGCAATTTCTATGCCACAATATATTATCAGACGTTTCGATTTTGAAATCGAGAATTTTGCGTCTCTCTTTTTTCTCAGTTATCAGCGCTTCTAATTCAGCCCCTCCTCCGGGCCACAGGCCCCGCTCTACCCCCATCTCCAGGCCTCTCTCCGGCCGCTTCCCCATTGCCAGCGAGATAAGAGCTTATTATAGTTGCCTGACGGTCGCGAAGGGTTGCATGGGGCTACGAGGGGTTAAGACTGGACAGATTACGACTATGAAATTACATATGTAGCTAATGCCAGCTGTAGTTGCGATCGTTGTCGTTGTTGTGGGCAAAAACAAAGCACAATAATCATTGAAGACTATGTTTAATTTTCGTAGTATTTCGTATGACAGAAATAACAGGGAAACTTATAGCACAGACTTGCCATAATTATATGCATGTGCGATTTTTCGTAATGTTCTCTATAGTTGTGTAATTTTTAATGGCATTATCTTCTCAATCGATTGGTAAATACAACTTTAAGCCGTCTTTTTGAATATAGCTATATACACACTATTTTACATTTATAGCACATGCACATACGCATATCCATTATCGATCAAGAACTTGCTTGTTAATTGCAGCGTTTTTTTATAATTTGTTTCATCAACTACCCGTACTTGCTTTATAGTTTATTGAAAGATAATTGCATTACCTTAGGCGATAATTATACAATATAACAAGGATAATATATACTTGGCTTCGCATAAAAATTATTATGCTTCACCTGAACAAATTTAAAATACATTAAATTATTTTTTGAAATTTTAAAAGAATCTTTTCTTTAAATTTTATTTCTATTCTGCAAATTCATAATATGAATATGGAAAATAATGATTTCTTCATAAGTTTCATTGAGGCTTCTGTGCTGATATCATTTCCGATATGATTCGCATGCGATGAACTCTTATCAGCTGACATTGGCCAACACTGGTGGCCCATGACTAATTATAGGCTTTGACATTGACTTTACGCTTCGATATCGTAAATACTATAGAGTTGATTTCAATGCACACACGATAAACATGAATGATTTTTACAATATAGTTTGTAAATTATGATTATGAAAATTATGTTTGACCTTATAGCTTAGTTATCAAAATGCCCATAGAATTATATAGTCTTAGTATACAGTTTATATTTTCATTTCTGATAAGTTTACCCAAGTTGTTTACCAGCTCGAAGACTTTTCGTTCTATTCCTCTCTCTATCCCTCTCTCCTTGACTTATTAGTACGAGTATAGATGTTCAAAATTATATTAAGACGGAACAACAAAGATCGTCTAAAAATAAACTGAAATTTGCGTAGTTCGTCCAAGGTTTGCTTCTTAGACGGGCAAACAAACATATAATATATATATACATATATATACGATGTTTTGCATCTTTCTCAAAAGTCCCAGACAATTTTAAAGATTCTAAATTATTATATAGGTCTAGACTAAGGGAATCAATTTGAATGTCTAGCCCTGTTCCAGATAGTCTTAATCAGAGCTGATCACGGACTTTATATTGTATACATCAGATCGATGGAACTTTTTAAAAAACGTATATCAATTGTTTTTTTAAAAAAATTCCTCCCAGTTTTTACAATATGTTGACAACATACTATAGCTAATATTTCATTATATATAAATAAACACAAGTTGTAGAAAATATCAAGATGAAATGGGGAATGTTAAGTCGACCAATAGATACTCTACTAATAAAATTTCGATTCGGTAATTCCTGTAGATTTTGACGCCATAAAAGAAATGATCATATGTTTACCACAAAATGTGAACTTGGCAAGAACATGCCAAAATCAAATAACTGAGCGAAAGTTTTAAAATGATCTAACACGGGGACAAACTAAACGCACACGCGCCTCACCATTTAGATATACGTACTATACGCACAGAGACAGATACAAATACATATATAGTACTATCTATATTTAGTTTTCTTGTCAGAGCGATTCGGGGGCTCGACCTGACCACAAATTGAGCAAATAACTATGAGCAGAACCCAGCCTCGCTGAGAAATAGACATTTTCATATATTATATATGTACAATATGTATGTATCATATGTAAATATACACACATATATCAATAGATATTTCTATGAGCACCACGCTACAATCAGTTTTGGGTTCACCCCCAACAACTACAATTTCTGCTATCAATTGGGCCACGTTGGGCTAATCGGAACACTTGAACGTAGTTTTTTTTTATAGGTTGATTGGCAATGAAATGTGCGCGGAAAAAATGCAATAAATAAAAAATGAAAATTCAATCGAAATAGAAATTAAATTGAAAATACATCCTGGTGGAATTATAGTTAATCTCAGATTATAGATCGGCAGCAATAACAAGTTTAAATATATTTACAACAACAATAGTCAAGAGAGACTCGTTCTCTTTGCAAATCTAACGGTGACGCGGCATAGTTGAAACTGAACTCTAACGATGACGCAGCAGAAACTAAAGCGCCGCACTGATTCTCTCTGCTGAGAGAAGGCAGTAGCAAAAGCAGCGAGTTTCCAAGAGGGCAACTTTACACGCACACACACAGACGCACAACGTGACGAGAGAGTTTTATATGCACGTACACTGAGAGAGGGCCTGTATAGCTTTATGGCAGGCTCAAGTAAATTATAGCATAATAAACGAAATCTACTGGATAAAAAAAGCCAAAGAAGAAAAGAAAAAGCAAACAAAAACACACCTGAAGATAAAAATATTTGCTAAAGTGATTTTGAAAGAAATGAAGAATATTTGGGAAAAAAATTCATACGTAGATATGTACATATGTATGTAATTTTATGAAGTTGTCGAGTGTGGTGGGTTGTCCTGCTGAAAGGGGGGCGTCAGCTAGGGGTGTTAATTGCAGCTGTCTGCCAAATGGTAGAAATGAATGCGAATTTGTTTATTGAAAGTGTTAAATTGTTTGCATACTAATTAAGCAATGTATTTGAAATTAATGGGTGTTAATTAGTAACATAAATAAGTATGGGCTGGAACTCTTCTCCCCACCGCAGTAACGGCGAGTGAGTCACTTATAGAAATTTATTTAATTTAATGTATTTATATTATTCACACTAAAATAAATAAATTAATTTTTTGCATTCGTGCAAGCTTATTGTGGATTAAATTTTTTTATGACACTTGTGTTTATTGAATTTATTGTACACTATTTATACCTCAAGCAGTCGCACTAATCTCTTGTCCGATTACAAATAATCGTTATAATTTTCCGTTGACAAGCATAAAATTTATAGCCTCAATAAACTATTGAATTTATTTTCCAATAATTAACCTGTTTTGAATTTGCATTTATATTGCAATTATAACAATTAAAAAAAAATAAATTACTAAATATTTCTAATCTTACTCTCGTTCAGTCTTATCTTCATTTGTACACATATGTATATGCATATAAATATGTACATATGTTACATTCGTATATGTATATGTATGTATCACGTATTAAAATAATGCAAGTCTTTTTTATTGTTCCTCAGTTTCTTATAGCTTTTCTTTGTGTAGTATTTCTCGTTCTGTTTTCTCTCAGTCTCTCTATCTCTCGCCCTCATATAGACACACACACATGCGCAGAGAAATATTCTCAATTTAAAGCCGGCTTTTTATTTATTTATTTGTTTACGCGTTTGCCTTCTCATTTGCTTTTTCTTACGCTGTTTTCGAAACTTCTGTCTGTATGAGCGTGAGTGTGTGCGCGTGCGTGTGTGGCTGTCTCTCTCGCATGCTGCATTGGTATGTGCGATTCAAGTCTGGTTTTAAGCTCTCTCTCTCTATGTCTCTCTGGGAGAGAGCGCCATGCAGCAATAAAAACACGTACATAGTACGTATGCAAACACACTGAATTGATTTAAGCGTCGATTAACACACACAACGACGACACACATGAACAGAGACGTAAAGGCAAGGCAGAAACAACATACGATATGGATATGGGGCAGCGACGTCAGCGTCGCAGTCGCTGTCGCTGTCACTGCTCTCGTCGCTCAACGCAGCCCCAGTAGCCAAAGGCTTGGCGTGTGCACGGCTGGCGCGCTCAGTGAGAAAAGTTTTTTGCCGTCGTCGCTTCGTGTGTTTTTTATTTTGTTAATCAGTTGCACTAAAATGGTGCGCAAGTCCGATAGGGTTAAAATTCCCAGCATTCTGTTGCGTGGCTCTGCCAAAGCAGGTGAAGGTGGCCGTCTTAAAGGCGCTGGGAAGGAGGCAGCAACAGCAACATCAGTGAGACGATGTCAAAGGCGACGCAGGCGACGGCAGAGCAGCGATAGAAATTCAACATTAAGTGATGGTTCGTCTCTGTCTGTGTGTGTGTGTTTGCTTCGTTGATTTTTTTTGTCTTTATTATTGTGTATTTTTGCCATTTTTAAATTATTTACCTTAAATTATACGCATATACTTGTGTGTAGATATATGTGTGTGCGTTTGTGAGTGTATATGTGTGCCTAATGCCTTGCAAGGTGAAAAAGTGCAGCTCAAATAATGTAAACTCAGTTGCTCTAAAACTGTGCGAATGACATTTTGCATGGGAGAGAGAAAAGAGAGAGAGAGAGAGCCACGAAAGTGAGAACTAAACCAAATTTGCAATTCAATTTGCAACTGCAAAGTGGAAAGCAACAAACTGTTGTATCGCATTTTAAACAATTCATTAATAGAAATTCTCATTTTTATATTTTCTTTTATCCTCGTATCACACCATACTCATGCACTCTCCTTCTTTCTTTCACAGAGTCCGCAGATAGTCATATTATGCATGCGGAGGCACTCCCTGTGGGTCATCCCGCTGGATCACCCATCAGTCAGGCACTCAGTCCCAACGGAGTCGGGCTTGGGTTGAGCAACAGCAGCAATCAGAGCAGCGAGAACTTCACGCTCTGCAATGGCAACAGTAATCCCGGCAACAACAACAACATGTACTCACCCAACAACAACAGCAGCAACAACAATAGCAACATTAGCAGCCAACAGCAGCAGCAGCAACAACAACAACAGCAGCAGCAACAACAGCAACAACAATCGCCAACAGTTTGTGCAATTTGCGGAGATCGCGCAACGGGAAAACATTATGGGGCCTCCAGCTGCGATGGCTGCAAGGGATTCTTCCGAAGAAGCGTGCGAAAGAATCATCAATACACCTGCAGGTGAGTAAAAAAGATGGCAGTAGACAAGAGAATGACATAGAAAGAATGCTTAATCCATTAATTATTCCTCCACCACCCTCGTATTTACAGATTCGCGCGCAACTGCATCGTGGACAAGGATAAGCGAAATCAGTGTCGCTATTGTCGCCTGCGTAAGTGCTTCAAGGCGGGCATGAAGAAGGAGGCAGTGCAGAATGAACGTGATCGCATCAGCTGCCGTCGCACCTCGAACGATGATCCCGATCCTGGCAACGGTCTCTCGGTCATATCCCTCGTCAAGGCAGAGAATGAATCAAGACAATCAAAAGCAGGAGCCGCCATGGAACCGAACATCAATGAGGATCTCTCGAACAAACAATTTGCCAGCATCAATGATGTCTGCGAATCGATGAAACAGCAACTGCTCACCTTGGTCGAGTGGGCCAAGCAGATACCGGCCTTTAATGAACTCCAGCTAGACGATCAGGTCGCTCTGCTGCGCGCCCATGCCGGAGAGCATCTTCTCTTGGGCCTCTCTAGACGTTCCATGCATCTGAAGGATGTGTTGTTGTTGAGCAACAATTGCGTCATTACCAGGCACTGTCCAGGTAGGTGTTGGGACAAGCTTAATTGATTTTTGCGGCTAAGTCCAAACTTATGTGGGTTAACTCTTCCAGATCCACATGTTTCTCCCAATCTGGATATATCCCGGATCGGGGCACGCATCATTGATGAGCTTGTCGTGGTTATGAAGGATGTTGGTATCGATGACACTGAGTTTGCCTGCATAAAGGCGCTGGTTTTCTTTGATCCTAGTAAGTTGAGGAATCTTTGCGTACTCCATAGCTGAGCCAACTAACACACACAACACACTTTTCTTTGTCCTATTCTAGATGCCAAGGGGCTCAACGAACCGCATCGCATTAAGAACTTGCGCCATCAGATACTCAACAATCTAGAGGATTACATCTCGGATAGACAATACGAGTCACGCGGTCGCTTCGGAGAGATTCTACTTATACTGCCGGTGCTGCAGTCGATCACCTGGCAGATGATCGAGCAAATACAGTTTGCCAAGATCTTTGGCGTAGCGCACATCGATTCCTTGCTTCAGGAAATGTTACTCGGCGGTAAGTGAGAGAGAGAGAGAGCAACAAATGCCCACCAATTCGAGAAGGTACTCAATGTGGATTTCTAATTCCAGGTGAACTGGCGGACAACTCGCTACCTCTTTCGCCACCGAATCAGCCCAATGATTACCAGAGTCCAACACACACGCACGGCAACTTGGATGGCGCCCAGGTGAGCTCCACTCTGGGCACGCTAGCTGCGGCGAACAGCGGCCCACATAGCCTGGACTTGGAAGTGCAGCACATACAGGCACTAATCGAGGCCAACAGTGCGGAGGATACATTCCGCGCCTATGCTGCAGTGAGCAGCTCCACAACTGTGGCCGTTTCCACGGCTCCATCGGCTGCTGTGACGCCACCACTGAGCAGCGCTGCATGCAGTCCCAAATCACAGGAAGGCAGTGGTGGCTACATGGATGCCACAACAGCTGCAGCAGCAGCGGCGGCAGCAGCAGCAGCAGCAGCCAGCAGGCAATACAACAACAACAACAGCAACAATGTGCAGCACAAGAGTCAATTAATGCACAGTCCGCCACATCGGGTGCATCCCTACCAAAGAGTGCCGACATCGCCGGTTGATGCCGGGCTGGGCATGCGCAATCCGGCGGACATAACGCTCAACGAATACAACCGCAGCGAGGGCAACAGCGCTGACGAGCTGCTGCGCCGCACTCCCCTTAAGATACGTGCCCCCGAAATGCTGGCACCGACCTATGTGATGGGTGAGTGAGGATCCTCCTCCAAAAACAAGCAAAGCACATACTTACTCCGACTCTCCCTTGCAGAACCTTGTCGCATGACACTCAAGCAGGAGCCCGAAACGGGATATTAATTGGTGCAATAAGCTTAGCTAAACCACAAGGAACTAACCGTATACAGCTTCCCCATCCTCGCCCACCCCCCTTTTTTTTTGCCCCCTTCTTGCTGCTAAACTTACTTAATCATTATTGCCTTGAACTTTTTGATACCGTTTTTATTAGATCGTAAGTAGGTATTTTGGAAATTGTTGCTTAATTTGTAAACACGCAATTGCAATATAATTTTGTATTCTATCAAGAGAGTCAAGAGAAACAAACAAAAGGAATGAAGTCAGATTGAGACGATGATTTGCTCAAAATATTTTACTATACAAGTACATTTGTTGGTTATTATCTATATATATATACATATATATATGTATATATATACTATATATACTATAAAAATGCATATGCATTATATATATACAATATACAATACATTATATATAATACTTTGTTTTAGGCTAGGGTGTTGTTTAGTCGCGTAAGCTTTACCATCTAAAGAGTATATACATATTTAATTCGTAGCTGATGAATTATGAAGATTTTTTTTTTTTTTTTTATATGAATATTGTATACATACATATAAATTACAAAATAATTTTAAATGGCTGAGTGAATAAAATACAAATCAAAAACAAGAACAATTGATTACAAAAAAGAAAATTTATGATTTCATTTTATTTATTTTTTTATTATTACTATTATTTTTGTTTTATTTTATTATTTTGATTTTATTTTGTTGCTACCTTAAAGCGAACAGCTGAATATGTTAAGTTTAAACGCGTTTACAGTTGGCGCCTTTAAAATGTAAACGATATTTGGCTCAATAACAGAACCAAATTTAGCATAACATTCGTAGCACTAAGCATCGAACACATAGAGTACTCAAACAGCGGATTTTACTCATTTGATGCTATAGCCACTGTCGTCGCTGTCGTTGTGCGCCGTGCGCTTATCCAGGGTTGCCAACGAAGAGAGCCGAACGCTCACTCGTGAAACACTTCCAGCTTTGGGGTCACTAAATCGCTATAGCATTAAATGAGTAAAATCCGCTGTATGAGTACTTTGCATGTTCGATGCTTAGTGGTTCGATTCTAAGTGATTTTATCAGCTGTTTTAAAAAGACCGCGCTGCTTATTAAACGGACTACTAAGCCTCGCAGTACAGTGGGCCACACCTCGATTTAAACTAACAAATAAAACAAACTTGCTCCCCCATTAGGCCCACTGTGCGGTTGCTCCGTAGGAGGGATCGCAGCCTCGTTGATATAAAAAGTACAAAAACGTACTTTCGTTATTTTAGCAATATGTTTTAAGTGCACATATACATATATGTACATACATATGCATGTTTGACATATATACATACATACATATGTTAATGTAAAGTACAATATGTATAAATATTTACTTGATTGACTGTATATCATATAAAAATACATTCAAATGGAAAAAAGAACCGAGTTTGAACTGAATTTTTAAGATATGAATACCAAAAACAGCGTATTTAGAAATGTATCATATAACTCTATATTTAAATTTATTATATAGTGGATGCAATTCCATCACATTCAGAGCGCCTCACGTTTTCAAACGTCTTCGTTGACTTGCAGTCGTCGACTGATTGAAGCGACTGTAAACTGCATTCACAAATTCGCTTTGAGGCATTTTGCAAGTGTGTTTGAGTGGGCAGCTTGCACACACATTAACATACGCACACAGATAGGCAACTGCGGCGAGCGCATCAAAGCAGCAGCGTCATGAATGATAAAGCAAACGAGTGCAAAGGCCCCGCCAAAGGCGATGGAAAGAAAAAAACTAATGGAGAAAGAGGAGAAAAAACACAAATTGCGCTGCGCTTACGTCGACGTCGACTGCGGCAGTGGAGAGTGGAGCCATTATTACTTATCTGTATGCTTTTTTGGGGGAGTGGGGAAGCACGCTCGCAAGTAACGCGACGCACACACACACACACCAACCTCGCTTCGCCTCGCCTCGTACACAGACACACTTCGACAGCGACGCAAACAGAGCGCGCAAAGAGCGCGTAGAAGCTACGGGGAGGGGAGAAGGACGCCGCGCAATGAGTGTGTACCGAGACGCTCGCGTCGAATGTACAGTGATTGTAATGTAAAATCGACGCGCTGCTCTGCTCTGAGAGCCTGTTGACATTCAGTACATTTTGTTACTTTTGTGCACGCAGCCGGAGCTGACGAAGATGATGACGCAGCAAAGAGCAGGAGTTGCCAACACAATGAAGTGAGTGGTAAAGCGGAGTGTCCTCACAGCATTACATGGCAGACACACAGTACGTGTAATGGGCTCCACATAGAAGGCGTCACGTGGCTGCTGTGTAAAGTGCAAAGCCTCATCCAGCACCACATCCACGTAATCTCCTTCTCCTTCTTGTCGTCGTCGTAATGGCAATGGCAGCCCTGGGGCAATTGTGGCTCGCATGGTGCATGGTTGTGTTACATTGGGAAAAGGAGCCCAGAATTCGCAGCCCCGTTGCACATTAGCACAAAACAAAACACAAAAAACAATAAATATATCTCTGTATTGTGTGTGTGTCTGAGAGAGTGGGGCGGTGCAGGTGCCCCTTGTCAGCAGACTGGGCATATGCAGTTCAAGCAGAGCAGAGCAGCAGCGTGAGTGTGTGTGCACATCTCTCTCATGGGGGCTACGACGTAGACGTCAGTGTGCTCAGTTTGCTGCACGCCGTTGTCAGTGCCTTCGTCTCTTTCGATGTGTGTGTGTGTGATGGGGGCAAGAGATGCTGTTGCAAAAAATTCATTGCAATATTCCCTCTCCCCCATCTTCCCTCTAGTGCTTCCTCCCCTACAGGCGGTGCACTCTGCCTGCGTATGTGTGAGTGAGTATGGACAATGTGCAGGCACATTGCACTGCAAATTTTGCAGTGACGAACATTTCAATTTTTAAACTTTTAAATAATAAATTCAATTAACAAAAAGAAATAAACAAGTAAATTTTATTTTAGAAACAAAATCATTAGTTAATCAATAAGAACTTCACATTGCTACTGCACAGCAAATGCTTTTGTGTGGCGACAAATGCACTGAAGCCACTGTGCTTGCATTGCCAGTTCAATTGCAGTTCGTTATTTGTGCTCTCTGCCAGACCCCGTTAATCTCTCACTCTCTTGTTCACTGCAGCGCACACACACACACACACACAGACAGTGACTCGTCACTGCCCACTGCAATAACGACAACAACAGTGTGCTCATGTGCATTGAGAAGGGGAACCCGTTGAAGAGGCCGCCTTTAGGAAATAAAAAGAAACAAATTGGAATTGTGTGCGGTCGCATGTGTGTGTGAGTGCCTGCGCTTCTCTCTTTCTCTCTCGTTCTCTCGTGTGTGCACTTTTGTTACAAATGTCGGAGCTGCTGTTGCCTGCGTGCTGCGCCTCTGTTACAAAATATTGGCGAAGAAAAATCATACAACGTTTTTTTAAAACTTTTTTCAACCATTTTTCATCGGTACGCGTGCGCCGGTGTGTGAGTGTGTGTAACGGTGAGTGCAGTGTTTGTGAGTGTGTGGGGGACCGTTGACTCTTTTGCAGGCCGTGTCCAAGCCCCTGCACTGCTTCTAGGCGCTGCAACAACTATGGCCAACTATTTTCTGTTTTTTTTTGTTTTGGGGAAAGCGTAGACAGGATTTTTCTTTCTACAGAGACACAAAGAGAGACAGAGATAGTGGAGATTACACTAGCAATAGACGCAGCTGTTGCAGCTGCTGCTGCCGCCTTTGCTTAGTTTGTCGTCGCTCTATTTTGTCTGCGCTCTCGGCTCCAGCTGAGTAGTTGGCCGTCTAATAGAAAACCAAAAGAGTTTTCCAAGCAGTCAAACTAGGCTCCTCCATAGGCGTAGTGCTCCGCCCTCCCCCCGCACCTAGCTGTTACCAGAGATGCACTTTTCAAATGTGCACTACGGGGGGCGCACACAATTTTCCACGCAAACACAACGGAGGAGCTGCATCACACACACACACAAACGCTCATGAAGTGTGAGAGAGCGAGAGGGTGAGGCAGCGATAGCGCTCATAGAAGAAATTGCAACGACGTCGTAATTGCAGCTTAAGAGAGCGGAGGGAATAAGTGCAAGAGAGTGAGAGAAGGGGGTGGGGAGAAGAAGCGACTGCACTGGGCGGTGCTCATAAGTTGGTATTTTTAGTAAGTACCTCGTCTGAACTGAGCACTTTGCCCACTGTATACTCACTGTACTTGTGTAATTACAAGTGCACCGAAGGCAATGCGGCCCCGTCAACAGGCAACGGCGATTGAAAAGATTCCAAAGAGAAGTTTACTTTCCCACCGTTATAATTGTCAAAATGAGTTATACAACTTTAAATGTTCTTCATAAAAATGATTTGTACTATTCTGTACTCAATAATAAATCAATTGTACTCTTTTGTTTTAAATGAAAATTGAATTGTACTCAAAAATAAATTAATTTTACTATTTACTACTCACTTATAAATTAACTTTACTATCAAGCACACAATAATACAATAATTGTGCTATTATGTACTCAATAATAAACAAATTGTACTATTCTGTAGTCAAAAGTTGAATACTGCATTAAATGTTGCCAACTGCTTCCATTCTTCCTGTGATCTATCTATGCTCACTTAATAAGATTTCTCTTAATAAGTTTAATTAAATTGCCCATGCTAAGATTCACCTTTGTCCAAAGTCATTTCAGTTGCACAACAACAAGCTGTTTACAGTAACTGCAGCTTTGTTTACGTGCAAAGTGTGCACACATTGTTACGTGTGCACAAAAAAAAAAAAAAGCAAAGAGTATACGATTGAGGCACAGAGTGCAATGCACTGAACTCCGAGTACATTGGCCCCAAAACCAAGGCACACCAATACACACATGCAGTGAAGCAGCTCGCATGGTCACACTTAGTCGTGTCGCCGCTCACAAGCAAACGGATAACAGATAACAGACACACACACTTACACTCACACATACAATACTTGCTCGTCGCAACCACTCAGAAGCAAGAGCACAAGTCTGTGACCTTCTCTACACATGCCATCTCGCTTGCACAACAGTGTTGGCTATTGCACGTTACGTATCAGGCAGCTTTCGTCGCATGCTGTGCGCCTATTGAATTAACATCGCATGACGCAAAGTTCGCGGAACGTATGTACATTTTTCACATTTAACGGCAACAGCGAAGCCTCTCTCTCTCTTTCTTTCTCACTATTTGTTCCCACAGGGTAGGGGTACACTAGGCTTGGCGTTTGAATTTTTGGTGTTAACATAGAAAATCGTTAGAAACGAACGCTGGAGCTACCAAGTTTTCATAGAAATAGCAAAAGACCAAGCCGCAATTTCCACCAGGTTGAAGCTGGAGCTGGAGCTGGAGTTGGAAGGGCGACGGGTTAGGGGGTGGCAGTCGGGCTGCAGCTGAAGCTGGGCTACAGTCTTAGTTCCACTCAAACGCCATAACATTTGCAAGAGAGAGTGGAAGAGTGAGTATTAGCGGGGCATGGTGAGTGTGTGCGTGGTGAGTAGGGGATGGTGTGGTGGGGGTGGTGACAACTGCTGTAAAATTAACATAACAAAAGCGCATACAACTTTTTCCCATTTCGCGAATTTTAATTTCAAATTTTATGGCGCAATCGTTTTCGTAAATCCTGCATATTGTTAGAGGGAGACAGATAGACCAGGCCGGGAAGAGCATTTCTTGAAGCCTGTTCGTTTATATTTTAAACATACAAACGCAACAGTGTGTGCAGTGTGCGCTGTTGACTTCATCTATGCGAGTGTGTGTGTGTATGCGTGTGTGTGTTTGGCCATAAATAAAATAATATTATTCGCGCTGCATAAGCCCCGCTCTGGTTTAATTTGGCGTGCGCAGATGTCGGCGGGGCACGCCTTCTAAAATTATAATTTATTATTATTATATTTCGTTTGCTTAATTACACCAGGAAAACAGAAGTTGCACAGCGACCGAATAACACAACACACACACACGCACATGTACTCACCTCACGCAGCAGCAGCGTAGCGCACTAGACACAATGGCAGCGTTGCCAATTGGTCTCACCCTAACCACCACCTGTCGGCAGAGCTGCCTCTGTCGCCGTCGTCTTCATCGCTGTGATTGAGCAAAAAATCGAAAAAGATGGCTACTAACAGCGCGGGCTAACAGAAAGCATAGCAATGCGGCCGTGTGTGGGGAACAGAGCAGCGCACAGTGTACGCAAACAACACACTCACTGTGCACAAAGCGCAATGTGGAGTGTGTAATGCCGTGTACCACAGCAATTGGGGAACTCACACAACGAAGGGGGCCGAAGTTGGGCGCTTCTCCGCTAAAGGGGCACACGTCGAGCCGCCAAAGACCTTCTCAAGGCCACACACATATACACACACATAAAGAGGGGTTCTAATGGGGCTCCACATTTTTAGTCACTATTGAATCGGGGGCAGCCCGGCACAGCGCGCGCACACACGCCGACATGGGGAAGTCTTAACTACTGTATCAGGCGCACATAACCTAATGAAAGTCATTGTGGCGGGGGAACAAACAAGTGCGCGACTGCGACTACGCGTTGCCCCTCCCAGCAGTGCGCCGCTGATATCTCTTACTTTCGCTGTCTCGCTTACTCTCCAGCGCGCTCTTTCTCTCTCTCTCTCTTCCCCTTTATCTTTGTTTGTGTATTTCTATCTTCCGTTTTATATGTGCATTGCACTTGTTTCGTTTTGTGCGAACTTTGATTGGGAACACAGTGGCGCAGTCTGCACATTCTATGATATGATATTGAAAAATAATATGATATAGTCTTATGATGTCGTTAAACTTTATATGTATTTTATGTAAATTTGATTGGTGTGATATGATGATTTGAGTTTTTAGCTAATTAACTTTAATGCAAAATTAAGAAAATTCTTTTTACGGTACTTAATTGGGAAAAAATTATACTTCCGCAACTTTTAAGACCCTTGTTTTTGCACTAGTGTTTTTGCTAACTAAATTGAGTTTCCCCTTTTTAAGAAAACTTAAATTTGTATTTGAACAAATTTTAAAAATCTGTTCGATAAAATAATAAGTAAATATTTTTTTGTCTCCAAATACTATAGTACTATGAGCTGCTATGGTACTTACGAATAATTTGATATGACAGGGAATTGAGAAATTCTTTAACAAACTGTATTTGCAACATTTTTCAATTAAAGAATATTTTTTGTAGAGTTTTTTGATGTTGTTTCTCTATTGAATACTATAGTATTTACTTTTATTTCCAATATGAAAATCCTTAAAAAATGTCTTCAATTTTATACTAAACAAATATTCTTTTTGTTAACTTTCAAGTTCGTTATCTATTTAAGTCTGTAACATTCATAAACTTACTTATATTTATGTTAATTATAACTTATTAATCATATCAATTAATTTAGGTATATTTTATATTATATATCATTTGTATATGTATAAATAATTGTATCAAATAATTTGAGGAACATACCTTTCAGTAAATATATCGAAAATTCTTTAATTTTTACTCAACCAACATTTTTTATTATAACGTCCCCTTAAATTATCGAATTATTAGAATAAAATATTTCCCCTACGCATCCTCCTGACCCACGCCTCTGCCCAAATCTTTCATTGAACACGCAGAATGCATTGCCGAATTCTTCCCCAACAACGCCAAAGTCTCGCTCGCACAGGTGATTGTTCTCTGCCTCGGACACACACATACACATATAGAGAGAGTCCCCTTTAAAAATGGGGCAGCGTCGCCGTTAAGTTTCTACACAGAATAAAAAGGGGTACGCGGGGAACGTAATACGCTCAGAACGTTCACTTGGGGGCCAAAGGACACTTTCATTTCGTGCCAAACGAGAGAGTAAACAATTTTTAGTGAAATTTTCGAATAGGCGAACAGCAAATTTGTAGGGCGTACGCTGCTCCCAACCTCGACGTCGACGTCGACATCGACGATGATGATACCTCGGCACGGCACGGCAGAGTACGCCGTGTGCCCGCCCCATTTACGTTTTGTTCATGCGCGCGCTTGTCGTTCTATATGATGACGGGAGCAGCAGCAGCAGCAGGCAGCGCCACAAGCACAGCCACTTAGATGATAAAACAACAACAACAACAAAAACAACAACACAACACACACAAATCGCAGCACACTCAAATCGCAACACACACACAGTCAGACAAACACACGCGCGCACTAACACACGTAAAAATAAGGGGACGAAACACACGCACAAACAAGGTTGTTCGCGCGAGGCGGGGGTGGGGGTCAACCGTGTTTGCCGCCTCGTTCTGGTTCTGCTACTCGTTCTGTCACTCTCTCTCCCTCCCTCACACGGTCATGACTTTGAAACACATTTGACAGAGGAACAAGAACAGCAACAACAGCAAAGGTAGTATGTCGTGATCACATTGGCAAACAGGAAGAGAGGAGAGCAGTAAGAGAGGTGCGCAGTAAAAGAGGAGCAACACGAGAGCGACCAGCAAGACAGGGGCAGTGTTGTCGGAACAAACATTTCAGTGAGTTCTCGCTGTGCCTAATTAGCATTCGCAGGTTACCGAAAAGGCAGGCACACAGACACACACCCAAGCACACACACAGTCAGAAAAGCAAACGGCAATAAGAGAGCAGTTCATACTGTGCGCTCTCTCGCTCCCTAGGCAAAGCATAAGTAACAACAACAACTACCTACTCAACAAACATACTGAACATCTAATTCACCTCAAAATGTTAAAGAGGTAAATGAACTTCCCCCCATCGCACATGGCAACGGTGTGCACGTACGTCTGTGTGCCTATGTGTATTTGTCTGTGAGCTTATTTCACTGCCAAGGTAGTCACACACAAGCGCAAAAACAAAACAAACAGGCACAGCTCGCCTGCATGCTCTCTCTTGCTAGCAGCTTACTGGTCACTTCTGCGTCACTGTTACCGTTAAAACTTAAACTTAAAACAGTTCAAACATTTTTTACAACACCCAATCGAAAGCAAAATCGACGCAACGTACTCTGCTGCCCCTTTGAATGTTGGGGCAGCAACATACACACACACACACCAACACTTAATCTGACTTGAGTGACTCGCAAGTATTCATGGATATAATCATAACTTTAACCATTCACTTGTGTTCGACTTCTTCTTTAAACAAAAAGAGAGTTGGCAACTCGAACAGAGCTCAATGGCAGCCATATTGAGAGCCAGTGTTGCCTGATTGAGCACAGAAGGAAGTGGTGAATAGGCCCCTCCACTGTTGCCCATTGGAGTGCATGATGTGATTCGATTATGGCATGTGGGGAACGCATTAAGGCAACATTCACAATGGCAGCAACAGTTCGATAAGGCAAATTTGAATATTTTCGCATCGATGTGCAGACACTCATGCATATTCAGACACTCATGCATATTCATGTATATTCGATTTCGTCTCGAAATGAATTCAATTTCCAATTGGAATAGGGTCACTGAACAACTTGAATTGGGACTGGCAGCGGCGACTCTGCGCACAGAAGCGAGTACGGCGCGAGTACACGAGCGAGCGAGTGAGTGAATAGTGTGAATGCGTTATATTCGTAGCGGTTTTGTGAATTTTTCAACAGGCGCACAGCATTAGCAGACACATGAAAATGCGCATTTGATTCACTCGTTTCATATGTGTCGACTGTGAATGGCAGCCGGCGGCAAAACAATTGTGCATGTTAGAGCGGGATAAACATACATACACAGAGCACACTCTGTGCTTCTCTTCGTTCTCGCTGGGGGCGCGCCAAGCATATGTTGCTCTCTGGCGCTCTCTGAGCGCCTGCTAACTGTTTTAGTTAAAGAGCAATCCATTTTGTTTTGCGAAAAGGAAAAGGAGTAGACAACCTTGCGCCGCAGTCAACGTTGCGGTCGCATGTATGGTGTCTGTATGTGTGCGAGTGTGTGTACGCAAAAAGGTAGCAGACACTGCCAGCAGCAACGACTGTTTCTGTTGTTGTTGCTGTTCTCTCGCACTGATAAGGCGAGTTTGCAGTTTTTTTGATTTGATTTTCAATACGTTAATTTTAATTCTGCTTCTTCTGTTTTCTATAAGCTTTGTCTTCTATTTTCTTTTTGTTCAATTTTCTTTTAATTAAAATAGTGCGACGTCGTCAGCGCAGTTGGTCTTAAGCTTTAAGCGCATCGAAATTTAGACTTTGTTCAAAGTTTCGAAAGCTAAATAAATAAATTCATTAACACTTCGTCACGTACGACGAAGCTTTAATTGCAGCACCAAGTGCTAAGAACAACTAAATGTTATAAAATTTATAAATGAAATAATTATAATATATGTATGCGAATGTTATTGTTGTTTATTTTTTGTGTTCTTTGTAGAGTCGCTTTTTAAGCTCGTTCACTCTGAGAACTTTTTGTTTCGCTTTGTCAGAGCTTGTTGTGTGTTTTGAGACCTGGCTTGTTGTTGTTGCTATTCTCGCTGCTTGCGTCGCAGTCATCTCCATATATAGGGCCTCGCAGTGTTTTTGGCTTTTGTGATAAAACTTTCAATCCGTCAAGCACAGAAAAGCATTAAAAGTGCTTTTCGCAAATTGCGTTGAGCAGAGGGAGGGAGTGGGAGGGGGAGAAAAGAGGTGAAGGGGCTGTGTGGGATGATATGTGCTTTTCTTACTTAATAAAGTTAACTTAGACATGAACACGTTAACTAAACTGATGAATAAATATAAAGAAAACTTGAGAAACTTAATATATAACTTGTAAAGTTATAAAATATCATATCAGTATCACAGTAGAGTAGCCCATTGCATATTAATGTTTATTATCACAACTGCATACATATATTAAAATTTCCTATATTTATATGTATTCCTTGCAAACATTATTTTTAAAAGAAATTGTATATTGTGGGTATACAATATCATGCTCCTATACTATAAGTAAATGTAATATTATCAAAATAAAACTATAATATCACATATCAAAAAACCTATAAAAGTGAAGATAGTTAGTAAAGTGTGGTTATTATTAAAACAATATGCTTTATAAGGATTGTTTAAATTAAATTTTAAGACAAGTAAGTTTAAGATTGAAAACAATGTCATTATACACTTAATTAAGTGTAGTACACCTATCATTATCTATCGATATCCATGATTAGTTTGCCATGTAAAGTTTAAACTGCGAAGATCGTTTATTCTAAATTTATAATGCATGTATCGTTTAATATTGTATCTTTATAATAGCATTTCTTTATAATCGCCTTATTAAGAACTTTGCTTTTGTTTAAAGTTCTTAGTGGAAATAAGCTTGAATGCGCCACCTTACCGATAACGATAGCTGGGGGAAACTTTTACTGACACAAAGACGACGTTGTCGTCATAGTTCTTGCAGCTTACAGAACAAGTTTCAGTTCAGAACTTAAATAATATATAGCTTGAACGCTTTTCGAATGCTTCCACTGAGCGTGAGAGAGGGACGAAGAACATAAGAAGGGAACAGGGCAGGTCTCTCTCTACCTCTCTCTCTCTCGCACACTCTCAAGAAGACTGTGGCACAAGTTATTATAGGTGAGATTCTGTTTCTTTTTCAGCTTTAGCCATACAATAAAAGCACTCTCGGGCCCCATCGCTGAACTTGACAGATTTAACTTTTTTCAAGTTTCGGAAAACCAAAGTTTCGCTGCTTGCAGCGCTGCCAGCGTCAGCGCAAGTTTGGGCACACGTTAATTTCTGTTTGGAAGCTACACAGATTTTGAAAGTTCTTGTACTGGGAGCTAAAAATCGACAAAGGCTTTAGCAGGGCGATATCTGGCGTGTGTTTTGAAACAGCTGAGCAAGGGTAGGCGCGAGGGGGGCGGGGCAAAGCGATCCGCCATTCGAGCCAGTGTAAGCGTTTATTTTGGCGAGAGCTTAAACAGCTTTTGACACACACACACACTCAATAAAATTATTATAACAATGCGACATAGCGTAGAATTCCGTTTCATTTCAAACTTTGTAAAATAAAAAAAAAAAACTTAAAAACAAAAACAAAATCCAAGGCAATTTTCGGCGACTTTCTTCTTCTCGTTCGACGCTCTCCGTCGTTGAATTCGTCGGCGGCAGCGACTTCGTTGTGTCTACAAATTTAGCAGACGACGACGACGTCGCACCTCTGCCGACGGAATTGCACAACGCGCATTCGGTGTAGAATTATTGTAATCCATACCAGGCTGACAAAATCGTGCAACACGTCGACGTCGACGTCGCTCTCTGCACTTTGCAGTGCTTTCTGTGTGCGTGCAAGCGTGACAACTAGTTGCTATCGAATGGTGTTGCTATCCCTGTCACTCGCTGCGCCGGCAACGCCAAACGATTTTAGTGCAGAAAACACTTTGAGCTTTCTGCTTTTGCTGTGCGCCTATTGAAAAATTCACAAAAAGCCAAAATAGCGCGAACGGAACACGTACAAATCGAAAATCGGACGTTCACAGCGTCCCTCGGTCGTTCACGCCGTCGAGTCTTGCCGCCTAATTTGAATTTCCAATTGGAAAACAGCACTGTGGCAGCTCAGCAACACTGGCAGTTGCATTAGTCGAATGCTTTTCTATTTTTAGCATTTTTTTTTTAGCAGTTTTACATTGGCAACATTTGCAACAGTTGGGGGCAAGTTGCAGTTGCAAAAGTCGTTTCATAAAAAGTGTGTCATAAAGTAAGAGGTAAATAACAATTTAATTATAAGAAAAATTCTATAAACTCATTAGGCAACGTTAAAACTATAATTTGCTTTAATTGTCTATATATTTCAATATATTAATTGCATTTTCCTGCTGCAGAAATTACATAACAAGCTATGGCGCTACCCGAGGGATTATCTAGCAAAATGAAAACTTTTCAGGTGAGTTTAAAAGGGTTCCACTACATTAGACTCCCTTTTCAATTTCTACTACGTTTTTTTTGCAGGCTGTTAACGATCTGCCCGTTTTTCTGAAGGGCGGACCCGCTGATAAGGCGCTCTTTGGCATTACAGTGGGTCTGTGCGGGCTGGGTCTGGTGAGCATCGTGCATATGATCTACACAATGGGCTTTACCAAGAAGAAGGCATAAGAATCTCTATTAATATAGTTTAAATACTAGTTAATTGTGTTTATTGCAAATAAACGTAACTGAAAAGTTAAAATGATTTTGAATTTGCGCGACTAAAATAAACATTACTGCATCCACCCTGTGTGCCAGCGTTGCCACTCAGTTGCACTTTACTGCACAACAGCTGATTGGCGTGTACACGTACCAGGGAGAATGGTTGAACGCACACAAAGCGAACTTTAGGCAGGAAAAACACATTAAAATACACAAAAATTAAAAACACAAAAAGAAATGGAGCCCAATGATGAAGTTGTAGAGCGTCAGAAACTTGTGCCAAACGATGTGGAGACCGAAGAGGAGGCGAAATCCGCGCAAACACCTGCCACGCCCGTTGCAGTGCCAAAGATCAATGTAAAGTACACGCCCAGTCTCTCTCTGCGCCCCTCAACTCCCACAAGCTATTATTAACATATTAATATATACTGCAGATCAAGGGTATTTCCAGTGGCGAAACCACACGTAGCCGCAACTCCGCATCCTGTTCCATAGAGCGCACCATATCCGAGAAGGGTCAGGCCCCGAGCCAGGGACAAGGACGGGAAACAACGGCTAAGACAACGCTGCAGTATGTGAACGAGCGTCGACCACGCCCACACGCCCAGGGCAGCAGTGCATCCACCTCTGCTGGCGGAGCTGGCGACGAACGTTTCGAGTTTAAGACGCGTCCACGTAAATTGCTAAAAGGTAAATTCGATGAGTATAAAGTCAAAGTTAAATTATTTCTCTGTGAACGTGCCGCGTTTCAAGGATCTTTCCCACTGACCAGCGGCAGCAGCGTTAGCAGAGGCGGCGGCAGCGTCGCGTATGACGCACTTTTGGCCATATGTTTGTCACAAGCACACACACATACACCTGCACACACACTCGCCGTTGCCATAAAGTTGTTATAATTTCAATAATTAAAACTATAAGCCATTCGACAGGCTGGCGCCGGCCATGCCACGCCCAGATTTGTGTGGGTGAGCTCCCGTAAGCCCGTGGGATTTTCGCCGTTTGTCATGCGGCTCTCTCTATAGCGACAGTTGCGATTTGTTTTCCCAAGTGTTTTGTTTAATTTCGTGCGCAGCTTGATTTAGTATTATTATTATTTTCATTATTTGTAATTATTAATTTGAATTCTGCTATGAGGTAGTTATGATTGCATATTAGTATGTATAAAGTGTGTTCTAAATGTATTTTTGCACGAGAAGTTGCCACAGTTAATGAAGAATATTAATTTAGGATTTGTTCATTATTTGTAATTATTGTTTTTAAGAATACTTGTGATTAGCTTGAATTATATAGGATATAATAGTGTACTTATGCTAATTATATTTAGTGTGTTCTATACGTGTATGTATTGAATATGAAATATCCCAGAGTTTTTTCAAGAGTAAAAAGACAATAGAGAAAGAGACCTTTTTTTTAGTAGGGAAGAGACCTTTTCTTATTAGGGACAGTTACAGTCCACTAGTTTGAAAAGAGATTGTCATTGTTAAAAGAAAAGTTAAATGGTGAATATATGTTGAATTGTATTCTTAGAGTTAGATAGTTTCTTTTCCTTTACCTTTATTTTGTTAAATTTCATTGCCTTTTAGTGGAATATATAGTATATTTCTTTTCAATTTAGGGCTTTATTTGAGGAGTACATTTGTTTATTTTCCCTTAACTTTACTAGTTCCTCAATTATTATTGGTTAATAAATTGGTTTCATTTTAAGTTTTCTTTAGCTTTATTTTTATTTACTGTATTACTTATAATTCCCTCTTATTTTCTGTACTTTTGTTCTTTATTTTTCATGATTTTACCCACTGTAATCCCCCTTCGACTTAATACGCACAGAGGAGCCAAGTGAGCACAGCTTGAATAGCATAACCCTAGTGAGCAGCGAATGGCTCTCGCCCGATCCCACCAACGCCAACAACAATAACAACGACAGCACAAAATCGAACAACAACAATAATAACAATAGCAACAACAATAACAAAAGCACAACAAATACGCCGCTCTCACAACGCCGCAAGCAGCAACTGACAATGCCGCTGCCACCGCCCCTGACTCTCCCTACCGCTGCTGCTGCTGCCATGGCCAATGCGAGCGTTCATAGCGATAAGTTTGACGATCGTCCCATTAAACATCATTCCTTTGTCTCTGAAGTGCCCGATGTAAAGCATATGGAACGTGCGCTGCTCGGCCTGCTCGACGACTTCCACTCGGGCAAACTGAAGGCTTTTGGTGAGGGCGACAGCAGATTAGATAATTCCTATAGGAACTATATGTATATGTCTTCCTCTCTTCAGGCTCTGGCTGCACCATGGATCAGATGACCAAGATACGCGAGCAACAGGAGAGCCTGGCCAAATTGCATTTTGAACTGGCCGCCGCCGAGGAGGATTCACTGGAGCATGGCAACGACTTTAATACGAGTCGAGCACAAGAGAATATGCTGCAATTGATGCAGCGTCTGGAACAGTTATCCATCTCCATTGAGCAGCTGCAGACAAGTCATACGGGTCTCTGAGATATGGCTACGCTGCAGACGACACCCTGCGATCGTCTGTTGTTGTTCTGATCGGAAGATCGACTTGCCGACTTGTGTACATAATTAAGGCATATATAGAAAATAGGAATAAGCATTTTATAAGCTTCCAAACCAACCGCATCGATCGACTATATACCATACACTATAATATACATCTTTAGGGTATATATATTGTACCTAGATAAGCCGAATTGTGAATTGATTAGCGATTTGTTAGCCAAGTTTTAAGTGCACATACATTCATAATGTATTTGTATTTGTAATCTAGCCTAGCATAGTTATGTAGTTAACACACAAACACACTTTGACAGTGCCAATAAGATCTACAGAAGGCACCCAAAACTACACTAGATCTATACTGCCTTATCCCGCCTGACCTGGGAAAAGGTTTTCCACTGACAAGCTTGATGAATCCAACAACACTAAGAACTGTTCAATTATTCAATAATTATTCGTTTTGTTACTTGTAGTTATTTTTTTGCAATATAAATCGATTAAAAGTTAGCACTTTTATATAACTAAAATATGGTTTTTAATATTGAGAAATGAGTTTTTATAACATCTTTGTTGATTTGTAAATTTTAAGGCAACTATATGTTGTATTATATTATTTATGAGCAAATGTGAATCGATATATTTTCTTATACTTTGAGGATCTTCAGAGATAGTATAAATAGTAAAATTAATTTCTGAAGAATACCATATCTTATAGATGAATTGCCACAAGGTTATTTTATTTGTATCTACATTTATATCTACAGATATATCTGGTAAATATGATGAAGATGATTTAGTAATTCGATATATTGCTTTACCTGTAAACCTGGAGGAATCTGATTATATACGGCTTACGAAGCTATACCTCTTTATTGTATTAGTTTTGTTGCCTTGCTAAGGGTGAACATTACTATACACTAAGTGTATAGTGTGTTCTATAATCTCTTTATATACTTAGTATACTAAGTTTGCGATTAAGCAATATATATCATCATTCTAACATCATAATCCAACATTTAGCAAGCTTGGGGATTGCAGGGATAACTATAGTTTTAAAAGGATGAGGATTGAAAGGTTATCTATTTGTCTATATCTATATATGTAAGAGGTATAAGAGGGATAGGTTTAGATCTAATAGGTATAATCGTAATATTTAAAATAAACTGGGTTTATCAGTAGCAACTAAAAGTATCCCTTCTTGTATCTTATTTATCATTAATATCAGTCTGAAATTCTCCTACATTCATTAAGCTAGATCTCTAGATATTCCAATAATCCTCAAAGTATACTGATATATCAGTAACAACTGAAGCTACACCTACATGTTTCTCATTTCTTTTCGGAATTCCGCATCAATAACAATCAGAAATTCGATTATAACGATAAACATTCGAGTTCGTCCGGCTTTGGCGGCCTTTCAAAAAATGCCCATTTCTTTAGGAATTCCGTTTTGCATGCACACGACGTGCGAATGGATGTGGATGTCACAGTGGATGTCGCAGTGGATGTGGATGTGGATGTGGATGTGGATGTGGATGTGGATGTGGATGTGGATACATATGTATATGGGGGTATGGCGCATTCGTGTATGGTAATCTCATGAGAAGTTGTGCCCAACCTTCTCTGGCTGGGCAAGTGCAGCGCGTACATAGGAAATTTGTTTGTTGTGCCTTAATTTGTGCATTTGTATTCAGTTGGTGTGCGCTGTTGCTCCATCTCCCTCCACCACTTCTCCCTTTCCCTGCTCGTGTCCGATCGTCCAGCTCGACTGTCATCAACTTCGTCATTGTCGTTGGCGTTGGCGTCGCTGTGGTTCTTGTTCTTGTTGTTGTTCTCGTATTGTTCTTGTGGAGTTGTATTTTGTTTTGTGATCGGTAAAAGTAATTTGTGGCGAGTTCTTCTTTCTTTTCATGTTCTGTTTAAATCCGGGTTTCAAATAACAAGAATTTATGCACTGAAAGAAAATTCTAGGTTGAATGTGAGGACTTAATAAATGCATAAATAGAAAACTATTCGGTATGTAATCAGAGTTTTGGGATTATCTTATTTGTAAGAGTGTTTATGACATTCTGAAAATATATTATATTTTCTTGCAGATCTTTGGTTGTAGTCAAGGTTTTGTTTTTAAACTTGTAATATAGTTAGCTTAGTGCTTTATATACTTAGTGTCAATTTCAAATTTCTTCTAGCTTCATTTTTGTCCGATTTCTACATTAATTAATTAATTTATTTACTTCATTTATTTTATTTACATTATATAATCACATCATATAACATCTTTATCTCGTATATGCCATGTTTTTGCTCAGAGGGAATAGCTATAGTTATACAATTTAGTGTAAAGCCCGATTTTTACCCTATGCAGTAAATGTACTTTGCTAAACTTAAAAAAAATAACATGAGTCCATCGTAGTTCTCTGCTAATAGTGCAGTTAAGGCTTTAAAATTGGGAATAAACAGATGGTTTTCTTTTAACATTTTAAATAGCTCACGTTTAACCTGAAATGTCTTCTTTTTATCTTTAATTAGGAGATCTCTGCTGTAAGGAAAGTTATAAACATGAAATTTGGTTTACAGTTTGCTATATATTTTATGCAGTCAGTGTTCTTTTCAATTTTCAAATATTCCACCTTTTTCTTTTAGTTAATGCCCTATCTCTGCTAATAGGAGGACTATAGCTATGAAACTAGAAATTCAGCAGGCCTTATATCTTATATATATAATACTTTTTTCAAATTTTACATACCTTCCCATTTTTCCTATAAAAATCATCAACTTCTTCTGTTCTTTCTCGCAGTGCATGCTGTCACTTGTTGCTGCTGCTGTTGTAGTTGTTGTTGCTGCCTTTCCCTCAGTTGCGGTCAGAAAACTCTGTGCCCTAACTACGGTTTCAGTTTCGGCTTAAACCTCAAACCAATTCGGCATTGGGATTCGGGATTGCTGCCGCTCAAGCTGGAGTTGGGGGCGCGTTGGATTGGGATTGGGTTCGGCTTCGTCTTTGGGTTTTGTGTTTGGGTTCTGGTTTGGGTTTGGGTTTGGGGTTCTGGCTGTGGTGCTGGTGTTGCTTAGTTAGCGGTTTGCTGCATTCCAACCTTTTGTCGAACATCATTTGCGTCAAATGAAGAAATAAACGCTTTGGCCGGCGCATCCGCCGTGTTGCATACAAAATGCACGCTACGAGCTACCTGGCGGGACACGCACACGCACACACACACACGCACGCGTACACATACACATACACAGATACTCGCGACACCCACTCCAACTGCCGTGGCACTTCCATTGTCCGGCGTTCCATCACGCACGCAAGGGTCGCGATCGGGAATGGGAATTTCCGAGCCAAGCCCTAGAAAATGCAACAAGTGCCTGGGCCTGGGGATCCCTAGTGTGGCTGGAGCAGGGGGAGAGGGGGAAAGGAGTTGTTGGGGAGAGTTCATCGAATCGAGTGTGTTATGTAAAATGCAAGAAGTCATTAAATATGTGAGCCGCATATCAAATTTCATTGGAAACGGGCGAGCACCTTTTGGGCTTTGGTCACATGAGAATTTGATGAACTGCCAGCGACAATGTCGTCGTCGTCGTCGTCGTCGATACCTGTCTGCGGATCAATTGCTGTTGCCCCCAGTGCACACAGTGGCCAATCGTGTCCATTTGCCTCTTCTCTTGGCCAGTTGCCATTTGATATGCCCGCCACTTGATCAAATTGAACCCTGCCCTGTCCGTGCCCTCTTCCCAGCCCTGCCCTGCCCTCTTCAGGTGGCGTTTCAGCAACACTTGCTCTGTCTCTGTCTCTCTCTCTCTCTCTTCATCGCTCTCTCTCTCTGTATACTTGCTTCAATTGAGAGTGCTTCTCTTCTCCTCCCCTTCTTCATCGCTTAATCCTTTTTGGTATCTGCCCACCCAACACGGCGCAGCTCAGACACAAAGCGACAGCGCCGGGCTCTGACTACGGCTCTGGCTTGGCGGAAATTACGTTCCTGATGACAGCGCAAAAAGCGGAAGAGCACGCAGATCTCTGTGAGGCTGCTGGTAACCCAGTGGGACATGGTTTACAGTGGGAAATGGAGCATTTGTTTGGCATTTGATGTGAATCAAAATATTTCGTAAGGCAGAAATGGAAATTAAACTGAAAGCTACATTTTAACCGGAACTGCAATTCGAACCTGTACAGTAACCAGAGTTGCAACTGGAAATATAACAGTACTAATATTATAACTAGAATAAAAAAAAAAGATGAAACCAGAAACAGAAACGGAACTAGAACGGGCGTTTTTAATTATGTTATCAGTAATGAAAGTAGAACTGGAACTAGTACTTGAATCCGAAAAAATTAACGCTAGAATCAGTGAGAGAACCAGAAACGGAACCCTTATTGGAACCAGTATGAAATTAACTTGGGACCTCAACTAGAAACGGAGCCAAAACTGAACTAAGCGTCAAAAACAGAACGAAATCTGCACTGAAATCTGAATAAAACTAGAAACGGAACCAGTTAGTACTGAATAGGTCGGTTACCAGAATGGAACTAGTAGTTTATCCTTCTTCCTTACACCTTCCCTTCGTTCGCAAAACTAGAATCGAATCAGAATCAAACCCATAATTAGAACCAAGCTCCAAGCTTATAGATAAACTTACTGAGGAATTTAAAGCAGAGCAAGACCCGGAACCAGTAGTACAATCTGTCTACTTTCTTCGTTCCTTCTGCCTTATCAGTTTCCTTTTCCAAGCAAGTGAATTTTCATGCATTTCATGCTGAATTCACACACTCTTAGCACACTTTGGTCTCCTCCAACTGGGATAGCTGAGTGTGCACACCCTTTAGCAAACCTAACTGCCCTCTCCCTTCCGTGTACGCCCCCCTGACCCAACTCTCTACGCCGTGGCTGTGCTATCCCGTAACAGGAAGTGCGACAAAATTCAAAACGTACTCTGCAGTCGGGCATCCTGCTGCCTCTGCTGCCTCTGCTGCTGTTGCTGCCACTGCGGAAGCAGGCAGTAAGGCAGGGGGAGGCATGCACAAAGGTGCCGCAAGGTGGGAAGCGGGTAGTGGGGCCAGGTGCAGCTGCTGACTGACAGACAGTCGTTGCTTTCAACTGGGCTGGCATGAATGGCGAGCGAGCTAGCGCACACGGCAAAGTTGCCGCTGCTGCGGAAGCGATGCTCGGTGGGAGGTGGGTGACTACCACATCGGGCCGTGTGCTCAGCCATGTTATCCCCCACAGACACACGCACACACCCACACACACACACACACACACACAGAGCGAGAGGGCGACGTACTTTATTTCCTGTAAATGTCCTCGAAAATATGAACATTATATCCCGGAAACGGAAGCTGCAGCATTTGCAAGGAAGCGACAGGCAGGCAGGCAGGCAAGGGGGGGAGTGAGGAGAGGCTTGGCAAGGCGAACTGGGACTGGCAGGACATTTGCGCTGCAGGAACTGCCGCAGGGAGCAAAGGCAGAGGCAGCGCAGCGCTGATTAAAGTGGGTAAACAACTGAAGCCGTTGCTCGACAGGACTTCTGACTACTACAACAACAAGAACAACAACTGGAACGACTATGACGTCTTTACATCCTGCAGGAAGTGCCGAGCAGGCCAAGTGGGCGGGCCTTGCCTGGTCTTGCCTTCACCATCGAGGAAATGACGGAAGCTGCCTCGGCCCCGGTTGCACTGCCAGGAAATCATCGTCGTGGACGTAAATTAAATTCCATGCAAAGTTAATTTTCAATACGGCTCCCCCTCTTTCTCTTTCCCCCTCCCCCTCCTTCTCATCCCCTTATCTTCTCTCCCTCTCTCTTGTTATCCGTGCACTATTTCCGCATCTTGGAAGCAAAAACATTTATGAAGCCAGCTACGATATGAGCAAAACTTTATAACGGAAAGTCTAAAGGGAAAGAGGGCAAAGGAAAAGAAAGAAGTGGAGAGGAAGAGGCAGAGGGAAAGGGTTTCTATTTCCTTACGGGTTAAGAAAATGCTTTACCAGATGCTTTAGATATTTATGACTGAGGCAGAAGTCTTTTCGAAGCAAAGGAATGTCTGGCAGAGACTTGAGAGAGAAAATTATAAGGATTTTTATTATTTTAGAAGTTCATCGAGTTATTTGAACCTATGTATATTGCATACTGACAAAGTGATAAAGATAAGGGGCATTGGCAATGCCTGTTCAAATTGCGTTTGAGTTGGAAATGATTGGTGAAGTGAAGATGGTCACTTCTTTGGTCACAATATGAAGAATATTTCAGAAACTAATCGAACTATTTCATTTAAGGATCAAACTCAAATAGTTCCGAACTTGAAGACTTGAAGAGCTCACGATGAGAATTATGTATAAGGATTTTTATTATTTTAGAAGTTCATAGGGTTATTTGAACCTATATTGCATACTGACAAAGTGATAAAGATAAGGGGCATTGGCAATGCATGTTCAAATTGCGTTTGAGTTGGAAAATGATTGGTGAAGTGAAGATGGTCACTTCTTTGGTCACAATATGAAGAATATTTCAGAAACTAATCGAACTAGTTCTCTTTCTCTACTTCATTTAAGGATAGCGACTCAAACTCAAATGGTGTTCAACGACTTGAAGAGCTCACGATGAGAATTATAAGGATTTTTATTTTTATTTTTATTTTTTTTTTTTTTTTTTTTTTTATTATTAAGTGAAGAATAGGTTTTTTATTATTTTAGAAGTTTACCAAGTTAATTGAATCTATATTGCATACTGACAAAGTGATAAAGATAAAGGGCATTGGCAATGCATGTTTAAATTGCGTTTGAGTTGGAAATGATTGGTGAAATTAAGATGGTCATCTTTTTGGTCACAATATGAAGAATATTTCAGAAACTAATCGAACTAATTCTCTTTCTCTCTCTCATTTAAGGATTGCGACTCAAACTCAAATGGTTCCCTACGACTTGAAGAGCTCCTGAGGTTTTTGGGACCATAAAAAAAACTATTTTTTATTTTAAAATTTTATATAGTTAAAGTAGCTTAAGCAAAGCACAACATTGAGTTTAAATGGAGATATTATTGAAATATAAACTGGTAATGGGCGAAAACTATAATATATGAACTAGTTCTTTCCATTTATCTTTTTTGAATAAAACAAAGTTAGTATACCCTTTTTTGACCATTTTCAATGGTCCAATGGTATAAAAAGGTGTCATGAGATTTTAGAAGATTTTCGCTTACTTTACAGTTTGTAAGGGATTTGGGAGTGTTTAAATTATTCTATTCTTATATTTTAAATTTTTCTACTGGTTGCTACCAATTTTGACAAATTCTTTAGCTGAAATATGAAGAATAAGTCAAAAGATATACTATATGAACTGATGGTTTCGCACTCTTTCTGAAAAAAGGAATGTGTGGGGGAGCCATAGCTTGTAAGATTTTCACTGCTAAAAGAGTATATAAGATTTTTAGGGCTATCGTAAAGTATTTTGGAATGCCATTTTCAGATTTAAAGGAAATCGCAAAAGAGTTCAGTTTGAGATTGGATATTTTTGAAATATGTTCAGGTTTCACTGGAAACACAAGAACAAGTAAATGGCTTAAAGATTCCAATTGCTTTTTTCCACTTTTAATCAGTTTTAATACGTCAAAAACTATACTAGAACTAGTTCTCTCTCTCTCATTCTCTTTCATCTCACTAACTCTACGCACCCTAATGATCCTTAAACTAAGCTTAGCTCCGGCAATGCTCAATCTAATATATAATTAGAAGATATCCCAAAAGAGTTTCGTGTAATTTACTTCCCCCGTCCCCTCATCTCCCCCTTTACTTCAACTGTTTCATTCCGTCATTAAGATTAATGTGAATGCGTCTACAGAAATTCTTTGGGCGCGAAGACGCAACTCGAGTGCAAGTAAGCTGGTTGTGTGTGTGTGCCTATGTGTGTGCCTGTATTTGTGTTTGTCTGTGCGTGTGTGTGTTTGTCTGTGTCTGTGTGTGTGTTTGTGTGTAATTTGGCCCAATCTTTTGGCTTCAGCATTCAATGCGGCTTCGTAGAACGCAACTTCAATCAGAACCGTTGGAAATGGTTGGATCGGGCAAAGTACCGCTAGATGGTAGACCATAAACAGTGCCGTCTAGTGCTCATCATCATCAGCATCAGCATCGTCCTCCTCTCTCAGATTGGCAAATGGCAAAACAATAAACGAATCTCCCGCCCGGAGCTGAAGTCCGCGAGATTACGTGAAAGGTGAAAGTTGCGTCGTCGCTGCGTCGAGAACCGCAAAACATGCGAACCAAAAGCAGGAAACACTGCAACAGAGAGCAGCACAGGGAGAGGGGGGGGAGAGGGAGCCTGCAGGTCAGTCAATTGGTGAGAAACCAAAGCGAACCGAACCGGACTCCACCTGTCATCGGTCGAACCTCATCGGCATCGGCACGCTGCACTGAGATTTCCGTATGCGAAATCTGGAACACTGGCACAGTAGCTGCTTTGACCCTCTCCGCTCCCCCTCCCTTGCCGCTGGCACGGCCTCTGCACCCCCCTTGCCACTCCCCCTTTGTGCATGCCGCCTTTTATGGCGCATGCGCGAACGCTGCCATCGTTCGACCCACTGTACAAGTCGGTGGCTTCAGCCAGGGGCGTAGAACAACAGGGATGAAGGATTGTAGAAGAAATCGTAATGTTTTACTATATATATAATTTAAATAAAGAATACAATAACAATGTGATAACTAAGTTTATGACAAATTATTTAAAAAGAATATATATTAAATAAAATAAAATAAAATAATAAAACAATTTTTAATTAAACATGTAATTAAACATGTAATATTTTTAAATAAAATAAGTATAGGAACGATCAAAGAATATAAGAAATTGCAAAGGTATAAAACTGTCTGTGTCTTATACAAATATTGATCAATTTTAATTGACTACTCGGCGCTAAGCTAAAAAGGAAGTGCGTAAACTAATAACAAACACTTTAACTTTTATTTAAAATAGTTTTCAGTATGTCGTTTAACTGAACGCTAATAATAGGTAAATATCAAATACATGAGTAGAAAAATTACAAAAATATTAAAATAATATTTGAAGAATTATTTATTATGATGTACGGATTCTTCACTTAACAAAAATAATACAAAAAAAAAAAAATATTATTTATTAGTATTCTTAAAGTATTTAAACAAAAAAAATAAAATTATATTAAATAAAATACCACAAAATATATTTTAAATATTATTTATTAGTTTTATTACAGAATTTTGGCATTAAAAATAAAAAAATGCCACAAACTTAAATTGTTCAATTTATATTTTAATTATTATTTTATAAAATACCACAAAATATATTTTAAATATTATTTATTACTTTTATTAAAGAATTTTGGCATTAAAAATAAAAAAAAAATGCCACAAAATAAACTTAAATGCTAAAATTTATATTTTAATTCTTATTTTTTAAAATACCACAAAATATATTTTAAATATTATTTATTACTTTTATTAAAGAATTTTGGCATTAAAAGTAAAAAAAAATGCCACAAAATAAACTTAAATGCTACAATTTATATTTTAATTCTTATTTTTTAAAATATCACAAAAGATATTTTAAATATTATTTATTAGTTTTATTACAGAATTTTGGCATTAAAAATAAAAAAAAATGTCACAAAATAAACTTAAATGCTACAATTTATATTTTAATTATTATTTTTAGTATTATAACAGTACTTTGGCTCACCAGCTCTCTTCAACAGCATCCTCCTGTTAACTACGTCACTGACAACAGGTTGGCCACCACGAGACAAGCGCGGAAGCTGAGGAGCCTAAGGGGGTAACCACTTGGCCGCGCCTGCAGTAGCAGCAGCAGCAGCACCAGCACCAGCAGCAGCACCAGCAACTGCAGCTCGCAGCGCATTGTGCATTACCGCATTGCAAACCTGAATTCTTCTGGTCTTCTTTCTCAGCGCGCTTTTCTTCGCTCGCTCGCTTTTTTTTTTTTGGCATTACAATTCCGGATGCTGTGGTCTCTCCTTCTCTCTCTTCTCCTCCTCCTCTCTCTCTCTCTCTCTTTTAATAGATTATGAATGTAAGTCAGTGGGTGTCGGCGAAGTTGTTTTAGCTGCTGCTGCTAGTGTCGATGTCTTTGGCTTTGTCTCCATCTCTCCATCTCCATCTTTAACTTTGTCTTCGTCTGCGTCTTTCTCTGGCTTCGGTTTCGGGTAGCCAAAGTCGTCGTCTGGCGCGTCATTAGACGGTAGCGTGTTTGTAACACTTTTTGAGCCGTAATTCCCCCGGGAGAGAGGGAGGTCTGTGGGGTAGCCGGCGACTGGGTCTTGCCACTCTCTCGAGGCTGTCTGGAGTGTATGCATGTATGTGTGTGTGTGTGTGTGTTTGTGAATGTTTGTTGTGCGCTCGAGGAAGTTATATAATCAGCCTCGATCAATTTATAACTGTTATGAGCGACTCGCTTGAAAGTTAATAACCAAAAGCTTCGGCCTCGGATTATGCATGTCTCCCTCTCGCTCTCACTGTCTCTCTTTCCCTCTCTCCAGCTCTCCCACCCTCGTTGTGTGGGCGACTGATCGTGTAACTGATCCGTTCGAGTGCATATGGTGTCTCAGGTGAGAGCCTTTAATGCTTCCTCATTAATTTATTGAACGGTATTTTCGGGGATTGAACACCGGATAGGATTGAGAGAGGGGGGGATTGGGAAGGGGAGAGGGTACTGGGATTGAGCTACAGAGTTCATGATCTCTGTGAGAAAATATGCGACCTTAAATCTGTTGAGAAATTGAACGAGTTGTTTCAATTTGTTCAAGCAAATTGAAGGCGATCGGATTTAAAAGTGATCGAAATGCTCTCGGGGTGGGCGTTTTATGGGAAAGTGATCAGTTCAGGCAAAGAACCTTTTAGGGATAGTAAGATCAGTTTAAATGAGACACATCTCATTTGGATCGAGTGGTTGTGACTCTTTTTGACCTAAACTTGAAAACTTTTGAATATAAGATCAGTTGTTGGCGACTGTAAGATCAGTAAGGATTAGATACCTTTTCTGTGGTGCAACTGATTGTCATTCTCTTGTGCCTCGAAAACCACTATGACGATTAGTAAGAATAGAGAACTGCTACTGTAATTTAAATGAAAGCGATCTTCTTTATATGAAAGATCAGCTTAAGGCAGATTTTTCCACTAAAGATCAGTTTGGAGATCAGTGAGATAAATAAGTTTAGCCATAAATCAAGTCATCTTTGTGTGGGAAATCGGAAATCAAAACGATCCTTGCTCTTCAGATTAGATCAGCTTCCGTTCGATCTTCTAACAACTTAATTATTAGATCATTCCAACATAAGTGTGAATACGTAATTCCAGAAAAAAGGATATACATCTGTTGTGTGAATTTTCTACCAAAAACCAAACGCCGATAAAGGAAAACACATACAGAGTGGAAAAAAAAATGTCGAGTTGTAGTCGTAAAAAGTCGAGTTTTATATTCCTTTTTTCATGGCATTTCCTTTGTCACTCCACTAACCTCGAGGACGAGGATAACTTCCTTTCAACGCGCGGCTGGAAACACTTAAGACGCAGTGCACAGCCGTTGCCGATTTCCCAGGCCAAAAGACAAACCTGCCACCTCGTCCCGCTCTCTGTGCCCAGTGCCCTATTCTCGTCCCCCGTCTTGCAGTCTTCCGTCCCTCAAGTCGCGTCCCATGGCGTAATTAATTACACAGCATTTTCATTTTCAAGTGCACCATAGCACAGTCGACTCACTTGTCCTTTTCCCGTTACCCTCTCTCTTTCTCCCTGTCTATCTCCTTATCTCTCTCTTTCCATCCCTCTGTACCTCTCTTTCTATTTCCACGCTTCAAAACGTTCAATCTTCGGGCTCGTCATCTTTTATCTGGCTGTTGTTCTGGTTTTAAACGTTTTCCAGGAAAACCAGCAGCCAATGGCAAAGATCGACAGCGAGAGACGAAGACAAAGATCGAGATCCGAAGAGAGAGAGAGAGAGAGAGAGAGAGAGATGAAAGAGGAGGCAGCTCGAGATGGCGAGATCTGCTTGTCGTAGAGCCTTCAGAGCGGATGTGGCGCACATTTTCCAAGCTGCATCTATTGCATGTCTGTGTGTGAGTGTGTGTGTGTCTGTGTGTCGATCTACGACTTAACCTCGAGCGATCCTCTCCCTCCATCTCCTGCACGACCTGCCTGCTCGTTGATATTTAATTGATAAAATTTCAAATTCCACACGTTGCAAGAAGCCAAAGCAGAGACACGCCGCACCGCATTGCACACGAGGGACGCACACTTTGTTTATCCTGCCCTCGAGGAGCGCAGCGATCGCCACTCTGCACAATGGGATGAAAAGCACAAAAAGTATCTATATTTAAACTGCTGTTTTGAGGATTGAAAATAATTTGAAACTGGATTATTAATAAAATAAATATTTAAGTACGTTTTTTAATAATTTAATAATAAAAAATGTTCAAAATATTTAATATATTTTATAGAAAAGAAAATTTATTTAAATTTCTAATTCAAATAAAAAAAATTGTCCTAATAAATATTGTAAAGATCATGAAAAGCACAAAAACTATCTATATTTTAAGTGCTGTTTTGAGCATTGAAAATAAATTGAAAATGAATTATTATTAAAATAAATATTTAAGTACGTCTTTTAATAATTTAATAATAAAAAATGTTCAAAATATTTAATATACTTTAGAGAAAAGAAAAAATATTTAAATTTCTAATTCAAATAAAAAAAAATTTGTAAAAAAGAAAATTAATTATGGAAAAAGTAAAACATTTCTGTAAATAAAAACACCGAATTTTTTATTATTAAAAATGTCCTAATAAATATTGTAAAGATAATTCCACAAGAATTATAGCAACTATCAAAGATTGAAAATAAACCAAAGTGTAAGACAATTTAAAAAAGTTTTTAATTATTTGTTCAAACAGAGATTCTTAATAAATTTATAATCCCACTTGATATAAAAAAACACAAATTTATAGATAAAAAATAGCTCATATTCTCACAAAATTCGAAACATCATCAAATAAATTGTTGAAATATTCTAAATTTAAATATATATTTTTATTTTTAAGAAATAGTTTCTATTTATTCAACAAAATACAAACTAAAAAAATTTAATAGCTTAATTGATGAGGCAACAGATTACCTGACTTCCTATGCAACAAGATTATTAATCAAATGCATTAATATCATCAATTCGCTCCACTGTTCGCTTGCCACATATCGAATCTCAGTTGCACAAGGCACACACACACTTGCAGCATGTAATACGAAACCTTTCACCGGCATTTTAATGTTCTCCTGTTCCCCCTTCCCCGCTCTGCACCCTCTCTTGGCTCTACATTCTTCCCCCTCTCCGCAGCCGCAACTGTCGCCTGTGGCATGCAACCTGCTCGCACTTGCACGGTGGTGCACGGCTTGGTCGATCACCGATCTTCCGACAACGATCGCCTTTGCAACCCCTAAGTGCAGGCGGCTTTGTCGGTTCCGCTTCGCTGCGTCTTCGTTGCGTCTCCGCTTCGTTTCTCGTTTCTCGTTTCTCGTTCCTCGTTCTCGTTCTCGTTTTTCGGGCGCTAAATTAGAACACGAAGAAATCTCAAATTCTCCTCGGGCCCAGGCACGATATAATCCCCGACCTGAGCGAGCGATCGATTTGTAGGCGATGTTCGATCGCTTCTCCAGTTGTTGCTGTTGCCTTTTGTTTGTCGCTTGAGTGCGCCCTTCACGGGTATCGATCTGGTTCCTCCTGGCGACGGTTTCCCACGGTTTCTTCTTTCCTTTTTCAAGCCTGACTCGTCTCGGCTGCACATTGTTGTACAATCGTATCCTGCACACACACACACCCACACACACACACCCGTAGAACACACCTCTAGCTGATCCTGACCTGAACTGTCAAAAAGATCCTTTTGGCGGCAAAAATCGTACAATTAGTTATTGTTGCAGTGTGCGTGGAAGGGGGAAGAATGTGCAACAATTAGGCTAACCAGGATCTGCACTTAATATCCTCGAACCGATTTCAATCTAATTGTGTTTCATGCTGTTATAGGCGTTCATAATGCAAACTGGAATATCATTTCATATATTCTCTCCTCTCTCTTTCTCTATTCTTTCTTTCTCTTCCTCTCTCTGTGTTGCGAGAGGCGGCAACAAGGGCGGGCTGCATCGTGTTCTGCTCGAAATTCCATCGGCTTCTGGGCTGATCCCCCGACTAATTCCGTTGCCAGCCCCTCGCTCCAGGGAGAGTTCCGAATGAGTTGAGATAATTATGAAACAATTTACTTAGAGTATTTTTTTTTGTATTCTTCTTCTTGTAATTCTGTCTTCTCCATGTAATTTATACATAATTAATATTATTGGAACAGTTTGGGAGCGTAATGACAGTGCGAGTAAGTTGTTCATTATAATTATTAAAGATTTTCCTGCAGGTTCTGTTTGTTATTCATTATAATTATGAAAGATTTTCCTGGAAGATGCTGTAATTATTTTCACATTTCTTATTATGTGTACGTATGTACATATGTACGTATAATAATCATATGTGGGCATCATTCCTAGAAGTAATTGATTCTAGTTGCTGGTCCCTAAAAAAGGAACACTTCAAGAGCTTCTGCATTATTTAAGTTACTCAAGATCCTCTTCTTTTTCCAAGTTACTCAAGATCTTCTTCTATTTCCGTAGTTTTTAATTAAATTTTGCAAATTATTTAATATCTTTAAAGTGCATTCGCTGGATAAGATTTCTCTGGACTTGGCAACAAGTCTTGATCTCTATCTATGGCACTCTCTGTCTCTCTCTATGTCACTCGATTGCATTCCTATCGATCGCCACTCCAGACAAACTGGGAACTCAAGTGCCTTGCACTATTAAGACTTGTCACGCCCTCTGCCATCCTCTTTTCCCCCTCTTTCAACCCTTCCACTTCCTCTCTCGCCTTACACACTGTGCCACGCATTTTAGTGCTAATAATTTGCGCGATTGGCAAATGACCAAAAAGTGTAGAGGCGTCTGGAAGACTTCCGCATCGGGATACTCTCGGCACTTTCGCCGGGGCCGGGCGACACTATTAATAGCGCCTCGACTCGCATATCTAGTGTACGAGTGTGTGTGTGTGTGTGTGTGTGTGTGTGTGTTTGTGTGTTTATATAGGGCAGGGGATTCGCAGGGCGTGCTTCGAAGCGAAATCGGTTTGTGTCTGGGATGTTTGTATACCCATTGTGAATGTATGACAGAGGGTATATTAAAGTTATGGCCATATTTGGCAGATTTCATTCGTTTTTAAGGTTTCTTAGTGTTTAAACGCGTTGATCTTCAGTACTATAATTGATAGCAAATTTGGTGGAGAACATCTTGAACATCCATTGCCGACGCTAAAGTCATTCAAATATGAAATACTATGTCAACTAAAGACAAAACAAACAAAATGTAAGTTCTGAAACAATAGTTTAAGATATATTTTAAAGATTTGGCGCACTTGGTGTCCAATAGGAAAGTTGTCTATGCTTAAGATATCACATCAGTCGGAACAGTCACAAACAAATTATGCAGGAAACAGAGAAAAGTTTTCGACAAATGTTTGCAGGGTATTTAACAGTCGTGTTCTCTAATCCTCTTCAGCTTTCTCTGCTCTGGACATTGTATGGGTTAGAATCTATTTTAATGCATTATCTGCACTTGGGCATCGAACTTGCGACGGGCCGTGCCACATGCCACCAGCGCAACAGATTGACGGCGGCAGGTTGCAAGTTGCACGTTGCAAAAATACGCGCCACGCGAAATTCTAAAGAAACTCAACGCTGTTGTTTATACTGCTGCGTCATCTGCCACCTACGACCTACAACGGCCACGCCCACGCGAGCTCAAGTGACGCCCACTGCGCTGAAATTGTTGCTGATCGCAGCAAAAAATATGTTGATTGGCTCAATTGGACGACTATTTGAACTCTGAACCGCCGACAATCCTTCTCGCTGCACACTCTTCCTCCCTCTGTTTCTCTTTGGCTATCTCGCTCTTTGCTTGTGACTACGCACCATGACAACTACAACTACTAATTTGGGGCAAAGAGAATGAGAGAGAAAGAGAGAGCGAGGGAAGGTAAAGGGGGCCAAACGTCGTCGTCGCGATCGCCGTAGCTTTTATGGGCATTTGACTTCAAATGTCAACGATGTTTAGGGAAACTGGTTAACGAACTTACAACAACAACAAACTAAAATATAATCGAACAACAACAACAACGTCAAGCGGATGCAGTAGCGCAGCGCAACTGAGCGCATCTTTTGACTCTTTACGGCAACCTGTCGTCGCCCTCCCTCTCTAGCTCTCTCTCTCTCGTACTCCTTTATTGCGCTCTCAGTGTTGCCGTCGTTAATTTATGTAGGAAAGCAGAAAAAAAGAGTTGCCAAGACTCGCCAAGCGGAAATGTCGCGCTGCACCTCGTCGAGTTTACTGGGTAATTAAAGATTGCTCGACTGGTTTCTCAGACTCATAAATTTCCCTAGCATAGACATCCGTTTATAGTCCAATAATAATAATAATAATAATAATAATATAAACTGAGCAGTTATCGTAATCGAAGCGCATCTTCTACTGCCATTAGCTCATCGATAAGCAACTGTCGATTGTCTCAACTGATTAACAAGTCAAACGATGGTGCCCACGCGCGTCACCCACACGGCAAAATAAACAGATCGTGAAACATTTTACGAGTTTCCAATCTAAACAAAATCAAATTTACATATTGTACATATCTCCATACATATACAAAGCTTGCTCTATATAAATAGCGTAGTTCAACTTTCGTTTATTAATTTGTTGCAAATAATTTTAGCCTATTCTCGCCTTATCTCCCCGCCTCGATCACCTGCTGAAAATGTACCAAAAATAATCTTGAAATCAGTTCGCTTTTATAACCTAACATAAAATATAAGAAATATACCAAGTATAATAAAAGGAAATAAATAAACAACGTGCAAATATTCGGAAGAAATATTAAGTGCAAAAGAATAAGAATAGCACAATAAAATAATAAATTACAATTTTTCTTAATATGCTGCTCTGCACAAGAGAGAGAATGAACGAGAGAGAGACTGTCTATACTTCGCTCTCTGGTCTTATGCACTCTTAAGACTTGCTCTCTCCCACACTCAATCTCTCTCTCGCGCTCTGCTACTGCGCATGCTCTCTCTCGTGCTGCTCGCATGCGGTCGCTGTCTCAGTTATCGTCGTCTGCTTTGTTTATTTCTTACTCGCATGTTTTCGGTCAAAACGTAAGAAACTTTCGTGGTGAGCGGACGTGTGTCGCTGCGAAAAGAAAGAAAGAAAAGAAAAACTAGTTGAAAATTTGTTGTACAATTATTACAGTAATAAATTCCGGATTGTAATTGTGCAAAAATATTGTTTAAATAATTTTAAAAAATACTGTCGCCCTCTCCTTAACATAAACAAAACAGCAACAACAACAAACTGTAGCAACAACAACAATTTACGAGCGCAAATCAAAACATAACAGAACGAAGAAAGAAGCAGCACTCTGTAAAGCCGACACGGAGAACAGAAGAAGAAGCTAGAATCAAAGCATAGAGAATAGCTAAATAACTGTGTGTTGTTGTCGTTCTCAAAATACCAACGAAATAAACAAAAATTAAGGCGAACGGAGCGCAACAAAAACACAAGAAAAGAAAAAAACATCAACATTAGCAACAACAAGCACAAGTACAAGTAGTGTGTAAGCAAACGCGTCGATGTGTGTGTCTGCGGAAAAAGGAAGCAGATATTATTATTATTTTTCTTTTGTTGTGTGTTTTTTTACTTGTAACGTAAAGTGAAACGTGGGTGAAAAAGGCCGAAAGCTAAACAAGAAACAAGAACAAAACAACACAAGTGCATCGTGTGTGTTGTGCCGCCTGCATCTGTGTGTGTGTGAGTGAGTGCAGGAACAGACGGAAGTACTTTAAGCTCTTCCTCCTCCATTTTCCTTTGGCGCTGACATTCGCTTGCAATGGCAAATAAGAGAAATCACACAAAACAAATTTAAAGCAAAACGTAACACGCCAACATCAACAGCAACAACAACAACGACGCGGTCAGCGAGCACAGGATTAACAAACCAACAACAACAAAAACTTCTTAACGACCGGTCGCTGTCGCTGCCCACCCCTCTCAAAGTCCATTCCACAATGGCCACTTGACGCGTCGCAGTAGCAGCGAACAAGGCGTCGTCGTAACAGAGAACCAGGAAATCAGTAGCAGCAGCAACAAAGTGCATGCATTACGTTGCGTGACGGTACACGCTACGCTTGTTACGTTACGTAGTAGTAGTGCTGCAGTTGTAGTTCAAGCGCTGAGCAAGAAACACAATAATCATAGCAACAACAACAACAAGAATCGAAACAACGTCGCGTATTCTGGATCTGGACAATATATCCGCTTCCGCGTTGCGCGCGCTGTAGCGCTAAAAAGCTTAAAGCTTAAAGAACGACAAACAGACAACGAGTATTACAACAAAAACAACAGCAAAGACGACGAACTACGTCACGACGCACAGTGGAGCAGAAGCAGACAGGTAAGCAACACAAAAGTAAAAACAAATCATTTTCGATTTAAATCAATAGTGTGGATTTTTTACTTTGGGGAAATGAGAAAAATATTTTCTTCTTCAGGCTTTTCATTGTTTCTTAACTTTAACTTTAACAAATTTAGTAAAAAATATTTACAAGAAGTTGATTTCATCTCTGATCTGGTATTGTTATAAACACATTTCATCTGATTTAATTACAAATCTGCTGAACATGTTGTTTCAGTTTGTCATTACTGACCTTCCCGAGCAGCTTCGTATGTTTCTCTTCATATCACACTTAATACAAAACATAAATCTGTTAACTACTCACAGATACAGATACGACGCACACACAGCGACACGTTTAAGAAAGTTGATAAATGTTAACGTTAATCTTTTGGGAATCGTCGTTGTATACGGGGTACGATTCGTGGTTTTATTGTTTCTGTCATGTTCTGACATTCTGTACTAAAAATTTACAACGTTTTCCTAGTTTTTGTTGTTTCTCTTTTGAGTTGAGTTGAGATGTAGATGAGGTCAACAAATTATAATACCCTACCCCAAAAGATAAAAACCACTTTACAGCATTAGGGCTTATCCATATCTCTCTCTTGTGTTGTGTGTGTAGACATTTTCTATTTCTGGATTGAGGAAAGCTCAAGTGAGTAATAAATCTAAAAAGTGACAAAAAAGATTTATAAATAAACTTGAAACACATTCAGAGAATATTTCGTCTTTTTTGTTTTTTTTTGCATGCAATCGAAAAAAATAATGATAAATAGAAATGTTTTAAATCAATTAAGTTATTTGCTGGTACTACAAATGCATAACCTAGAAAATCTATGAAAAATTCATGTAAAACTTGAGGCCTAACTGTTTTTTCTTGTTGTTTCAAAGCCCGTTGCATCATCGTGAGGGAGTGGGGGCGTCTCTCATGTCTTCCCCGCCCCACTCGACTGGTACTGTTAATTACAAATTACCCATCCGTAGAAAATGTGTTGAACTGTATCGAAGGCAATCACTCGACTCGAGACTGGAGACTTGAGTCGACTCGGTCTTGGTTTGGGCGTCTTCTTCTTCATTTTCTTTCTTTTTGGTCTGGTCTGTGCTCTGGTCTGGGGCTTGGTTCGACGGGTCTCTTGTTGCATGCACTTTTTCTATGGAAGTGAAACAAAAGCGGAGCGCGTTAAGCTCCAATTGGGTTGCCCGTTGCTGTTTCTGCTTCTGCTGCCTCTGCTGCTGAATCGCACGTCAGCGAAATCTTATCGCGCAGTGAGCAAAAAAAAAAAAACGCCAGAATTGTATTTATTTGTTCGCCTGTTGCCGCTGTTGACGTTGGCGTCGCAGTCGCAGTCAGCGTCGACGTTTTAGTTGTCGCCGCAACTGAAACGAATCGGCTAACAGTTCCTGCTTCTGGTTTAGCAACACACAGACACACACACGTACAGACACACACAGACAGAGGCAGCAACAGCTAAAAGCACACTGGGTGGCGTAAGGAAACCATCGGCAGCACACCTGATCAAGCTGATCGCTCTGTCTCCCTCTGCCGCCCACTGTGCTTCCCTTTACGCAGAGAGAGCACAGATTTCCGTCGATAAATTTGATTTTATTATGGTATACACACACACACACACATAGCACAGACACACACTGTGCACACACACTCTCACACAATTTTAAATATTTATTTAACATGTTCGGGGGCTCTTCAATTAGCGCAAAACGAAACAAATCGTAGAAATATGTCGACACACACACAGACATCTCTTTCCATCTGAAGTTGCGATTTTTATGGATAGAGACAGAGAGAGAGATACATTAACTTTCCTGGTTCTATCTGTTTGTCTGTCAGGGCGTCTCTGTGGGGCCAGAGTAAATACAATAAATTAAATTCACTTCCGCATTGCTCCACAAACGACGTAACGGGTGAGTGTGTGGCAACGTCAACGTAAGAGACGTGAGCGTCGTAAAAGCAAAGAGAGCACGAAATATATATGAGTACGGAAGCAAATATCGTAAGAGAGTAACGACGACGACGATCTGTCGGGTCAGCAGCATGGGCAATTGGGGAAACACACACAGACACTCGCATATAGACACATTTGTCTTTCTGAGTGAGAGGGGAAACCAGTGTTGGTTCACAGAAGCAGGTGGAAGGAGGCGAAGACAGCAGCCGCCTAATGAAAGAAAGAGGAAGAAAATATAAAGCAGTGTGCAATGCATTGTTGTTGTCGATCCTAGTATGAAGGACTTAAGGCACTCTCTCTCTCCCTCTCTTTCTCTCTTCGGGGCTTGGCTCTCTGCTTTGTCTTATGCTATGCACAATTTGCTGCTCTCTTTGAGTCACAGATTCGTGCAAAGTGCATTGAGAATGATTTGTGTTTGCTTCTCTGCTGGCGTCGCTGTCGTCGTTGCAGTCGCCGTTGTAGTTGTAGTTGCTACTTTTGCTTAAGCTGTTGCTGCAGTTGTTGTTGTTGCTTTTGCTGCTGTGTTTCTGCTGACGCCGATGACTTTTAGTTGTTTAAACTTGCATGCGGAAGTAGCGCACATAGCGCAATTGCAATTGCCAGCATTGTTTGCTGTTGCTGTTGTTGTTGCTGCTTGCGTTTCTTTGCTGCGTGTTGTTATCGTCGTTTGTGTATCGATGTGTGTGTGTGTGTGTGTGCTATATTGATGTTTTGCAATGCACACACGCGTATTGTGTGAACATCATGCGCCATAACACACGCGCCCCCATCCCCCTCCTGCTATTTCTCTGTCTGTGGCTCAAAGCCCGCATCGCGTCGCGTCTTGGCATTATTGCAGCCACTTGTGCAGCAACAACAACAACGACCCATTTTATAGTGCACAAAAATCACACACTAACCTGAATTTGCCATAAACGCTTAGCGGCCTCTCACAGCAGCCTCCCATTATGTGCGATGTCTTCAATTCGCCGAAGAAAGCAAAGCGAGTTTGTCTCTGGGTCTGTGTGTATGTGCGTGTTTGTGTGGTAACGGGGCAAGCCTAAATCGTCTATCGTCTGTTATCTTTCATCTTTCTCTTGCCTGATCGTGCGAAAGCTCTTTTTTAAAGCTCTCTTTCAGCCCGCACCTTCTTCGGGCATAACTCGATCTTATTGCCCCCCATTAAACAGGCAATTGGCGTATAATAAAGACAACGATATAAGCCCAGCAATGTGTGTTACAGAAATACTACACGCGTCTTATCTTATCCATATCTACATACCTTTCAGTGTATAGTAATTCCGGAAATTTAGATGATAAAATCATTACATGCCATAATAGTTGTGTACTATCAATACTATCTATCGATAGGTTATTATTTTTATATGGCAAGTCTGGTATTTAAGCGATGCATAGTGAGTATATGATAGTCGAGCACACTGTATGACTGCAGTTTTTCCATACCCATTGTTACTTCCGCTTCGATTATAACTCTGATTCTATGTTGTCATTATATAAACCCCTTATATAGTGCGAAATCTGATTCACAGTGACATCATTTACAGCACTCTGATTTTTTTCTCATTGCTGCATTATAACATCTTGATATCCCTAGCAAACCGCAAACAGATTTCCCAGCCAACTTCAAGAGTCGACGAAGGCAGCAGCGACGTTGACTGAGGCAGAGGCAGTAACAGCGCCGGCACTGTTGCTATGTTCGAAGGCAGGCAAAAAAGTAACCTGTTGTGTGAATTATGTTACGAACGTAACGTGTTTCAAAATATAGGAAGTCTTGCTTGAGTTATACCGCCGACACAACAACAACAACACCAACAATAACAACAACAACAAACAGCAGCAACAACAACGAGAAACTGCAACAACGGCAACAAACTTAAATGGCTTTTGGGGCTCAGCTTTAACGGTGTCTACAACTCCACGTTGCTGTTGTTGTTGTTGCTGTCTATTATCTAACTTCGAGCGCCAAAGAGAAAGAAAAGAAATAAGCAAAGAAACTGCCAACAACAACAGTAGCAACAAAAGAGCAACAAAAATGCGCCACATTTGCCATTTTCTTGTGGCACATTTTCAGTTTTCCTTTTGGCAAGTTTTAATGTTGTTGTTGTTGTTGTTTTTGTGGCACACATACGAAGGAGCTGAAGCGATCTATAGGGAAGTAAGAGCAGCAGATAGTAAGAGGGGTTAGAGAGAGGTAGAGGAGGCTGCCTGGGTAGGCCGAAGTGGAGTAGAGTAATGTTTTCTGTTGTTGTTGTTGTTGTTGGAAAAGTCGTCACTATGTTTTTTGTTGTTGTTGTTGTTGTCGATGCAACACAATTAGGTAATTTTCTTTCTTCTATCCCCATTGAACTGGACAAGCGCTGGGACGCGCTACGGTGGGTGGCTTGCAACGGAAAAGGAGAGAGAGAGAGGGGGAGTAGCCAAGGCAGCGTAGCTGGAGGTTTATGCCGGCTTGTATTGCAGTTTTTGGGTGAGGCAAGTAGCGTCGCGTCGCGTCGCGATGTTGCGTTGTTGAACGTAACAGTTTTTTTTTTCTCGTAGGCCCAATGTGACTTAGGTGCAGGGGAGAGGAGGGGAGGGAGAGACATGTCGTAATGCTCATAAAGGAAGTTGGCTTGGGTTGCATACATAGTTGTGTAAAGTGCAGCGAAAGAGTGAGAAGAAGAGAGAGAGAGACAGTGAAAAAGGGTAAATATTAACTCTTTTTTTAGACGTGGCTAAATCGAAGTAACTATTGAACAAGAATGTACAATATATGTATATTTCGATGCCGGGTTTACTAAGCAACGTATAACTGATGTTAAAAGCGATTTAATAGACTAATATCAATAGTTAGCGAGGTATAATATGCTCTTAAACACTTAATTCCAATATTTCTGTTTGAAGAGAACGAGAATATATATCTTTACAGAGAAAAAACCTTCTAAGCAACTGTTGAACGTGCATATATAGAGTCTGTCATATACACTCTCTATTCAAAATAGGGAAATCAATTTACTCATTTGCAATAGATGTAATTATGATGAGTTCTGTTTGAAATGAACAAGAATATATATCTTTGTTATATATACATATACTCTGCTATATTTTACCCTACAACTCATAGCTGAATTGAAAGCGATTCAATAGACTCATTTCAAATAGTTGGTAGGATACCCAACTGGGATTATCTCTGTTTAAAAAGAACTCCCTTATCTCCAAATTACTTGAGCACATCTCGTGCTGTGTTCCGCAGCGTGTCAAGCAGGAAGTGGACACATTGTCTTCGGCTTTATCAAGTCGAGTAACTGTTAAAATACCATACAGCCTAAGCCGACCTATAGACAATACTCATTCCACTCTTCAACAGGTAGTTGAACGAACTGACCCGCACTGCAGTGAACTGTGGGTGGTCTTCGTTTAATTGTTCTCCTTGAGAGTGCTGCGACCTCGAATCCGCCCACGTCCATGCCTCTACGCCCCTTTTCGAAATAGGGGAAACTGTTTTCGAGCAGTTTTTCGTGGAAATCGCACGGCGCACAGCGGAAGGAAACAAGGCAACACTCGAGGGACAATGGGCAGAAGTGGAAACAAGGAAAGCGAAGCGAAATAAAAAGAAAAGATTAAAGTTGAGCCAAAGACTGTGCCTGAGAGTAGGGACCACTTGATGCGCCCTGGGCGGTCCTCGAGAAGCAGTTTACAATGGTACAATACTAAATGCCTACACCAATACACAGATACAGATACAAATGTGCGTGTGTGTGAAGTATTTTTGGCACTGGCAAATCGTTCATAAATCAATTTGATTTCGCCACCCGATAACATTTGATAAGGAAATGCGTTGCCCACCTATCGATATGTGCGTATGTGCAGATGTCTGTGTGTGTTTGTGTGTATGTTGCCTTTGCCTCAGTTCCTATCGTAATCGCGCCAAATGTTCCGATAACGGCGAGTCAAGTGGAAGAGCAGCAAATTCCCAGCCACAAAACACGGAACGAAATTTTGTTGACACCCGCAAGAGAAGCAAAGGCTGAAGGGGAAGGGTACCTGATAGTAAAGGTAGGTGGGTGCACAGGGGGAAAAGAACGGAGAGGGGTTGTTTGGCCAATGGGTAAACTGGTCATGGAAGTGGCTGGCGGGGGGGTACGTAAGTAGTAGAGAACCAACAACCGGAAATGACGTCAGTACGCGCATTGCTGACTGCGCCTGTTTTGGCTGCCTGCATGTGTGTGTGTGTGTGTGATGGTACGTGTTTGTGTGTATTGGGGCTTTTTGGAGCACGAGAGTCTTAAAATGATATGAACTTTTTAATCACAATCAATTTTGACGTTGTTCTTGCTTTTGTTGTTGGCCTTTCATATACCCTTGCACTTGCTACCAGATTGTTGTTGTTGCAGTAGTTGTATATCTGAAATTCTGTTTTGTTTTGTTTTTAAACTCGAACTTAGCGTACTATGGAATTTACTATCGATTGCACTATAAATGACAGTATTATCGATAGTATTATAGTACCATAGATAGTATTAGCTGCGAACCTAGCCCCAATTTGCAATATCGATATTATAAACTAAGTTTTATTGCTTCAGATTCACAATTCTTCTCGTACTATTAAGTTTACTATCAATTATATTGTAGTATAAATATAAGTAGTATCGATAGTATTCTATACAAAACTAGCTACATGGTGTTGATATTCTTGTTCTTTCCCTCCATAATTTTTGCCGTTTTGATCAACAATATTTATATATAGAAATTTATTTATGTTTATGCTCTCAACTCAACAATCGCACAAATGACACAGCAAAACCGATAGACACTCTCCGCTAAGGGTATCGCATATACAAGACCAAACCAAACAAAAACAAAAAACTCGTTCAATTCCTTTAATCATATCGCAATTTCCACAAGTGGAAATATTATTGTTGTTGCCTGTTCAATTATAGAACCACATATGTATGTATCATATACAATAATACCCGATTCCGATGTGGAAATACACCTACAGATATTGTACACACATAGGAACTGTAAACATGTATATTTTCCACAACAGAGGAAGCCATTAGAAATGTGTACAATCGAAGCAAAAGTAATGCACGTAATCTTGATAAGAATATAGAGTGTATATATATATTTATATATATATATATAGTACCGTACATACATCTGATGTATGTATATTATGTGTTTAAAATTTAAAATACTTCTATTGTGTCAGGGACACTTTGCACAGAGAAGGACGTTGACTGCCTTATAAGAACCCTCATAAAAAGATCATTTATTTGTTTTTTATTGCTATTCATTGTGACTAGAAATAATAAATGAATACATTTTTGTATTAAGTACGAAGCGAGATAAGAGCGAAAAATTTAAATAGACAAATTCAACGGAAATACTTGATAGAATTGCGATGGGAAATAGTATAGTATCATATAATAGGAATAAACTTAAGTTTTTTTCAGTTTCCATATACAACAAAGTGAAGCATCTTTTAAGTATACATATGTACTACAATCTGTGTGCAGATTTAGTTTTATTAGTCTTGTTTGTTTAAAAAATATATTGAACATATTGTACGTTTTAAATACTTTTAAAACTTTTTCATAACATAGTGAATTAAATCGGTGAATATTGTAAATTTATAAACAAGTTATTCTGTGATTTTTGCACAATATATTTTATTATGTTTTTGAATTCATCAAATCGAAAAGCTTAACCCTTTATCCCTTATCAAATAGAACATAAAGGATGAAGGTACATTTTCCAGTATTTCGCTATAAAGAAACTTGATATATATTCATATTATTTATATTTTTATTTATATCTTCAAGAAAGAATATTATTGCAAGTACGTATATATAATGTTATAGATCTATTTATTTTCAAACAATAACGTTGAAACTTGAGCACAAGCAAGGCAATAAATATATCTAATTATATTTAATTATATTAGTGTATAATAATTATGATGCCATGTGTTTGCCTTATAAGCAACTGTCGCTAACCTATCTCTCTCTCTCTATCGTTCGCTTTTTCGCTCTCTCACTCGCTTTCTCTGTACGTTGTGTACGTCATATGCGGATGCATTGCTCGATTGCAGCAGCAGCTGTTGCTGCTGCGTTGCTACGTGGTCTTCCTACGCTGTGACTGTTTCTAGGGAGCAGCCACGCCTCCTACCTCCCTACTCCCCTTCCCTGCATTGCTCATTGTTCATTGCACTTTTAACAGTTGTTGTTATTTTCGATTTATTTGTAGCATTTCCACATTGCGAGAATTTGTTGATAGCAGTAATAAATAAAAAAAAGCGTCTATCGCGAGAGAGAGAGTGAGAGAAAGAGAGGGTGGGGGGGCAGGGTTAGCACGGGTTCATAATAATAATTAACAGTTAAAGACGAGTGCACAATTGTGCATAATAATAATAATAAAAACACTCACACACAGCTTGATAAGGGCGTGAAGAGTGAGGGAGGAAGAAGAGAGTGAAGAGGATGGAGAAGAGGGGCAGTACCGAGAGAACTTGTAGATAGACAATACAAGTGGCGCTCTGAGCTGCGGCTCTTGTCTTTGCAACAACAACAGCACTTGCAACACTTGCCACGAACGTGGCAAACAACAATGAGCTGTAGCGACTAATGAGATATGTTTGCATATATATATATACGGAACACATATGTATATACGCCTATTCATATCACTTGAGTCACTCGAGTCATGCTAACTATACCTAATAGAGTCATCTCTTCTCATCCGCATCCTCCTTAAGATTGCCGCATTGCCTTGGGCCACGTGTCTCTCTCATTTACCATTTGCTAATTACGGAATTTGGACAAGGCGCACAAGGCGAGTCAGGGAGCAGGGCGTGGCAGGTCTTTCTCTCGCTTGTTGTGGCGTCATCAGCATCTTCACTAGAAGATGCTGCGCCTTCTCCTTCTCTCAAGCAGCATCTTTGCTACGTGATGTTCGTGTCAATTTTGTGTTGTTTGTTTTTAATGCTGTTTGCTTTACTTGGAAATTATAATAATATAATCTCTCAGAGTTGTGTTCCCCTGCCCTCCCTCTCTCTCTCTCCTTGCCATCCCTTCTTCTCCGCAGCTGAACGTTTCCCCATCCGTACTCGCGTTTGTCTCAGCTTCTTGCCAATTGCCCCGCGGGTCTATTGAGGTTCTCGTTGCTGTTGTTGTGGTCGCATTGTTGTTGTTGTTTATCATTTGACACTTGGGGGGAATTGTGGCGACATTATTCGCCTGAATTCCATGACAAATGCCATCAAAATGTTGAGCTTGCTGGAAATTTTAGTATCGAATCGGCAAATTTAGATGACTACGACGCTTCCATTTACTTCCTACAATTGCAATATAATAGGTAATAGAAGAAGAAGAAGGAGGAGAAGTCGCGACCTGTGGAACTTGAGCTGCAGCTATAAATGATGATTCAGTCAACGATACGCTCGGGGGAAATTCCCTCGAAAAACAAAAGGGAATATAATATATGGAATATAATCTTTAATATCCTAACTTGATCTAAAGTACGAATTTTTGCAAATTATTATGTTCATCTGCCAGGATTTTATCTTAAGTTTACTTCCAATGAAGTAGCATCAGCTGAGATCAAGTAAAGTAAAATGGTCGTGCATTGTACTATTCGTATGGTCTTATTATTTTTTTTGCTATCACGTTAGAATTATTGCTAATTATCTTTGATTATCTAGCTTAATCTTTACTCAAGATCGATCGCTTTCTTTGAACTAGCAAGAGTTTAGCTGAAGTAAACTGAATAGAAAACATCTTACATTATCAGCTCATCCAAGAATCATTTACTTTCAAGATCGGTAAATGTGATAGTCACAAAAGATTTCTAAATCAATTTTAATTAAAATAATCTCGTTGATTTCATGTCGATCTCTTGTAAGACAAAAGACTAGAAACAAGACAAGGCAAATCTAATCTGAATACCAGTATATCAGTTGTAGTGGGTGTCTGCCCTTCCCCTCTCCCTCATTCCTTTCCCTCTTCCACTTCATTTCCGAGCTATGGAATTGCTTCTTGTAATGATCTTGTTCGCATTTAATCAATAATTCGTGTCTGTATTTCGTATCGCATGTCAAGACACAATGCTCGTAATTTGCTTCCCATCGATTGCGATGCGATTGTTCGAACTTTTATAGTATATATTAGTACTATATCTCAGTCTATGGGGGTGTATGTGTGTGTGTGTGTGTGTGTGTGTGTGGAAACATGTGTACACATATTTTCTCTGATGTATTTTTAGTGCGATTTTGCAACGCGTTTGCTGGCAATTTCCTGGCACATGATTTGCTTCTATAACAATTTACTTTTTTCCCCTCTCTCCTCTTCTTTCACATAACGTAGTGAGAAAGAGACAAGAAGCAGAAAAAGTTTACTCATTCCGTTGTGTTTATTTTGTGTATTATTCTGTTTTATTATTGTTTTTTGTTTTGTGTACTTCCTTTCGCATTATCTGAGGAAGTGAGTCGATCCAATTACTTTTTTGGAGCTTGTTGGTGGAACTTTGTTGTTGTTGTCGTTGCTGGAACACGTATATGGCGAACATATGTTGTACACACGCATATATGTGTATGTGTATTGACTGAACAATTTGTGCTAATCGTCGCACAACCTGCTGCAATCCGAGCTAGTTTCTGCTCCACACAGAATCTTCGCAAGAAGAATCGTCTTCTGCTTGTTCTACTCGCTGTTCCAGCAGAACAAGCAGTCGCTGGCGTCTCTCGCATCAGAAAAAGGGGGGCGGGGCGAGCCTGCATGACTTGATTGTGATTATAGACAAAGTCTCAACTTGTAGTCACAGTCTGTGTCTCTCTCCCCCTCCCCCTCTCGCTCTCTCTGTCTCTCACGCCGGGCTTTTTGAACATCCGCTTCCGCATTTATTAAGTGTCTTTCAAAACGTTCCACGGCATTCGCTTAGAACGTTTTTACAATTCAGGTTTTTGCACACTAACGACGACGATGACTGCGCGGCAACTTTGTTTAAGTTTCTTTCTAGATACCCTGTAAATAGTGGCGAGATAGAGTATCGCGAATCGAGAATCATCGTTGTTACATTGTTAAATATCAATGTTTAATATGAAAAACCTCAGAAAAGATTATTGTTTCTTCAGCTCTATTAACAGCTAGTATTTGTTCCAATTTGATAGCTGTAGTAATGCTCTATAGTCATTAATAACTCATGAAAGTATCTCTAACTATTCTACAAATTTCATAAGAAATGCTTTAGCCACTTCAGAGATATAACATATAAATTACAATACATATAAAGACAATCTTACATTGGGATCTTAGATCCCATGATAGCTAAACCTTTTCTCCCTACCCCTAAAATACCTATAGTCTCCTATATTCTATTTGCTTCAATCATCTGCTGAGTTCTCCCATTTACAGCGCATCTTTTAAGGCGACTCTTCCCCACTGGCTTTCTGTCAGTTTTAGCTTTTTTTTGCATTGCTCTCCGTAATTAAGATGCGAGGCGCGATCGTCGTCGTCGTCGCCGTCGTCGTCGACAAAACGAGCAGCGATCAGATCATGCTAAAGTTCTGTGCGATCTGCGGCTAGGTAGATCGGTAAGCAAAGGCGAGGCGGGGCGGAAGGAAGGGGCAGTGTAGGGGTGGTGGTGGTGGGGGGCGGTGAAGGAAACGGGGCTGACTCCATGCATGCCTAGATCCAAGCAATGTGCTTGATTACCAGCGCAAATACTAACTACCGGTTTAGATACAGACCAGATATACATGCACACATACACACATATATACATACATGGATAGATAGGACTGTTGTTGGTTCAGTTCGGTACGGATTGTATTGCTCTTTGGCTTGATACGTTGGGAGGTTTGGTCTTGGTTGGGTTGTTCGTTCGTTCGTTCGGTTTGTGCGCTTCGGATGGTCACATCCGTGCCGAGACGCTGATCTAATTGCCCATTTGCGGTGCAGGAAGCTCAACTTGCTTGTCTAGATCAATAGAGAGAGTGCAGTGGAGTGGAGTGGAGGATCGGGAGCAGGTTAACAGGAAGTCAAAGTCGATTCGCTTCGTACATACAATTCAAGACATGTTTGGTTGTTGTAGACAAACATGCCTATGCCAGCTGCCTTTGTATCTGTATCTGTGTGTATGTGTGTGTGTGTGTGTGTGTATCTATGAGGTCTCTCTGTTCTTATCTTATCTTAGGCATATTTGTTATAAACTTACTGGCAAAGACTCGAGCACAAATCGTAAACATTTCGTAATACACACGAACATTATATAGTGGGAAGAAGTGTGTGTCCGACCAATGCACAACGGAACATGTTGTAGTAGTAACTATCTGTATCGCTGTAGCTGTAGCTCTATCTGTCGCTGTAGCTGTTACTGTATCTGCTGTTGTCGGGTCGGGCTTGTCTATATCTTGACTATGCTATCAAAAGACTGTCAGAGACAAGGCGTAATCCTAGTTTACGAAAAAATAGAACCAGAGACCCGAGGGTATTTCATATGCTCCGCCTAGGTGTACTATGCTTATCAATATTGTGTTAAATGCACAGGGTTCAGGGGCGTTTTATAGCATAAACATTAAATAAAATCGCTGAAACTAAAGTCGCAATTTGATAGGGAAGTACCCCAAAGCATCTGCAGTTCATCACAAACAGTTGTTGTTTTTTATTCTAAACACATATGTATAGATGGTTAGCTCGTTTCGCTCTGTATATTTGTCATAATTTTGCTTGGGGTTCCTTTAATGGTCTCTGACTTGACTTAATTGCAGTTTGCGGTCTTCAAACACGGAAGCTGTTCGCATCTGGAACCAAGTCAATTGACCCCGAACCCTAACCCAACCCCCAACACACACCATGACGTGCAGCAAGTTCATTTATTAAGTTAGACAAGGCTGAAGAGATGGGGCAGGGTGGTAAGAGAGAGAACCCTACTCCAAGAGAGAGGGAGAGAGAGCAAGTGCGAGAAAATGGCAAAAGTTGGAACAAACAGTTGCGACTAATTGAATGTAATGGGCACAAATGATGCTGCTGCTTCTGCTGCTGTTGTTGTTGCTGTTGTTCCCCCTCTAGAGAGACATGCCACATTTTGTTGCACATACGCGTGGCAGCAACAACAATTTTGAACTCTTCTTCTCAGTCTCTCGAGCGTTTGATGAACTCATCGGCATGAAGAATATGATTACTATCCCGTGGAGTAGGTAGTTGGTAGTTGGCTACCGTTGATCATGATGATGATCGGTATTCACGATCATGATCACGATCATCATCATGATGATAATGCTGTTCATGATGCTGTGCTTTTATTGTTCCTACTGCCTAATGACGATCATGATGAACATAAAAAAACAGCTTCGGTTTGCATATTAAAATACCGAAAGGTTATCGAACGTTTGATATCATTAAGCATTTGTATTCAGCTTTCTGTTGTCTCGTATCTCCAGTTCGTATCATTAGAGACAGAAAGAGAGAGAGAGACCGAGAGAGACGGGGAGAGACCCAAGCCCCCGCACATTATAGAAGGAAAAAAAAACATAACAAAACCTTAAAAAGATATGCGCAAGGCATAAAAGATGAACAATGAGGCAGCAAAAAGCAAAAGAGCGCTCTAAATGAACTTGGAAACGGTATAGCTCTCTCCCTTCCTCTTTCTATGGCTGTCTCAACATATGTGTGCCCCCAAAAAACAACACGACTTCTCGACATTTAGGAAAAATGTACATCATTATGATTTCTTGGATTATGGAACATTTTCGGGATTTTGAAGATCTTGTCGCGTGATCAAACAACTAATAACTGACTAAAGTGTGAGGCCCCTTTAGAACATGGTTGATCATTAGATGAAGATGAAGAGAGATCCCCCACCTCCCCGTAGAGCATTTCGTAGAAATGCCCCCAAGGGGGGCAACGATCGTTGTTGAATCAGGTTTGCCGCCTTTCTTTCTTCTACCTCCTCCTCGTCTTCTACTGCTTCTCCCACTTCTGCGTGCGTAACGATGATTGATTTGCTTGCTTAAGAGCGTCGTCGTCGTCGTCGTTCGCTCCATGGATGATCGTTCAGTCTGTCCGCCCGTCTGTTTATCTGTCCGTGCTTTGGGCTTTCGTGTGCTCCACAAAAAAGTGCCTACGGCGCTTAAAGCAAACAGCATAAGAAGAATAAGAAGCAGCAGCAGCAAACCCCAAAGTGACGATCTAGACAGAAAATTGAATCGTAGACGTTTTGGGGGGCTGCTTTTGTTGTGTGTGTGTGTGTGTGTTTGTGTGTGTGTTTGTGTGTGTGTGTTGTTGTCGCGATCGCGCGAAGAAGAACCCGGAATTGGCGTCTGTTTTTTCTCTCTTTATGTGTTGGTTTTTGGTTTATACGCGATCACCAATAGCACATACGCTCACGCGCTTGTTATGCACGATCAGCTCAACGTCTAGGGGGGCTGGAGTGTAGGGGGGGAATGAGCTGGGTCAGAGCAGAGCGGGTTTTCAGGGGGAGTTAGCTTGGCTTGGCTCGGCTCGGGCTCTACGTGTCTCTTGTGTGTTTCTTTTCTTCTTTTTGTTTAAATATATGTTGCTGTTTATGTACATGTGTATGTGTGTGTGTGTGTACCTTGCTGTATCTGTGAGCAGTTATAAAGCAAAGCAGGTCGTTGACTTGGTTTTGAATTTTTGTGCTTATTAATTGAGTATTTGATATGCCGGAATATGGCGAACGATCTAACCGAGAGTGTGGGATACCATATGCATATACTAAGTATGTATGTACGAGTATAAGTTATATGGTATATAATTTATCGCGCAGCATTCTTTTCTTTTGCTCTCTATACACGTGCACAACACACGATCGTTGATCCTCGTTTTCCGTATAAAATTTCATGGGTTCCTAAGCTGATGCTACCACTACTACAGCACTCATAAGGGTTGTTTTCCGAGCTCTGAGAGAGCACTTCAGATAAAAAGAAGACCTCATAAAAGAGATCAAATGTCAAACACACAGGCACCACATGCATTCCTTTTGTATATGGATGGTTCTGCTTCCAGTGCCAGTCTCCTGTGTTTGTCTTTTTCTTTTTTTCCTTTTTTTTTTTTCATTTTACTCCAACTCCAACTTGTCTTTTTCCAAGAAATCCTACAAGATGTAAGTGCATCCGCAGGTACGCATTTCCTTATTCCCATCCGCTTCGCTCGGTGGTGCCGCCTTCTCCATCTCCATCTCCTGCTCGTCCTCGACCTATCGACGAGTCTACCTGCTCGGGGCACCATCATCATTAACAGCACCATCAGCAACAGCATCTCTCTCTCACTCTATGTCCCGCTCGCACTTATAGCTTGCATGCAACTGGCCGTTAATCTTAATGCGCCGTGGCGGCTGTCGCTTCTGCCTTTTTATGTTATCAGATTTTTCTTATTTTCTCATCGTTCTACTGCGCAGCAGCAGCAGCCGCAACACTTGATGCACAGTCAGTGCCAGTCGGGGTTGGGGAAGAGGACCCAGGGAGGATGCGCCTACGGAAATTACTCATTAACTCTCCTTCGACGATGTTGCACTTTATATTAAGAGTGCGCTGTGGATTGTGGATTGCATGCTGTGTGTCTAGGATAGCGATAGATCAAATATCTTTCAAGTGTCTGCATGAAGAAAGCGAACTGACAAAGATCGAAAGGTTTTTAACAAACCAATTAGCTTGAGACAACGCATAACTTGCTCTAATTGGCATCGATATCGAATTACTTGAAAGTTATCGATAGTTAAAAGACTGCTGCCACTGCCACTTAAACGAACAAACTCCAAATATACATTTATAATATAAATAAAGCTGAATCTATGCTGGTTTCAGCGTTACTTAAAAAACGCAGATGTAGCGGGGAAAAACTAAGTTGGTAACACTGCAGCGAACTACTCAGAAATAAATTGAAGCTCAAAGTTCGTTTGATTTGCCACAGGTTCACTAATCGCAAAGTTATCGATTGCCTCCACACCATTCTCCCGCCTGGTTGTGCCTAAATTCCTTCTTTACATTCCATCTTCATCATGCGCCATCTTACGTGCATTTGATTTTGAGCTTCCTCAACAATCGATTAATTATCGAAAGCCCTTTACCACAACCTCCCTCACACACACACACACACCAACACAGGACGCGCCTGCATTCCTTTTCACGTTCGCCATTTCCGATCCCACGCCAAAAAGCGGAAATCTCTGCACAAGCGAAAATTCTTTCCCCACACACACACACGCAAATACGCAACAGTGTTGTCTGCGCCCTCTCTCTCTCCCTCTCTCTCACTGCAGTTTCTACCTTTTTCTTATTTGTTGCTGGCATTTTTCTAAACTGATCGTTTTATAATTTTCGTTTGTAATTTCCGTTGAAACCGGTTCGCCATCATCCGCATACCTAACTACCTGTGCCTGCCTGCTCCTTCTCCATCTCCCTCTCTCTCTGCAAGTCTCTCTCTTGCTCCAAGTCGCCGCGCCTCCATGCGAAGCGTCTCGCTGAGATTTAGAATACACACACATATGTATGTTCTTATGGGGATTGTTGATATGCATGTGTGTGTGTGTGTCTTTAAATTCTTATTCTTCTCTCATTGCGTGCATCTTCTGCTGCTGCCTTCTTTCACTTTGTTGCCGTGTTGCTTTGTTGTTGTTATACGATGGAACATTCATTTGTCATTTTACTACGTGCCACCGACTGGTTGAATGTTTATTTGTTTGTTGTACGCGCTCATCATATTGTGATGATTGTTGTTGTTGCTGCTGCGCGAACATGTGTGTAGAGTGTAGAGAGTAAAATATACATATGAATTTATTTTAGTCAAATTAAACCATATGTTGTTGCGCCAACCAAAATAACACGTAGGATCGTCTATATGTATACATGCACACACACACAAGTCTATGTATGTGTACATGTGCCTTCATAATCAGTTAAGGAGCGGAGCGGTGGAGGGGGACGAGGCAGCACCTCTTAAACAAAACAAATAGACCCCCTCTAAGTAAAAGACATGTACACAATAAAATATGCATACATGCATATGCATGTGCGAGTGTGTAGTATATCCCACAGTGATGATGATCATCATCATCTCCGTCTTCTCCTACTTCTTGCTCAACAACAACACACGCGAGCAAGCAATATTTATTGTTCACGCTCTCTCACGTCTCTTCTTCCCCTTCCCCCTGTCTACAGCGTGCCATCTCGCTTGCACACACACGTTTGAACTAAACTTGAAGTAAATTTCTTTGCTCACTTGTTGTGAACGCGCTTCCCGGAGAATGAGGAAGTTTCTGCTCTGCTATGTGTGTGAGTGTGAGAGAGAGTAAGCGAACGAGATGAGATAAATTTTAATGTGAGAGCATACACACACACACATGTCCGTGCATGTGTATTTGCGTGTTCACTTGCCTGCATGTGTAAGTGCGACTGGGACTGGGCAATGTCTGATCATGGCCAATATACAGGGTGCTGCTGCTTCTTCAAATTGGCTTGTTGCTCTCTTTACCCACTGGCGGATTTATTAGTCGTTGTCGTCTTCGTCATCGTCGACTGTTGTTGCTGTCGCTTGGATTTTTTTGTCGTTGCCCCAACGTCTTTCTCCACATCTCGTTGTTGTTGGTTTGGAAACGGGTTTTGTGTGTGGAATGTGCACTTCCGTTTGCTGTTGCCGTCAGCGTCGTCTGCTGCTGCTGCAGCAGCCGAGCAGGCAGGCAAGCCCAGGTCTGAGTGGGCAAATGGGTACGGCTTTCAAGTTTCGTAAAGCTGCTGCTACCTTGTCCCTTCCCCAGACACATACGTACACACACACACACACACACGCCCCCATCTCCACTTGCCCAGCGGCATCAATACATTCGTTTATGTTGAAATCTTACAGAAAATATACATATGTACATTTGTATGTGTGTGTGTGTGCTCCATGTGTTGTCGATTTGTATATATGCATATAGTATGTATTTATTTGCTGTCGGTGTTTGCTTTGTACACATCCGGAATAGTAGCGTAAGCAGACGCCGACACCGACGCACACATTTATGGCAATTACCATATTGAGAAATTTGCAATTAAAAAGCAGCGATGTATCGATGTGTATCGATTTGTCATCGGAAATCGGAACACGAAACAGATGGAATATAAATCATTTTGTGTGAATATTCTTTTTTCCGATCACACACTACCTTACCGCGGGGGTGTGTGTGTGTGTGCCTGAGCGAGAGCAGGAACCTGAGAGAGAGGACATCAACCAAGAGAGAGAGCAGCAACTGAGAGAGAATGCAGCCATTGAGAGAGTAAGCATATTGATGCTGACTCACACACATGTTCACTCACTCACTTGCTCTCCCGCTCTCGAATGCGTCGGTGCTCCTCGGTGCCTGCGGAGAATATTTGTTTATGAAGAAATCTGATTTGCTTGGAATGCGAATGTCTATCTAAGGGAGTGTGAGTCTCTTATGTGTGCGTGTACTAGGTATGAGTGTGTTTATTCATATGTATGTTTGTATGTGTGGCGGAAGTGCGACGATTGATGTGCACATCCTTTTGCTATTTTCCAACATTCCTTAACCACCTCTCTTTTTCTCGCTTCTATTTGCAGATAACTAAATCTCGTGGCGTTGCATGTCCAAAATGAAAATGCTTCCAGTACAGCTATCACTGAATCCGCTCAATCCCAGCATCTGGAGCGATGTCATCTGGCGTTGCCCGCCTCCGCCGTCCAGCCAATTGGCTGAACTGAAGACACAATTGCCCCCATCGTTGCCATCGGATCCGCGTCTCTGGAGTCGCGACGATGTGCTCGTCTTTTTGCGCTTCTGTGTGCGTGAATTCGATTTGCCCAAACTTGATTTTGATCTCTTCCAAATGAATGGCAAAGCACTGTGCCTGCTCACCCGTGCTGACTTCGGTCATCGGTGCCCCGGCGCTGGAGATGTGCTGCACAATGTACTCCAGATGCTGATCATCGAATCACACATGATGCAATGGCATCTGCCCAACAGCCCCGTCACGCCCACCGGTCGCTATCCCCTGTCGCCGCACAGTCACCCGCCCACGCCCACCTGGCCACCATTGAATGCTCCGCCGGATAGCAGCAGTAATCCCTTCCATAGCAGCAGCGCCTCTGCAGCAGCGGCACACATGGCAGCGCATCATTTCATGGCGCCCAATTCCGTTACACTCAGCCCGCCGCCCTCGGTTGACTCCCAGGCCAGCAGTCCACCCCAACAACAACAGCAGCAGCAACAACAACAACAACAGCAGCAGCAGCAGCAGCAACCGACGCCTTATCAAAATGGCGCCAGCATCGCCTCCGCTGTTGCAGCCGCTGCCGCTGCTGCTGCCGCATCCGCCGCCGCATCCACATCATCGTCATTGTCGTCGTCGACGGCGACAACAAGTGCTGCAGCCGCCGCTGCAGCAGCTGCTGCCAATAGTGGCTCGTCCAGTGGCAGCAGCAGCTCAGGCAGTGTGCAGCCCATGAAGGGGATCAGTAGTGCCAGCAGCAATCACTCGGACTCCGATGAGGAGTACTCGGAATCTGCCACATCCAATGGCAACAGCAGCAGCAACAACAACAAGACAGCTACGATTTCTTACAGCAGCAGCGCAGGCAGCCCACCTGGTACGCCCATTCATAAGGACATGAAGCCCAATTGGACGCAACAGTTGACCAACAGTTTTGTGACTTCGTGGTCGCAGCAGCAACAACAACAGCAGCAACAACAGCAGCAGCAACAACAGCAGCAACAGTCGCAGCAGCAACAGAAACTGACGCTGGAAAATGCCGCGGCTGCGCTGGTTGTGGCACCTGGCAGTGGATCCATTTCGGCGCCCACAACACCCAGTTATATGTACAAAGCAAAGCGTGAATTCTTTCCAGAGAACTCGGAGCCAAATACAAGTGAGTAGAAGAGAATATGAAAGAGAAATTATAACAAAAAAACAAATGTGAATTGCCTGAAAAACTAAAGTAAATGTGCAGTGGAAACACTTTCAGTGGAAACACCTGCAGGTGGAACACTTTCAGTGGGAATGGCTGCAGTGGGAACACTTGTGCTCAGCTGAACGATAGTTCGTTTCAATAAAGCAGCATAAATATAAAACTTAAAATATAAATAAATAAATATGTATAATCAAGTATAGAAATAAATTTGATTAATTAAAAAATTACATTAATTAATACCTACAACGTATTGATCGGTAATAAGCTGAACAGTGGCAACACTGTGCACTTGCTTTCAAAATCTGCCGTGGAAACACTTGTCTGCCTGAACTGAACGAAAGTTCATTTCATGCCGTAAGTATCAATAAATGTAGTTCCGATTGTTGCGACTATCGCAATCTCAGCGTGTGGATTAGTTTGAATTGAAAATACAAATATAAATTAAAAAAATAAATAAAATTAGTAAAAATAATTAAATAAAAATAAATACTCAAATGACTAAATATATTAAATATAAATAAATAAGTAATATATGCATATATATAATTAAATAAATTGAATAAAATAAGAACAGATTAATAAATCGTAATTAAAATGAATTCAACTAATTAATTGATCTCTCTATCTCTCTCTCTCCTGCAGATGGCCGCTTGTTGTGGGACTTTCTGCAGCAACTGCTGAACGATCGCAACCAGAAGTACAGCGATCTGATTGCCTGGAAGTGTCGCGACACTGGCGTCTTCAAGATTGTCGATCCCGCTGGGCTGGCCAAGCTGTGGGGCATACAGAAGAATCATTTGTCAATGAACTATGACAAAATGTCGCGTGCCCTGCGTTACTATTATCGCGTCAACATCTTGCGCAAGGTGCAGGGCGAGCGTCATTGCTATCAGTTTCTGCGCAATCCCACGGAGCTGAAGAACATTAAGAATATATCTCTGCTGCGACAGTCGACGTCCGCCAATGGTGGTGGCACCACAACAGCCGTCAGTCAGGCCCCAAGTAGTCCCAGCAATTGGAGCACAACGGCACAGCAGCAACATCAGCATCAGCAACAACAACAGCAGCACCAACAGCAGCAGCAACACCAGCAACAACAGCAGCAGCAGCAGCAACAACAGTTGCAACAATCGCCACCGCGGCCCGCCTCACGCAACGGTCCGCCCATGAATCTGCCCACAGCGGCAGCAGTTGCCGCCGCTGCTGCTGCTGCCTATGGCCCTCAGCCGCCATCGCCACTCTTCATGCACGCCTTCCATTATCTGTCCGCCAATGCAGCAGCGGCGGCGGCAGCAGCGCCGCCACCAAACTCACCGGCGGCTGTTTGCCTGACGCCCGGTGCGGCCACGGGCGGAGGAGTAGGAGTCCCTGACAAATTTCAATTTCATCCATTGAAACTGGAGAATGGCAGTGGGTCGGACAGCGCTGGCGAGGATCTGAAGCCCACGGATCTGAGTGTGAGCAGCAAAAACGTCAACGAGGATTGTTATCCGTAAGTCGCCACACATAAGATGAATCATCCATAAGGCATCTAGGCTAATCCTCGGACCTCTTTGCAGGCTCATACGCAATGCCGATGGCCTGACCACCATCAAGCTGATACGCTACAACGAGCCCACGACGATATCGCCCAAGCAGGAGTCGCAGGATTCGAATGGCGCTGGTTCACCCAAGCCCATGGATGCAGTCGATCAACAGCAGCAGCAGCAGCAGCAATCGCAGCCGGTGCCCATGGACAGTGAATGCAGCGGAGGCGGCGAAGAGGCCTCCTCATATGAGAGACATATGCAGCAGTAGATGACCTTTTGATAACCTGAAGCTTCACCTGATCCTTCACTGATCCTCAGCCAGTTGCTTTCCACGCCAACAACAACACACACAGCACACACACACACACACACACAAATGTAATGACAATCAGCTGCTGCACACTTTACCTGAGCAACAATTGCAGCTGCCAAAGGGACCAGCAACAATAACAAGAAAACACACATACACACGGACGCACACCTTCACCTTCACCTGCCTTTTTGTATATACCACGAACACACACACACAGCTAAACAATTGCATGTCATTTAAGCAGGCAGCATTAATTTTTAAATAAATATATATTTTATACATTTAATATAGTCTTAAATATTAATTTAAGTTACATACATACAAGTAATTTTTTTTTTTTTTTTTAAGTAGTTTATTTGAGCGGCGCAGCGCAGCCTTCAACGATTTACAGAGTTATGTGCCAATTTTCTACATAATAATTATTAATATTAAACTAAGCATAAGTTTTAATCACACCCCCCCTTACACACACACACAAACACACATGTTTACATACATATACATATGTAATTAGATCTTAAGTGTTGTCACCCTTGAGCTTTACAATGTTGCCTCAACAATGGTTTCAAAATTGTTAGAAAAATCGTCGATATATATAGAGATATACAAGAGATATACAAGAAAATGAAAGAAAAATATAAATAAATAATTAACATAATTGAGAAATTGTTGGCAATTGAAATTGTTAATTGATTGAATGAAAAATGTATACACTGCAAAAAATTGTATTCATGTTTTTTTTGATATAATATTCTGTTTAGCCATTTCAATTTCATTTCATTCAAATTAATTGTGATAATTAAGAAACATAAACAATTCGCGAGTCGGTTTGCAAGTTGAAGAAGAAGAAAAAAGGGAAAACTGCAACAGTTTTTCGCCATCGTTCTTCGCAAATGCAATTTCATTATAAATATATAGAAAACCTTACCACAAATTGGCTTCCATTTATAAAACAAAACAAAACACACACATATATTATTTATGTATTGTATTTAGTTCGTAATTCCTTTATAAGGCGCAAGCAGCAAAAGGTGTTCATATTTAAGCAACATTTCAGAGCCCTCGATAATCCCGATTCCCAATAAAAACAGTCTATTATGTACATTTTCAAGGCACTTTATTGACACAGATAAATATATAGAATACATATGCATATATAAATGTAGATGATCATGATGTTGGGTAAGCAAATACAATCTGTAATTATTAAATTAGCGTATATCGCACATTAAGTAAACTTTGCAGATACATATATATATATATATAGATATATATATGTATATAATTTTGATTGTTTTTTTTTATCTTACGCTTAAGTTTAAACACCGCCAATAGCTAATAATTAGCCACTTTAGTGTCTCCACAATACCTGTTCTTCCATTGAAACCCTTATCAATCGATAATAAATGAAGTATGTATAATAAAAAAAATATGAGAAATGAAAAAAATTTATATATGCAATAAATAAATGAAATTAAAACTGAAATTTCACTCGTTGTTGTTGTGGTTCATGCACGCAATATTTAAAATTGCAGATCACGATTTTCAAGGAACTCACGTATCATGTCTTGGCAAGATCGGAGCAATGCCTTGTTGCATTTGCCCTTAAGGTTCTTGGCCTTCACAATGCCTCCAACACTGTTGTTGTTGTTGTTATTCTTTTTGTTCTTGTTGTTCACTGGAGTTGGTGGAACGTTTGGCATTACTGGACGAAATGGAATGGCTTGAATAGCGTGACTCGCTGGAGATGCTGGAATCACTGACACGTTTGAATGCACTGAAACGTCTGTAAGCACTGAGATGTCTGATATCATTGAGTCGTCTGAAATCACTGGTATGGCTAAAATCTCTAGAGCTGGAACTTCTGGGCTTGGTGGCCTTTGGTTTGATGGTTTGGGGCTTGGTGGCTTTTCGTTTGTTGGTTTGGGGCTCGGCGGAGCATTGACAGGTTCTAGCAAATGTGGTGGAATGGTGCGCTTCTTTAGCGGAACTTGAGCCCTGGCGGTAGCTGCGGCAGCGGCGGTGGCAGCAGCGGTGGCTGCGACGTTGGCAGCAGCGGTAGCAGCAGCTGTGGCAGCAGCGGTGGCAGCAGCGGTGGCAGCAGCAGTGGCAGCAGCGGTGGAAGCAGCGGCGGCAGCAGCGTTGGCAGCAGCGGCGGCTGAGGTTGATGGGATATCGTCAGGATTAACTGCAGCTATTTTCGGCGGAACTTCTTGAGTTTCTGCTGGTGGTGTTGGTGGAAGTTCTTGAGATGGCGAAACCACTTGAGGTTCTGGTGGCGATACTGGTGGTACATCTTCTGGTGGCGGTGTTGGCGGAACTCCTTGTGGTGTTGGTGGTGGTGGTGGCGGAGATGTCGGAGGTGTTTTTCGCATGCCGGCACCAGGTGCAGCTGGACGTTGTTGTGGATAGCGTAGCATAAGCAAGGCAGCAGCGACTTCCAACTCTTGAATACTGTGTCCACTATTCACTGATGGTTCCATGTCGGATTCGTTTGATTCTTGTGCTCGTTGAGAATGAAGAGAAGCTCGGGTACGTGTCTTCATGTTGCTCACTGATGCTCAACTGATGATCCTGAGAGAAATGCTCTCAGGTTTTATAGAAGCTCAAGGAGTTAGTTACCTGCTGTCGGGCTTCGTCGGTCGTCTACCTACCAATTGGTCGTTAATCCTACGCGAGAACCGCGGGTTAATCCGCGCCTGCTGCAGCTGTCGCCGGCAGGCTCAATAAATCCACCCGCACAACTGTCGCGATCCTTTCGCAATATGCCAGCACTTTTATGACCCAAATTTTCCAGAACGCGAATTTTAAATCGTTTTATTGCTGAAACTTTTGCGCGTGGTCATAAAGTCAACCGTTGACAACGGACAATTTTTCTCTTGCACTACTTTGTGCGGTACTTCAGGATAAAGGAAAGATCATCTGCGGATCAATTTACAAAATAATGCTTGACAGTGTGTGAAAGTAAAGTAATTTATATTTCTAAGTTGCTTATGATTCTTATGACTGTACTAGAAAAATCATTTTTCGTAACAGAAACTTTGAAGAAATGATTTAGATTTTGATCTAAGGAATCAAATGTGATTCTAATCTGATTTATATATAGATTAAATAAAATAGAAATTGTTTAATTAATTTCACATATGATTTAATTAATTTCTTATGTGAGCATCAAAATAAAATTGGTTAAATCTTTTTCAAGGCCGTCATAACTTAACAATCTTCTTCATCTTCAAAAATCAACAGGTTTATACTCCAAATTAATAATATAAACACTAAATTTCTGTTGCATTGCGCCTTTGTTGGTGGTTGGGGTTTCATAACATATACATACATATAAATAAATAGATGATGTACATACATATATAAATATATATATGTATCTATATGTATATAGATGATAATCGCATAAATGTAATCCCAATTTGATTGTTGGCATGGAACGTTGTCGTTGGGGCAGGAGGGAGGGGAATACATTCATTTGTTATGCTCTCGATAGATAGCTTGTATGTATAATCCTCCATATTTCCAGGCACACTACGCATGAATTTCAAACAATTTTGCGACCTCATTGAGATCCGCGTAATCAGCATTTTGATTGATTATCGTGCGTGCCAGACCGATGCGGTTAAACAGATTCCACAATAGTATGCCCACTATTTTATCGTTCTTCAGATAGAATATAACACCCTTGCCATAGTTGGCCGAATCTTCAATCTTGCACTCTTCCCGCTCTCCACCACCAGTCTTCTTTATCTTTAATTCTATATTCTTTGGATCGGAGTTTCCCTCAGCATAACTGTCGGTGCGTTTGGGATCCGTGGAGGGCAAGGCAAATACACCAACAGTGGGCAGTGAGGAGTCTACCATGCCAATACCTTCGTAGCCAATCTCTGGCCCCAAGTCAGACCAGAACATACTCTGATGCGTATAAGGTTTGTCTGTGAAATCGAAATCAGTCAGTGAATTCACGAAAAGAATTCCAATATTGTGACTTACTTGCTCCGGTCATATTCTCGCCAGCAAGACGTCCAGAGACCACGGAATGATCGTGATGTTCCACTCGTCTCCGTCCCAGCAGCGGATCATAGAAACATGAGGCATCGCCGGCCGCATACAGATTGTGTCGTGCCTCCAGTTCTGCATTTACGACAAAGCCGCCAAGGCTGCGATCCACTTCCAGTTTGGAGACACCCGCTAAAGCTGTGTTGGGTGTGCAGCCGACACAGACAACAACAATGTCGGATAACAATGTCATGCCATTGTTCAGCTCCAGCTTTATTTGAGAGTCATAACGTTTAGCGGACTTGATGCTGGCTTCGGGTATAACACAGACTCCTTGTTTCTCCATTTTCTGTGTGGTCCAATGACTAAGGTACTGTGGCAGCACCTTGGACATATTGGCCTTCTCCTGGTAGACCTGGTACACCTTACCGCCATTGTTTTGCTTGGAGTAATGCGCCAACGAACAGGCAAGCTCGCTGCCAACAAACCCATTGCCCACAATGGTAATCGAACGCTTTTCCCGCGCATAGCGTCGCAATCTATCAAAGTCCTCGGGTGTACGATAAACCATTACCTTTTCCCTTACACCGGGGGCCGAATCGCTGAACACGGGCAGATTCTTGGGCGTGCAGCCTGTGGCAATAAGGCACTGATCGTAGCCGATCTGATAGCCATCGTTTAATGTCACAATTTTATTTTGTGCATCAACTTTCTTCACGGTGAATCCTTGAGCGACAGCTATGCCACCATTTTCGCTCTCTGACAGTTTCTCGGGATCCACAAAGAACTCTTCAGGCTCGAAGTACAAACTGGAATACAATTTAATATAGGGAAAAAAGAAAAAAGAATCTCATTTATGCTCACCTGCGCTCTGAGCCTGTCCACTGCTTAAAGCGATAATCCTTAATGGGATCCTCGTTCGCGTTGGGCGTGTACCACAGCTCCTTGGAGAGTGGAGGGCGCATGTATGGTTTACGGAACTCATTGCTTACCATTAGCACCTTGGCCTTGGCATCATTCGATTTGATGGCACGAAACGCGGAGAAGGCAGCTGTGCCGCCACCAATTATCAAATACGGCACATGGTTTGGCAACAGCGAGGAGCTGGAGGGCGCTGCAAGAAGAGGTCAAAACGGATATTTAAGGGAGGAAATTGGGATTTTAAAAGTTAAACTATGCCCCGTTCACAATCGCTAAGTAGCCGTAAAACTACAACTCACTCTCTGATAACTGACATAGCAAGTAGGTATCAATATCTTTAGCGAATGATTGTCATAATTACGAATTATGTGACACATCAAATCGTTATCTATACATAAAAGTGAGTGCTCGGGTCGTGGCGATCATCTCGGGGACCCTTGTGCAAAACTTCTCGAAACCTCTAGTGTAAATGCTTTCTTCGAAATATGGTGTCTTTTTAGTTCATAAAATATTTAAGGGAATGCAGTAACCTGACCTTATTACCCTAATGTAAGAAATATAAAAAAGCCTGGCAGTCCCACACGTGTATATATATAAATATACATATTGTTACCAACTTGTGAGTTCTCCATTTTCGTAAAGAAACTTACATGTTAATATTCCCGACATTTTAGCAAGCTTCAAATTTTTATCAGCTGCTTCCTTCATGGGATCCTTCTTATTACGTCCGAGAAGCCAAGCAATCTGACAAAAATAAAACACTTAGATTCCATCACTTCCATTAAATTAGAATAGAGCTTACAAGTCCACCCGCTAGCAGGGCTGCTAACATGCCACCCAGCATCATCATCTTTAACCTTTTTAATCTTTCTTCCGCCTTCTTCTTTAAGCATTCGATTCTGTCATATTCATCGCCACCACCGCCTTTACCCTTGCCACCACCAGGAGGACAAGGTGGGGGGCAACCCATATTTTCCTGCGCTTTTCGCTTCAAGCGTGTGAATTCCGCGCAGGGATGATCTTTCGATATGTTCTTATCACATTGCGAAGATTTAAGAACGTCTTGGGTATTGGAGTATGACCTCGAGTCACCAAGGCGCTGCAAAGAATGAGGTAGCATAGATCATATGAATAACCATGTAATGGAGAATGCACGAGAGAAATAAGGGGGTGGGGGACAGGGCTGGGTTTATGATTCAATATACCACTTGGGAGTATGGGTCTTGGATGGAACTTGAACTGCCCCGCAGAAAGCTAGACTGTTTGCTTATTGTTGTTGGGGGACTAGCGAGCTCATCATCTTCTTGGAGTATGAATTCCGTTGATTGGGGAATTGTCATGCAAGAATTCGGATGGTTTTTCGATTGTAATTTAGTTCGCGCTTCGAGCGTGCGTTTCTTTACCATTTGATATAAACTGCTGTGTGCTGGCCGGCTGAAGACTGTAATTAGAGAAACAATAATAATTCAATAAATGAAGCAAAACATTACAATGTCATGCCGGGAACATGCCGCACATAACCTCACATGCGGCCCCCTTCCCCACAGCAAGTGGAACTTACCATTTACAAAAGGCGCCAGTGACTGTTCTAAGGGTACGGTGGTTCGTCTGTGGGCCAGAACATAGGCCTGTCGGCAGAATCTGTGATAATAACATCTAACTCCCCAAATGCTCATAATACCGATTTAAATAATGTGAGGCAGGCAACAACAACAATATTTTTTTAAATCTGTTGGATTTCTTGTGTAACAATAGTAGTAACTTGTGTGTATATATATTTGCTGTTAGGATAAAAAGCGCTGTGTTCTCTTGTTAATGTGATTTATATCTCACAGTGAATATGATTAGATCATGAGCACACACATATTTTAAATGCGAAATTGAAAGACTTAAAAATTTACATCACAATACACTCACAAAAAAAGTGCACCGTACTGCCTATGCTGGCATTTAACAACACTACGCACGCTATTGTCAACACGTGAACACAAAAAAAAAAAGTAGTACAACTCTAAACATTCAATTTTGTATTGTTTATTTTATTTTTCTTTTCTTTTTATGGGAAATGATAATAATAGTTGTTTATGAATTTATTTTCGACTAAGAATAAAGTTGTTTTCCAACACAATGTCAGAAACTTGCAGGACTACTAGAAACATTTAAACTTAAAGCTTTTTTATTACAAGGTCAAGTTCAAATATCAAGTTGAAAAAAATATTTGTTTTGTTCCATGTTAATTTACTTGAAAATGTTTATAATTTTTTAGTAATAAAATGAAACTAAAATTATTAACATCATTTGTAAGGCAACACTGGCCCAACTCTTATTTAAGCCAGGGCTACATCACATTCAAATCTTAATTCGCGCTTTTGTTAATGTGCAATAAATTAATATATGTAGTTAAATATATTTTGTGTAACCACAAATACAAAAAGTTAAACTTTTCTATATTCTATATATGCAAGTTATTTTTCTGCTTCATTCATTGCCTGCTTTTGGGCCGCGGCCGCCGCTCCAGCTCCGCTGACCGGGGGCTTGATACCCATCAGATTGCACAATTCGTTCCGAAGCGGGCGTACCTCGACCAATGGCAGAGTCCAATCCGTTTCGGATAATAATGCAAGAATATCATCCATATTATCTTCGGGTATTTCGGTACAATCTCCGTGCAGAGCCAAGGCTTCATAGAGCTTGTTGGCCGCGGTCTTGCGCACATGGACATGCTGCAGACCAAGGAATACTGACATTTTGGAGAGTATACGCTTGCTGAGACGCGGCACCTGCACCAGCTGACAGAAGGTACTGATACTGGTGGCTGTCTTGTACAGTTTCTTATACCCCTTGACCTCCAGATTGAGCAGTCTATAGACATCCTCGGCAAATGGATTTGCCTCATCATGCAGCACCGCATCGATGGTGCCAGAACCGATCAATATATCCAAGAAACTCAGCATGGGATATGTGACGCGTTCATTCAAGAGATTCCCCTCAAAGTTCTGCACAATTTCACCGCACAGGCGTGGAACCATCTCTGGGTGAGATCGCAAGAATTGGAATAAGGCCGTCGAAGAATATTTGATCTATGCGATATATAGAACATTAGAATTTGAAGTTAACAATTCAAAATTTTTACCCACCAAAGATTCAGTTAGTTGTCCAATGCTGGCACTCAGACCGAGCAGCACGCGTTTGGAATAGTCTGAGAAGGCGAGGAGTTCGCAGAATAAAGGGAATGTGTGATCTGCGAATAGCCACAGCACAGACTTCTCATCGCTTGGAAAGATCTCGAGCAGTTGCGCATGGCAACGTATGTTTGGAATGGTGGGATGGGCATGGATAAGCTGGCAGCAAAGACGTCCAGCCAAGCCGCGTGTGCGATCGATTTTCTCTACTGCTTGTTGCATGAAACGCACTACAGTTTGATGCACCTGCTGTGCCGTCAACAGATCCTTGGGACACTGAGTGAGGATCTCATGTAAAGCCGTCATAGCTGCCTCACGCACCCAAGCGCCAATATCGCCACGATTATCCAACGTATACTCATCCAGTGCCATCAACAGACAATCCATAACCTTGTTAAAGTACCGCCTCTCAGCAAAGGACACTTCGCCTGCGTATCCAACGGTCTTCACTACTTTGCTCAGGGCACGCACACTCTGCATGCGTGCCTCACTCCAGCTAAAGGTCTGCACGTTCTCATCGCGATCTTCATGGACGGTGCCAAGCGGTGGCAATGCGTGCCTAACCAGATTATCCAGCACTGCATCTAAATTTGGACGCAACATGTAAGCTGGCAGCACTCCCAAGGCGGCTATAAAGCCCATGCGCATGTGCTCCTCCAGATCATTATCGGCTCCCTTCAGATACCCTGTGATTATTTGCTCGTTCTCCCCATGGCGCTCGTCGAGGCAATAATAGGAGCGACTAAGTTCGGCAAAAGCCTCCACAGCCACATCTCGTATGGCACTCGTCTTGGTCACCAGGCATATGTCGATGACTTGTTGCCAACTGGCTGTGAAATGAAAAAAAAAGATGATAATAAATTTCCAAGTTGAGTTTCCTTTTGGGGCACTGATATTTACCAAGGCACTGTGGAGTCACTGGCAACTTGGCCACGCTGCAATTACGTATGAAGTTTGATGTGCAGGACTTCATCAGTTCGCCGCTCATTCCGCGATAGAAATTGCGCTCCAGAAAGCTTTTAATCAGTTCGTTCAGTTCAGCAATACGTTGATTAGATAGATACGAGGTGTTGTAACCTCCAAGCTCCTCCAGTTGACGCAGAGCCAATGTAATCTCGCCCAGCGCCAGCACACAGCCATGACGTGCATTCACATCGATGGTTTCGGTCTTGGCCAGCAACTGCGGCATTACAACAGCTGCCATATACTCTGGGGCACGTGTGGTGAACTTATGCAGCGCCTTAGCGGTGAGCTCACGTATAGGTAAGTCCCAGTGACTCACCTTGCGCTGCACCAAATGATCAATCAGCGTTTGACGGTATTCCTCGTACTGTGCAATATAGTCACTGATATTCAAATAGGAGTTTTGTCGTATGCCAACGGAATAGAAGTCCGTTGTGGTTGAGATCTCAATGCCATAGGGAAAGTTGCCCAGCCGTCCCACACTCTCCTGGAATGCAGCCGAGGCAGCTCGTCGGCAGTTCACCTCGCGATCAAACACGGCCACAGTGAGTAGCCCCGAAGAGATTTGCTGCACAAAGGGTTTGAGGTCATCCGGATTGTAGGCACGTGCAAAGGCCCAACACATGTAGCAGGCGGCGTCACGTATGTGCTGCCCCACAGACATGTAGCCCTTCATCTCGTCATAGAACAGAGCCTGCATTAGCAGCGGCACCAGCTCCCCCAGGCGATAGGGCAGCAGCAGACCTCGCTTGGCTAGCTCAGCAATGGCCAAGCAGCCGCCATGCCATGCCTCATGTGGCTCCAGTGGATTCAGTATGTCAATCACTGAGCCAATCACCTCGTCTGCCAACTCTTTGGGTAGTCGATTGGTCACACGACCTAATCCCTTAGCGGCACTCCAACGCACATCGTTGCCCCCACTGCGCAGAGCTTGCAGCAACTCCTCGATGACCTCTTCAATGGCATCAGGTACTTGAATTTCATCACCTGAGCCGCCCTCGTCAGCAGCATCGGCATCGGCAGCTGCTGGCATTGAATTTCCAGCTGCGTTAGCCTGATTTCCCAAATTACTGGCCAGCGAGCGAGTACCTGTGGGAAATGTAAAGGATTATAGAGGTTTTATTATGGATAATCCAACCTACCTACCTCGCTTATAACGCCAGCTGGCAATGCGCGGCTTAAGCTGCACTAATCCCAGGCGCTGGACTATTTTCACGTAATACTTGTACTTGAGAAAGTCATTAACATCTTTATACTGACAAGCGACGATCCATTGCAGCAGCTTGTCTGCATAAGGCAGCAAATCCTCGCGCTTGCCGTGCTTAAGTATAGCGGCAACTGCAGCAAGCTGGCCGAACATTACTTGCTGTGTATTCGCCTGATGCTGCTCGATGATCCAGTCGAGAAAGCGCTCCAAGAACAAATCTTTGATGTCCGCACGCACAAAGTACTTGGCCGACAGATAGGCGGCCATGCTGCTGCAGGTGTCGTTTGTGGAGGCGTACAACTTGCACAGCTCGAAGATGCGTTCCATTTTACTCATGCCCGCAGACGAGGTTTGGGCATTGACATGATTGGTAGCAACGCAATTGTTTACAGGGGATGTCGACGTCACTGTGTCATAGGCATCGAGGCGTGACATATGAAAGGGATTGAGCACTAGTATGGACATCCAGAGCAAGAGCATGTAACGTGTTTCCCAGTTACTGAACTCCTTGGGATCCTGTTGGCCCAGCAGCTGAAGCACAAACTCTAGATCGCTTAGCTCGTGGGGCATAAACTTGACGAGCACTTTGTAGGTGCGCACCTTACTAATGATGTACAGATACTTGAAGGCGGCATCTCGTTCACCTGCTGGTATTGTTGGTTGTCGAATTTTGGTTAAGAGTCGCGATAGCAGCAGCTCAAGATGGGGATCTAACAGATGGGGCTGCTCTTGGTAATGCGACAATACTTCTGTGTATTGCTCAAACTCACGCTCAAAGGAGCTGGCTTGAATTGGTTTCATTGTTTCAATCATTTGCAGCACCTGCTCCAGTTCGGAAAAGTGCTCCAGCGTATTCGCTGGCAAGTCTTCGTCCTTGACATCCTCGCTATTCTGCATCTTTAAGCTTTTGCGATTATATTAAAGAATTTCCAAACAGCCGGTGCAACACCAAACTTAAAATCGTTAAATGTCTTTTTTCTCTCTTTCTCTCTCTCGCACTCTCCGATTGCTATGTTCCGTTTCCAAACTGTTCCCAAACATATGATTCACAGCTTTGAGTAACTTGTGCAGCTGATTTCAGTAAGGGTTGGAGACTGCTTCGATTTCAATTCGATAACACGAATCGGTAATGTGTTTGGCACTGCTCAGCTGTTTAACGTGTTTCTGTATCCCTGTAGCAGTCTCGTAAAGTTGTTTACACGCTTCAACATATTTTTTCTTGAACGCGCACGGATTTTGTGTCCTAGGCGCTGCCTTATTTAATCCCAAGGCTTTCAAAATGAAATTGGATAACTTTCGTCTGATAACGGAAGTTGAAAAGCGGCGTGCTCTTTGGGATTCATACATGAGCATGACTGCCCGCAAAGATATTGGCGCAAAGCAATGGAAAGAAGTAGCAGACATAATGCAGCTGGATGGTAAGTTTAATATTGGTGTATTTAATATAATATTATATTTATAATTTTTATCAATAAATATTAAAATTTTTTTAGTGGATTTATGCAAAAAGCGTTTTAAAGGATTACGCGACAGTTATCGTGCAGAGATTCGAAAAATTCAACAAGGACGCATAGGGAGTTCAAGCTGGCCCTACTTCCAAGCACTAGAGTTTCTGCGAAACATCTTCGATCCCCATAATATGATTCCCTTCTCTCCAGTACCCTTCGACATAGAAAGCCATTGTGTGGATAATAATGAACCGAACAGATTGGATGATTTTATAATCGACGTCGATAATGATGATTCATTCGATTTTGAGATTATGGGTGATATATTTAAACGCGCTTCTTCAGAAACCCAAGGACACGATTCTGGTTCAGAAACGTTGATCAACAAACATTGCTCTGATCATTCTATATCGAATCTATCGATGCCAATAAACAGATCAGATGTCGAATCGTCGCCCAGACTGTTGTCGCCAATACTGCCCAAAGCGCCACCTGCAAGGCGTTCGAAACGTCGAAAAACCTCATCCTCGACCGACGGGCCATATCAGAATGGACAGACAGCCAATCAACATCCACCGGACTCGGCTCTCAAAGATGATCCAGACTATAATTTCCTAATTAGTCTGCTGCCGCATGTTAGAACCTTGTCGAGTATGAGTAATATGAAATTTCGCACAGAGGTCAGTCGAATACTCATGGACCTGAATCAACAGGACATGCTACCTAGCGTCCAGCGGGAATCTCAGCCTGCGAGCACGCCATCACTGCCTAAACTTACACCAGCACCAGCCTCTTACAGTCACAGTCAGCATCATCAACCCGAAGAAGCTAAATATAATGCGCATAATGACAACGAATTTGCGGCGCACAGCTGTATAATTGAGTGCGATGTTAAGATAGAAAATGAGGCCCTGTTTTAAGGCGGTTTGTGAAACATAACTTAGATGTATATATGGATTAGTTTTATTTAACTAATACAAATAGATATATCAAATTAATGGCTACATCCAAAATAGTTATACGCATTTTACATATTTCATTACCTTCCCCTTAAACACATTGAATTACACACACATTCTCTACATGCATACTTAACTATCGTACTATATTGTTATATTATTTTAAAATACAATTTTAAAACCTTCAATTGCGAACACCTATACATTTTTTATGTATTCATTAAATTTAATTTAATATGATTCGAAAGAAATTAATTATTGAAAAAAAAAACAAATTATTGAACTCAATATGGTGTTATATATCATACAATATTGTTATATTATTTAAAAATACAATTTTTTTTTATTTTTTATTTAACGTCAACTAAGATAGTCGACTTGAAATTAAAAAAAGTTTTTATTTTTTTAGAAATAATTAAGATTTAAATAAAAAAATAATAAATGTCTACAACTTAGATTTTAAAATTCAATCTGGTAAAAAAGGAAAAATTTTAAATTAATTTAAAATATATATTTTTAAATTTAGGATGGGGAATATAAAACGAGAATTCCTGATCCAACATTTGCTGCAAAGGATTGGGAAAAACCCAGTAAAACCCAATCAGATCGTTAGATTAGTATACGTTGTTAGGAATTAGAGTTAATTGATTAAGGATAGACAGTTTAACAGAGTAAAGGGAGGCCTCAGAGTTGAAAACTCTAGACAGTCTATTTTAGTCAGCACAGAGAACTCGGAAAGGGTCATGCAATCTGTAGTTAGTAGGCCAAAGATAGTGGCATAAAATTACGAGTAACTCTACCAGAGTAGGGGAATCTATGTTGTACTTTATTAGTTTTACGATAAACATAAGGCCTAACATAATACGACGGATAGTTAAAGAAGGTAGGTTATTTAGAATGAGTCTACTAGAATATGGTGGTAAGTCTACATCCAAAACCCAATTAAAACTACGCAAAGGCAAAGAGTGGAAACTGCTTCTGAACAGACTCAATTCTATCTTGGGGAATATGGTATCGCGGCGACCACACGCAAGACCCATATTCAAGAATTGGACGAACAAGAGAAGTATAAAGCAACTTTGTCGTATAAGGATCCTCGAATTCCCATCTTTTAGTGAACCCGAGTAGTCGAAACGCCTTATTGACAATTTGTGTTATGTGACGATCAAATTTCAATTTGTGATCAAAGAGGATACCTAAATCAGTTACTTCAGATATTCTTAAGAATGGGGTTAAGTTAAGATTATAATTGGTGACATGATAGTTACCTCTGTAAAATGACATAACTTTGCACTTCAAACAGTTAAGATGCAGCAGATTATGGCGCCACCATGTTCTGTTTGAAGAAGAATTATTTACAGGATCACTGTGTGTCAAACAGAGTTTCACATCAGCAGCATACATAAGAATGTTAGAGTGAAGGAGTATTGATAGAAGATCGTTAATATAAAGGTTAAATAGCAATCCAAGGTGGCTGCCCTGAGGAACGCCAGAAGTAACTAAGATTGTATTTTGTTCCGAAATCCTACATTGATATGAGACGAAAATTCTAAAAGATTAGAAGCCGTAGATTTTGCCATCAACCCATGTTGATGGGGTGAAATTATAGATTTACACATAAAAGTTGACTGAGCCGAACAATTTTTTTTAAAAATCTTAGGAATTGTGGACAATTTGGAAATACACCTTTAGTTCTTTACATCATGGTTAGAAGATGAATGGAAAAAGAGTTGTTCCAAATAGGTGGAAAATAACTATTAGATAGTGACAAGTCGAGTAGCTTATGAATTGGCTTCAGAACCGAATCAGAACAAAATCTTAGCATTTAGCCTTTATTTGCGGATATCTTTAAATTCAGTTATATATACCTTAATTTTATTTTATTTATTTTCATAAGAAATCAAAATTTAAAAAAGGAAAAACAAATATATAAATTCAATAAGGTAATATTTTTTTTTCAAGTGGTCTGTATAAAAATTGTCATTGCGCATTTATATTTCTAAAAAAAAATTTTCCGTAATTTAAAAAAAACGAGTTTCTCAACACTCGCTGGGAATGACAATTATTGCTCCGTTGTGAATGGCAAATGAGTCAGCTGTTGACAGCTCGAAGCCCAAGTGCATGGGAACAATTCGATTGTGAATTATCTATCTTGGTAAATTAGCATTATTCATTGTTCCGTCCAATTGTGAAGTTGCTAGCGAACTCTACATAGACCAATATGGGAGACAGTTCTGATGAAGAATATCTGGGCGTCGATTGGATACCGTACAGTGAACGTTCCGAGTGGTCTGATGTGACACCGCTGCCACAGGACGATGGCCCCAATCCTGTCGTGGCAATTGCCTACAGTCCCAGATGTAAATGATAATAGACCTGAATATAAAAAGTTTATTTTAAGAGTATTACGTTTTCAGTTCGTGAAGTGTTCGACTATATGCGCGCCATTATAGCCAAGGGCGAGAAGTCGCAACGTGCCTTGGAGCTGACTACAGAAGCACTTCGTCTTAATCCGGCCAATTATACAGTGTGGCAATACAGGCGCGATATATTGCGGGCAGTTGACGCCGACTTACAAGAGGAATTGGATTATCTGGATGAAGTGATCGGTCAGAACGCTAAGAACTATCAGGTCTGGCATCACAGACGCGTCATTGTTGAAATGATGAATTGCGCCCAATGGGAATTGGAGTTGACACAAAATGCCCTGGACAATGATGGGAATGCGAAGAACTATCACGCCTGGCAGCATCGCCAATGGGCCATACGAACCTTCAAGTGAGACCTAGTTTCAAATGGAGATCGAGATTTCTCAATATACTATACTATATATTAATTCACTTGCAGCTTGTACGATGACGAGCTGGAGTTTGTAGATCGTCTAATTCGCGAAGATCAACGCAACAATTCAGCCTGGAATCAGCGTTTCTTCGTGCTGAAACACTTGGGCTTCACACCTGATGTTATTCGCCGGGAACTCGAGTACGCCATGAGCCGCATACGCGTCATTAAGAACAACGAAAGCGCCTGGAACTACTTGATCGGTGTGCTGCGACAAAGCGAGAGTGGACAACTCAACAGTTATCCAGAGGTAGCGGCGTTTAGCGAAGAACTCTACACTGCCGGCAATCGTTCGCCATATCTGTTGGCATTCCTGATCGACTTATACCAGGAGCAGGCACTGCAGACCAATAAACAATTGGCCGAAAAGGTGTACACACTGTGCGAGGACATGGCCAGCAAGCACGATGTGATCCGGCGAAAGTATTGGATATATGTGGCTGATCAATTAAAATCCCAGTTGAGCAAGTCATCGGAAATGGAGCCATAAGCCTATTTGATCTATTCGTTTAGCTATTAACTTTGTACGTACCGCTGACTTTTCTTTAAAAATCCGAAAATACATACCATATTATAATGTATAATGAAGAATTTATAATGCGAATTTCAGCTTCCTCTTGATTGTCAATCATATCAACATATTCTAGAGAATTAGCGTCTTTTTCATTGTCATTTCTCAAATCCTCAAGAACATTCTAAAATTCGTCCATGTTATAAACACATTAAATTTATATTTGTAAGATTGTTACGAGCCCTTAAAGAGAAGTGAAGCTAAAGCTGAACCGAGGCAACCTGATAATCTCGGGTTTTCTTCATCTCTTAACAGAGCCACTGCTTGGGCGCAAGTTGACCTTAACATAATGAGTATTTTCTACATAGCATAAACTTTAATGTCACTAAACATATATAGAAATATATACTTGCCCCCTTTCCAGCTTTCTGTAAATGTCATCTAATTTATGTCACAACAAAAGTCTGTGTCGTGTCTCCTTTGTTGTTTACTCAGCGCAGGTTGTGTGTGTTTGTACACGTTCTATTCATTAACAATCAACAGATAAACTTATCTTATCTTAGTTATTGCAGTGGGATAAAAACTAGAGAGGTCTCTGCTGTTGTCTCAATATTGGTATTTATTTAAATTTGCTTCCTTTTCAGTTTTGTTTAGTTCGAGTACATGCAATATAGCGGTTGTTTTAATAACATATAACGTGGTTTCTCTTTTTTTTTTGTTTATGCATTTATTGGGTTACGTTTGCATTTTCGTTTTCATTTTTTTAAGTTTCTCAGAATAGAATCGAGTTTTCAACAGGCAAAGGCGAACATAATATAATATGAAAAGTTTTATTTTTCTTGCTGTTTTTATTTTTATTTTTTGCGTATAGCTTAATAAAATTTCGTAAAAATTAAGTATACATTTGTTTTTACAATATTTTTTTTTTTGGATTTTTGTTTTATTTTCTGTTTTCAAATCTAGTTAGTATAATCAAATCATTATTTCGTACGAACATACCTTCAATGATTCCGGCAGATAGCGTTCTAAAGTTGCCAAAATTTCTGGAAGCTCTGATTCGTGCACCAAACGAAAGCGTCTACGTTCTGGAATGATTTCCATTTCTGCAAAGGAGAATGAGTGTCACATTAAATGCAAATCTGTTCCTGTCTGGTATTTTTCATGCCTCGGAAACGTCCAAACTAATTAAACAGTCTCGAATGCTGTCCAAACGTAATGGCTTTCTTTATGGGTAAGGACTGTGATGGTCAAACAATAGTCGACTGGATATAGCCATGTCCGGTTGTCTATCAGCCCGTATGAAAATCTAGATTCTACAGAATATAAGAGCTAGGACTACCAAAACAAAAAATATGAAAAAATGTCCCCATTTCCCTAAATCGATACAAACCGAATTTTTAGAGAAATGTAAATGTAGGGCAGTTTGTTTTTGATACAATAACCGTCAACGCTAAAATGGTTTCTGAAAATTTGGTTGCAATCAGATCCATAACATAGAAGTTATGTAAGAAATACTTAAGATGTACTTACTGTAATTCTGCTTACTGAAAGTATGAAACGTGTATGTGTAAAATACGTTACATATTATATTATATACATATTTAAGATATCGTTCTTATTATATGATTACTGGGTATATCACAGTCGAGCCCACTCGACAGTTGCTCTTGTGCTTGTAGTTTTTTTTAATTATTTAATGAAATATTTTTTCTGGAGGTGGGCCCGTTTTTTTTCCGAATCGACAGAAACTACGCAATAAGTTTCATAATATATTTTAATTCGCCAAATGCATGTTTAGAACGAGCCCACGCGACAGTAGAATATCCTTTGACCTATGGTATGGTATAGTTTAATTTGTTAAATTGATACACATATAAATATGTTAGTCCAATTTCTATAAAAAGTTGCTAAAAAGAGCGATGAAGTGTATCCACTTCTTCCGTTTGTAGTTGTCCTTTTTGTCTATTCTTTTAGATCTAGATCTAGATACCAATGTCTTGGACTATGTATGTAATCGATTATCGATTGGTGATTTAAATTAGATTTAAAATTCCAAATTAAAACAATAAGGACGAATGTTTAAGCTGATTAGAAGAGAATTGGGTGTGGAATGCATTGTCCACCTGTTCACTTTATCGGCTAAGATGATTGAAATAAACCTGATCTGCAGATAGTTCACATAAAGACAGACAGACATGGCTCAATCCACTCGGCTAGTGATCCTGAGCAAGAATATGCATATTTTATGAGGTCTTCCGCAACTTCTTCTGCCTGTCACATACATTTGCACAAAGTTATTATAACATTTTTGACCATTTTCAAGTAAATTTTTCTGATCCATGCACATGTGGGTTAAATGATGCAAATAGATTTCATTCAATAACAGTTTGTTTTTTTTTTTATAAATATGTTAATTTCAAATGAGATTTTCAATGGGTATGCTTCCTTTTCGCGCGTCATTTTGCGCACTTCAACTATTTCATGCGCGCCTTTTCATCTACAAAAAAATATTTGAAAATGTAAGAGTACACCCTGCAGATTATTTTTGAACACAAGTGTTAGAATAGACGGTCAAAAATTTTAAAACATAACTTACACCTGCTCACTACAGTAAAAAAATATTATATTTTTTTACAACTTAACAAAACTATTTTATAAAAGACACACACACACTTTTAAATATATAAATTCTTTACCAAATGATAAACAACATACCTTTCTTTATAAAACCAATTTAATTCAATAAACAGTTGTTAATGATTTAATGCAATTACCACGTTTTTGCTTATTTTGTGTCAAAACTATTTCAGGTCGAGCTCGCACGTGTTCTGTGTTTTAAAGCTCACGGCTGAAACAGGTGCGAAAATTCGGTCAATGTCAAAATGATCATGAATGTATTGATTATCGATTAAAACAATAGAATAGGTGGTTCTTTTTAGCCCACTTTTGAACTAATTCTACATATATTGGTAATATCTATAACAATGTAAAAAAAACTAGAGAGGTTTCTGCTGTTGTCTCAATATTTTTATTTATTTAAATTTGCTTGTTTTTCAGTTTGGTTTAGTTCGAGTACATACAATATAGCAGTTGTTGTAATATATAACGTGTTTTTTCTTTCTTTTTCTTTTGTTTATGCATTTCTTGCTTTACGTTTTCATTTTTGTTTTCATTCGTGAATTTGATTTTCTCGCGTATATTTTAAGTTTCTCATAATGGAATAGAATTTTCAATTGGCAAAGGCAAACATGATTTTTACGGCATATTTTCGTAGTGTGCAATCTGAGAAGATTTCTCAGAACTGTCTCGAATTACCGATGTTATTTTTAGATCTTTTTTTTTTTTTTTTGAAATTCAAAACAATTCTGCGCGCCACTTTACAGTTTTTAACCTTTGCATAGTAAGTAGGTACTTAAAATAAAGCAGAAGACATCTTTGGCGTGTTTTTATTTAGTTCGGCTAAAAAATATTATTATTTTTCTTGTTGTTGTTGTTACTTTTGTTTCTTTTCTTTTAATTTAGGAGCAAAAAATCATTGAGTACTCTTTTTGCGTATAGTTTAATAAAATTTCGTAATAATAAAATATATATTTTTATTTACTTTGTTTTTTTTTGACTTTTTGTTTTTTTGTTTTTTCTTTCTGGGTATATATAAATTTGAAAAAGCCTATAAATCCAAATGTAGTTAGTATAATCAAATCATTATCTCGCTTGGGCCATGCTTTATATTTGTTGGAAAAAACGATGGAATTGGAAAACGTTTTAGTAGTACATAGCAGCAGCTTGGAAAATATTTGAAATATATCTAGTATGCTAGTGGTGGCGGAGGAGGGTTATACATATACATAGTAAATAGATGGTTCGCATGGCCCAGATCGTAAAATATTTGGTACCAAAACCATTTGTGATTTTCAAAAATTGATTTACCTGTTCTGAGTTTGCGTGGAGCCAGAGAGAAGTATTTGCTTGATCTTAGTAGTTGTTGTTGTTGTTGTTTCTGTGTGTGTTCGTCATTAACAATTTGATATATAGAGTTTAATATATTTATATATATATGTTTGTATATATATAATATAGTTTATAATAAATTTATACGCTCCACATTTGTTCGCACTGAGCCGTTCTCATTACAATTGTTCTTGGATCTCATGTTTTGTAAAAGCATTTTTAGCAAAAAATTAAAAAGTTTCTTTGTTCACTTCTAAAATCTGACTGACCTTCACAGACAGCGTGTTGTTGTTCCTTGACTATTATTGTTTAGTTCATATTTTACGTAGATTTCACTTAGGCTCCCCATCTCATTATTATTTTCTTATCGATTTTTGTTCTCTGTTTCATTTTCAAATATATAAAATAAATCATTTCTCGCTGCGCTTTGTGTGAGGAAGCTTCATATACCATCTATAAATATACTCCTACATAGATACATGTAAATACTATGTAAATGTTTCTCCTTATCCCTTTTAAATTTCTTTTATATTATATAATTGTTAAAAAAAAAATAAACGCCACTTGTGCCTTGCTAAATTTTATGTTTTCTTTTTTTTTTTTTGTATTACGTTTTTTGTTGTAAGTATAATCGATTCTCGGATCCGAAGAGTCCCCCTAATGGTGCCTACGTCTAGGTGCTTACGTCTTTACATAGATACACATACATATGTATGTATATACACGTATATAGTATGTATGCATGTATAACGCTCCGAATTCAATCTGTAACTCTCTGCGGTGCGACTCTTGGAGCCGCACCCTCCTACTTATCCTCCCCGATGCCCTCATCAGTTGTGGTCTTACGCTCTCTAGCCTCTTCGTTGCTGATATCACATTTTTCAGCCAACATATCCTCGATGCCCTCGTCATCCACCTGGCTCTGACTCTCGCCGGGCACATGCTTGCGCCGCGGCACTACAACTACACACTCGCCCTGAGGTAGTGGCGGAAACTTGGCATAGGATGTGTTACTTATGGTGCCCACTGTGCTATCCTCATAGCAATCGGGTGTCATGCGGACGCGGCAAGTTTCGTATGCCTTGACATAGCCCAGTTTTGTATACAAATTCCTGGATGCATCGTTATGCGGACGTATCACAACGAAGGGGGTATAGCCGCGCTTAAAGACAAGCTCAGTCAACGATTTGGCCAGACGAATGCCATAGCTAAAATAAAGGGAAATCTATATAGTCTCCCTCCGTTTCTCTTTTTCATCATACTCACCCCATGCGTCGATAGTCTGGACGTGTTTGCATCGAAAACATGGCGCCGTAATATGAATGGACCATCCATGCGGCCAGCTCGTTAGTATCCTTGCGAAAGATACCCAAACCGGGCAGCACACGCACGAGTATATCAAATAGTTTGACGCATTCGATTTCATTGGCCGGATATAGATCGTGTATGCCCTGCACATTGTCAAGGGTCAGCAGACGCATCTCCGCATCCTCGGGCAGCGGTTCCAGCTCCAGTTCCGTATTGAGCTTTTCACACACATAGATATCACCACTGAGTCGCTCCATTAGCCCAATTTTTGAATAGAAATCATCCAGGCGATTCATAATTGCGATGTGCGTAAAGTTCAGGTACAATGGCTTCTGCCAATCTATAAGTACATCTTCGGTGCGCATCAGATCGACATGCTCGATTTGTGCGGATGGACAAAATATACCAAATGTTTGGTATATATTGTTGTGGGGCTGAAAGAGAAGATACTCAATATTAGAGGTATACTATGTAGTTTTAGAGACACCGTCAACATACCGTAAGCGTGCATCCTGGAAAATGTAATATTATCGGTTTTTCAGGCCAATCTTTAGCAACATAAAACTTGAAATCCCAAATATGATCATTCAGGTACGTTTTAATAGTTTGATGAAACTGGAAATAGGGAAATCATTTTAATTAACAATTTATAAAGTGTGTTTCGAAATAAGAACACTCCAAAAAGTAGGCTGTAAAGTATACTTTGGAACGCTCTATTGCGACTGTCCTTCTTTCGCTATCGATAAAATTTCAGCGTTGCCAGATTGCTTTCGTCTTATTCTCAGTGCAAGGGTTAACAGCTAATTACAATATTATCTTTGGATTTATATATGTACATGTTACTTATTGTCACTATAACTACTACTGTTAATGCAGTATATACAAATGACATATGATTATAGATCCTTGCGTAAATTAAAGTCGGCATTCGTTAACTATCGATCTTCTTATGCCTATTCTTATATTTAAGGAGCACAGTTCCACACTTTCCTCACGCTATGATAATATTTAATCAAGGTTTTTATGGTTTCACTCGTAAACTTGCTCAGTCCGTATTTCATATTTACTGTTAGCAAGGTCTTAGTCATTCTGTTATGGAATTACCTTCAAATTAGTAAACGCTTTTATGGCACTAAATTGTTTGCCCAACTTTAGGCTCGCCCAGCCAAATATTCGGCATAAAAATCGAAACTTTAAGCAACACCAACTGCAGAGTAAAACTACGACTCCGGCAGCGACTCCAATGTCGGCCCAGTTCTTGATACTGGTGCCAAGCCGAATAGTTTAGGTCTGAGTCCGCCCCTTTTGGGATGGGAGGGAGAACATGAAGAGAACAAAGCAAAGGAATGTGTAGAGCACAAAGCGAACTTGAACACGTGATGAAAAGGCGAGGCGAAGTGGCACGAGGGGGGCGTGGCATTAAAAATTGAAGTGAAACGGGCGTAAACAGTAAAAACAGGTCAACATCAGCGATGAGTTTCGCGCAGATTGGGACTGAGATTGCATGACTCGTATAGTCCGGGGGGAGGGTAGAGAGTAATTGGTCGCTTAAATTACCTGAGAATGGGGGCGTGGCGCTTGTGCACATTATACTACTATGACTTGGGCTAACTATAGTAGGTATACATAAATATATTTACAGACTGTTCAGTCAATTGATAGAACATACCTTTAATGATTCCGGCAGATAGCGTTCTAAAGTTACCAAAATTTCTGGAAGCTCTGATTCATGCACCAAACGAAAGTGTCTACCTTCAGGAATGATTTCCATTTCTGCAAAGGAGAGAAAGATAGTGAGAGTGAGTGTCACATTAAATGCAAATCCGTTTCTGTCTGGCATTATTTATGCCTCGGATACGTCCAAACACATTTAACAGTCTCGAATGCTGTCCAAATGCAATGGCTTTCTTTTATTTTCGGATTCCCTCAAACCCCCCGCCCAAAGTCAATCGCCCGCCTGCTGCGCTTGTTTCTTCTCCCCTTCTCCTCGCACCCCTCGGAAACGCGTCACGTTTTGGCCTCAGTCAAGGCCAAAGAAATTGCTCAAAAGAGAAGAGAGGAGGAGAAATATGCGAAATAAAAAAGGCGCACGCCAAACCCAAAAGCCGATGACAGTCGCAATTTTGATGCCGTTGATGATGCTGTCATTTTGGCTAATACCAATACTAATACTATATATCAGTGGGAATGGAGGGGAGAGGGTTGCACTCTTGAACTGCTTTCAATTACGTATCTGAGGACATCCGTTACCAAGCTAATTTGGTGGATTGCGAGCCGACAAACCCCAACCGAACCGGACATATACATATGACGAGGCATTTCCCCAACAATCAAACCAAACTTTGATCGATTGGGAAACCAATTAGGTTTAACAACACTTTATGTAATCAAAAAGGGCATAGAGATGGAGAAAATTAAACTTGTTTAGGGAAGTAAAAGTGAACAAACAAATCAAATAGGCTATAAATGTCTTTTAAATTTCAGATGCGAAACTTTTCTCTCAGTTTTCATGTAATCGATAGACATTTAATAGGCGCAAGTTACCAGCAAATTTGGTGGATGAGTAAGTGAAAACAAATATTTGCTATGTTTGAAAACTCTCTTAAATTTCACAGTTCCATCAAGAACTTTTGCCAACCACTGAGGAAAAGAGCTTCTCCATCTTTGTTTGTATTCCTCACATCCTAAACTGCTATAAGTATTTATATATACATATTCCCAGGATCACAAAACTCAGATATTATAAAAGCTAGAGACACAAATTTTGGCATGACAATTTCTGTTTACCATACGCATATCAAGGATTTTGTCAAATTTGGAATGACATATTTTTGACTCTGACGTATATTTAGTTGACTTTAATATCTAACTCTCCTCCAAATGTCAATCCGATCGGAGAATATACACACAAAAGTTATTCAAGTCAAGTCAAGTTGGTACTAAAGTCCAAAAGATCCGAGCATCGCAGTCTACGCTTAGTTGACTACTTGACTACTTGATGGCTTGCCTGCTGGACTGATTGATGATATGATTGATTCACTGGGTTACTGCTGAGACTATTTATTACAGCTATTTGTGTTGATTCCAACTAGTTGACCTCGCCCACTTGCCCCGCACACAACGGGAGCGTAAGTATGAAATAACAAATGCCTTCTTGGCTGGGGCGTTTCGAATTAGTATGCGCATTAGTCTGCGTGTTAGTCATGTTCTCGAATACTTATGCCTTGTGCTCTGCTCTCGCACTGCAAGAAATGGGTAGACACGAAAAGGACATGCCTTTATGTTTATAGGATTTCTTGCTTTTTCAAGGTCGGCTGTATGTAAGTACATACATGTCGATGGCTTTTTCTCGCAGTGCACGAGCTCACCCATGTCGCTATATGTGTTCGTGTCTGTATGTGCAGCAGGTCAGACACTGACACTGACTGGACAAGATGTGTCTGCGTATTTGCACGTCCGGCTCAGACACGTCAACTAGCGATGGAAAACGGATCTCCAGACAGATTTGGAATACAAAATCAATACAAAGCGTTTCTAATCTGATGCCAGGCAATGTACAGGTAACCAGTGTGGAGGGCTGCAAGGACAGCACAGAGGGGGCGATTATAGCGAACATCTGTTCACATTGCCGCCTACTGGCTTTTGTTTTGCTTACTTAGCCGATAAAAATACCGTTGACATTTCACAGCAGCACCTCCCGGAGTGTCGCCAGGGAAGACAAGGAGACGACGCGACAGAAAGAAAGGGTAAGGTGAACTCTTGCCTGACAGAGCGCGATTGCCCATTGCGATTCGACTCGTATAGATTGTCAATCCCGTAACCAATGCCATTAACCTTCCCCATTTCATTCCCTATTCCCATCCCGGTGTCCTGCAGTGAGCCGTGTCGCACTTGCCAGCCAATTAATTCTTGTTTTGGCCCAATTATTGTACTGCATTGCTTATGATGCGATCTATAGGATACCCTACACACAGGTACATCGACATATAGTTATATTATTTAGTTTATAGGATATTTAACAATTTAGTGAGCTTCATTACATATCCTTGGAAATCAAATCAAAATATAATAAAAAATAAATCCGAATAGATGAGAGTGTAACATTTTTGAAAAAGTTGTACCCCCGTTGTTGAGATAATAGAGATACCCCTAATGAACATAGAAAATAAAAGGTCATAATTGACATGCACATGTGCCCATCACACGCGGAATGCGAGACAAATTTTCAATATTTTTCGTAATGTACAATTAAAAAGATATGCTGAAGAAACTTTGATGATACATTTCTAAATAGGAATAAGAATATATATACAAATGTACTATATATACGAATAGTGAAAGCACTTACAAAAATATTAAATCCGTTGACCTTGTATGAATTTGTTGCTGCTGCGGTTTGGCCAATCCCAAATTGCAATCCTTGCGTGCGTTGTATTAATTGTTCTTAATTTTTATCGCCGCAAATGATATTTAAATTTGTATATAAATTTTTAATTTATTAAATAAATTTTTTATAGGTGTTTTATATTTTGGTTTTAGTTTTTTTTGTAGAACTTTTTCTTTTAGTTTTGGAAAAACGTGCAGTATGAAAATAAGTTTTATTTTATAATTATTATTTTTATATGCGAATCACAGATGCTCTTTATTTATTTGTTTAATTGTTTAGTGCGTTTTTGTTGTTGCTGCTGCTGAGTAATTATTATTTACTTATTTTTTATAGTTGGTTAGGCCTCTTTTAATGGAGGACGTGTGTTGACGGCAGGCGACGCTTCTATTGAGTGTTCACTGTGACTGCGAGTGAGTGAAGTGTGAATTGAAGAAGTTCGCAAGGTATTCGATACTTTTTTTGTTGCTTCTCTTTTATTGTTTTTGTTGCCCCCGTTGCACTGCTCCTCCACAGACAGGCCTAACCTAACCAGCTTGTTGTTTTAGTATGTTGTTGTTGTTGTTTGCGCTTTTTCTTCTTCTTCTTGTTCGTCTTCGTCTTCTGTTTGCCTTGTGTATCGTCAGCAGATACAACAACAGGCGTGTGCTAGTCCAGCATGGCGGCTGAGGACGAACCGTAGATGGAAATGGCAATTGTGTTGGCTTCCCCCTTTCGCTCTTCCTTCCACTACTGTTAACACTTTTGCTTCTGCTGCTGTTAACGCTGCTGTTGTTGTTGTTCGCTTAGCGATGAGTCGATCGTTCGTACGATTTGTCGATTATTTGCCTTGGGTCTCTGGGCCTCTTTTGCCTGTCGTTTTCACTTGTTTTCGCTGCAATTTATGTATTTCACGAAAATTGATTTTCCGCCTTGTTGTCGCCTGGCCTGATTCTAGTTCTCTGGCTTTTGGCTTGTGCCTTGTTTGATATCCTTGTGCGGCGCCTGCTTTTGGCTTCAGTTATTTTGGTTAGTGGTTCGCCAGCTCAGCCCCAAGGACGCGGCACTTGGACACACACACGCACATACACACAGAAAAACAGAGAGACACCGACACCAACGCGGCACAAATTGAATTCGTCTAATTTTATTGTGTGCTTTGGTTTAATCTCCTTGTGGTCTTTGCCCCGGCTCCGTCTACGCCTCCTGCTCCGCTCGGTTATGGCAATCTGTCTTCTTCTGCTTGTTGTAGTTGTTGTTTGGTTGCCCTTTTTGCAGTGCGTTCCAATTCGTTGTTGTTGTTGCTGTTTTGGCTGCGCCTGTTTTGGAGGTTATTTGAGAATTCGCAGAACCGAACTAAGCTGACTGACTGACGACAACGAACTGATTCTGAATCCAAGGAGCAGAACCAGATGTTGCCACAAGTTTCTATATTTACATATATGTGTGTGTTGCGAATCGAACTTGCAACGTGGCAACGTCGTCGTCGTGTTGCCGACGCTTTCGTTTTTGTTGTTCTTGCTGTTTTTTTTACTCTCGTCTGCGTTCTCGTCCTCGTCCCGTGTTTGCTGGCGATTTGTTTTTATACCCTTGCTAAGGTTCTTTTGATTTGCTCGGTGAATTTGTAACGTAGGGATCTTTTATTTATTATTCTATTCTTATTTATGATTTCACTTTTTTCGCACAGTGCTGCCAACCCAACGAATTCGGGACATTGCGGGACAACCACAAATTCGCTTTGAATCTAATGCGAATATTATCGATTTTTGCTGCATACTTTTATACTGTTAATAATAATTTCTGCTAGTATTTTGATAGCATCTGTTAACAGAGTTTGTTTGCATTTTATTGGTTTATTTTTTGTAAGTGAAGCTCATGTGAATGTGTTTTATCAGAATAATTATATAAATTACCGATACTATTAGACCTACTCTGGAAGTATATTTAATGATCGTTGTGACCTGCTCACTGTTAATGCATGTTACCAGCACATTTAAATGCCGCCTGCAATTGTGTTTGTATTTTAGCGCGCTCACATGTTGCCCTTCGTCGCGTCGCAGCTGCTCTCTTTCGCAAAGTCTCTCAGAAAAGGGGGAAATATGGAGAGAGCGCACGAACGTGCACACGATAAAGAGAGCGCTCGCATGTTCGGCATTGTTGCTGCATGCAACAACACATACAAATACAGAGACCGCAAGCGAAAAGAGATGTCAGGGATGCCCGCCAACTCTAACCCCCGTCTGACTCCTTCACGTGGGTTAGGGAGTTTCGCTTTTTGCTTTCACGCTGCTTAGCGCAACTGTACAATCCGAGCAGCAGAGGCAACAGCAACAACTACAACAACAACGCGAGCACCGGCGACGGGTTTGCATGCGTTTTCAAAACACATTTGGCAAAATGGCCACGGCGTCAGCGCAATACGTATACGCCACGTTGTGCACGTGTGTTGCCGGCAAAAGAGAGAGAGACAAAGAGAGAGAGGGAGAGAGTGGTGTCCTTCTTCCAGCCCCGTCTCACAGGCTAGTTTAAACTACACTCCTCACTCTCTTTCTCCCTGTCTCTCTCTCTGTGTCACTTTCTCTTAGTCATTTGTTTTGTTTATGTCGCACAGCTGTGCGTGCAGCCCAAAATCATTTTAATAGACTTTTAGCTTTTTGCCGACCAACTCCGAGTGAGAAGAATAGGTGATGGAAGATAAGAAGGAAAAAGTCAGAGGGAGACGGGGTGTTCTTGGGCTCAAGGTCGCGTGCGTGGATTGACATTTTTATTGGCGTCAAGTGGCGACATTCAAAACTATTTCAGTTACCCACATTTCCACTTCACAGTCACAGTCACAGTTACACACAGTCACAGTTGAAGTAATTCAAATAGACAGAGCGACGCGCCAAAAGAGGCGGCGGTACTGGGTGTTGCATTGAAGTTGCTGTGGCATAACAAATGCGATAAGTAAGCTACCTCCTCCCCTGATTCTACAACGTGCAGCGTGAATCACGCAAGCCGAGCAGCACGCAAAAAAAATACAACAGCAACAACAAGAGAAAGAACTAGACGAAAGCAACAGTGAGCGGCGCTCGAAAGTAAGATATCCTTCGGCCTGTTTTGAAACCCCGTTACAAATACAGTAAGACAAAGTCATCCCGCCTATGCTTTCTCACTCTAACACACCAGCTACCGCAGAACTCACTGTTCTGAACTTTGCGCTTTAAGGCGACTAACATATGAAAATAACTTCTGTGTTTATCATCCGATCGGATTGATACTTGGAGCAGTGGTACGAATTATGGTCAGCTAAGTAAAGCTGTTAGAAGTAAGAAGGTTGTATCTTTAATAAGTCTCTTACAAATCGAATTGAATTTTATTATTGATTTACGTGATAAATTTTCAATAAACTTCCTAAGCGTTTTGTATACAGGACTTTCATGCCAAATTTGGAGTGTCTAGTTTTAATAATAGCTGAGATCTCGACGTTCAAACAGACAGATAAACAAACGGACATGGCTTAATTGATTAGTAAATATACATATTACGAAGTCTGCCACGTCTCCGTCTGTCTGTTACAAACACTTGCACAAAATGAGTATACCCCTTTTTGACAAATTTCAATGAAGAGTATAAAAAGTGACGCCAGCTAGTGCCAACAACAACAACAATTTCACAATTTTCTTCTGACAGTTCGCACCACGCGTGTTGCCGATCGCTGGGTGTGGAAGTGTGTGTGTTTGTGAATGTGAGTGTGTGTGCGTGTGGATGTGTGTGGTTGTTATAACAGATATGCGAATCGTTATTCGATTCATTTCCAAGGAAACTTCTATAATAAAAGAAAAACTAAACACATTTACACTTACAAGGGGAGAGGGAGAGATGTGGAGAGGTGTTGCTTTTATCAGGTATTTGGCATTTAGGTACTGTCCTTCACTGTGGATATGACGACTTTAAAATGGGACGATTTGCGGTATTATTTGCTTGTTAAGCGCCTTGCCAAAAGAATATCCCCTTCCATTCTTCCCGTTCCTCTCCTAGCTTGCACCAACAGCGACGCCAGTGTCAGTGTTGACAAACGGCTATGGGGTACAGTCAAGGCCGCGACAGAGTGCCGGCATGGAGTCGCTTGGCCTTTAATTAGCTTTTAGTCCACAAACAGTTTGCTGCTGTTGCCATTGCCGCAACCGGATTACTCATACGTAACGTTGTGCAGGCAAACGGAAGAGGTCCGCTCGCATTGTTTCAACTGAGCCTGGCTCCGGCTCCTGCTCCGGCTACACTGCCATTGTATGGTCAAACGTGCATGACTGCCCTGGCACGTGTTTTAGCCGGCGAACCGTATGTGGTATAGGGTATATGGTCTATGGAGGGTCCTCGTTAATGTCAGGGTCAAGCCAGTTAGTCAGGCAGGGCCATTTTGCATGCATGTATTGGCTATTTTGTTTAATTTCTATATTATATGAATACATATGCATAAATCAAAGCGAGAAAAAACGAGGAAAACAATAACAACAACCGCAAGTACAGTCTTACGTGTTTATTGTTGCGGGCTAGCTGCAATTTTTATTTATTTAAAAGCAATTGACAACGGACAACAGCTGCACACTTTGGGGACACTGTGGCACGCATACATATACATCTTCTGCTCACACATGCCACCGACAGCACCCAATAATAAAAATGGCGCTGACCTTGACTTGCCAGTTGACAATTAGAGTTATTTTCATTTGCAGTTTGGGTACATGTTTATTTAATGACGCACCGAGCAGGGACTAAATAGCCAAAAAAGTCATGAATAAAATATTTGTGCATTAGACATTGATGCTGAGAAGATGGCGCTTATCTAAATGTGTCTTTTAAGGGTTGTCATTGCAAACTACAAACTAAATGGGCACGCGTATTTGAATATGAATATACTAAAACAAAACATTTTGCTTGATAAATAATAATAAATAACAATTAAACAATTAAATAAATGCACAGTTTTTTAAACTATTTAACTGTATAAACTTTACCTACTTCGTTATTAAATTTTAAATTCAAAAAAATCAAAAAGTGTGACCTTATTCCCACAAAACGCAAAATAGAAACTCATGCTCGTTATCTCAAGCCGAGGAAAATATCGATAGAGCCAGACACATTTGTGTGCGATACTATCGTTCATTGAATTCAAATGTCACGTTTTCAATGAAATCGATAGAAACAGCTGTGTTTGTTATGATTCTACAACAACTATGTTATTAATTGTTAGAACATACATTAGAAACAGAAAAATTTAAACTACTACTACATCAGTAATTTGTAAAACTAGCAAAGTATTTCCAGAATTTTCTTATTATTATTATTTCTTATATTCATTATATTGCTGCAACGACGATGAGCGAGCACGCAATTTGTGCTCACTGTTAACACATTCGGGCGAACTGTTAAGTTTCAGTCTATATTGAGAAACCAAATTGAATGGATGTGATTCTCGCTCTGATTACTGAATTCGGCGAAAGAAGCACAAAATTATTTTCAAGTTTACGTGTAGTGGGGTATTTTGTTAAAAAAAGGAGTTAAAAATAAAAAGAAAGTGCAATTCTATTATAACAGGGTTAAATTAACCCCATGCGCGGTGCGCACTTCTGGTGTTTAATAAGAAAGTCGTGTGATTTCTTGGTAATAGTTGCATAACCCTTGACCATTGTAAGCGCCAAAAAAATACTAAGAAAAAAACAACAATATCGGAAAGAGCATATGTATATAACTGGCTTATGCAAAACTAAACTAAACTAAAAGCGCAGAGAGCGAATATAAAAAAATTCCACTGCGGCCGTTGCCGCCGGGTGCGCTCTTTGCCCCCTGCTGCCCAGATACCTGTCTGAGCAATAAATTCAAGTGCGCGTTAATTATCCAATTCAGTTTTCAATTAAACCCGGCCGAAAAAAAACTAAAAACAAAGGGGAGAAAGAGATAGAGCTCAGCTTTATTATGTCCCAAAATCGTGAAACTCTGATACATTTGATTGCCGGCGGGTAAGTGTTAGCATATTTGTTGTTTTTGTTTTTACTTTATCTGCTATACTCCTTTACGGGGTCTCGTGCTCTCGCTCTAAAACTGGTTTCAGTTGGAATTGAACGTCGCAATTGCGAATTGTGTTTCCCAACAACAACAAAAAAAAAAACAAAAACAATTAGACAATTGACCTGCAGCAATCGGGAAAGTTGGCAATGGCGCCAAAAGAAAAAAGAAATAGAAGAAAAGCTGACAAACAACAACAACCCACACACAAAAAATTGCATACACACAGACACACACATGCATAGTGATCATCTACACTTCACGTGTTCGTATTTGGTTTATTTTGGGGCACAACTGGTGGCGCGTCCCACGCTGCGCAAAAATAATTCGAGATAAACGTCACGCAAAAAACGTTCGTCAATTAAAACCGGCGCCACCAGACGGTAAAACATTATTAATACCAACAAAAAGTCTAAATCAAAACAAAGAAGAAGAGACGGAGAAGATAAGATAGTAATGTTTGCATTGACACACCGGAAAGCGTGATGCCCTTCACTCGAACTTTTATCGCAATCACATCTTCCTTGCACATCTGTTGCCAATAAAAATAAAAAAATAAAACGACAACAAAGTTAATTAAACACATATAGTACATAAATTTTATTTTTGGTTTATACATATATCATCAGATAAGTCAGGGTAAAAGGGCTGTCACTTTGTGGTGGGTAACACCTATAACGAGGTTCAATTGTATTGTTATTGAATGGTATGTGGTTCTATTTATAAACGTGCATCTTAATTATTTTTTATTTCTGTATTTATCGCACACTCTACTTAGCGGGCGAGGTATTTCGGCTGTTTAAGTTACCGTGAATCCAGTTGGAAATATCTATCCCAACCGGTTTGCACTTTGTTTTTGTTTATATAGCAGAAATTCAATGCCGCAGCGTATGTAAAAATAAATGGGTTGATATAAGTCGAGCCTCTCTATGTTGCAATACTTGGCACACCTATGAAAACAATAATGATGTGTCGATTTCTAGTATTTTCGAAAAAAGGGAAATGCGTCTTACATTTTAGAACAATCACGCTTCAGCGGCGAATTTCGTCGATATGTAGTTATCGACATGGCAAATTAGAGCCAACTAAAATGTTAATTGCAGACAATACTAAAATGCTATTCGCCGGCCGGCCGGCTTCATGTTAATTTCATACACTGTATACGTATGTGTTTTTTCTGCGTCTTTTCATGCGTTCACTGTAAACAGCTTTAAACAACAACAAGCAAGCAAAACAGACTCACGTTGCATGCAATGTTGTTGCCTCCCTCCCCTTTATTCGTCTTGTAACTTGAGCCACCTGAGCTGATTATCCAACTGTGCGTCTGCTAAGTCAGAACTAGAGACACTTGTATTTTTATCTACATACATACATCTATTCTTGAGTTTTTTCTGCGGTATCTCGTGTTTACCCACGTTACTATCGCTAGAAAAACAACCTTGCAGTTGCCCCATACAGACTGATAGACAGAGACGGAGTGAAAGAGAGGAAAAGTGGGAAGGGGAGGCGATAACAAGCCCTCACACAACTGGACGTTGTTTATCGATATAAATAAACTAAAACGACAACAAACAGTGACATGCATCCCCCATGTTAGTTTTCAAGATTGTGAAATTGCACCACACAAATTGCCCATTGTACTAAAAGAATCTGCCCTATCTGTACCCGGCTCATTATTGAAAGACCATCTATTGTCACGCATTACACAGATTCATTTATTTTGTTGGCATTATTCTATAGTATTCTATTTTCTATTTTTATCTAACTTGGCACAATAATCTTGTTGATTATACTCTTTACATCGCTAGTTTAAGGGTATAAAGTTTGATTAATACTAATTAAAGAGTAGCTTAGCAGTATACAGACTCTGTTATTAAAAATTAAATTTTTTATAAGTATGAATGTTATTTCACATGATCGAATTTTCTGGATTGATGCTTAGTTAACAGGTAAAGGCTTGCAATAGATCACTTTACAGGGTATATTAGGCGCTAAACACGGTCGAGCAGTCTAATAGTTTTCTTATTTTTGTTGTCTTTGTTGGTGTTGCAAAACTTTTGCTTTTATTCGATGAAATCAACAAATCAGCAGAGACAAATGCGACTTGGCCGGCGCAATGTTTTGATTTTTGTTTTGTGCTTGTCGCCGCGTTGCAAGAGGGCGGTGCAGCAGAGATGAGGAGGGTGGTGGGGGGAAATAAACTCTTTCTGGCACATTGACTCATTTGAAGGCGACCGCAAGCAAACACAACCGCAACAACAACAAAAACAACATTCCTAATGAGGTGCATTGATAGAGCTTGAGAAAGAGAGTGTGAGGAAGGGGGAGAGAGGATGCGAACATTGACGTGGGACACTGACAAGAAAACAAACAACAATGCCACACGTTATATAAAGTTAAGTAGATCTGAGTTATTTTTAGACCTGCATGGGATGCTTGGTGTGTCTATGTGTGTGTGTATAGGAGGATTAAGTGCATAACTCATGAATCAAATAGGTTGACATATTTTTGTTTTCCTTATTCATGTCTCGCACATCACAATTTTTTCTTGTATTCTTTCGAAACAGGTAAAATTTCTACTTTTGGAAAACGTTTGCATGCCTTAACGCACGTAGGCAATATTGATGATAATCTTAAGTCCGTTTGTACCCAATAGTCTCTCGCTCTCTATTATGTGTACTTAAAACGGATTCGAAATGAATTAAAGATACAAGATTAATCCATTTAATTTAAAAATTCTTAATTTGTGACTATTTCAAATTAATTGTGCCAAAAATGATGTCAAGGGCACGCGTTTCAGAACCTAGTCATCTATAAAATATATTCATATACGTATACGTACTATGTATAGATTCACCTACATATTCATTTGGCACATTAAATAAACAAGTTCCGAGTGTGTTTTGGGGGGCAGAAGAAGACAATTTTATTTACAAATCTTATGTATATAGTATTATTATTATTATAAACAAAGAAGGTCGCGTGCCAAGTTCATTGAATGAGGAAAACATATGTGGATTATATAGTGGACGATCCTAGTTCGGTTAATTCTAATTTAATTCCTAATCTGACTGCATTCCACTCTGAAACTTTGACCTACAAAAGCATGCAAAACTTTCCATCGATTTCGTAATCTGTTTAACTTGAAGAAAGAAACTAAAGAAAGAATCAAATTGATAAGAAAACAACGAAATTTCTGCGAGACGTCAAAGAATAAAACGCTCTGCTGATAAGACAAAGCCCCACCTAAAGACGACGCATTTATCAAAATGTTTCGCAAATTCTACGGGAGTAAAAGTCGTGGTGCTACTGCACAATGACGATGAATCAGAATTAAATATCTACGAGTTATATACGCAATCTCTCTCGACCGGCACCTCCGAGCGACACCTGCGGTTTCTTGCTCTCCGTCTGCCAAATTTTCCACTCTTATCTGGCGCGTGTGGCATATTATACGATGCGATTCAGTCAAAAAACAGCTAAATCGACCATTAACCGATTAAAAATTTGCTCATGACAAGCAAAAGCAGTGCTGCAGTGGCATGGACTGAGGTCATTGAGTTCGCCTTATAGATACAAAGTCAAAGCGTAGAGACAGAAACATTTTGTCGTTGTACTTTCGCAAACCCCAAGCAAATATACATGTCCGCGTTCGAATGCATTTCACTAACCGGGGATGGTCGAAACTTTGGATTATATCAGAGATATCATATTAAATCAGAATCTGGGATCTAGGTTAACTATGCAATATCAAATATCTATAAATCATATAGAACACATCACACATCAGCCAGCTATGTTTGTCCATCTGTCTGACGCTTTAGCACGCGCTTAAACCGTTCGAGTAACAGTTCCCGATATGCTAATGATGAAATCCAATAAAAGAGTGCGCTCTTGTTAATGCAATAATTCAATTTGTACATTAATTGAGATCGTTGTGCTATAATTCCATTCAGCAGGCAGTTGAGGTCAAAGAAATCCCCTGTGAGGAGGATTCTGAATCATTTATAAAGATCTTTTAGATCGTTTGTTAGTATTTCATACATGGCGTGTTCTTCTTCGGGTTCTTACCGGTTTCCTGTCAATTATGTCACAGAAATATACCAGATTTTAATCATATATTCATTCTATTCTCACTTAGAATATAATGACTTATAGAATATACATATATATAATACCTAGTACAAGTCAAATCTCGATGTGGCCCATCAGGCTGCTGGTGATAAGCTCACACATGGCTTTGTCCGGCTACGGCAATTCATTCCCGAGTTTGGGTTATCTCTCCCTGGATAGGTCAACGCGAAGTCGGTTGAAACCGGTTTGCAGTTGGCCCCGCTGCAATCAAGAATATATTTGTGAAATTGTTTACTAGTTTTGCGACGCCAATCGATGACATTTCAAAACCGACCATCTATAAAGAGGAGACGTTTTTAATGACCGCTCTACAGTTGAAAGACCCATTCAAGAACCTATTAGATTAGAAAGACATACATATCTTTGCTGGCAATTTTTTTTTCTGTAGTTCCAATGACCTTGAGTTAAAATTTCCTAATATTTTGAAATGGCTATTAATAGAAAAAAGAAATTTCAAAGTTCAAGGTTTTGAACCTGAAGGTTAATTGATACCTTATAGCTTTTCATAAGGAAAACAACGGGTGGAAAATCGACATTGTCTCTCTTTCTTGTCAACGTTTCCTATCATACATATTCATAGACACTCGATTGAAGTAAACATATTCGTACTTAAGTATTCATTTCTTGTTGCGCATTTCGGAAGATTTGCATGTCTTTCTATATATTCTGTTTTTCCTTTCTTTCTTTGTTGTTGTGTTTGTCATCGATCAAACTTTGTTTTTTTTTTGTGTTTTCTTGATTTATTAATTTGAAAAGGGAATGGCAAAAGTTTTGTTGTTTTCTTACATAAGAACCAATATCAAAATATAAAAGAAAATTAAAAAATACTTTATGGTAAATCCATAATGAAATATTCCTTAAATAGATCACGTTTCGCGTTGCCGGGTGGCAATTTACAAGTTTTAATCAATTTGCAAGTTGAGTCACGAGCTGGATTCATACATTATATATGTATGCAGATAAGAATGTTTCCCTTTTATCACAAGTTCTTTTCATAATATTTACAAATGTTGTGTGAAGCATTTCATTAGGCAAGGTCTGGGATAATTAGATATAGAGATTGCAATTAAAGCAAACATGCGACTTGTTAAATTTTGACTTAAAAATAAAACATTTCACTACAAGATACCCTGTAGATATAGTATAAAAGAATGGTCCATCTCTATATGCAATTTTCTAATGCAAATCAATCAGAAAACATTGTTCAATTGCTTTCCATTAAACTTGTGCGCAATTTACAATATTTTGCATGTTTATGTGGAAACAATAAATTCAATTGGAGGGATAAAAATAATTGCAGAAAATTGTAAATCATCCATAATGCAAATTGCAAAAGGTAATGAAAACAACGGAATGAGGAAAACTTGAGTATGAAATAAATATTGATCTTTATGGTCGTTTGCCAATTTGGTTCTCTCGAATTATTAAGTAGAAGCTCGACATTCTGTGCCATGTCAAGTATTTTCGCAATGCTAACATATCGAGCGAGAGTACTATATGTGAGGAGGTTGTATATATTTTCATTTAATTATTTTTAGATCGTGTGTCAAATTTTCTAAATATGTTTTCGTTGTGGTTCATTTCAGATCTGCGGGCACTGTTGGTGCGGTGGTAACATGCCCCCTGGAGGTGGTAAAGACGCGTCTACAGAGCTCAACGGCATTCCAAGCGCCGTCACAGCGAATTGTTGAGCCACCTGGACCACCTGGTGGACCAGCGAATAATGGTGGCGCCTCCGAGCTGCTGAGGCCGGAACAACGACGTAAGCTAAGCACAACGATATTACGTAACAGATCACAGCCACAGGTGATTGGGGGTGTGCGTAGGGTAGTACCAAATTTTCTTTATTTTCTCTTACAATTTACAATCGATCATGATCATCAATATATAATATATACATATATATTTTGTCATTTTGAGCTAAAGTCCAAACAACTACAACAACAATAATAATACAAATAATACTTCATGACCATTGCTTTATATCAATTATAACGTTTAACGTGAAATATCTAAAGATCTTGTCTTTTTTTTGTCTTACAGATAATGGCTATTTCACATTGCGGCATCTCATCAACAACCCCGAAATCCATGAGCATTATTCAATGTCTGCGGTAAGTTGAAAGAGATAGGTATGCAACCTAACGAACTATCGATAGTTTTCGACTACTATCGATCACATTGGGAGGGGTAAACAGGGTCGTCGATCTCTCTCCATCTGTTGCATTGTACTCTCCATAACGATGTGCTGTTCTTCCAGTTGAAAAAATTGTCCATCTTCAATCATAAAATTGGAAAGATACCTAAAACTAAACTAGTTCAGCTTGGAACATTTCAATACAATCGGAATTCGAAAAATGTATTATTTCAATTGTTGCAATATATCGCATAATAAATTTTGCTATATATATTACGCTCTTTTTATTCAGGTACATTGTACAAAATGAAGGTCCCCGCGCTCTGTTCAAAGGACTTGGTCCCAATTTGGTGGGCGTGGCACCCTCTCGTGCCATTTACTTTTGCACCTATTCGCAAACCAAGAACACACTCAACAGTTTGGGGTAAGTGAGAAATGAATCTCTACTTTCGTATTTTGACTTCTCACAACCTTCCTCTTGATTACTTGTAGCTTTGTTGAGCGTGATTCGCCGCTGGTGCATATAATGAGCGCTGCTAGCGCTGGATTTGTCTCATCCACGGCCACGAATCCCATTTGGTTTGTGAAGACGCGAATGCAGCTGGACTACAATTCCAAAGTGCAGATGACGGTAAGACAATGCATCGAGAGGGTGTATGCCCAAGGTGGACTGGCAGCCTTCTATAAAGGCATTACGGCAAGCTATTTCGGTATCTGCGAGACAATGGTTCATTTTGTTATCTACGAGTTTATTAAATCCAAACTGGTAAGCTGACCATGTCAATCAAAAATAAGTTTGTATTAATCATTAACTATATATTTGGCAGTTGGAGCAGCGCAATCAACGGCATACGGACACAAAAGGTTCCCGCGACTTCCTGGAATTCATGATGGCTGGCGCCGTTTCCAAGACAATTGCCTCCTGCATTGCGTATCCACACGAAGTGGCACGAACGCGTCTTCGTGAGGAGGGAAACAAGTATAACTCATTTTGGCAGACGTTGCACACTGTGTGGAAGGAAGAGGGTCGCGCTGGACTGTATAGGTGGGTATAGCAGGGATTTACGCAATCAATGCCCAATGGGGTCGTGTATTGATCTTACGTTGGGGTTTACAATTGTTAATCAGATCAAGACAGACATGGGATTTCCTGTTGACATACGTGTATGACATGTCTTCCCCCTGTTAGCATTGGGAATGTACAAGTTACTCTGTATAGTCATTTACGCAAACAAAATACAACAATTCCAGAGACCCCTCTGCATTATATACAATCATAGCTATTTCGATAGCATCCATAAATTTAAATTCCCACATAGCGGATATATTTTTTCGCATATGCGAAATTCTTTGTTTGTCGTGCTAATTTGTTATCATAATAAGGCACCCACGATTTCGTCTTCCATCTATATTCAAAATGTTATATAGAAAGAATCTTTTGCGTCGCATTTTGGTTTTATTTGCATAAGCTTTGACTAATTTCATAATCACGACAAATATGTTGGACTTTATAGAATAGTTAGTAGTTAGTATAATGTTATAACTGCTAACGGCTATTTTATTGAACAATTTATATATTTCACAGAGGCTTGGCTACTCAACTGGTGCGACAGATCCCCAACACGGCAATCATGATGGCCACCTACGAGGCAGTTGTTTATGTTTTGACGCGACGTTTTAACAACAAATCGAACGAGTTTTATGATTTTTAAATTACAAATCCACCACCACCTCCCTCCCATCCACAAATCGTAATGGACTAGTTAACAGCGAGAAACCTAATCTGTGCATATGTAGAGACGCGACTGCTGCAACTTAACATGTAATCTGTAATCGTAACTTGTACACTAGAATTATAAAAAGTTAGTGTTTTTCTAGACGATTTAACCAACGAGCGCAAATTTCGTTAATTTAGACCGTAAGGCAACGACCTCGAGAGACTTTGCGACGTTAAACGTTGAACGCACGAATTATGTTCTATAATATGTTCTTATTTTATATAATGTCGAAGCCAAAAACAAAACAAAAAATCAAATTACAAACAGCTTAAAGAAAAATGAGAAAACTGAGAGAAAAACCAAACTGAAAATTATATCTATTTGAACACGTTATCAAAATTTGAACAACAAAGGCTAATTAGTTAAAAAGTTACAAGTTAAACGTATTTTGATATTGATTCTCTTGTAAATAGAAACCTAATATTGTATGTATGTACTTCTTAATATTTATGCTGTAATTTGTAATTGAGTTTAAGAACAAAGGATAGCAAGAAAGTGCGCTCGGAATCCATATGTTTTGTATATAGTATGTAGAGAGGTTTCTTTATGATTTCATTTGCCGTTGCCTTCTTAGTTTGTAAGCACAATTCGTAGTAATTTAGCCGCAGGGCTTGTCTAGTGTCCTGTGGTCGCAGTCATTAGGCGCGCAAATAATATAACGCCATATTCATATAATAACTATATAGATCTATTGTATTGTATGTAATTACATACAAATAATTAGAAATATCGGTATGCACCACGCAGCGTATACGTAACTGTTGTGTTAAGTTTTCTCAAATGCGATATACATATATATTTTAGTTATCATTAATCTATGAATATTATTATTATTATTCTACGATACGTTGCTGTTTATTTAGTGCATTAACTAGTTGTTTAATGTATCTCCACTATAATTTATAGTGCCTTTAAACATATTTAATTGATAACGAGCAAAGAACGAAAGAAAAGTACTGTGAATATTTGATAACAATCTAATTGAATGGTGAAATCAATAAATAAAATTTTTGTTTAAAAATAAATGCGGTTTATAACTATTAGACAAAGGTGTCGTATGTGCGTAGTTTTTTTTCTAATCTTATCTCAAACATGTCTGCGGATTTTAGCACAGAGCGCACATCTTAGTGTCTAATATACTGTGGTAATAATTACAAACTGAGTTACGTGTATATTTATATTTTATATATTTTTCTTGACGGAACTTGGTAGCGCTGAATAAAAGTCGAATCGACCTGGATTAGATCAAAATATCGTATAGCTGCCATGCAAACTATCGGCCGTTATTTGTCAAGATATTGTAACCAAATTTAGTGCATCTAACTTTTTCTGTATATATACGAGGGTCGTTTGATAAGTCCGTGACTTTTTGAATAAAATATATTTTTTTCGTCAAAGAAGCGTTTTATTTCTCAACATAATCTCCTTTTAGCTCTATACATTTAGTCCAGCGTTTTTCCAATTTTTTTATTCCTTCCAAATAATAGGTTTTCTCAAGGCCCTCAAAATAGTCGTTTGTTTCTGTGATGACCTCTTCATTTGACCCGAATCTCTTACCGCCGAGCCATTTCTTCATGTTTGGAAACAAAAAATAGTCACAGGGGGCTAAATCTGGAGAATATGCTGGATGGGGTAGCAGTTCGTAGCCCAATTTATGAAATTTTGCCATGCTGACTACACACGTGTGCACCCGTGCATTGTCCTGATGGAACAGCACTTTTTTTTTCGCCAAATGCGGTCGTTTCTGCTTCAAATCAATATCGAATCTGTCCAAAAGCTCTGAATAATATTCGCCGGTGATCGTTTTACCCTTTTCAAGGTAATCGATGTGAATGATACCTTGTGCATCCCAAAAAACTGTGGCCATGACCTTGTTGGCCGACAGACCCACCTTGGCCTTCTTTGGTGAACGTTCACCCGGTGTGGTGTGGTGGATCCATGTTTCGTCTACGGTAACGAAACGGCGCAAAAATTCGTTTGGATTGCGGTTGAACATCGCCAAACACTCCTTTGAAATGGTCACACGGTTGCGCTTATGGTCGTGTGTGAGCAATCGCGGCACCCATTGCGTGGAAAGCTTTTTCATGTCCAAATATTCATGTAAAATGTGATGTACCCGTTCAGTTGAGATGCCTACAGCCTCAGCTACCTCACGCACTTTCATTCTCCGATCATCCAATATCATTCCATGGATTTTGTCGACGATTTCTGGCATGACGACCTCTTTTGGGCGACCTGAACGTTCGGCATCACTTGTACTGGTACGACCACAACGGAACTCAGTAAACCATTTCTTAACCATTGAAATTGATGGTGCAGAGTCCCCATAATATTTATCAAGTCTTTCCTTGGTTTCGGTGATGGATTTTTTACGCAAAAAATAATGCTTAATTAGCACACGAAATTCACTTTTTTCCATTTTCGTTAAAATTCACGAGATCGTCTGCTTTCAATGCCTATAAAACGCAAACTAAGAAACGCAGCTTTCTCAAAATTTTACAGTCAGCTGTTAATCGATAACTGCTGACAGGAGCAGTGTTGTATTTAGAGCAGGTGCGCGGCAAATACAAAAAGTCACGGACTTATCAAACGACCCTCGTACATATAATATGCCAATAAAATTTTGAGTTTTAATTTTATAAATAACTTATCTAATAGTACCAATCAAAGTTAGGCATGATATTCTGAACCATATATTATACTAGTATAGCAACTATTGTAGGATACAAAACCTTCAAGAGTATAGAAACTTAGGAGTGCCGAAGGTTGCCTTTCATTGCATACAATTCAGTCTACGTGCATCATAAGACAAATCTCAACGTGTATGGGCCACACACTTCGATAAATATGCATATGCGAATATCGACACCGTTCGATAAATATACAAAAGCCAATATCGATTTTTCGTCATCGTTCTGAATCGCAACACTAACAAAAACAATATTCATAAAAAATTATTTAAACTCCATTTAAATAAATAAAATGGATTAGTTATTAGTTAAATTACATGGAGTCTTCGACAATAGACGTGGAGCAAATGCTCAGCTAAACGATTCCTTTTAACAAGCACCCTAGCTATATTTATTGACTGTTTTCAGATTCATGTGCTGCTACCACTGTGTTATAGAAAATAAACTCAGGTAATCTAATATATAACAGTTAAACATTCTGGTAAATTATAGAAAACGAAGCCCATAAATATAGCTTGATTATTATACCACTCCTTAACTTCTTATCAAGTTAATTCAAAACATTATTCAAATTAATAGATAAGCAAAGATAAGTTTAACTAACTATCGCAAATACCTGAAATATTTCAAGTCTAAGCTATTTCTCTCTTGTAGAACGTAGAACGTGATGGGCTGCATTACAAGCACCAATAAGTTGCACGAGCTGAGGCAAGAGAATGTGTTCCGGGTGCGTGTCGCACATCTGCAGCCCAGTGGGCCTGAGGCACCCATTATACGCAGCGGTTTCCTGGAGCTAACTCCGCGGGAGTTGATCTTCCTGACGCCGGGATACGAGCCTATTGTATGGGCTCTGCAGCATCTGAGACGCTATGGTCTCAATGGGGATCTGTTCTCCTTTGAGGCGGGACGACGCTGCATGTCCGGCCCGGGCATCTATACGTTTCGCATCCACAACGCGGAGCAGCTTTATCCGATGTTTCAGCGTTACATCAATGCCGTCAACACAGATGCTTTTGCACAGGGCGAAAGGGAAAGAGAGAGGGAGCGTGTCAATTCCACGCACTCAGTGTCTGTGCTCATGGGTCGCGGAGATGTGCAGCCGCATAGCAATAACTATCTGGAACCAGCTCCCCTTATGGCACGTGCTAATACACAGGCGCAGGTGCAACAGCTGGCAAATGAGTCAGTGATCACTGATTCACCTGACTCCTTGCCCAATCTGCAACTGAATGCCACAGACACGGGTCCAGGCTCGGCCACGCTGCAGTCGCCCATTACGCCGGGCGCCTACATTAATACCAATGCCAATTTGTACTTCGATCAGCCGCTGCATCGTCTGCTGCAGGAGCAGAATAGTCGGGGAACCCCCTCAGATTCGACCCCCACATCAAGCCACAGTGCGTTTAGTACCATGCGACGGCAACAGCAGCAACAACAACAGCAAGGGCAGGATATACCGCCCCAGGAATCGGCGCCAGCGTTAAATGACTCAGTGCGTCTATATGCAAATGTGGACACCCCACGAGATCGTTTGCACTTTGACCTGACACCCACTGAACGTTGCTATGAGAACATCAATCGTCTAGATCTGCCACTGCTCCCACGTGATGCCTCACAGCAGTCTGTGACATCTGCAACCACATCCACAACGCAGCAGCAACAGCCCCTTACACCCACCAGCCTTTCGGGCGTTAACTATATAGTTTTAGATCTCGACCAGCCACGCAGTCCGGCGCAGTGTTCACCCAAAGCCATTACGAACAGTAGCTTCGGCAGCGGTCTTTCACTGACGACGACGACAACGACAGCAGCAGGGCCTGTAACGCCGGAGGATAACGCAATGAATCGAAGCCTCAATGCAAATGGAGGAGGAGTAGGAGGTGCAACGCAGACCACAGGTAACACACCTACTGCAGATTCGGTAACCGCTCAGGGTTACTCAACCATTGACTTCATACGCACCTACGCCCTGAATAAATCGTCAACGGCTCAGCCCCACGATAGCGACTCGGGGTGCCAGCATCGTGATCATCATCATCATCATGATCATCACGGCGGGCACGAGGATAGCGATCTGCGCAGCGTATCACGGCACAGCAAGTGCGTTCGCAAAGCTTACTCGATAAGTGAATAGTAGCGGCGACGCAGTTATTGGGGAAGAAGGTATAAAAACGTCCTCGATAACCAACTCGGCGAACTTACTGAAGAGAAAGATTGCAGCTAACGCTCGTCCAGGATACCCTCAGCTAGTGAAAGCGGTAGCGAGTAACCCGACAATGAAGGGCGAGTGAAAGGAGAAGGCTTAAGACTTATACCAAAAATAACCGAAGTGGTTTTAGCAGCAGCAGATCCTCTTTAACAAAGACTCTGAGACGTAACGAGTAAAGGACTCTAACGAGATTTGAAAATGACTATGTCAAAAATACGATGTGAAAAAGGTTATATCAGCCAAATGCGGAAAAGAGGAAAAACTTACAGGCTCATATTGAAAGCAACGAGTGCAATACATCAACGAGTTAAAATTACAATTTAGTGAAAGTAATGAGTGCACCAATCCAACGAGTAAGTATTTGTGGGCTTGTAGAATGCAGAATGGGCGAGTAATTAAATACTTGAAAACTAAACGGTTATACAATGAGTAAAACAAACGGAGACGTAATGAGATGGAATAGAAAATCAAGAATATGAATTAGCAACAGGTTTGATAGCCGGACCCATAGACAAAAGCAGCGAGAAAGGATTTTATAAAGAGGGCATAAGGAATATTAAAAGTAACGAGTGCACTGATCCAACTAGTAAAATTTCAACTCATTGAAAGTAAAGAGTACAATAAAACATCGAGTAAACATTGCAAGATATAGAAAGTAACACGTGAATGAATTCAACGAGTGTTAATTTCCTTTCGTACAATGAAGAATGTGCGAATAATGGAATACTCAGTAGATCAACGAGTGAAACAAACGAAAACATAATGAGATTAACACAATAACGGGTGAATGGAGTAAAAACGATACGCCAGCACAACGAATTTACCACATAAAGACGGGTTCCAGCTGCAACTCGTTATATATTTTATATTACACATAGACTTATATACAATACAAAGAGTGATTTCAGGTAGATCGAATACACTCACAAACAAACGAGTACGCACCCAAAGCTTAAACAATACACACACAAATTGTAACCAGGTTGTTTCAACGTACTTGTACTTATTATTTATTGTGCACCAATACATGCACACAGACTACATGAATAAGTATTTTTACACACACACATATACTTATTGGGCTGTTTAGTGCTAGTCGTTTTTGTGCAAACTAAATATTATAAAAAAAAGGCTTTTAGATTGTATAATACACACTATACATCACATATATATAGAGAATATACTCGCTAGATCATAAGTTTAAGTATTTACTGTACTTAAATAAGGATAGTTTTGTTGTTGAAAATTGCAAAAGTTGCCAAAGACTTTTAATTTTAATATGTTAGCAGCTTTAAAGAACCGCCCGCTGTAATTATCGTATAATTTTTGTATTGCTTTTTATTGTTATAAAAAAAAATTGTGAATACACCAACTGCAAAAGCACACAGCATTCGCATATGGTTAATAAAAAATTCAATGCTTATGTGTCTATAGATTGCCAATGTATTCATAATGCGAATTAATTAAAACAATATTTGTATTATTATTGTTAGTGTCTAAGACAAAAACATGTGCAATAAAAGTTGAATGAAATTTAAAAACGATCATAATAGTTATTTATGGTAATAGGAGTCCTGTTTATTTTATAGTTTTGTCTAATAACTCATTTCACGATCAAAACTCAACGTTTTTTTAATTTATTTGCAGTCATCGACTTCACTGCAGAAGTCCATCGATAAGAAAATGCTTTATGGATCCACCAGTGTTCCCAAAAGGAGGAAAAGCCCGATAAATGACAATCCATTGGCACCACATCTTAAAAAGATTAGAAATGTTTTGTTTAAAAATTTAAATTGGTGCTATTTACTAGTATACTGAATCATACATTGAGCTTACCATGTTTACGTATATGTGCTATTTCATTATTCAGTTTATCAAGAGTAAATGTAAAGTAAGAAAACTTTTATTACCCAAAATGCATTGTATTTTTAAATCATAACGATAATTATAACGATAACTCAAGGATTCATTTTATTTGTGCCTGCTGATTCTATTAAGCGATAAATACAATCAATGATACTACTCTGCGTATTTACCGTTTTAAATTGAAGTACTATTGTGAATTAGAAAGAGACAAGAGAACTTTATCAAGCAGCGAACCACGTTATTTATTGAATAACCATAAATACAGATGCTGATAAGAAGTTGCACATTATCAACGTAAATGTAACTTGCCTGCACCACAGCAGTTAAGGAAAATCACAGTGAGAGTGAAATATATTGAGAGAAAGGGAAAGAAAGAAAAAAGAGAGAGCAAATGGTTTGCTTATTGTTGTTATTATAGTCACTTATTGTGCACTCTCTTAAAATAGAACGATCGTTTCCACAGCCTCCCATTTGGCGTCGTCACACTTATTATTAATAACAGTTTCCATTGTGCTCTTGACACTGCCAGTTGTAATGAACGGAGGTTTCAGCGTTCTATTATTGTTGATCTTAGCATTGCTTCATCATCAGCTGAGCTTTGTTCAATGTAGGGATCTCTTGACGCGTATAGCACCTCAGACATCCCCCGATGTGCAGGAGGTGGCAGTTCGAGCACTTATAGAGCGCGTTGTAGGCAAACGATCTGCGAGATTATTTGATGTGGAAGTTAACAAGGTTTTATCTCCAAGGAGTTATCAGGTGGGACTCCTTTTTAGGGAGGATATTATGATATACTATTATCTATATTTAGATCTATTTTATTAAGATAAGTGAATAACGTACATGTTTCTTTGCTATTCTACAGTTCCACCTGCAGGACAATGAAAAACTGTTAATAAGCGGCTGGGATGCAGTCTCTGTTGCCAAAGGCTTTCATCATTATCTGAAATATGTGCTGCACAAGGATTTGGATTGGTACAAAACCCACATTGAACTACCCGACAACCTTAAGTTGCCCAATGTGACCCACCATTCGATGTCGGCCAGTTCTTTTATCTATTATCAAAATGTTTGCACATGGAGCTATAGTTTTGTGTGGTGGGATCTTCAACAATGGCAACGCCATATCGACTGGATGGCAATGATGGGCATCAATCTGGCATTGGCGCCCAATCAGGAGGCCATTTGGGAGGATGTGTATACCGAACTGGGACTTAGCGCCAAGGAGATCGATGCTCACTTTGCTGGTCCCGCATTTCAAGCCTGGCAGCGTATGGGCAACATACGTGGTTGGGCTGGACCTCTCCCGCCTGCACATAGGCGCCTCCAGCAGGCGCTGCAGCAGCACTTGGTGCAATCACAGCGCAATCTCGGTATCAGTGTAGCCCTCCCAGCATTCGCTGGCCATGTACCCGTGGCAATGAGACGCGTCTTTCCCGATGCAAAGTATTCTCCTGCTGAACGCTGGAATGAGTTTCCCGAAACCTACTGCTGCAGTTTGTTTGTGGAGCCCAACGATGCACTGTTCCAGCAAATAGGAGCAATGTTTCTTCGTCGCGTGCAAGAGGTCTATGGCTCGAATCATATTTACTTCTGTGATCCCTTCAACGAGATAAAGCCACGCATTGCCGAGCCGGAATATATACGCTCCACAGCGGAGGCAATCTATCGCTCGATGCAGGAAGTGGATAAGGATGCTGTGTGGCTGCTGCAGGGTTGGATGTTCATTGAAATCGATTATTGGCAAGATAATCTAATTGAAGCGTTTCTCACGGCTGTACCGCGTGGACGCATCTTGGTGCTAGATCTGCAGAGCGAACAATTCCCTCAATATCAACGCACCTTTTCGTACTACGGGCAGCCGTTTGTGTGGTGCATGTTGAACAACTTCGGTGGCACCTTGGGAATGTTTGGCTCCGCACAGTTGATTGGCTCGGGCATCGAGGGAGCTCGCTCGATGCGCAACAGCACCATGGTGGGTGTAGGTCTCACACCCGAAGGCATCGGCCAGAACTATGCGATATTTTCACTAACCCTCGAGCAGGGCTGGAGTCAGAGTACACTGGAGACAAGTAAATGGTTTGATCATTTCGCATTGACTCGCTATGGTGTCAATCAAACGGATCTCGTCCAAGCCTGGCAGGTTTTACGGACTAGTGTTTACTCATTCCACAAGCTACAGCGAATGCGTGGCAAATATGTACTCAATCGCAGACCCAGTCTGAATTTAAATCCCATGATTTGGTATAATACAACGATGGTTAAAGAGGCCTGGCAAATGTTGCTGGGGGCCAAGGATATGGTGCCCCTCGAAGATGATAGATATGCCATATATGAACACGATCTGGTGGATATAACACGCCAGTTTCTGCAGCAGAGCATCGATGACCTCTATGTTAATCTTCAATCTGCTTATCGCAAGAAACAGTTGCAGCGATTTCAATATTTGGCAGGGAAGATGCAGCAAATGATGGACGACATGGAACGCATCCTGGCAAGTGGTAATCACTTTCTTCTTGGCACGTGGTTGGAAGATGCCAAGCAGATGGCACCCAGTCAGGAGGATCGGAAACTTTACGAGTTTAATGCACGCAATCAGCTGACAGCTTGGGGACCCACAGGTCAGATATTGGATTATGCCTCAAAACAATGGTCCGGGTTGGTCAAGGACTTTTACAAACCACGTTGGGTGCTCTTCCATGATGCCGTCACCTTGGCACTGCAAGAGAATCGCACATTTAACGCAACTGCTTTTAGACAACGCGTTGCCAATGAGATTGAGTTGCCCTTTAGTAATCAAACTAAATCTTATCTCACCACACCTGTGGGTAACTCATGGCTTATCTCACAAGATATCTATATAAAATGGAACGACTTATCAAAAGATTCCAAATACCTGCATTATAATCGATTACATATACAGAAATTTAACTAGGTTATCTATAGTACACCTATAGTATAGCGTATCTATGGTGTATATGCAGCAATTAAAGTAAGTTACCTATAAAGTGTTTCAAGTTCTTCATCCCTACCTAAATTAGCAGAGACCATAATGATTATTTAAAGCATTCCTTCCTCTTCTGTCTTGAAAATAATAAAATTTAATCATAATTTTTGCGTTTTATTTAAAAAAAATAAAAAGAAATATAATTATTTAGTGTTTTTCTTTAAATGTATATATAAATATAAAAAATATTTATTACTTTCATAATTAAAATAAAAATAAGCAAAACATTAAATTTTCTGAAAATTAGGAAATATTTAAATGGATATTGTGTCGTTGTAGATCTATCTACCTGCCTTATAAATCATTATTTAGAGTCGGTCCCTGCTAAACACACATCATGCATACATCATAATTAGGAATATAGTACTATAACTTCTTTTGTTTTTTAATTGATTTTTATTTAAATTAATGTACAAACTAATTTAAATGTAAAAATTTAAACATCTTCATCAATCATACGAATTTCTACTGTTGTTCTTTTTTCTTGTTGCATGTGTGTGTGTATCTGTGTGTTTGTGTTACAGTTCGTTTAACGCACATTACATACTTGTACATATTTTAATTTGTATTTGTATTGAGTGTTGTGTTTACATAGAATTTTTCATTTAATTTCATGATGTGTTGTTGTTGTGTGTATGTTGGCAAACTACAATTTAGTTTGTTTTTATTTATATATATTATATTTTTTTTTTTTTTTTTTTTTTGATGTGTGTGTGTGTGTGTGCGTGTGTGTGTGTGGAAATTTATATGAGAGAAAGGGATTGTGGGGTAGGGGGCGGGTGTGTTATTGTTTCGCTTGAGTTTTTTTTCATTCATACAAGATATTTCTACAATTCTATTCTCATTTTAAAATTTCAAACAAACATTATCATTAATTTGTAGTGTATAAAGTTGCATCCTTCAGCGACGACTAATGATTTACAGCTAGTAAGGAGGGGGCGTGTAGTTTGGTTGTTGTTGCTGATTTGTGTGTATGTATGTGTGTGTAGTGTAGGTGGCAAATATGTTAAATCATATTAGGCTGCCGCTTCTTCACTCTCATCCTGTGCTGTGTGTGTGGTATGTATATATATATATAACTTTTATACTCATATGCATTCAATCAAACAAACATTTATACGTTTTTCTCATTAATAAGAGAAATGCACTCATTCATCAATCATCATCTCAAGCATCATCAATCATCAGTTTAGCAGCATTCTTAAGCTTCAACTAACATTCGATCATCTTCATCAAATACACCGACATCATATTCTATTCATCCTGCATGTCCTCGGGCAACTCGTGTGGATTCAACATGCCTGGAATATTACGTTGCATTTGACGCTTATTGGCCTGTTCCTCAGCCAATGCTGCCTCACGTTCCTCCAGATACAAGTCTGAGTCATCTTCACCGGTCGCCTCCTGTAACAGTAATATATATAAATTTTTAGGTGTTTACTTTAGATATTATAAATAAATTTAAATATAATTTGCAATTTTTACGTTTCGATTGTTGCTTTAACAACCTATTATTTATCGGCCTACCGCCAATTTAGATAATTATTGATCAAGTTAAACAAAGAGTGTTGAGTAACGATTCTTGTACTATCGGCTATAAAAAAAGTTAGACGCTTATAAACATCAGCTTTCAGTTACAATCAATGATTTTCGAACTATATAAATAATATATAATATAATAATATAATATACTCAGGATTTTCTTTTACTCACGCGTATCTGAATGAGAAAATCTCTCAAATGCTCCTTAAATGCTTGTACATTCTCGTCCAGATTAAAGAGGCCAGTGACGAAGACTTTGATCTGATTATCTGATAAATGATTAAATGCCGACTTTAGCAATGAAGCCACATACTCCTGTATGAATATCATATTGTCTGGTATGGGACCCAGGTCCACCGTTATCTTTCGATTCTCCACCAGTGAGAACATATAGGCCAATATGATGGCATGATTGGGCAACCCAGCCGTATGCGATGTGTCAGTGACCACTGAGAATATTTGCATAAGAATATCCGTGAAATATGTCTGATAGAAACTCTGTGCAGCATTCGGATGTTGTTCAAGATTTTGCAGCATCTTAAGAATTAAGAAAAGGAACTTAGTAAGAGAAGAGAATTAGAATAACAAGGTGCTACCTACCTTATATAGTATGTTTAAGCCCATATCGGCCACATTACGCATGGTGTGCTTGAAGGCCCAGACAACAGAGTCAAATACCAGCTTGAACTGTGCCGGCGGTATATTGAGGAACGCCTTGAAGCAGTGTGCATTGACCGCCTGCAACAGCTCATAGAAACTGAAGCGATGCTGCGGAAAATCTTCGAAATTCTTGTTAATCATGTCCAGCGTGCACTCGAAGACAGCATCGAATATTTTTGGTACTTCATTCGTGATATGCTGGCGCAGTTTGTTTACTATTGTTGCCATCGCGTTCAGTACTTTGGGCTCACGTGCCGATGGTACCTTACACCGCTTTAAAAACACAGTAAAAATTAATTATTAAAAACATTTAACAAGAACGAATGCTCTGGTAGAACGTGCATGACGTCTATATAATCGCTATCCACCAGTAAAACGATTTCTTAAATACTCAACTTCTATATATGGCATATTTAGCATACCTTAAAATTTGAAGGGATATATTGCGACCTTGTACTTCTATTGGTTCTACAGTTCAGTCTTGTTTACCTCTAGAAAGGGCTTGACTAGCGACACATTTCTTTGAAGAGCCGATGTCAGACAAACTGCAAGTACGGTAATTTACACTCTAACTTGCAAAACCTGAGTGAATTATTGCCTCACTCACTATTCCTAGTTTGCTAAGGTGTACCATTTCTTCAATAACTGTTATGTTAATTATCCCATTCCAACAAATTTCCATTTAGCTTACCAAAAATAAACGTTCTAGCATAAAGTTTACGTTCATATAATCTCTGAGAACTAGCTTATCAAACAGACGGACAAGGCTATATCGACAACGCAGATAATTAGGAATATATATACTTCGTGGGGTCTGGCAGGCCACCTTCTAGACACTAAATACATTTTCGATTGGCACAAATTTATAATAACCCATGGGTAGAGGGTATAAACATTTCAACATCCATTCAAAGATTACCCACTCTCTTACCTGATAGTCCATCAAGATGGCGTCTAATAAAGGCGGTATAAAGTTATCCATCACTAACTGATTGTCATTGGAGCGTGATACCCACTCGGATATCAAATTGAGTGTCTCCTTTTTTACAACGTGCATTGATTTAATCAGCGGCTGATTGTTCACATTGACACCATTCACTTCGATGGCCTGAATGATGTTCTCCGACGTGATCTTGTACACATTCAGCATATCCAAATAAATGCGTCCCAGCTGTATAACATATGCATGCCCTAGGGCCTTACAGGCTGCCACATTTGTTTTCAATATACTCCCGAGCTGCTTAACTGCTGTCATGTTTTTCAGAAAGTCCACATTCTTTGATGCACGCGATATAATGTCGTCCCACACCTGATTCGGCAGCAGCATATAACGTTCAATTAGCGCATCCTGCTGCATCTGATCAACTTGGGCCGAAATCATATAGCCCACAGCCTCATAGAACGTGTGGACCTTCAAGAGAACATGGGAAGATGATTAGATAATGATTGAATAGGAATATCTCCAACTACACTCACCTGTTGCGGCTGCAGATCACATATTATGCTGCTCATTGTGCTCAGTATCTCGTCAATGAAAGTGCATGCCTCATTCGGTTGTATTGTGACAAAATAGCGACGACATTTGATTGCGATCTTAATGAAAGTGTCACATGCCATATCCTGTACACCGTCGTGCGTCTCATGCATAAATTCAAACAATTTATTCACCACCGTCTTTAGGAATTTCCAATGAGCGCGCAAAAATCGTGGATACTGCCCAACCACATACATTATATTGGATGCAATGATAGCCTTATTGTCCTTGCCCTTCTTTTGCTCACACAATCCCAGCAGATCCTTGATGACAGTGACCAGAAAACGCTTTTCATCCTCCTCACAGAAAGCACCTACAAAAAAGTTAAAGATAATCAGTTAAGGACAAAGTAATTATACCATAAATTGAAGAATAAATAAATATAAAAATATATATAACTAATTGAAGATGTTTAGCTTATCTAATAGACCTGCAAACTCACCCGATATGGAGCCAATGGCCCAACAAAGAGTATTGAGGTTTTTCCAGGAGAACTCGGTGCCATTAACTTGATTCAATAGTTTAAGGGTCATGATGCGGTCGGTGTCCATACAGTCCAAATGAGTGAGGAATACTAGAGTCTCTCGCATGTTTTTATACAAATTTATTGAATTGGTATCCTTCATAAATTCACGTACAACCTCGCCGTTCTCATTCTCCACCACGAGCACCTCTTCGGGCTTTGCCATTCGAGAAATCATAATGAAGCGCACCTTGGACAAGATGGCGGCGTAGAAACGTCGCCGTGGATAAACCTGTTGTCGCTTGGAGGACTCCAGTGTTGGGTGAAAGAATTCTGTATTGTACAGATTGTCAACAAGGCTATTCCAATACTCTAGACAAATCTTGAAGACCTCCACATCCTCCACTTCACTGATCATTACCAAATACATAAGCGCTTGATTTAGATAATCAACATACTTGGCATCCTCGACTAGCTTGCCATGCTCCTTGAGGAACGTGCAAAGAAACATGGCCAAATTAAGAACCAACTCCTGTTCCGTATCGGTACCACATTGATATACATGATTCATATTCATGTTCTGACCAATTATCTGATCTAGCTGCACCATCGTATCCTTAAATAATGTCGCAAAGTTCTCGTTGTAATTGGGCGCCGTTAGGCCGGCAATTTCAGACAGGCACTTAAGAGTAACATTGCGAAACATGGGAACCGAAAGAAACTTAAAGATCAGCGTCTCAATCAGTGTTGTTTCGAAAATATAACCCAATGGAATCCAATTCAAGAAACGCAGAAGAGTCTCCAGAGTGACCTGTATCAGTGCCGCATTCAGAGAGTGCTCCAAAACAAACTTGCAGAGTGTAAAGATTTGCGAGAATTCCGAACACATTGTATCCTTCAGATGCTTTGCCTTTGTTTGAGTTATCTGACCCTGCGAGAAGTCGAATACTTCCTCACTCAGATTCTTTAAGATAACCATATTGTTCATGCACAAACTTTCATTCGTCTTTGACGCGCCAACGATGTCAGCAATGAATGTCTCCCAGTTTCGCGGCCATTCACGTTTTAGGATCTGCACCAGAATCATATTTAGCTTATTTAAATACACTTTGTTTTGCTCCATAATAACGGGATCCGATGATGTTTTAATGATAAGGCTGACGACATATTTCTTAATTCCCTCGCACTGGTTGCGTGGCAGAACCTTCCAGCGAGTCTTGATCACCTCCTCGAGAATTTGAAGCGCATAGAACTTGGTCTGCTGATTCTGTGAATATTCGAGTATGCTGTCGACCCGCGTCCAAGCCTCTGGATGCTCTTTCAGTGTGGTGAGTATGTCCTGCGCAAGACGCAGTTGTTCACCCTGGGATGAGTAGAGTGCCTCAACGATCTTATCAAGAAGATTAATGTCTAGCTTCTGATTGAAGTCGAGCAATTTGCTCGCTTCATCGGAGCTCAACATCGCCATCGCCTTGTAATAAAAGCAGCGTTCGCGTCTGCGTCGCTCAGCAGAAGCAGCACCAGCACCACCAGAAGCAGCAGCTGTGTCCGCGTTAATTTTGATTGATTTTTAGCTCCTCCTCCGGCTAAAACGAGGTTTATCGGATCAGTCGTCGGTCGAACGTTATGGGCCAAGTAGTTCTGTTCAGAAATTGAAATTATTTGTGCGGCCTGTCGTCACTGGCAGCTGTTTAATCTATAGAGAAGAATCGAAAATATCGAAATTATATTTATCGGCATTAAGGCAACCATATTTTTTGTACATACGTATGTTTTTCTTATTTTCTACGCACAAATACAGCAGTGTTTGTGGCGCGCTTACACTTTTTCGCACAAACGCACGCACACACAGACATATTAGAGATGAGCAATATTATCGAACCTGTTACTCATCCCGAATCATCTTAAACGCAACAATTCATTTTATTTTGAAAATTTCACATGATATACTGTACTTATTATGATAGTAAAAATCTGAATGAGACCAGATACTCAACACATACGAATAGTTAAATCGCGATCTGCTATATTGCAGTTGGGCACCGCAAGACAAAAAAAATTGCTCATCTCTAACGCACACACACATGCACACTTATGCCGCTTACACATGCAAAATAAAATCCAAAGCAGCGCAACGCATTGCGAGATGAGACTGCGACGGCATTTCACAAATCCCGTAATGTGCTCACGATGTTTGGGATGTTGTTCAACACATTTATTGTTACATTTAATCCACGTTTAGCGCACATATTTACTTGAATTTTATGTTTTTTTCTGCACTTACCCAAGTTTTTTAGAAAAAGCGTTGCAATCTACGATTCCCGAGAAACAGCGTGTAAGACGAAGAGCGCAAAACCAGTGAAAAGACTACTACAGCGTTTTGTGTCCAGACAGTCAAATTTTGGAATTGCAATTTTCGCGTCGCAACAAATATGTTTTTGGCAAATGTACTTTAACACATGTACACTGTTCACTTATTTGCAATTTGGTTAACAACGGTTGACGTTGTGACCAATTTGTATGTTTTAAACAAACTTTTTCGCAGTACTTTTCTTCTCCTTCTGTGGTGAAAACCAGGGATGGATCACGAGCGTCATGCGCGGTGCCGGATTCGAACAAAATGTATATAAAATGTAAACAACAAATCATAAACAATATCCAATTAATACATACAAATCATTTAATGATGCTGCGTATTATTTAATATATAATATTTAATTGCTGCACAAAATTTCTACCGGCACAGTATACAAAACGCAGTGTCTCCATATCGCACAAAAATATTCAGCCCTAGACCAAACGAGGCTTGCATTCGCATTTGTCGGTTATCGTCGTGTCATCCAGTGTGAACGTATTTTCCAAAGCAGCTTAGAGTTTAGCGCCCATATTATTCTCGTGCTTCGTTCGTGACAATAATTTTTAAAAATGTTTTTGTTTAACACAATTGCATAAATTTACATTACTTTTGATAATAATTTGATGTTATGGAAATTAATAGTACATATACATATATATATAATTTGATATTTCAGTGTTCGTATTTGTTATGTTTAAGGCACTCTCCTCTCTAAGTGTGGTCCAAATCAGTCAAGATAAATACCATCAGTTGATAACAAGAAAACATTAAATTCAATGTCAATTTATTTACATTGTTTAACAACAAATGGCGGCTTACCTATATTCACTCGTAAAAAGGGCGAATGTGATAATGTAAGTGACTTTTATCAATATATTTTAATTGTGTTTATCACCTGTTGTTTTTTCCCCATATTTTAGTTGCCCTTCTCGACGGTGGCATCGCTTAATGGATTCCACATGTTCTTTAAATCTCTAGGCATCCAATTACAAACCACACATACTGAGGAATGGACTTATATATGGCGTGACTTTCACAATGTAATTACCTTCATTGTGTGTGGACGTTCAATGGGGGAATATCAACTCCAAACGCTTGCTGAGATGGCTTTTGGAGCGATTTCCCTATTTATAAGTCGTGATGAGCTGGCACATCCCGCACTTCTGGAGCGTCTAAAGAAAGATGCTAAAAAGTATGTTCCCATTGTGGACGCTGCTCTGGAAGCATCCAGTGCCAGCACAACTCTTCTGGGCTACACCGATTGTCTGCTAGCCCCCGAAAACGCTTCTCTTTTGCAACGATTAAATGAGTTTAGTGGAAATTGTGGCTCCCTCTTCTGTTGCCTTGTTGTGGGTCAGCGTATTTCAGTGGCCACCGAAGGCTGGTGGGATCTGGATACCCTCGACCGGGAGTTGCTGCTGTTCCTTTTAAATTCTTCTAGTGTGCTACAGCTTGATGTTCCTGTCTATCTACCCTGCAAAAGTCCAAATATTGCCTTTCGTTTCGTTACCATTCCAGTTGCGGCTAACAGTGTCCTCTGTGTGCTTTGTGGTGCCGAACCTGCATTCCGAGAGCTCCATGTGAGTGCCATGAATGCATATCGCAATGAGAGCAATCAGTTGGCCAATATAGAACGTTGTGTGCCGCGTAGTCTGCCCGAGCACCTGGACATCGATGCCCATGTACTGGCCATTATTCTGATCAATACAGAGACTCGTAAGAGTGTTTTCACCCGCAATCTCCACCAGTCCTCGAGTGCCAAGCGCATCATTGTTGGCGACTTGCAACGCTTAGATATGTTGAAGAAGTTTTTCGATCAAACATTGGAAACTATGCATGAATTGAAGACAAACAAAGGCGACACCAGCAGCGACTTGGATGCGACGACATCGAATTCGTCCACAATGCTTGATCAGTACAGTTGCTCGGATTACCATAAGTGCTATGCATATGCAGATGAGCTTAATAATGTTATATTTCTGCTTTTTGTGGCCGCGGTGCCCACACATGCAATGAAGTAAGTTTATATGAAGATTAACAATTTTAATGATGGAATAAATCTATCTGTCATTCCAGATTTCTTGCTAAGCAGATCCACGCTAGCCTTTTGCAGGAAAAGTCTGTCTGTTGGTGAACTAGAGATTACCACCAATTCATTAAGACTGATGATAATACTGTTTTTAAAAGTATTCATTTAGTTTAAATTTAATGTTAAGATTATATTTAGCTATTTCTCATATTTCATTTACCTATTTTCGGGTACAAGGCTTACAAATAATATTTTGTATATCTATTTACAATCGAAACATTGTCGACATTTTCAAAAAGGATTTATGGTTGCTGGTGCTTTTATTACTTATACTAAATATATCAAACACAATTTTATAAATTATTTTGATTCTTATTTATTAAGGAACTTGGTGACCAGCCTTAAATAAATAAAATATAAACAAATATCAACACATGTTTATTTTAAACCAATTTATTTGGTACGCGGAACCATTTTGATCATATTTTACGTAACTGTATTTGTAAACAACTTAAGGGCGCTATTTTTATAAAGTCTTGGCATTTATAAAGCCAATAGTAATAAATATTAATTATAGATTCAGATGGCAATGTTAATTTCGACATTACCATCATAGTCACGCCCCTGGTCAAGACTCTTAGGTCCAAATGCGTTGGCCTGCCTCATACTTACGAATAGGGCAACACAAATGGCAATGAGAAATTTGATTGCTATTACTTTAATATCTCATGCAAGGGGGAACAACTTCTAGCTCGGAAATCAGAACTGTTTACATATATTTTCAATTTAGCAATTTCTCTAAACACACACCTCACGTTGCAATAAAAGTAAATCCGAAACTCATTGGGTGTTCCATTAAAATGATCAGCACGTTTTGCGAATAAATCTAATAAACAATAATGGAAAATTAAATGTTCAATCTTGTACAAAACGATCAGTGCGCATTCATTGCGCTACGAGTGCAGATCGTAGTATGATCGGATCGAATCTTTAAAATTTATAATCATTATCTAATAATTTAAAAGGGAAGGATATAGTTTTAGAAAGTAAACTAGTTTCACTTTGGAAGTTGGTAGGGTGTTTTATGGTATTAAAAGCAAAGTAGAATTTAAAAAGTTATCGTTAGATCGTTGTACATTTAAAATACCTTCAAAATGCTGTTTTTACACGCCCAGGAGGAACATACAGCGGAAGAGCAATTTAAAATAAATCAATTACGTCAATTGGTGGAAAGTGAGTGAAGTTAAAGGATAGCCAGTGTTTTATGGGTATCACTAAAAATTATCTTTAATGGAATCAAATTTACAGAGTCTGATGCGCTTGAAGTGGGTACAGATGATATATTTCTGACCAAGTTCCTCTACTACACAAACTGGGATACTTTTAAGGCATATCAAGCCATACACTCCTACTATGATTTTAAACTGAAACATCCCCTCTGGATGGCACATCATACCGTCGAATATTATACAAAAGTATTTTATGCAACCCATTGTCGTTTTATAATGCCGCAAACCGATAAGAACGGACGTGTCTTGGTTGTCTTTAAGACGGTGGATGCGTTTCAACAATTTCCCGACTATTTGCAGCATTTAATTGAAATGGATGATCTCATCTTTGAATCGCTTTTAATGATGCCGCGAGTGCAGCAGAAAGGAATAACGGTTATTTGTGATCTACAGGGGTTAGTATAAGCTTGAAGTTATAATTCCTTAATTTTAATTTATTTATTTCCAGCACTACACGCAATTTTTTGCGTCAGTTCTCTCCAACATTTATGAAGATCGTTAACGAAAAAAATGGAATTTTGCCCTTTACACAGCGCATTGTGCACATTGTTCAGCGCGGATTTCTTATGCATGTGACCTCATCTCTGTTTCTGCCTTTCATGAACAAGGAATTCAAAGAGCGTGTAAGGTTTTTATTATTATCTCATTTATCTATCTATTTAAATCATGTAATTCCTAAACTTGTATTGTTAGATTTTCACCCACGATGGTAAGCATTTGAGTAAACTACGTGAAATGGTTGGCTTTGATAGTTTACCAGCGGAATATGGTGGACCAGTTTCAAATGTGCTCGATACGAACCTGCTGTTAGACCATTTGAGCCAAAATTCAGACTACTTGGAGAAGCTGCAGCACTATAAAAAGCGGTTAACATAAATAAAAATAAGAATATGATGTACTTATGTTAATAAAGTCTTAAAATATATTTTATTTTTGAACTTCTGTTTATGTTCTCTTAACTGACGACGCTATATGAAATCGAGAAATCGCCAAATATTCATAGAATATATCGTACAAGAAGGTGTGGAGATATACGATATCGATATACGGTAATCGTTGCGTAGTATCGATAATATTGTGTTGTGAAATTGCGCCGGCAAAATTTGCTTATTGTTTGTTAAATTATTTCAACACCACCGAAATGGCTTCCAATACGGTAAAAATAAAATTCAAAATAAAGATGTATCGTTAAGATAAAATGTTTATTTATTAGGAGTCTCTAATTATTGTGATGGATGTGCGCAGTAGCTCCTCTGATGAATTCAAATTGAAATCTGTGAAATGCGCTTCGGAGATACTTAAAGACAAGGTAATAAATTAATGCTAATTAGGAATTAACACACATTGTAAATTCTTAAACATTCAATAGATTGTCAGTGGCAAAAAGGATCTCGTTTCCTTTGTGCTTGTGGGCTGTGATCGCAGCGAAAAAACCTTCCAAAATGTGGTGCAATATGCTGATAGTGTACAGCTCTGCACCTGGAATCTGTTGCTTAAGTTCTTTACCTTTATCAATGAGAAACCTTCCGAAAAGGGTAATTGGCTGGACGGAGTCGCTGCAGCAATGGCTTTGCAGGAAAATGCTCTGTCGTAAGTTTTGTATTACGTTAACTTAATTTATTAGCCAAACTGATTGTTGTTTCAGTCATAAGTGCGCAAGGCAAAGGATTCTTTTACTATTCGACTTTAATTTTATGGAACAAGAGTACGATCAGTATGACAGCATCACAAACAGTTTGCTTCAGCAAAACATAGAACTGATTGTGGGGTAAGCAAATTCCTCACTCTGTACCTCTATATCCAACTAATCTCTCAATTCCCCTTCCTCAGCACTCACAACATTGCCTACACTGACAATCCCATGACCAGTTCACCCCAGGCCATTTTCCAGGTATCTCGTAAGGCGACCCCTTCTGAACTGGAGAACCAAAAGTACGTGCTGCAGTTGGTCAGCAATTGCAACGCGACCCTTTGCAACTTTAAGGAAGCTCTGGCAACTGTCTTTAAGGTTTCAAATCGACGTCCCTGGGTGTGGAACGCTAAGCTGCAAATTGGTTCTGTGATTACCATCACTTTGCAGGGTATAATAGCTATGAAAAATGAAAGCCACCTCAAGCTTAAGAAGGTCTGGGGCGAGGATGAGGAGAATGTAAATCGCGAAGAGCGTTTCTTTATCAAAGGCACTGAAATAACTCCCATGCCTGAAGACCTTATTGATGGTTACATGCTGGGCGGCACTCCGGTTCCATATGATGAGACACTTGTTGAACTGCCTCCTCCGCATCCGCCAGGATTGCACTTCATCGGTTTCGTCAAGCGGAAGAATATCTCAGATGCTTACTTCTGTGGCGACTCTCTTTACATGCTAGTGCATCAGAAGAAGAACGAAACGTCGGCAAAGAAGCTGGATGCATTGGTTAGGGCATTGATACTGCAGCAGAGCGTTGTTCTTTGTTGGAAGATATTTAGTGCCAAGTTCAATACACCTCGCCTGGTGGTGCTGGTGCCGCAGGAGTCGACAGAGACACGCCCGGCAACATTGTACATGCTGGAAATGTCTTATCATGCTCAGCATCAGTTTTGGGATTTCCCCGCTCTACAAACAGAGAAGACAGTGTGCAGCAAGGATCAGTTGCAAGCTGTCGATAATCTTATTGACTCCATGGACCTAGAATGTACATTGAATGATACACAGCAACCACGAAAGCAACGACAAAATGATCTATTGCCTTTCGATGAGTTGCCTAGCATTTTCGAACAGAATGTTATGGATGTGCTGGAGCGTAGAGCACTCAAAAAGAAAGAGAAAGAAGATGAGTTGTTTGAGCAAATGGTAAAGGATAGAAATTTGGTGGATAAGTTTTGGCGGGTACCAGAACCAATTGAGGAGAAGTCCAAGCAAGCGGCGGCGGCACTCAAGAAACTATTTCCATTGGAACTTAGCCATGCCTGGCTAGAGAAACTAAAGGCTAAGGAACTTGAGGCGAACGCTCCACCGCCTACTGTTAAACAGGAGAAACCTACGGAAGATGAAGCCGCTGACGGGGTCAGTGTTGACTGCATCAGCCTAACGACACCTGCGGAGGATTATAAACAATTGTTGAAGCAGGTGCATCTTATCGCGGACTCCACCGAACGCGATGTTAAATTTGAATCGCTATCAGCTCAAGTGCGAGTTGTTTTTGTTACTCTTCTGGAGCGTAATAAACTGGATATGGCACAGCTGAAAGAAATGCTCACCGTGTACCGCAACAGTTGCCTCGAGTTCTGCTGTTTCGATGAATACAATCAGTTTGCGGAGCAATTGAAAGATAAGGCAACTGAAAGGAGTTTACGAGAATTTTGGGAAAATGTTGTGGTTGAACAGCAGCTTGGTCCACTAATTCTGGGTAAGCCCACGTACGAGGATGAGCAGAGTCTAAGGACGTTCTATAACGTTTTTAATATAGACGATACTGAAATGAAGGAGGAGCTCTAGACCATTCTTTGTTATTAAAAATAATTTATGTAAATATCTATAAACATATATATATCTATACCGTAAAAATTGGTAATCTCACTGAAAATTGCCTTGTTTATCTTCTTTTTCATAATTACATCAAATATTTATAAAAATTTAAATTGATTTTTTGCTTGTTATAAAATCAACATTATGATAAGATATTAGTTCGAGCCTTATCCACAAGGATTAATGAATCATTACAATTCATAATGTTATTCAAAAAAACTCTACGTTATGTTTCAATATACATATATATACTTGGCTTTTAATGGATTTCAAAATACATTTACAACGCACGTTTAATGTAATTAGCAAAGGAATTAAGAAATATTAGTTGAATCTGTATGTTTATATAAGTTCGTTGATGCATTACAAAAAGTAAAGGGAATTAAAGAACAAAAACGAATGACTTATTATGACAAAAGACTAAGGAACAATTTAATTAGGTTATCCTAATTAAAGTACACTTGAGAATTTACTAAATAGTGATGGTTAAAATGAATGTGTTCTTTTCGAATGTGTCTCTGTGTATGTTTGTGTGTGTGAATGAAAAACATTAAATACGTTATAATTTTGTTGTTTAACGAGAAGCAAACGGGTTTGGCATGGCCTCATCTTGAGGTCAAGACAGGAGTAGAAAGCGCAGGGAGTACATCCAATAACTAAAGTTGAAAATCGTCCTATGTCGTTGGGGCTTTATTTAGTCAATGTTCAGTGAGGACATCAGATCCTCCACACTAGCAAAAATATAGAGAAACATAATGATTATTTACAGAGTTATTGGAAAAGACATCAACATGTTTTACACTTGCACGCACGTAATGTCTAGATCTTGAAAGGCCAATCCCAGCCAGGCAACAACGAGGCAATAGTGCTGGAACAGCTGCAGTAGCAGTTCTCCCTCGTCTAACATCTCAAGACGCTCAATACGCTGACGCTCCGACGAGGAGATGCTATCGTACACTTGCACCATATCCCAGGCACGTGCCCCACTCCAACCGCAATCCTTGAAGCGATTGGTTTGTGTCTCTAGCGACAGACAGGACTCCACGCCGGCCAGACTGCAGCCACGACTGCGTAAATTGTTGAGCATCACTTCGCCAAATCGGTCGTTCATATTGACCTGGAGTTGGAATAGATTAGTCGATGATGCATTAATGAGATCTGAAGCAGACACTACCTGTTCATAGTTAACAAAGACGGCGGCTTGAAACTTCTGCGCTATCCACTTGAGCAGATTCCGGCAATTTTGTGCCTCTATGTAGACAAGCACGCACTCTGCCAGAAAAATGGTGGGCAGCGTGAAGTCCACCTCCGCTTGCTGCAACTTGTTGTCCACCTCATCCAGGTTACGTAAGTCGACGCCCATCAAATGATAGTTGGGTCCATGCAAATCTGTCGGACTTAGTCGCACCTCGCCATCCTCGTCATGGATCTTGGCCAGCAACGCTTTGTTCCGCTTGATTGTATAGCACTTGCGCGCAGTCACCGTTGGGAAATCCAACTCAATAAAATTCTTCACCTGGTGCGCTGTGTCTCGCAGACGGAAGAAAAGTGTATCGAAGCCACAACCCAAGTTGATGATCTGACAGTTTCCCCCTGTTTTCTGCAATGTAGAATGGTCATGGTCAATTTGCTGTGAAGTGCAAGGCCAAAGCTGGGGCGTGACGTGCGTAACTGCGGCACATGCGCAGCTTCAGCCAGGCTGGGCTCCATGCAACAGGATATATGATTTCTATACAATTTCAATGCCAAAGTTCGAGATGCCACTTGACCTTAATTTATAACAAGGCCAGACAGAGAGGGGCACGTGCAGTGTATCTATTCAGATGCTCAAACTTTTTGATGGAGTGAAATAGTTTTGAAAGATACATGCATTGAAGACTCTTTTGTTTTAGACAATAATTTTGTATAAAATATATTGAATAAGGATTTCACTTAGAGCACCTACATTTTTAAAAGAGCTTAGGGATTTCTAAAGCTTATTGTGCTTTGGTAGATGTTATTTGTATTTTATCGAGGGTATTTCCGCATTGAATCATACCCAACGTTGAAGGTCATGACGCGCATGTCCTTTGCCATCTATTGCAGTTTGTTGCAACCTTCAGAAGCAGCATGGAGCAACTACAATAACGAACTAACCTTCAAAAACTTCTCCACACACATCTCGACGCCCTTGACGCGTGCAAAGTAACCACGATTTATCTCTGGTGCCTTCCTCTCCTGGTTGCGCACAAAGTATCCAATATAATCGTCCTTCCAGTAACCAAGACGCACTGCGCCCCGTTTGCAGTCACTGGCATCGTCGTTGGTGGCAATGACTGCCTCATCGCATGGATGAAATTTGTGTGTGCTGGTGTTATTATGTGCAATTCCTCCGCCTGTCGATGGAGGCTCCATGACGCGGCTACTGAACTGCTAATCCTTTCCTGCAACAATCTCTTATTGCTTCGTCGAAAAAACTGATTTCAATGATACCTCGCACTCGTTGTTAGTCGAACGCACTCGCTGCACTTGCTTAAAGAGCTCTTTGAATTGTTTTTTTACGTTTATTTATGTTTTTCCAATCAAGTGTTTCTGCATCCAGTGTAATTTGCAACTGAGTATTAAAAACAGTCTGTAAACAGCTGCAGGCATCGATAGCATCAGTAAGTGTTGGTAAATTTCACTATCATTTCGGCTGACTGCTATCGATAAATTGTATCATTCTTATATCCAAAAACAATAATACCGCCAGTATTTGAATGCATTGTGATGCGATTTAAAATTGAATGCATTGTGATGCGATTTAAATTTCCTTTTTTATTTAATTACTAATTGTTTAAAATTTCATTCATTTCATATATAAATATGGATCCCATATATATATATATATATATATATGTATATATATATAAAATTTAGAACGGCGGCTTACAGTTGTATGTACGTATGTATGAATTGCATCCCATATTTAGAATATTATGAATGTGAAAACAGCGCGTGCCACAATTGAATTCAACTTAACTCCATCATCCAAGTGCTCTAATTGGTTCCCGCATCTCATAGACATCGGAAGTGACCGCACTTATAATTAAAATTGCCAGCAACGCCCAGAGCCACCGCTTGAGTCTTCAACTCAATGAGATGGGGTCAAAATGTGAACTGGCTTTAATTGTTGCTGCGCTTTGCTGTTTGCCACGTACGGGAATGAATCACAAATCAACCGATTCGAGACTGAATAAACTTCTTGATGAACGCTTCTTCTTGATGAAGCAAATTATGTAAAGTGCGACGTTTTGTCATGCAAAATATCTCATTACGTTCACAATTGATTCTAACTGAATCATAAGAAGATTTCCGCAGAGTACGGCGGGCCTTAATTAGGTTAATACTTGGGGACCTCTTTACATTACGGGTGATAAGCGCCAATTGTTTTTATGTTAGGCCATGTCAAGGGCGCGAACTAAAGGTTGTTAGCGATAATTTTAAAGGAAATAAGACTACCTTTTTATAGAACATAAATTGAGTCTAATTTAATGATGAAAATAATATATAATAGAATAATATCAATATTATTGCATTTAAATCTTAACAATGAATTAAAACAATTAGTTAGATCGAAACTGTATTTTAACATTAATATTAAGATACTGAAAACTGAATAAAATATTTATCCTAATTGATTTATTTCGAACAACCTAAAAATTTTATGAAATAAGGAACATTATATTAAAAATCTTTTACTAATTTATTGCATAGTAAATTGGTCAAAAAAATAAATAAAGTAGTCCTAGTGCACTCGTCTTAGCCTCTGCACTGGGGTAAACTCCCAACCACGCTCAGTGTCTTCTTGTTTCTCTCTCTCGCTCTCTGCCACTCTCTGCACCCACACTGGCTCGCTCTCTCCGCCACTGCGGCTCTCTGAGTGTTTGTGTGTTGTAGCAAATTGGTTGAGGCTTCGGCAGTCGGTTTCAGTTTGGTTGTAACGTTGGAAAGCATCGGTTGTGTACGACGGAAAGCTGCGCGCGCGTCTCCTACGTACAAAAATTCACTCAGGTGTGTGTGTGAGTCAAATTCAACTGTTGTTGGTAACAAGAGGTTCGTCGTTGTTACTCACCCAATCCAGTTAAAGTGTGTGTGTGAGTAACTGTCTGCGTGTGTGTGTTAACAAAGCCAAAAGTAACCTTCAACTGTATTAGTGTTTTGCGTGAGTGTGTTGGTGTTGCCGTCTCTGACTCTGGCTCTCTACCTGCCTGAGAGGCCTGGCTCAAAACACACAAAAACGGTCATTTCGTTACGTTTTACGTTTTCTTCAAATTGTGAGTGCAACTTTTCAGTTAATTTTCAGGGCGTTGGCGCGCCAAGAAAGTTTTTTTTTTTTTTTTTTTTTGTAGTTGTTGCTCGTGATTAATAACGATCAAATAATACGAAAATTAACCTTTTAGATTAGATAACGCAAAAAGGTCAATAGAGTGAAAGAGAGACAAGAACAATAAGAATAAACGCAACAAGTTGGCGCAAGCAGAAACAGCGCAGCGACGTCATCATTTGGCCCATAACTGTAAAACAAGTGAGATTTAAGAAGCAACAACAACACAGCACATTGGGCCAATAATGAGATCCAAACTAACACACAGACACGCACGCACACAGACGACTGGCAACCTGCAAACGCTTCACTTTCAGCGTTATCGTTGCGTTTTACTGTTGTTTGCTTTGTGATTGCGAAAATACAAAAACAACAAAGTGCCTGAGCAATGTACTATGTGATTCACCAACAACAACAAGTTGAATAAAAACGTGTAACGCGATATGAAATTTCCCGCAAGTATTTTTTGGCCAAGCAATGATTGCCAAACACGATCCACGTTCCACTAGGGGAGGGTGACAACACTGACAGGGACAGAGACGGGAAGGGACAGGGACACTGGCGACGCTTTGTGCAGGCGTTTGCATTTGCTTTTTGTTGGCTTTTTTAACACGAATAAGCAAAAGCAGAAGTAGCAATAAGCAGAAGAATGAGAAGAAGAGCAAGGGCAGGGAGGAGCAGAACAGAGGGCCGAATGAGTTTAACGGCGTAACCTGACGCCGTCGTCGCTGAGACACTGCGTTGGTGGATGCAGGTTAATGCACTTTATTTGCATGTTGCAACAACGGCAACAACAAGTACACGTATAGTAGCAACAGCAACAACAACAAAAAGAACAAGTACAGTGGCACAAACAACTGCAGCTGTCTGAGTGAGTCCTTGTGCCAGTTCAGATAACGTTGCCGTTGACGTCGGCGTAGGCCACTTGCAACATGAGCATGTCGCCGCTTCGTAATCAAATGCCAAAATTGTACCTGTAATTTGTTTAGCTCCTTGGCTTCTACTGAGTTGTTGTTATTGGCAGTGCTGTCAAAGTTGGAAAGCCAAATAAAAACAGTTTTAGCGGGAAGAAATGCCAAAAACAAGCCAAAACATTATTTTGAAATTGAAACTAAAATAAACATATTTAGGGGTGGCCCTAAATCAGCCAGACTTTAATAATAATGTGAAATGAATAATAGACTTACGATCTTCACATTTTTGGGATAAATTTCCTTGTATAAGAGACTAATTTATAACAGGAAAAAGGCCGTTCTACCAACACTGCTGACGGTTAGTTACAATTGCCAATTTGTGGCTGTGATGGTGGTGTGTGGCAGCTGTACTCACTTTTGCCCAGTTAGCAAGAGCATTTTTTAGGGACAACCGGAAACAATGTTAACCCTAGCAACCATTAGAGCAACGTTTAACATGCATACTATATATATATATACCATATATTTGTATGCTAACGTCTGTATAGATATGTAAGCACGTACATACGAGGTGTGTTCAAAAAGTAAGGTGACTTTTCAAATTTCGCGGGGAATGTACTTTGGATTATCGATTTTTTTGTTTTGTTATGTTGGTACACTCTTTCCGAACATCTGTTCCAAGATATGCTAAATTTTGACCAAAAGAACTGTCACATGAGCATCGCCCAAGAGCTGTTGAATGACGTAAACAATGACCCAGATTTACTCAAAAGGATCATAACTGGTGACGAATCATGGCTATACGGTTATGATATCGAAACCAAAGCCCAATCGTCCCAATTTTTTGGCCAAAAGCAACACCACAATCATGCCTCAGCCACCATATTCACCGGATTTGGCATTTTCTTGTTCCCAAAACTAAAGAGACCTATGAAAGGACGGAGATTTGCAAGGATTGAGGAGATAAAGACTGCATCGCTGGAAGAGCTCAAGGATATACCGAAAAGTGCTTATGAGAAGTGCTTTTTAGGATTGGAAAAACCGTTGGCATAAGTGTATTGTATCTAAGGGGGATTACTTTGAAGGGGACAACATAAATATTGATAAATAAATAAATATTTTTCTTAAAAATACAAAGTCACCTTACTTTTTGAACACACCTCGTATGTAGACAGTTATTGAATGTATACGCGGAAAAAAGATAATATGTAATATATATTTATACTTTACCACGTCTCTGACTGCTTGTTTCATACTGAAGTACGAACTTAATACATCATATTTTGAAGCATTTTTAATGGGCGCAGGGTATAAAAGTAGTGTATACATAATAAATACTATTGGAAAATCTTCAAAAGTTTCAAAAATACTGATATTACATTACGTCACATAGTAAGCTTTTAACTTTAAAAACTTTTCCAATAGATGAAAATAAAACGTTAGGAATATGTATATAATACTACAATACAAAAGAATACATTTAAGTAATATAAATGCATTATAATGTTAATGTCGTTTATTATTTCCCGGCAGTAATTAAAAATGAAGAACCTAGGTACTACAGACAGTGCCTAGATTATTATAGATTAGACTTGTAGCTACTTGTACAAATCTTATGGGGGTTTCGTAATATTCAAAGAACTCCATGGCGTTGTACGATAATCTCAATAACAAATTTTGTTTTTGTTTGGACGCACACACACGTTAATGGCAAAAACAAATCTCGGGCGCTGAGTAAGAGTGACCAAACTGGTTTCCCATCTAAGCTATGCTGAGGTCTGACTCGCAAGAGAGACCGCGAGACCTCTAAACCCGTTTCCACCATTTCCATAACTCTGTAAATGCGCTAAAAATAAGTTACAGCATTGACTCGAAGACGCCGACTCGGCGAATGTGTAATTTCAAATCCGGACCATGTGCATGGGAAGGAGTTATTCCGGTGCAGGCATTACGACTGTGATTATCCCCCATTGTCTGCGGAGGCGACGCAGTCGCAGCTAATTGGTTAATTGTCCGGCGAGTGCAAAAAGGGAAAGGTCGTGTCATCGCATCGCATTAAATTCAATCGAGTTTACGAACTGAGCATAGTTTTAAAATACTCCAGATGGCGTGAAAGAATAAATTAACTTCATTCAATCATGAACTTAAAGAGTTGAATAATTTACTACAAAATTGTTTAAATTGTTTTCTAATTCGTTAGTGTTGTGTTTTTTTAAAGAAGATTTTTTAAACGCTTAAAGAAAATATATAAAATTAAGCAATGGAACTTTATAATATAAACAAATATGTAGCAATACAACGAAATTTTGCATTAACTACAATATATATATTTATTTATTTTATTGTTAATTTTCTTTTGCAGCCCAAAAATGTCACATAAATTTAAATACCGCGACAAATTAATGCCTCTTAGAGAGATTTTAATGCTATGTGTGCTACTTCAGATAACTCCTCAAGGCACTGAAGCACAGACTCGGGATCCGCGTTTTTATTCACGACCCGGCGTCGACTATCAATGGCCCAATCCTGGAGATCCAGATTATAGGTGAGCATCAAACTTTTGCCACACCTTTCTGTACTAAGTATCGATCTCTTGCAGAACTTACACGTTCAACGATCGTCGCTATGGGCACTATCAACCAAACGGATATGGCGCAAATTATCCCGGCCGGAATCCACCTGGGCAATACCCACAGGGTATGCCGAATGAGGATCGCTTTCGTTTTGATCCCGTAAGTAATTCTTCTAGTACTATATCTTTTCTACAATTCGTTGTGTACATTTATCGAATTCTGGTCTAATAATCGTATTAATCAATTGACGCCGAGTTTAATCAATTAAAATGACACAAGAGTTGACCCCAAAACTGACTGAGATGCAGCATAAACGCCAACAATGATCAAGCATTGAGAGCGAACGATCCCACATTGAAAGACATACATGTGATCTCTATGATACATTGGTATCCGAAGCAATAATCTTAATTAAGTTTTCATGCGTTGGAAATACGCTCAGTAATCAATTACACATGTTTCTTATTCCGTCAACAATAACAAATTGTGAAGATAAAGACAACATAATATCAAAGGGGATGTACAACTTTTTATTATCAAATTTATTCCAAATCTGGAGAAGTTTGAATATAACAAAAATTAACAAGAAGTTGAGATGCTGATCAGATATGATAAATAACGTTCGATAAATCAAAGATATTAAAGAATAAAGATTATATATATTTTGTTTGATAATTTTTAAAGCCTTCCGTTTTCTTTTATTTCTTCAGAACGATCCCAATGCACGCACGCCCTTCCCAGGAGTTTTAGCCGGCTGGCGTGAAGATTTGCAAGGCAAGCAACGACGAGATTCGTTAACCCTCGAGCGAGATGTCTTCGTGACGACCAACTATGGACAGGTGCAGGGCTTCAAGGTGTATATGTACGATAATCCCGATCCGAAGTCATTCTATCGCCCCTATCATTCCACTGTGGATCGTGTCATGGGTGAATGTTCGTCATTTTTGGGCATCCCATACGCTTTACCACCCACTTTTGAGGGTCGTTTCAAGCCGCCGCGACCACATCGCGGCTGGCAACTTCTGCAGGCTGTGGACTTTGGCCCCGCTTGCCCTCAACCGGTGCGTTACACAGGTGCCACAAAAGGTATCATGGACATGGACGAGGATTGTCTATATTTGAATGTATATTCACCCAAGGTGAGTTCGATTTACGGGAAGTAGACTAGAGTTAGTACTCTTATTCAATTCAATTCAATTTAGTTATATTTGCCTAAGATACCATGTGCATATATAGTTCTGTTTATTTACAAAATATTTTTATATATCAGTCTGCGTAATCCGGAACTGGAACAGTTTTTTATTTGACGCATGTGTTGGTTTCTTAAGAATCTGCATAGTCAGGAATTATTGTCAACACGATGGGAAGAACACAGAACAGAATAGCACGCGCACTGTTGAGCTCCTAAAATTGTTTTTGTTGATTTAAGATCAAGTTTAACGATACTTTTGAGTACGCATTCGGTACTCTCTGTTTGCAAAGGGTTTCACACTTTTCTTTACGCTTCCATTGTTCTGTGATCTAGAAATACTACGTTAACAATTCAATAGGTTTAGATTTTAAACGTTTAAATTGAATAAAATGCAATAGCGCAAATCGTAACGTATAACGTGATTCTTGAAAGGGATATTCCATATTATATCCATAAATATGTTGAAAGAACTAAAGTAGAACTAGAGAAAAGACAACGCATCATATATTGATGTATCATTTATATACTTGTTGTAAGCAAGAGCCTAAATTCGGTGCACTAGTAATTGCGATGCACCGCTGCAAATACTAACATCGCAATCCCACTCTTTAACCGCTTTTCTATATATATTTTATAGACTGGCGCTGGCGTGGCTCAAAAGTATCCGGTTATGGTTTACCTACACGGCGGTGAATTTGTACGCGGTGCTTCAAATCTTTTCAAGGGCCACATGCTAGCCTCCTTTTATGACGTCGTGGTGGTAACCCTGAACTACCGATTGGGTGCTTTGGGTTTTCTATCCACAGCGGATGACAACTCTCCAGGCAATTATGGTATACTGGATCAGGCGATGGCCTTGAGATGGGTTTACGATAACATTGAATTCTTCAACGGTGATCGCGAGTCGATAACTTTATTTGGCCCTGGAGCTGGAGCAGCTTCAGCTGGACTGTTAATGGTGGCGCCACAGACAAAGAATATAGTGAAGCGCGTCATCGCTCAATCGGGATCGGCACTGGCGGATTGGGCGCTCATCCAGGACAAGTACAAAGCAATGAATACGAGTCGTGTGCTCGGTCAGGTGCTGGGATGCTCCATAGATTCTTCGTGGAAGCTCGTCAATTGTTTGCGCACGGGACGCAGCTTCTATGAACTAGGCAATGCGGAATTCCCTGCGCAGGTGGGTAGTTTCCCATGGGGACCGGTGCTGGATCACAATTTCACGCTGCCCGGTGATGACTGGTACGAGGGCTGGCGGGAGAAGGACTGGCGCTTCCTCACGCAGACACCTGAAACTCTGATCCGTGCAGGAAAGTTCAATCGAAATATTCAGTATATGACGGGAGTAACCACACAGGAGGCAGCCTTCTTTGTGGCACAAAACCAATCCCTTGCTCCGTATTACGAGCTAGATTCGCGTTTCTTCGAACAAAAGATCAGGGAGCATGTATTCCGCTACAATTATACGCTGAATCCCAATGGGGTGTACGAGGCCATCAAGTATATGTACACCTATTGGCCGGATCCCAACAACAACACCATCATAAGAGATCAGTACATTAATCTGCTGAGTGATCTTTATTATCGTGCGCCTGTTGATCAAATGGTCAAGTTAATGCTGGAGCAGAAGATTCCCGTTTATATGTATGTGCTAAACACCACAGTGGAGGCACTGAACCTACCCCAGTGGCGCAAGTATCCGCACGATACGGAGCATTACTTCCTTACTGGTGCTCCCTTTATGGACACGGAGTTCTTTCCCAAGAAAGATCATCTGCAGCGAAACATGTGGACTGATAACGATCGCAACATGAGTCACTTCTTCATGCAGACCTATTCTAACTTTGCCAGATACGGGTGAGACCCTACAGTCCTCAATCTTATTGTGATGTTATACTAATCTTTTTTTTTTTGTAGTAATCCAACGCCGCAGCAGGTGCTGGGCATGCACTTCCAGCGCGCCTACCAAGGAGAGATTCGCTACTTGAATATCAACACCACCTTCAACTCTTCCATCTTGCTCAATTATCGGCAAACTGAGTGCGCCTTCTGGACACAATATCTGCCCACAGTAGTGGGCGTGCTAGTGCCCACATATCCACCCACCACGGAGTACTGGTGGGAGCCCAAGGAGCCGCTGCAGATTGCCTTCTGGAGCATGTCCGTAGCCTGTTTCTTCTTGATTGTCCTCGTCGTCATTTGCTGCATCATGTGGCGCAATGCCAAGCGGTGAGTAGAGTAAAATAATCAGCTCTAAGAGAAAGAATTACCCCTGTTCTGCTTGCAGACAATCGGATCGCTTCTATGATGAGGATGTCTTCATCCACGGCGATGGTATGGAGCCGGAGCAGGATCAACGCGGCGTGGATAACTCACACATGGTGACCAACCATCATGCGATGCGCTCCCGTGACAATATCTACGAGTATCGCGACTCTCCGTCGACCAAGACGTTGGCCAGCAAGGCGCACACAGATACCACATCGCTGCGCTCGCCCAGCTCGCTGGCCATGACCCAAAAGTCTGGCAGTCAGGCCTCCATCAAGTCAGGCATATCGCTGAAGGAGACCAACGGCAGCCTTATCAAATCGGAACGAGCAACGACGCCGCGCTCTCAGACTAATGGTCTGATTTCGGCCAAGGCAGCACCTGTTGAGGAGAAGCGTCTGCTGCAGCCCATCTCCAGCACGCCAGTGCCACAGCTGCAGGCGGAGCCCACAAATCGTGGGGCTGCAGCATCACAATCTAAACCCGCCAGTGTGGCCAGTGGCAGCAGTCGCAGCACAACCCCTGTGCCCTCTACGAGAACAACAACAACTACAGCCACACTGTCCTCGCAGCCGGCAGTGCATCCTGCCGCAGTGCAGCAGCAACTGCCAGCGGCACAACCGCGACGCACTCAACTGGTGGAAGGCGTGCCCCAAACCTCTGTCTAAGTAACCGCTCTCTAAGCGCGAGATGCGTTTAGAGAGTGATTGGAACCGCAAAGCCTTTAAATGAACAACAACAACAACAGAGTAAACTAATTAGCACTATTGACAATTACAGTAAGTAAAATAGTAACTGGAATGAATAATTATATCAACATTTTCACATTTACAATCCTCATCCAATACATTTTTTATTTCTTCCACAGTTCCGATTTTTTCTATGGATTCCATATTTAAACCATTGTTTAAGTTCCCTCTTCAACTGCGCAACATAGTTAGATTTAAGATTTGTCTAATTTATTATTTACTGAGTTTTTTAAGGTTAGCCATTATGTATAGATTAAATCGTGTTCTCTTTATGCAGATAGATTTGTTAAGTTCGATAACCCAACGAATACGAAACCATATCAATGACATTCCTTAGCATAGTTTGTGCGGTCCCCCCTCTTACATGAGTGCCTGGGGGCTGTCAAGTGTATATAAAAGACGTACGATAAATAATTTAGGTTAATGTTGTAAAATAATATGAGATATATTCCCCGGTCAATTAACAATTTGAGAACATTTTAAAATATACCAATTTAAGATATATACTTACAATACTTCAATACTAATAAAATAATTAATGTAACAGCTAACTCATTCATCAAAATATTCGACCTCAAATACATATTCATAGTATTAGCAAAGCAATTGAATATCATATATTTTCCATGACATCTAGTTAGTTTAAAGATCATGAAATTCTGTCAATGTCCAAGCACAAGTGCCTTTTGTTTTGTTATCGGATCTAGCCTAGCTTTAAGCGAATAATTATCATATACATATACCGAATAATTGCCTTTATATATACTATATACCATATTTATATGTATGTCTTATGTGTCGCATATATAGAAATCAACGACCATACAACGATCAGTGTGAACCGTCCAATAATTTTTATGTTTTCATATAAATGCGTGTAACTGTTTTATTTATATGTATATATACCATACATATTATGTATATTTATTGTTTACATGTGTGAGAAAACATAAGAAATACTTTAACATTAGCAGTAAAACATTATTATATTTATGTTTATGTTTATGTTTAGTTTTTAATTTTTTTTTATATCCCCACACAATAAAATATATTCCAAGTTTTCATTTGTAAAATGTCCTGCACAATGCATATACCTTCGCTTGTCTTGTGTCCTATCTGGTGCATTGGTAACTCATAAATAATTCAGATATATTCCTTAAAGATAAAGGAGTGTATTATAGATACAGTGAGGCAGCAAACACAATGTCGCGCTTTAGCAGGCGTATGCCCTCGGAGAACTTGTTCTCCAGGTCTGTGTTGCCAATGGTCTTCGAGGCCTGGCACAATTGACGTAGCAGCTCCTCTAGTCGCCGCATGCAGCGAATAATGGAGCCCTCAAAGATGTCGGTCATTTTGCAGACGCTGAGAAAACTGGATCCCTTGCACCACGCCAGCACTACATCCATTAGGAAAGGCTTGAACTTATCCACATAGTTATCCTCATCCAGTTGTAGTTTACACTCGCTAGACACCTTGGCAATGCGTCGCGCCAGATTCTGTAGAGACCGCAGTGGACCTGACAGTTCCGTAGCGCTCTTGGGGGCCTCCGAGGACTTCTCGTCACAGACAAAGCAGGAGAGAAGTGCAACAGCTTGTGGTGCCGAAAGATCATTAAAGACTCCATTAAAAATCAGTTCAGTGATGAGTAATTCATCCGCGGAGCTCAGTTCACAGGCAACGCGTCCCTTGAATTCAATGACATCGCCGGGTTTGCAGTATCCCATGCGACGCAGAACGCGCTTGCGGAACTTGAGCTCATCCATCTGCAGCAGACTGCGTGCTGCCTTCAGTTCGGCCTTTAGATTCTCCACTTCCTTCTGCAACTGCAACTTGTCCTGGTATCGCTTGTGAATGCGTTCCAGCTCCGGTGACTTGTGCAGCGGATGCTCTTCGAGCAGCTTCTCAAATTGTGCAATGGTGTCCACCACTTTCTTAAATTCCGCATCCTTGATGTTCATATCGTCAATGGGATGCAGCACTGGAGGACCAAGTGGGAATCTTTTCTTTGCCTCCTGGATTGTCTTAAGCACAGCTCGGCGATTGTCTGAGGTGCGCAGATCGTTGGGAAAGTAGACGCGTATCGAACTGATTTGGGTGATGAGTGTATTGGCCACGGGCACAACCTCCATGCAGCCACGTGCATTGGGAGGGCACGGCTCTGTGTCGCCTGTCTTGGCTGCCTCCTCACTCACATGCAGAAGCACATCGACAACAACTCCTGGTTCACTTTTCAGCGGATTCTTGCGACTCTGATCCTGTTTCTTAAAATTTAAAACGATGCCCCAGTCGTACTCCTGCTTGCCCGCCGACACCTTAACCAGCCGCCCAGGCTGCAGGAAGGGAACTAGATATTGTGGCTTCGTTATCCACTCACGAAACTTCTTGCCATTGATCTCAAGTTGCTCACGTATGTGATGATAGGAGGCAATGTTGTGTTCATCCTTAAAACTGATCTTATCCAGCTGCTGCTGCTTCTGCTGTACCTGATCGTGCAGACCAGGGAGCGCTGCTTGATTTTGGAACTGATAGAAACTGCGTTCCAACATGTACTCGGGATTGATTTCCTCCACACGCAACAGATTCAGCACCATGTTGTACGTCAAGTGGAACGCAGAGTTTAGTGTGTCCGCCTTGCCCTGGACAATCTCGCGTCCCACCACGGGTGACACCTTCTCGTCAATCATCAGGATGACTATGCCCTTATCGTCTAGACCACGACGACCGGCACGACCAGCCATTTGAATGTATTCGCCCGAACTGATCCAACGGAAATCTTTTCCATCGAATTTACGTGGTGCCGTAAAGAGAACCGTACGCGCCGGCATGTTCAGTCCCATGGCAAAGGTCTCGGTGGCAAAGAGAGCCTTGATCAGACCCTCGCCGAACAGAATCTCGATGGTCTCCTTGAGAATGGGTAGCAGGCCACCGTGATGGATCCCAATACCACGTCGCAGCAGTGGCAACACATTCTCCACTTGCGGCAGACGACGGTCCTCTTCTGACAACACGTCCATGGCATTGTGGAAGACCTCATCCACCAGCTTCTTCTCATCCACTGTATTGAAGTCCAGCTTGGCCATTTGCATGGCATATATCTCGCAATCCTTCTTGCTGAACGAGAAGATAATGACGGGAGCAAAGTTTCGTTCCATGATCATTTTGACAATCTTAAAGATGTTCGTTTGCCCCGCATTATGACCCTTGACGCCACCCTTTCGTCCCTTTTGATCACCCTTGGAGGCTTCACCTGAAGAAATAAAGAAGGAAAGAATGATTCATTTAGAGTTCAGGCAGAGATTGGTAGAGTAACTTACCCGAATTCGCCAGCACTGCCATGGCCGTGGTGAAGTTATCCTCCTTAAACTGTCCTTTCTCGTCCACAATCAAATGAATGCCATCGCCGCCTGCTGGGAAGATATAATGCTGCAAGGGTGTTGGCCGATAATCTGTATAGACCACATGGCAGGGCTGCTTGTGCAGATGACAGACCCACTCGGCAAACTGGCGTGCATTGGGAATGGTGGCGGAGAGGAACACATAACGCACATTGTCTGGTAGCAAGATGAGTGTCTCCTCCCAGACTACACCGCGTTCCTTATCGCGCATATAGTGAATCTCGTCAAAGATTACCCAACCCACCTCACGCATAACTTCACTACCTCGATAGAGCATATTCCTGAGAATTTCTGTGGTCATAATCAGGCACGAAGCAGAGGGATTGATAGTCACATCTCCAGTGACCAGACCTACGTCCTGGAATTCATCGGTGAACTCACGAAACTTTTGATTCGAAAGCGCCTTAATGGGCGTGGTGTATATGACACGCTGCTTGGCATGCAGCGACTTGGCTATAGCATATTCTGCCACCACAGTCTTGCCTGCGGATGTGTGTGCCGACACCAGCACACTCTGTGAGTTGTCAATGCAGAGTATCGCCTGTTTTTGGAAGGGATCCAGCACAAAGGGATATTCCTTTGCCGGCACACCCGTAAATGGCTGCAATGGTATATACTCCTGATCGGGATGCGCAGCCACTTCGTGTGTACAGGACTCTGGGGACACTAGCTGATGTGTGATGATGCGCACACGCAGTGCTTCCAACTCGGCATTTTTATCGTCTTCATCATCTTTGAAAACCTCCGGATCCGACGCAATTTCATCTTCTTCATTGATTACCATATCAGCACGCGCCCGCTTGGACTCTGTTTGTTCCTCTCCCTCCTCTTCCGTCTCCTTCTTCACACCATCCTTTGCAGCAGATCCTTCCTTCTTTGCATCCGTAGCTTGTCGTTTGCCAGGCTTCTTTTTGTTGTCTCCACATTCCGGTTTGTCTTCCTCTGTTTCTTGTTTTGGTTTTCGAGCAGGAAGTGGCATCGGTGGCTGAAGACTCTCCGGCGGCACCTCATTAAAGCAATCAAATAACTCGTCAATGTCCATTGTGGCGGTTTATTGTTTATATTAAAATACGTATTCTCGCTTTATACAGGGAAAGCACGCCGCGTTGAAAACATGTGAAACTGACCAGGGCTGACACAGAAAGCAAATTAACATTTTGCTGTAATGTTATTTAACCGTCAGAAATTGCACAGGGCTCCTAGGAATTTATTAACAAAGCAGAAAGTTTTCCCGCTGCCAACTGTTTAAAAATCAATTACATATGTGGTCGTTATTGTTTTTTTTAAATATACATTCTTCTTCCTCTTATAACTATAAATGATTAATTACAATTTATTTTTCTAAATAAATTATAATAAAATGTGGTCGTTTTTCAGCTTCCATTCATAACTCTAAGAAATATGGTAATAATATTAAATACAACTTTTCAACCACTTTAATATATAAGGAATATTCCTAGAATAATTAGTAATATTTTAAGTAGCAGCCCCTTATATTCTCTTAATATAAATATAAATATTGTTAGCAGCATCCCTGGTATCAAAATCGATAAATTGGTATTTACTAAATGCCGATAACGATTGGCCAGACACCTGGCAGAAATCGTCAAACAATTCAGTTAAACGGTAGCATTCGCGAAAAGAACAAAGCCTACGATAAAATTTGTGATTATAAATAAAAAATGGACACGGATGAAGTGAAACGCGGTCGTGGACGTGGACGCGGCTCTCGGGCGCGTGGCCGAGGACGAGGTCGTGGACGTGGACGCGGAAAAAAAGTTGATGAGAGTGCATTGGAAACATATGAAACTAGTGCTGGTGTAGCAAACATTGTGGCATCAAACAATGGGGGAGCACTAGAAGACAGTCCCAGCAGCATGGAGCGCGCAGAGGACGTGGTAATGCAAGAGATGGACAAAGAAAACGACATAGATATGGCTGTAGTGCAAGCAGAAGAACAAGCGACTCCCATAGACAACATGACGCCGCCACAGACTTTGATGCCATTACAGCAGGTTGCGCCGCCAGTGTTACCACAAACAAGTATGTACCTGGAATTATATTCTACCTGAGACAGTTCCGTTTATAACCACACCTTTTTTTCTGTTACCTACCTTAAGTTGACATGGAAGCGGATATTTCACAGTTAGAGGCACCTACGTTCACCACATTATCTCGTGGGCCGCCCGAACCGATGTTGCGCTTGAAGTGGAACCATAAAGTTAGTTTGATTGGCGAGAAGGTCCTTAATCCAATGATACACTGCTGCGACCAGTGCGACAAGCCCATACTCGTCTACGGCCGCATGATTCCCTGCAAACATGTCTTTTGTCTCAAATGTGCCCGTGCCGAACCCATCAAAAGTTGTCCGCGCTGCAGCGACAAAGTGTTGCGCGTGGAGCAGTCCGGACTGGGAACAGTCTTCATGTGTACGCATGGAGGCAGTCGATATGGCAGCACAGGATGCCGACGCACTTATCTATCACAGCGTGATCTACAAGCGCACATAAATCACAGACATGTGGCACCGCCCCCGCTGGGCACACCTACATCCGTTGAACCAAAGGTGACGCGTGAGGAAATGAGCGGCCTGGAGTTGCACAAGCAGCGCAAGGCGAGTAGTTGCTATGGCTCCTAACTATGCTCCACTGTCTAATGCTTGCTCTTGCAGCTCTCCGAGTCCTCCGCCGCTGCCACCTCCTCCGCTGCTGCTGCTGCTGCAGCGGTTGCCCTATTGCAGCAACGGTCTGTTCTGCGGGGTATAGTCGGTGGCATTGGTTCTATACCTCCACCGGGATCATCTGATCGATCCGGGTTCCACACACATACACACTCATCCCTAACGCAGGCCAACCTGGCTCGCATCAACAATGCCAATGCCCAGGATTGTCATCAGGGCAAGGCATCGTTAAACCAGACCCTGAGGAAGGGCCTCCCGCACAAGTCAGAGTCGGTCGCTGATGCTTCGTACTACAGCAGCGTCCTAGCCTCCTTTGGCGCTGGCGGTAACACAGGTCCCAGCACAGACAGCACGACCGTTGCATCAAGTGGAACAGCGGCGGGTGGTGGTGTCGGAGTAGTGGCTGGAGCTGTAGGTAATCCCAGTCAATTGTCCAGTGCTTACGATACGGGCAATGCGACGAGCGGCACAGGTAGCAATTGGCAGCAAACGCAATACTATAGATAAACGTAGGAGCACGCTGCACTTTCTTGATGCAAGTCTCATTTTATTCATTTTGTACAAATAAACATGTTGTATGCAAAATCTGTGTTTTAATTATCATTTAAATGGCAAGTATGTTAAACGGGCGATATCTATAATATCGATAGCTAAACGATAACCATATTTCTCAATTCACAAGAAATTCTCTAGTAAAAATCAGGTAACAAACATTTTACAAGCATAGAAATCTCGCTTAAATTCCACGAAGTTGAACATTTACCATTTTCTGAAAAAAGAACGAAGGTGGTCTCAAAAGTACCTAGCCCAACAAAGAAAAAATATCTTAATGATTTTAGATATGAATAGGGTGTCTACAAATTAACGCAATATTAATCCCAAAATGTAAGAAAATATACACTTTTTCTTAGCATCGTACTAAACCTTCGTCTAATTTTAAATGACCCGCTGATGAGTAGGTATCGATATTTGATGGCGTAGCGATAAAGTCGCAAAAAATTTTGAAACTTCTTTAAATGAAATAATACTCGCCACTAGGTTACTAAAAAAAATAAGAACTTTGACATATTTTTAAATATAAGAAGTTAGTCTCTTTTTCGAGTAGCGTACTAGACGCAGGCGCTTATTTCAAATGCCCCGCCGATAATAGCTATCGATATCGTGGAGTTGCAACGATAAATCCTGCAGACAGCACTCGGCAACAGTCACAGAAGGAATGAATTGTAAACAATTCTAACAATATTGAACTGGCAGCTTTTGCGAACAATTGTTCTACAAAATTAACATGAGCACAATGGAATTCCAATTTTAAGTGAGCGACAGATGACTTGGACGTAGTCGAACGTAAATATAAGCAGCGACTATTATTGAGTGCAAGTCAAAAGTGAAAGTTGCTGGCAGTTGAGCAGTTACAAAATATGCATAAGATTTTACTAATCAGTGGTAAACGAAAATCTGGAAAGGATTTTCTATCTGAAAGATTGCTCAATCGGTGAGTGGCATTAAGATTACCAGAAATCAACAATAAATACACATTAGCAACGCAACAGGTTTGGCAATCGGGCAATAATCGTGCGCATCTCTGAGCCCATTAAGAAGGAATGGGCGCGGAAACTGAAACTAGATATCAAGGCGATGCTCGGCGATGGGCCGTACAAGGAGCAATATCGACGTGACATGATCATCTGGAGCGACGAGGTACGTCGTAGGGATTATGGCTTTTTCTGTCGCGCAGCTATGGAGCAAGCAGCAACAACTGCGGTGCAAGTGGAGTATGTGATAGTCAGCGATATAAGACGTAAGAACGATATACGTTGGTTTCGCGAGACCTATGGACCCGATATGGTTACAACAGTGCGCCTCACCTCTTGCCCTGAGACACGGCAAGCACGGGGCTGGCAATTTACGACGGGCGTGGATGATGTGCCTTCAGAGTGTGACTTGGATGACGCCACCTTTGACCATGTGCTCGAGAACGACACGCCAGACGAGAGTGGGGAACAAGTTGTAGACAGACTGTTGGAGATATTAAAGCTTACATAACTAACTTTATACAAAATAGAAATGTTTTTTAAATATATTTTTGGAGTATACTTAAAAACTGACGATGAAACATGTGAATTATTGAAACGTGGATTATTGGTAGGCTGTGAACATGAAGGTATATTTGTATAATGATAAAAGGCAATAAATCTACTAAATGCTTAGTATGGAACGGGGCTGTTCTCGCCCGTGTTAGCCGTGAGCAGTCGCAGGCTGTGCACATTGATGCGCTCGGTGGGATTGAGCTGATCATCAAAGCTTTGCAGTGGCAGCGGTGTCTTTCTTAGGTCCTTCTCCATCGAGCGCGAACGTAGATGAATGCGATTCTTGTTGACACATCCGAGGGGAGTACGAGGTGTACGTGATGTGCGTTGTTGCTGTGCGGCAGTTGCGTTTGGGGTAGCCTTTGGTGTGCTAGTAACTCCCTCCGTGATGGAATCCTCATATATTAGTGGTTTATTAGCCCTTGCTGGCTTTCGGGGCGCAACTCGTCGCTTGTTGCCCAGACGCACACGCTCCAAGTGCTTGTTAGCTGGACGTGATTGTGATTGTGATTGTAGTGGCTCATCGAGCATCATCTCGCTGGAGGCGCTCACAAAGGAGGCCATGCTGCTGCTCTCATTGCTGAGATTGAGAGTGAGCGTCTCTAGGATGTGCTCCAGCATTTGTGTTTCCTTTGCCTCGGCATCATCATCATCGCAGAAAATGATAGGGGTGCGTTCCACGCCCAAGCTAGGTGAACGGGGATCACCCCCGATTTGGGACTCGAGCACAACTGGAACTGCTGGTGGTGGAGTTGCATGTAACATCATGTCGCACGGCATTGTCTCCTCCTCATCATATACAAACGACTCTATCTCCAGTGAACTATTATTAGTGGCCTCCTCGGGCTGGGGATAGTCAGCAACAGGATCAGCTTTAGCAGGTGCACGCGTTTCCACGAACAGATCAGAGAACGTATCATCCATGTTTAGGGTACGATCAATAGCCTCATCGAGGATCAGAGGAGTGCGATTCAACTGAGGTGATCGAGGGTCGTTTAAAGCAAATCCCTTCAACAAGCGCTTTCGCAACTGCGCAAAAGGATTTTCGTTTCCATCTGCCGCTGCCACTGCCAAAATCTGCTGCTGAGGCACAACCTCCTCCATTTGAGGTGCAGGCATCAAAAACTAGAGTGGTACTCGTCAGTTGGACTGTTCTACAAATGTTTTATTCCCTACTTACATTCATGGGTGTACGGCAGCCATTTGGTGAGCGAGGATCCAATAACTGTTTGTCGTCCCGGTTGGGAGTCGAAGACATTTCGATTGCGGTATTCCGCGCAGATTGACTAGATATGCGCAGTTTATTTAATGTTGGTGTATCTGGTAGATAATTACCTTCCATTTTAGTTAATTTGGTACCCATTCTATATAGATTAGCGACCAATGACTTTTTTTAGTAAAATAAAATTGATGCGTACGTTCAAAAAAAAAATGCGGGAGACGTTTCCTGGCGTCGATAAATATATCGATTTTTAAATAAAAAAAACTGCTAAAGTCTGGCAGCACTCTTAAATAAAACTTAACAGGGACTGCTAAGATTTATCGAATTACATTGTAGTGATGAACAGAAAAAAATCGATATCATGTTTCTCGATTGAACAAACAGTTTGCACGGATGGATTAAAAAAAAAAAAAACAAAAAGTATGAAGTAGAGTGCCTTTTTAATTATTTCGAACTACGAAAAACTCGAACCCTTATCACAGTATTAGTGAAAGAAATGATCGCGCGTGTGTAAAGCATGTAAAAATATTTCGACAGCGGCGAATGGTTGAATGCCTACATAAAAATAACCAAATGTAAGTTTATTCGAGTTAGTAAACCCCGCATCAACAGAAATTACTCAATGAAACTGCTTGCTTTTCGGCAATTAAACATCAAGGAAAATGATTTTGCCCAGTTTTACGCAGTAGACAAAATACTCTTTGGTATTAAAATAAATACATGTGTGTGTAGGCCCCTGTAAAAGGCGCATCGCAAGCAGCAGTGAATTATGTGTATGTGTATGTACATAGATATATTTGCTCGGTTTTTTTTCAATCGCCATAGCCTTTACACACACACAACTACTGTATTAACCATGTGTCGCTCACTGCGGAGAGTTTGAGGTAGCGTGTGTAAAAAAAAACTAGTTTCTGGCGTTGCCAACTACTTGTGCTATGCAGCCACATTTTGTCTTCCATTAATGTAGGTTAGTGCGCAGCAGCAAGCGTCACCAACATTATTGTTGCAATGCTTTTATTTGCATGTTATTGTGTTATTTTTTATAATAGCGCATTTCATGCTCAAAACCGGCAAGTAAAAAGTAAACAATTTTTCCACACAGTTGGCAACGCGTTCGCTAACTGACCGTATTTGTAGACTTTCTCTCTGGCTCCAAATATAAATACATACACGCTTATGCAGGGAATCTGTGTGTGTGTGTGCATGTGTATACAGTGTGTGACTGTATTAACTGAAAACAACGAAATTTCATTCATTGCTCATTTCCGAGTAAAATCTACGCGCTGTGTAGTTCGGCCGCCATTGCAATTACGATGCAAGTTGCCATACACACACACGTACGCCTGTTCACAGTAATTTGTATGTGTTTCTATATATATTATACGAATGTATCTATGGACTAATGCAAATACTGATCTAAATGTGCAATATGCGTACTTGTGTATGTATGTATATGCATGCGTATTGTTTTTTTATGGGGTCAAAAGACAGCGGAAACAGTATCCAGTCGGCGTATTTAGCTGCAGGGTGTGCCTACGCAGCCTGCGCGTGTCAGGTGCAAAGGCGACGACAACGACGCGACAGCAACGTAAAAGTCTCCACGCGACGAGAAGATACTTGGACATTCCAGAATTCCACATAGTATAGACGACGGCAGGCAGGCAAGCAAGCGTTGTTTGATTGCCGTTGCCGTCATTGGCCGCGTTTTTTCACACATTCCACGCGCTGTCACACATATATACACACACACAGAGACGCGCATGTACGTATAAACACTTGTACGGCGACTATTGATTTCAATCAACTTTGTCTGATCTCTCTTCTCTCTCAGACTGAGCCGCTCTCTTGCTATCTCTCTGGCTGCCTCTCACTCTCTCTCTTGTTCCCATTTGTCAATTAAGCAGCACGTCCGCTGTTGGTTCATCATCAATTTGCCGACGTCGTGTATACATATATACATGCATACATAAGTGTGACTGTGTATGCATGTATGTGTTTGTAAATTCAATTTCCTGTTTATAGTAGGTATGCTACCCATCCTCCGCTGTCTTCCCTTCCGTCCCGACCGTATCGTTAATTCCTCCTCAGGCCATTTTCTTGGCTTGCCACCACCATTGCCATAGCGCGTCGCGTCGCGCAGCTTGCTGTAGTCTGTTTTTTTTTTTCTCACTCCCTAGTCTGATCCCTCATCGGTAGCAGCCGTAGCAGCAGCAGCAGGCAGCGGCGGTGCGCTGTGTACAGTACGTGCCACTTCCTTTACATTCAGAAAAATAAAAATCGTTTACACACACACACGCACACAGCCATACGCACTCATACAAACACAAAAAGAGAGAGTGAGTGAGAGAGAGATAGAGACAGACACCCGGCGGGGAACGTTCATTTGGCGTCTGCGCCGTGATGGTTGTTCTTGTTGTTGTTGGTTTTTTTTTTTTTTTTATTATTATTTTTGTGTAGTTTTTCGTGTTGTTCTTGTACAGTTGCAAAGACACAACACACATATTGTACGTGTAGTGTGTTTATGGACAAAAACGAGTTTTCTGCTTGGACCGATATGGCAACGCCGCCGCCATCCTCCCTGACTCCCCTTATTTGCTTTTTAGAAAGAGGCAAAATGCCGCTGTGCGTCTATCGATGTTGTTGTTGTTGCTGTCTTTACGTAAGAAGGCCGTCGAACTCTACTCTGAGAGAGCAACATGCAAAAATTGAGAAATGAGAGCGAGGAAGAGAGTATGTGTGAGTGTTCATCTAATGATTACCGTTACAATTTGCATTGGCTGTCTAGTCGGACAGCGTCTCGCGACCCAGACTAGACGACCCAGCCCCAATCTTAAATTGGCAACATTTTTTTCTTTTTCATTTTTCACATGACCTTTTATCGACACCGACAAACGAGCGGGACGAGACGTTGTGCTTGATTTTGATTGTTTGTATGAATGTGAGCGGCGCTAAATAAGCTCGCAGCTTTGTTTATTGATTTTTGTGTAGTTGTAGTTGGTGTAAATTGAAGTTGCCACTAGGTTCTGTTTGAGTTGCGTGCGTTCATTTGTTCTTTCTAAGGTTCAATGTCCTACAAAACCAACAAGTGCAACAATTGCAACAAGAGAATTTTAAGAAAGGGACATAAGGAAAGGGTGTAGAATTCGTATTAATGATATTGAATCGGCAATGCTAACCAACGCTGTTTTTGCTATCGTTAGAAACTAATAACAATAAGTAAGTTGTTTATTGAATCAGCTACAAACTGCATTTAAATCAAAGTATTTTTCAAATAAGTTTAATAAGTAGCAATAGTAGTATATAGCAATCCGATAATATTACTATTACAAATCGCACACTTTAAAGCTTAACCTTACATAGAAAACATTGCGTCAGCTGCAGCACTTGGCATCGTTTTCATTGTGCCACATGACGTCAATTGTCTTGGTTTTTTATTTTGGAATGGTGTCGTCGACCCACTTCTAACAACATTCCAGTCCAGTACCAGGTTTGAGCAACCGGAAGCAAGCATTTGTAGAGCATATATGGTATAGAGAGTAGGTTGTGCTAGTCAATAGATGATCTAGGCGTTATTTGCGAATATCAATTGCAACTATCTGGCAACTCCATCATCGCATCATCCTTGGCGCGCGTTTCTTTTTTGGCGCGCACAACAACAAAATAAGATTAAAGAGACCGAAGATAGACCCGAACCGACTCGACCCATTGCAATGCCTCGAGGAATGTTGTTTACGTGCGCGCCTGCGCATCTACCAGATTTCCATGAATTCGCCAAAAACAATAAACTGCAGCAACATCAGAGAAGAGCTAGTCGTCGTTCAAGTCTGGACCTCATCCTGTTCGTTCCGTTTTGGCCTGCGCCTGCCTACCTGCTTGTGCTTGTGAGTTACCTCCACCCTCCGTCGCTTCTTGTTTGTGTGCTTTTTGCTCCACCAAACGATATGAAGGCGCTGGTGGCGGCGGTGTGTCAACATGTTGATCCTACTATAGCGTGCGAAACATTCTGGCAACACCAATACAAACAACAACAAGCAAGTAAAGCCTCTGCCGCATGTGTTTGTTGCGTAGTATTGTTGTTTTTGTTATTTATGTTATTTTTCAGAATTTTTGCCTTGTCTGTGTGTCACTAACACACTCGCGCAGCAAACAACGGCGGCGCGGCGTTGGCGTCGGCATCGGCGTCTGTCTGCTGCTACTGCTACATTGGTCTGGTCTGGTCTCTTATTCAAGCAGTCTGGCCACTCTCCGCTCTGCTCTCTTGCTCTTTTGCTTTACGCTTTCGTTTGCTACGTTTTGTGCAGTCCGCAGTTGTCTTTTACAGTGTTTGCGATGCGGTCGTGTTTTCTCTCTGATGCTGCCGTTGTCGGCGGCGTCGGCGTCATGCCAAGTGATTTTGTTATTTCTGTCGTAGTAGCTTAATTTGTTGGTAATCAATGAAAACTAAAATATAATACATACACACACTTTGAAATGCCGTGGAATTTTTCGTGATGTATATGTGTACACATATAACGCATATATACATAATTTACTGTGGTGGTGTTACTGCGTCTCTATCAATTGCTGAAAATGCTATTTTTAGGCCAGTATTAATTTAACAATACGACGTTTTTTAATATCAGAAGAGAGAGAGAGGGGAAGAAGTACCCCGTTGAAATATGTGATGAACATATGTATTATTATTTTTCATAATTTTTACTCGTTTTGCTTTTGCTCGCGCCCCATTCGCGCTTGGGCCAAATTCTTAGAATTCTTGACAACATTCCCGCGCGCACACACACACACACTTGTAGACACATACACACACATTGTGAGTTTCGAAAAGGAAAAAAAAATATGTACTCTCTCGACGACGAAGTGTAGACATAAACACACACAAGCGTATGCACTCGAACTCTCACGCACGCAAACCGATACTCTCTCACACACACACGGAGAGAGTGAGATATATATACATACATGTACGGCATCCAACACACCTCGAAAATTGGTTGTTGTCGGCACTAAGTGGAGACACTTGCTATCTCTTTTGCACTCACATCGCAAAACAAAAACTAGTAGGACTTGTTTTATGCGCTTTGTTTTTACGCAAAAAAAACCGGTAACATTTACGAAAGCCGAATGTGGTGTGTATGTTTGCTTGGATGCGACTATGTCTATGGTGTTGTTGTTGTCGGTGTCTCGTTGTAGAATTTCGCTTTAACCATAGTTTTCACACACTCAGCTCTTCTTACAGTTTTCTAAACACACACATGCACACACGCATATATATTCATGCATACATACACACACACAGACAAGCAACATACATAACGAGCAACGAACTCGTGCAGCAGCGACGCCCAAGAATGAAAGAGCACAAGGCAACATGAAAATTACAGCAATAAGAAACAACACAGCAGCATAAAAACACTGAAAGAGGGACAGAGAGAGCGCTACAGGGAGAGCGAAAGCTGACAGAGCGGTGCAGTAGCAGTTAAACGGCAACGACCCGAGCCGAGCCAGAAGCTGTCGCAGTCGCAGAAGAAGCAGCAGTATTATTAGCGGGTGTTTTTGTTGTCTCTCTCTCTCCCTCTCCCTTGCTCTTGCACGCAGTGCCAATTGTCATGTATGTATGCACATATACATATATATATATATATATGTTTTTGTTGTTTACTTAGTGTTGTTGTGTTTGTGTTTTTGTCTTGCACGTAAAGTAATTCGTACATTTTTACATTATTACCTTGCCAGCGTTGCCACCTGGCGTGACGAAAGCGATCATCGAACTTGTTTTGTCGTGTTGTTGTTGTTGTTGTTTCTGTTGTTGCCTGACTGATATTAGTGATAGGCCCAAAAAAAAAAAAAAAAAAAAAATGCGCTGCTGCTGTTGATCTTGACCTACGCTCTCGCGCAAGTTCAATCACAACGAACAATGGTTATTCAACTTTTATTTCTACTTCCTCCCTCCCCTGCTCATTGTCATCCGGCATAGCATTGCCCATTTAGATTTAATTTGTATAACGGAAATTTTAATAATACCGCCGCTTCTCTCGCTGCATACGAATCAGGGGAATAAAGTAGAATTGGTGATTTTCTTGTCCTGCTTTCTTACTTGCATTCGTTCTTCTGGTTGTTGTTTTGTTATTGTCATTTGTTAACACTATATTGTTAATGTATTTTTGTCTCCTTTGATTTATGTTCTATTTTGCTTTGTTATCACTAAAATTGGCGACAAATTGACGGGACGTGTTATGCTCTCACGATGTGTGGAGAGTGCAATGCGCGCGCCAAGTGACATACGCATACACAGAAGTATAAGAACAACGTATGTAAATTGTTTATTGTTGTTAAATGTCGGCGACAGCGTACAACGACCACTATTATCATATTTAATACAGTCCACTCTAGCTATAGCGAACGACATTTGTTTATAATGTTGTTTACTGTCTTTATAAAGTCTTTAGTTTTAATAATTTTGGGCATCTTCTGTGACGTCGTCTATATGTAAAGCTGTGTTGCTCGTAGCAACTATCGATAACTTATTAATAATCCTTATATTCACGGTTGACCTATTGTTTTTATACCTTTGTTTTACTGTAGTTAACATTCTGTTTGTGTGTGTGCGTGTGTAATTGTATTTCATTATCAGCTTTTTAGCGTACGAAAAGTTTAATTCATTTTGCGAATTTATATTTTTAAATGGCAACAAAAACACTTTCAAGGTTCCATTCAGAGATTTTTTTGTGTGCTATCAGCAGAAAATGCGGCGCGTCGGCGGCGTACATCATCATTAGCAACAATAACATCATCATCATCTGCCTGTGCTGCGTAGCGTAATTGCCATTAACATAATTAACATCAACATGTCGTTCTTGTCGGTCGCTGCTTCATTCTATTTGTTTTCTTTCTTTATATTTATTATTTATTTGTTATAAGAAAAAAATGCAAGATATACAAAAGGGAACCGGCGTGTTCAGTGGCCGTGAGAATCAAAGAAAAAAGAAGAGGGACAGAGTGAGTGATGCATAGGGAGGGAGAGAAAGAGAGAGATGTAGAGGGCGACTGAAAGAGAAAGAGAATTGTGTCATTCTTCAAAGTGGTTGTGAAATGTTTGCCTTTTTATGCCTATTCATATCACAGCCAGCTTTGAGGAGCGACGCGATGCTCAAGACGAAAAAGCTATAAAAGAGAAGAGATAAAAAAAGATTGAGAAACCAATATAAAACAAATAAAACTGCAAACTGCATTTGTTGTTGTTGTTGTTTACAGCCTCTATTCCATACCCCATCCCTCCCTCCATTATTCATTAAGCAAAATTAAATCATTATTCCCTGTGTAACCCCTTTACATTCTTCTCCCCAAAAAATGCATCTCTCTTCCCTCTTCCTTCATCAGATATTATTGGCACATTCATGCTGCGCTCACAAAGTGGTTGTGAAATGAATATTTAAAAGCTTTGCACGCATATCACAGCCAGCTTTGATGAGCTTAGCGTAATGTTACGTACATCAAACGATCGATACTCAGTCAATCAATCAAATCAAGCATCAATCCCTCTCCCAGCACACAAAGGGGATTATCCCGAATAATAAAAAAAAAAACCAATATAATATATATCAATAAATCAATGAAAATACTGTGGAACTTGAAGATTAATGGAGAAATAATTTAAAGAAAATACATTTTAAGCAGTTGGGATTTTTATTTAGTGCAAGTACAGTTTGTTTTTCCATCTATAAGTCATAACACAAAACTGACCTTGAGTTCTTTAGGCTCTGAATTGTATTTTTGAAGTACAATCATTCATTCGTCATCACCAAAGTGCTAATAGATGTGCAAGGAAGTACCACATAAAACGTCTATTCGCTGAGATTCCACAGTGCACATTCTTTTCGTATATAGAAATGTTGACAAAGAAAGTATTTATCTATATCCTGAGGCATCGGATGAAGCATGGATTTAAACTCAATAAAAGCTTGAGCTTGAAAAGGCATTTGCAATTTAGTTTTCAGATGGAGATGATGCTCCCTGGTCAGCCGATGCTCCAGAACCATTGTAGCTACGCCCTATATATGCACCCATAAAACCCAATCATAACAATAATAATAATAACATAAATATTGCGCCATCAAAAAACACATCAAATATATTTGATGTTGCTTATCTAAGCCTCATCAAGTGGTTGTGATATGGATACCCGACGCATATCACAGCCAGCTTTGATGAGCTAGGATAATCAACGGAAATCAACATGGAAACAAATATGAAAACAAAAACACGATCAATTGCAGTGAATTGGTGAATCAGAAATGTGAAGTAAAATTAATTACGATCAAATTTGAACTTAAATCGGATTATCTAAATTATCTCATGTCATTTATCTATTTATTTATCTTGTTTTTTCTAGAGAAAGATTGTTGATATTGCAGTATTTTATTTTAGCATATTTAGTTTGCATTTGAGAAGATGCGCATTTTATTCTAGTTTACTAATCCCTTTTTGTCTTCTTCGCAGATACGCCGTCTACGTTCCACAATACGTTCCACACACACAGATATAGATACAGAGACAGTGTATTCCAAAGAGCCTACTTGACGACGCCTCGCTGATTAAAACTGTTCTACTTTGTGATAGTATTATTGTTTTTCCGTGTTTTTAAAGTAGTTTTTTAAGAACAGAACCAAAAAAATTTTCAAACCAAAAAAGAACGAAACGAAACTGCAAACAAAATGCATTCCACAACAACAAGCACAACAACAACCGGCTGCAGGGTATTCGATAGATATAGAATGGGCATTATGCTGCTACTGCTGCTGGTGAGCTTCCTTGGCTGTCCGGTGATTATTGAGGCATGCTCCAGTCGAACGGTGCCCAAGCCACGTCCATCGATCTCATCCATGTCCTCCGGCACAGCGCTGCCTCCCACTCAGGCACCTCCGATTTCAACAACAACAACAATGCGTACGACAACAACCACAACAACTGCCAGGCCGAATATTACATTCCCCACATACAAGTGCCCGGAGAATTTTGATGCCTGGTATTGTCTCAATGATGCCCATTGCTTTGCTGTGAAGATTGCCGAGCAGCCTGTGTACAGCTGTGAATGCGCCATAGGATACATGGGCCAGAGATGCGAGTACAAGGAAATCGATGGCGCGTACCTGCCTAAGCGACCGCGTCCTATGTTGGAGAAGGCAAGCATTGCCAGTGGAGCCATGTGTGCTCTGGTGCTGATGCTCTTCGTCTGTCTCGCCTTCTATTTGCACTTTGAGCAACGTGCAGCGAAGAAAGCATATGAGTTGGAGCGTGAGTACCACGAGGATTACGACGGCGAGGAGGAAGAGGATCAGCAGGAGCAATGCGACTGTTGTCGCGCACAGTGTTGTGCTGGCGGGGAACAGCCGTTAGTTATGGAACAACGACGCAAGTTGCCCTATTATATGCGACTGGAGCATGCTCTCATGTCGTTCGCCATCAGGCGCAGCACCAAGCTGTAGAGATTTCTTATATACAAATTATATAGTACTATACATCTCTAATCCCCTTCCTTGTGCATGCTACGAATTTCAATTGTGCTTTAGTCTTCTCGTAGTCAAAGTCTCGTGTCTTACTGATCTAATGTCCTATTTACATGTTAAGTGTCGCCTTCGAGATTCGACGAGATATATATATTCAATCTCAGTCCGTGCTACTCGCCCTCTATTATGAATCGAATATGTATTTTTATACCTTATGCTAAAGCTAAAATATTTATTTTACATTTTAACTGACGACGATAATCACAGTCAAACCACACAACGAACGAAAAAGAAAAAAAACACGCCAAGTATTATTTATCGCACTAGATATTTACGGAATGTATTAAAGAATTTTTTTTAAAATACACATTGCACCTGCATACTATTTATGTAAAAGGTATACCCAAATTTATTGTTTTACTTTAGCTATTCATTGATATAGTAATGGGGAAATTGAGATTTATAACACCCCAAACAGACGATATCTTATCTGGGTGTCTCAGCAATTCACAATTTTTTTTTGTAAGTTGGGTCTGGGGGAGCTTCGCTTTAACTATGGCCTTGGAGACTACCTGGCTTGGAGTACGTTTTTTTTTAGCAGTGCTGCCAATTCAGTTTTTTTCTCGTCAAATTGCGTCGACCTGGCTGTGCTTGTGTCGGTATAAAAAATATAGCATACTTTTGGGCGCAAAATAAATTGAAATGCCTACATGATAAAATGAAATGGTCCTGAATAGATGTAACTTGCCTTGCTAATTTGGCGGGAAATTTCTACGCCTTTGCCGCTTTTACTTCGGTCTATGTGAGAAATATGTAGGGTATAACAAATATAGATTTCCCACTTTAGACTGGTTTCCTGTCTGTCACGCTCTGGAAGTTTAATAAAAACTAGATTTGCCGTGAAAAATATGAGTTGCTAACACGTCCTACACGAAGGAGCCCAAGCAGTAGTAAAAGGATGAACCTAGAATTAAATCCACAAACTGCAGGCTAGGACCAATCTTGTCATCAAGATATTATGCAAATCAGTACAACATGAGACACAGTTAAATAAACATCGCATAAGGTCCTAAATTGACAGAATTGGATAATCCTAACAGCTTTTCTGGATGTATAATTATAACTAGAAGTTGCCATAGGCCTGTGCCCAGTGCCTAGGCATGAGCACATATACATACTTCCTTTATAAATAGGAGTAAACGGTTAACTGTTAACAGTTAACGGTTAACACTTCAATGAATTTGCACATTTTATCAAGATAATAAAGAAATAATCGTAAGTGCTATACACTTTAAATATTTATTAGCAAATAGTTTACTGTATGTATGTACGAGTATATTTGCGATTATATTAAGTAAGAAGTTCTTGCTGATAAATAATGCAAGAGCCCAAGCAGAAATGTCTAATACATGTTCCTTGATTAGTAAACTTTAATCGCAATGATGAATGGTCAATGAATTGCAGTTTGTACAAAGAGGGAATTAATAAACGTTGCTTTACAATATAAAGATAATTATTTTAATTGTTTATTTATAAATTTATTATAGGGTAAAGTTTTTCTAAGAATGTTCTGCTTGTTTTTATAATATTTAACTGGCTGGACGTTTGTTTGTATATACATAAAAAAGCTATACACATTTCGATCACTTTATCTTTAGAACATATCATTAACTGTAGAATCTATAATGACCTTTACAGTACTCGTCTTACTGTCCTATAAATCTAACTGACAAAGTAAGTACACAACGCATTACAAGTTGAACGTGTCCAGTGCTTATCTATAAGTTCAATAACATTCTATGGGAATTACTCTAGTTGCAATTGTAAACGGGGGAAATTCCGGTTGTTCTGGCTGGTCGAGTTGAGTTGTATAGTATTTGGGATTTTCAGATTGTAAAAATACAGGATTGCTATGAGTACAACAGTCCTCCGATAAGATAAGTTAACTGATTGACTCATCTATAATTAATAGGGGGGGAGTTCAAAGTTAGCACTGCCTTGATATGGCCTTAACTTTATGATATAACGCCTTAAGTGGACCGTAGCTGGTCAGCACCAGCGATAGCAGCGTCAGAACCTTCATCAAGATCTGAAAGTCTGTCTCGCTGCGACTCTTGAAATAGCCCGTCTGGTAACCGTAGTATTGCGTGACCAGGGCAATGACAAAGCAGGCGAATCCCAAGAAGTTATGGAATGTCTTATTCAGTAGCGGTGTTATCACTCTCTTTACCCGCGCCGAGCAGAGAGCCGCCAAGCCGGAGCTCATTGCCAAAAGGCAGAGAATGAAGGCAGTAATGCCTGAGGGAATGAAAGAAAACCAGATTATTAACCAGGTGCTCAGGCTAATTTTAGCTTTGCTGCTACTGCTGACTCACCCAGTCTGCCGTGTGTAGACTGCAGCAAGAAACCTTTCTGGATCATCTTGATCAATGCCCCAGCAGCGCCGCATGTGCCCCCAAGAGTGAGTACTATCCAGTGTATTGTGGTCTTCGTACTGCGTTTGTAACTGTTGGTCAGTACATTGCCGCCATAGTGGACCATAACGCCCTCTGCCATGAAAAAGGAGAACTAGACCAAGACAGATTATATATGAGATTTCTGATTATATATTCATTCCGATCAGAGACTTACGCCAATGGTAACCAGCCAAGCGTGCAATCCGGTGCCCGCTAGGCCCGTCCGCAGCGTTATATATGACATGTAGATGGTAATGAAACCAATGCACATCTGATTTAGAACATTCAGAAAGTATTCCAGTCGTTCCAGCGGCTCTTGGGAGTCCCCGTGCAGCTTATTGTGCGACATTCTCGTGTACCGATTCGGACTTGGAGATTCGTTGATCAAAACAAATGAGGGCAAGCGTTGGGCACGTGCGATTGAGGAGGTACTGGGTGTGGTAGTGGCACTTGTTGTGGAGCTCGTTGTGCTGCCGTAGTCGACGACTGGCTGCTTACTACTGATCACTACCTGGAGATGTTCCGTCATTGTGGCCGAATTCGTCGTCGGAATTCACTCGTCAAATTGTTCCCTCGTTATCAGCTCGAGAAAATAATGTTTTTTTCGTGTCAAATATATTAGTTGCATGAACAACAACAACAACAGCAGGGTGAGGCGAGTTTGGCGACTGATAATTGCGTATACTAACTACAAGTATACAATACTGTACTACAAATTGGCCTATCTTGAAAGCAAATGCCGGTTTATGGCTTAAGCGCGACAGAAATACTCATTGACTTGCTCGGCTGTTGCGAATTATTCAACTAATCAAATCATTGTTCATTTACCAGTGATAAATCGCAAATAGTAAGTGAGTACATACATACTACAATATATAGATGATAAAGCAAAATCGCATGCAAGGCACAAGCCACAAGAACCATAAAAACCATAATTCAGTTTCATATTTATGGCACCCAATATCAATTTCCTCTGGGGAAGCTGTTCAAATACTTGGTACCAACAACAATGCCACTAACATATGTACATATGTAAATAAGTATGTACATCTGTACACAAACAACTTTTGAATTAAAACCGCAGGCGTTCTCTTTTGACAAGTTCGTCGTTGCATTTGCTTTATCGCATGTTTATATTATATATATATGTTTATATTGCTAAGAAAAATTAAACAACAAATTTTAGATGATTTATGGTGATTCATTTGTAATATTAACTGCCTTATACATATATACAAAATAGATTTAAATTAAAAAATGCATTTTACAAGTGTACAATTTAGCTTGTAAATGTACAATTTTGGTTAAATATGTACCATTTTGGAATAATGCATTCCAGTATGTACCGCCAATTTAAAAAGTAATAGTTTTGTACAAGTGCAACTGTCAATACACAGCTTTATCGGCATTCTATCGATGTAGCGCTTGGAATTACGAACACTTACTAAGTTGAGGCGTTTAATTTAAACAATTGTTATTTTTATCTTAAAGTTATTATTATTAACATTGATTTTTGTACGCGACCATAATAACTAAATTCACAAATAAATTTTTTAGATATGTTCAGTGCCATTTTCTGCTTTGGAAACTTATTCAAATAATTAAATAACTGTTTATTCGTTACACTTTGCGATAGCAATTCATCGGCTTTTAATCAATGTGCATTACCCGTGATCAACACTGGTTTTCAAAATATAATGCACTAGGTTGCATTTAGGTTATTCATTAAATTTTTTTTTTTTGATTTAAATTGCTATGACTTGGAATAAACTTTAAGCAAATAAGAACTAAAATCACATAACACTTGCACTAACTTGCGAAGGCCTTAAATTTCTGATATAAGGACTTGAAGGGGGCAATGCAAGTAAGCACCATTGCAATCATTGTAAACACTTGCATGAGGACAACAAAATCCTGTCCCTGTCCACGAAATATTCCAGTTTGCGTATAACCATAAAACTGTGCCAGCATCGCGGTTACAAATGTGCCAAGGCTGAGGATAACGTGGAACGTTTTGTTGCTCAATGGTGACACGCACTTGGACATGAAGCGGGATAGGGCCGCGGTTAAACCACTTAAGAGTGAAATGAGGCACAGTATGAAGGCCGCGAATCCCAGCCTCGAGTGGGTGGTCACATTAATTAGCCAATCGTCGCGTATTAGCTGAACCAGACAACCGGCCACACCCATTCCGCCGCCAATTATTTCGAGCACCACATGAATGGCGGTTTTCTGCTTCCGACTGTAGCGCAGGGTCAGCCAGTTGCCGTCGTAGAAGCACATCATGCCCTCGGCCATAACGAACACAAAACCGAAGGATGCCAGCCAGACGTGCAGGCGTATGCCGGACAATCCTACGCGCAGGCAATTCCAGCAGATCCAAATGGTTATAAAACCTATGCAGAATTGGTTGAGGGCATTCAAACCGGCCTCAATGTGCTGCAGGACAGTGGTCGATTTTCCCTTTTCCGTTGTCATTTTGGGAAATTTTTTAATCACTTTTCAATTAGGAGAATTCTTTTTTTTTTTAGGAAATTGGCTTTCTTATTTATAACGTGTATCCTTGCTACACCTTATGTCCTTATCACTGAATGTTTTATTTATTTCACTGACTGTTCTATCGGAAGTTGTACTTCTCCAACGCATGAGGAACAGACAACTACTAATTTGAGCTGACTTTATATGCACAGGGTCACGTTTGTAATGACTAGTATTACCCATGGAAATGTATATATGTAGATAGGTGTAGCTTCGTCTGCACGGCTATCAGTAACGCTATGCTTTGTCAAATAATGCACACAAGTTAAAAGGATTAAACTGCAGTGAATTTTCAAATTAACGAACACCATACTTTAGTTTTCTTCGCAAAATATCTATACAGAATTGAGACAATTAAAAACTTAAGGTTAACTCCCTAGTCGACTGAATATTTACTAAATAATAGATTGATTATAATTTATACCAAAAAATACTATCTATAATAAATAATATGTATACTATTCTGCAAATTTAAATTGATAAAAAATTCAATTACCATTATACATTAATTTAAAAATGTATTATTTAAACCATTCAATCTTCAGGATTTTTATTAATGTGGCTAAGAACTTCACCTTATTTTAGACATAAACTTGAAATTTATTAAATTTCTAATCTTGATTCAATTTTACCAGTTAATTTAAACGGGTATTACCTGTACACAATGAATCGCCAAAACGTTTTCAGACGAAAATTGTTATCGCAGACGATTATAAACGTTTTCAAACCCTGGAAAATCAAATTTAACAAATCGATTTCAGATTTATCATCAATTGCAGCAGCTCTCAAGTTGTAAAATTTCAGATTGTATGTATAGAATATATGACATACAAGAGATTGTATGACATAATTATTGTGTGTGATCCAACGCACGTTGACCACCGTGACAAAGGGTAAATTTTGTAAATGCAGGTTTATATAATATATTATTTTTAGACCGTTATACATTTTATAAACGCATGTTATATATATGACTCGGTAAATTTGACCAAATCGACATTAATTGGGCATTTATAAGTGTAGTACTTATTTGGCTGAATTAGTCAAATATATTGATAACCAAATATTTATTTTTGGATCACGTATATGTCTGTATGTTTGTGTGATTTTGAGTCGTTATCTTTATAAAAAATCGCACGTACTGTGATAATTTATAGACCCGACATCGCCAATATATATGTTTGCATGTAAGTACATATATATAATTAAATGTGTAGTACTATATGCATTATGATAAGAGTGGATAGAGTGTGTATTTTATATTAAGTATTTCCACTCATCATTCTCCTCTGGTCAATGAAAACTTTTTCTTTCTGTTGTTTCTTTTTTAGTTTTCGGAAAGGTATTGCACACGTATAAGACAGTCAGTACGTGATGGGATTAAATGTCTTTCGTAGCCATTGACGTTTGTAAGTAATGTGTACTAGGGTATAAAGAGCAGATATTGATATTGATTGATGTGCATGTACATATTAACTACATAGATATACATATACATAACTACATAGATATACATATACAATACAATATCAGGGTGATAGTCATTTAAATTTGTAATATACAATACTATATCAATACAATATACAATATAATCATAATTATTTTATTACTATTAATAATTTGATTGGAGAGAACGTATAATCAATCTGGCTGGCTCCTTGTAATTACTCTGTCTTGATTTTTGAAAAAACGTTACCAATTCATTACCCAACACTGAATACTAGACAAAGAATGTTTAACAACACACTACATATTGCGTTCTCTCTCACACCCGCTCTTAAAAAAAAATCTTACAAAACTATAGAAATACACACAATATTATATTATAATCACAACAGTTTATTTTTATTCAATTCGAGTATAGAGTATATTACAAATTTAAGACTTGAAGCTCTGCCTAGCAGTTGCCAAGCTGGCAGATATCGGCCAACTTCGACTCGATCTCATAGTATTCGGTCGCCTTCTTGTTCGTGTCATAGTAATCGTAGAGGACAATGGGAGCGGGTTTCTGATTGGCGACAGCATGCGTCCTCAATGCTTCGATTGGCAGGCACTTGCTATCGCCCTTGGTCAGACTCTCGAAGTAGATGACCACAACGGTGTCATCGTTTTTGGTTTCGACCAGCTGCAAAGACGCGAGAGAGAGAAAGTTAGACTCCAAAAAGGTATAATCAGTAAGTTGCATCGTATTTACCCTGACTCCTTCAATTTCCTGAATGTCTTTGAAGCTCTCCTCATCGGCGGTGTAGCCAGAAGGCAGTGACACCTCCAGAATGGCCATGTTGGATGCCTTTGCTTTGCCTTCCTCAACGTACTCCACGCAAACGGCGAGCACAAGCTTAGCGGCCAGTGCTGACTTCTCAATCTTTATGGTAAAGCTGGGCTTGGGATCCTTTTCGACAATGTTGTACTGGTAGCTAATCTGCACAAGCGCTGCTCCAGTGCCCTTGGCTTCGTAGGAGAGCGACTTGGTGCCCTGAGGGAACTCTACAGTCTGAAGCAACAGATCGTTGTCCTCGTTCACGCTTAGCTTTTCAGTCTTCTCGCGCGATCCCTTGTTGGAGATGCTTACATCCCACTTGGCCGCCTCGTAGCCAGACTTCTTAGCAAACTGAATGAGTGCCTGAAGACCGGATACGGTGTCCTGGGTGGAGGCAAATCCTCCGAAGCTATTACGTTGTGCAACCAACCAACGTATCGAGTTGAGCACGCTCTGAGGTGTTTCCTGATCAGTTTCCAGCAGGCTGAGCAGTGCGTACGATGTGATCTCGATGTCATGACTCCAGATCCAACACCACCAGCGACCACATTTGCCTGCACGCAGCTTGTCTATATCATCGCTCCACCATGTGCGATCATCCTCGGTCTTCGCGAGTGCCTTCAGTTCTGCGACATGTTTAGCGGCATCTGCAGCATTTGCCTTCTGGAGGGCGTAGGTTGCAATGGCCCGTGGCAACAATTCGTCGGATTCCTTTTCATTGTTGTTGGCACTCAGATAGGCCACCGCCTTATCGATCACTGCCTGATTGGGTGTCTTCTGCTCAAGCAGTGCAAGCACCGCATTTGCTGTCAGCGTCAAACCAGAGCGGGTCGAGCCATAGAAGTACTCGCCGGATTCAATGAAGCTGCCATTTTCCGCCTGACGGGTAAGTAGAAACTGGTATCCTTCGGCCAGTTGCTTCTCGTTTACCTCAATAAGATCGCTGATCTGGCTAAAGGTGCGCAGCACGTAAGATGTCAGCCAGGTGGAGCCATTGCGTTCCGGATCCTCTTCGCGCCACTTGCCAGGTCCGAATGAGCTGTAGCTGCCGTCGTCGTGGCGATAGCTGAACATGTGCTGGTAACCCTGCTCGAGGTTGCGCTTGATGCGATGCTCCAGCTCGGGCGTGAGCTTTTTGATGCTCTTCAGGTAATCGTAGACAAGGTAGTTTGGCACCAGTTTGGACATGGTCTGTTCACCGCAGCCGCTGGGCAAGTAAAGTAGGCGTTCCAGATTCTTGATAACCGGTCCCAATAGATCACCGACCAAGCCAAATTCCACGTGCTGCGAGTCGGGAACAATGTCCTCGGGTAGTTCCAGTTCGAAGGTGTCCTTGTGCTCGGCCACATCCTTCAGATTAACGAAGAATGCGCGGTTCCTGTATTCGGTTACGCCCTCGGGCACCACCTTCAGTGTCTTGTGCACAGCATCGCCGGCAATTGGCGATATGGCCGTAAACTTGAGCAGGATATTGCCAATGATCTTAGGGCGAATGAGGAAAGAGGCGCCTGAAGCAGAGTTGGCACCGACACGAATCTTCTGGCTACGCTTCTGATCGGCAAGCACCTCATTAGATACATCTACAAACTCGTACTCATTGTCCTCATTGTCCAACGAAACCTCCACATCGAGTTGCTTGGGCAAATAGTTAAATACGAGGGCGGGTACAGCGATAACCTCGCCACGTTTCACGGAATATGGCAGACGGATCGACACAAAGAAGGGCTGGAAGGTCTTAATCTTCAGTTGCTCATCGGTTACGGCTAGACCTTTCTCCGGATTCAGAGCGAAGGCTGTGAGCACCCAACTGGTAATGGTGTCCGGAATTTTCTTCACAAATTCGTAAATCTCAGAAGACGTGTCCTCAATGTCATCGAATAGCCAAGTCTCAACAAAGTTCTTGCGTACCACAGGTGCGGGAGGTGACGCGGGGGCTGCTTCAAAGGTGGCTCCCATCTTATTATCACTTTCACTCATTCCAGCTGCTCCAAATGCTACTGTTGTCGAGTCATATTGAGCGACGGCCGTCTTGCGGTGAACGGCACCACCAGAAAACGCTTCTGTAGAAGAAAATCGTAAAGAAAATATTTAATTAATATAAAAATATTTTGCAAGGTGCTCATTACTTTACGCTACTTAATATAGTTGCATTTTTCAAGCAAGAGTAAAAGAACTATTTTCCCATTGGCTTCTCTCTACAGCTTTTCACTAAAGGAACAACATTCATGTATTTTCGGTAATTGACATGTGCATAGAAAAGAAGAGTCGAGAAACAGCACGCGCTACGCACTCGCATCGTTTGTCCTTTTCTTTTCTGCGCAGTAATGTAGCTATGACGTCATCGACAACTTGTTTGATGGTCGAAGAGTTAAAATAGTTTATTTACTAACTACCGTGTTTATTATCCGATCGGATTGCAATTTGGAGGATAGGTGCAAATAGTATTTATCTATATGTGTGCTGAAGCAGAACGTTAAGACATGAGTACTTCGAATGTACAATAAATAGAAAATGGTCGGTTTTCAAAAGCGTTTGGTATACAGGAAGCTTCATGCTAAATTTGGTGTCCCTAGCTTTTGCAATAGCTGAGATAGGCGCGATCATCCAGACAGACGGACATGGGTCAATCGTCTCGGCTAGTGATCCTGAACAAGAATCAATATACTTTATGGGGTCTCCGACGCCTCCTTCTGCCTGTTACATACATTTGCACAAAGTTAGTATATCCCTTACTGACCATTTTCAATGTTCGAACGGTATAAAAAGGGGAGAAAAGCTAAAAACCAAGAAGGGAAAAGTAGGAACCTGCTGTGTAGGTTCAGATCTAGCCACTTGATGTGATTCGAATGCTTTTCCGCCTCTACCAATGATTTGGCTACCCTGAGTAATCCCTGAACACCCTTTTCACCCCGTACATCTTACTTAGTTTCAGCTTACGTGGATAATAGACAGGAGCAGTGCGATTGTAGTAGAAGTTAGCATTAGTCATGGTCACGACGCCACTGCGTTCTCCGGGGAAGTACGAGTAGCCGCCTTGCCAGGGTGTGTGTGTGTCGTACCGTCCCAGGCGCCAATTGAACGAGTTCTTATCCAGATCATTGTTGGCACCCAGCAACAGAACACTCTGATCAACTGCAGTGAGGGCAACAAAGGAGTGGGGTGCTGTTTTGATCTGTAGCTTAACATTCTCTCCTGGTTTGACTTCTTCGGGTGCTGTGATAGCCAGCTGGTTCTGTAGCTCCACATCGACATGGAAGGTGTCCTCAGCGTAACGGAACTCGCCAGTCTCATCTACATAGTAGGCATAGATGCGACCATGAGGGGCAGTGAGGAACGTTGGCGTCAGAGTGATGTTGTACTCTTTCTGGGGTTCACTGAGCTCCACGCGCTCCGTGTGCTGCAGGTTACCGCGTCCGATGATGTTATACACAAAGTAGGAGAGTGGACGACTGGAGTTTAATGTGACTTTGTACTCCTCTCCGATCTTGAGACTGTAATACGATCGTAATTATTCTTTACCTCCAAGAGTAAAATTTTGCTTTACAAACCTCCACTTGTCCTTGGGCCGCTGCACGTTCAACTTGAACCATTCCTTCTCCTTTTCCTCTTCAGGAGTGTCGATCTTCTTGGGTTCCCTGTATGGGTAGGTGGTGAATAGATCGCGCTTCTCGTCCTCGTACTCGAGCTCTATGTTATAGTAACGCGTAAAATTCTCGATCTCTGGCAGATCGGGCAGGGTGATCTTGAATACGGCCAGGCTGGACTCATTGAGATGACTCTCGAAGGTCAGCTCCTTCTTTTCAATCTTGGGCAGCTCCGACTCATCGCCGTAATGAGAATGGCGAATACCCTCAGTGAATTTAACCTGCGATGGAATGGAAAATTTGTTGATTATTGAAAATTCTCACTTATGCTGTATCTCTCGCTCTTACCTTGACAGGGGTCTTGGTGTCCTTAAGAACTGTGCCATCGACGAGTGTGATTTTAAAGATAATTTCGTTCTCTTTATCGGCGAAAAAGGAATAACACTTGCTGTAATCGGTACAGCTCATCTCGTAGCGATAAGGATACAGTTGGACGCCATCTGTCGCGTTGAGCTGTACACCAGTGAACTCCTCCTCGACTGTAGCTAGTATCTGGGCGTACCACGAGGAAGTCTTGTGGGGCAGGAAATTGGCGAATTCTGCCACATTGAGGTCAATCTTTGCTTTGCCATTGACCATGTCCGCAGTCCGGATCATGGCATGTCCCGGCGTGTCTGTACGCACTGTCTTGCCATCCACATTGCTCCAGGATGACGACTCGTCTGTGTGTAGATTGAGCACAACTTTTCCATTGACAGGTTTGCCGTAAGTGTAGCTGGGGGATCACTTAAGATTAGTAACAATCGCTCATTCCCTAATCGAATTCACTCACTTTGCCTTGATCACAACCTGCATGTCACCATCCCGGACAGAAACATGTTTTGTGGAGTCCATCTGTATGGAGTATTTGGGCAACACGTACTTCTCCACGTCGAAGTAGACACGCTCATCCGAGAAGCGTTCTCCGTTCTGAGCAGTGAGAGTCCACGAGCCAAGATTTGCAAACTCGGATAGCACAAACTTGCCAGTGTAGACTCCGGTGCGTGTCTCGAGGTGCTTCAACTCCTTGATGCGATTACTCTTTGGGTCCTCGAAGTAGACAACAACCTCATCTTCAGGGGTGGAGGGCTTGAGGTTCTCATCCAGAAAGATGACACGATAATTGATTGTATCGCCGGGCTTGTACTTGCCCTTGTCTGTTTGGATTTTCACATAGGTCTTAAACTCTGCCCAGGTAAGCGCGGTGGAGTTTTTGAACTCCAGCCCCGACACACCCTCAGCCGTAAGGTTATAGTCTCCCGACTTCAGTGGTGGCAAATTGAATGTGATCTGTTTGACCTCATCCGCTTTTGGCAGCTCCACAACCTGACTCTCATTATATGAGGGTCCTGTGATGCCGATCTTCAGCGTGACGGGCTCCTTGGTGTGGTGCACTGCGACAGACACATCATAGTCGCGGTGCGAGTGAATGGTTCCAGGTGCAACGATGGTGTATTGACTGTGGAGAAAGTAATAGAATAACATTAAAAACTATCCACAATTGCACGAAGAAATGATTAATAAATATAAATGTAAATGTTTCTCATATATGTATCTACATTTTAATTTTCTATAACTTTTACTTATTCTTGGGTTCCTCTAATAGAAGTAATGTTTGCTGTCTAAAGTATTTAAAAAACGTATTTGATATAGAATACTCAAACCAATATAGCTTAAACTTAGATTCAACTCAATTTTCTTGCAGTGTATTCATAATCAGCAAAGGTTGCCTAATGTCCAAAGACTAGGTCAGCCCCAATGTTGTTTTGGCTTTTATTTTTGTTTTTATTTCTTATTTTCGTCTTTATGCTGGGTATTTCCCAGTTCAAAGAAAGAGGAGATAGGTACAGTTGGCCAATCTACACACACACACACATACACCCATCGTGCTTATTTCATGATCATTGTGTTCTTTCTTTCTCGCTGTGCTTTATCAATTCTATTTTATTCCGAATTATTCTGTTTCCAAGTAGAAATCGTCAAATGTTTATATTTGGTTACACCCTACGTGGTATCAGGAATGATCCCAGATCCTATTCGTTGTTGTATCATGGACCCACTTGACCGGCGATAATGCTCAAGTATTTTTTGAGATAGTTCTATGGAACATTATGGTATACAAATCGCTTTAAAAATAAACCAAAGGTATTTGCAAGCCGAGTATCAACCAGTTCATCATATTCATCTCCTTTTTGAAAAAGTTGTTAATTTGCACTTGATTAACGGTATATTATATTCTTGGAACCAGATCTTGAGATCAGATTCAGCCCCGTGGGTCGGTTATGTAACATGAGGTGAATTGCAAATGAGGTATGGTATATAATTAAATATATTTTGCTCGAGCGATACACACGACACACAAGGTTGATCGGGGGATTGGCTAAATTTTAATTTTTTCCCAGTTTTGATATTTTTTTGTATATATTGTGCGGGTTTTTGGGTAATAATCTTCATTGTTTATTTCACCTTTAATTAATATGTAATATTTATCACGAGGCAATCTTGATAGATTAATGTGTGGCTAATTGTCATTGACAATGAAAAATAATATTCAGAAAAGTAAACTTGTTTTCAAGTACTGTGCACAAAAATAAACCCATAATATGCAAATTTATACTATACAAAGTGTGGAGTGAATCCATAAAGCTAAAGCACTCAAAAAGCAATAAAGGTATAACAGAAATAACCAACTGGGGTTTTTCTTTATGCCTTTTAAAATCGGTTTAGCTTACACAAGAAATAAAGGAACTGTTAAATGACAGAACAAATGAATTACTCATCACGTGTGAAATACAGTTAAGCCTCGCTGTTAGGAACAGCGGATTCGTCTGGTTCCAAAGGGAAGAGAATTGTCGGTCAAATATTTGATAGCGTATAGTTCCTGTTATTATAGTCAGTAATTTGCATATATAGCCTGTTATTAGTCGAACTATGATTTCCATTAGGCAAATTGAGTTGTGTTGGAAAAATTACCTTTAAACTAATACTAGAAATTATTTGATAAAGATCGCATTAGTTTGCCTTGATAATTGCAGCAAATACATAACAAACTCCGGATTTTACACCAAAACTAAAAGGTATTTGTGGAGTTATAGTTACAGGAGTAGAGTATGGAGTATGGGGACAGACAAACAGACAAGCAGTATATGTATGGTATGTGTTCCGATTTGCACTTACCCCTCTTTGGCTTCGGCTTTGACTGGTTCTGCCATTTGGAGAAGACCCAACGCGGCACAAGCGATGACAGCAAAAGCGCCTACACGACGCATTTTATAGTTGGTTCGTTGTTTTACGTTAGAAAATTAGACAAATATATATACAATAATTAATATATATGCAGGTTGTATGCCTATTTATCGACTAAGGTTACACTACAGCCCAGTTTTGAGCTTAGAGACTATTTGAATGATTTCAAAAAGGCTGCGAGATGGCACAACCGAGCGGGCTCTGTGCTGAGCAGCGACTGGTTGGGCAGCTCTCATACTGGATTAGTTATATATGTCTCTTCATGTGTGAGTGAGTATTTGTGCATGTGTGTGCGAGTGTCCATTTGTTTATCTGTATGCGTTAAGCATCAACAAATCTGGCATTGTTGCTGGCTACGATGAGACAGTCTCATACACACTCTATACACACACAAAGTGAACAAGCAACCAAACAAAAATATAAAAAAAAAACATAAAAATTAACATAAAAAATAAACTCTGATAATTGATAATTACAATAAATGCGATTCCAGATTTTATTTTGTAAAATTAAGAAAGAAAAATAAAATTGATATGACGATATGACAAAGTGCCGGCTGCGTCGATCGGCAAATGTATTTGCAACTAGTTATTAATCATCTTAAGTTGCAGCCACAGGTGCCAAATATAGTACGTATGCGCATCCATTGATTACACTTTGCACATATTGTAGGTATAATGGTATATACATATGTACCTACATATATATATATATATTATGTCGCTGTATGGCGATAACACTCTAATCTATATGTTAAATTAGGTAAAGGGACTTTTCTTATACTTCTAAAATAATATTTACATATTCAAGTTTGTATTTATGTACATATGTGTATGTAGGTGGGTACACATTTTAGGTACATATGAAATGCACTTTCTATGTTTACATCTGGTTATTCATCCCGAAATTCTTTACTTATTAACAGACAAACGCAGTAGGTAAGTTTTCATTTAGTAATGAAATCATTTTGAATATAAAGAATATCCCCATATTTTGATTTTTATCATTTCTTTTTGATTGTCCGTTTGGTTTTTGTTTACGAATTATGGTTTGCTTGTTTCATACGAATTATACAATTTTTTTTTCAAAACAATTTTTAATTCTTGGAATGAAAATTTAAAATATTTCTACAGTTAATTATCTTGGATTTAAAATATACTACAAAAAATTACTGTGAAATTGTACACTTGTTGGGAGTATAGGTTAATTGTCAGACCCATAAGCATTGGAATGTTTTCAAATATGAAAGTGTTAACGTAAATAATGAACTACTCATATAATGGGAGTTAACTGCTGACAGACACTTTGACAATTTCATTTCTATTTTTCTTGCATTTCACAAGTATTGCAAATACAAAGAACCTGAAAATGGTTTCATTTGCCACATGCAAACATATAGACTATATAGTCTCTGTATATTATTTACAAATATCTGATTTTCTCTTTGTTGGAAAGGGTGTGCTAGATCTAGATAACGTATAGACACGCATGTCTATGAACAACATGAGTCAAACGCGATAATGTCATCTGTATAAAAAACGACATTTTATTTCCTATTTGTTAATTTTATGTCATAGATTCCTGAGTTGCGGGTTTGTCCCCATATTTAAACTGCTAATTTTAATTTTTCTAGTTCGTTTTTGGAACTCTTTACTAATTGTCGAATGTTTAGCGTGAATTTAAGATTTTTTTTGATTTGTTTATAGGTTCTGTGATGTCACATTCGTCACGTACACAAATGCACATTACCATGCATTGGGAAAGAGTAACAATTAGTATGATTGACGTACTTTCGTGTTGATTCGGGGGAATTCCTGGGTCGATTTTCCCAGAACGATTTGTTTAAATATTTTTTTTTTTCGGTTTAGTTAATTTAATTGTTTTTGCAAATATTTGAGTTGATGTTGTTGCAGTTTAATTTTCTCTCTGAATTTCACGCTGAATGTTTTTAGAGTTCTCACTACACTTTTTGATCACAAATAAACAACGGAACCGGCAGTCTATATGAAAGACAGCTGGTTACTGAAATTTTTTCTCCAAGTTCTCTCTGTTTATTGTGGTTCGCGTGCGCTAGCTGAGTGCGCTCGTCTCTCTTTATCTCAGCTGACGTCACTCTTTGGAGAGTTTTGTGTATGAGTAAACAACTATAATATGTGCAGACTGTGTCTTTTTCAGCTATGGTGCCATTTCGCATTGCCACGAAAGAGGCCTTTGCGTTGCTTTTACTGGCTGTGTAAATCCCCTTTGTGTTGATGAATATATCAATTAGGGTGTATCAACAAGTCGGGTGAGCACACATGCACAGAGGATTGATAAGGTGTTTGCTTCGGTATGGTAACAGTCCTCTGCCAAATATAAACAAAATAAGCCGACTTACTTCAAAGCGTCAACAATTAAATACTCTTTCCAATCTATGTCATCATTAAAATATAAATCGATTTTATGAGGCTCTTAAACAATAATTAATTATTTACTTATAGAATATTAATTAAGCAATTTTATACGCGAAAATAAAACCTGTACATTACTTTGTACCCGTACTGTAACGAATTTAAGTTTGTGTTCGATATATCACAAATTTTATCGATGAATCGATCAAGTCAGCCAGCGGAGCACATTTGTGTTGCTATTGCGATCACTTGCAAAATCAATAATAAACTTTTAATGAGATTAATAATTCATAAACAGACAAACTAATTATACATTAAATTAATTAATGTTTACCGATCTAGCGCAATGTAATAGTCGGTAAAGCCGCACACTAGTTTCTTCTTTCTTTCATCGCTTGTTTGCTCATTTATCGGTCATTTGCTTTTGACTAGAATTTCGTAACAATTGCATGCGATAGTGCGTGATTCATGGCGGTATAATTAGAGTGGACCGAAATTATCGTGCGAAAAAGTCCCGAGGGGGTTTAAACAAACCGGTTCGCAATTTGCCAAAAATGAAAAGTTAATAACAAAGAATGTTGTGCGCTTGTTTTTTTATATCTTTGTGTGCGTGTGAGTCCGTGTAAGTTGTATCCGCATAATGCCAAACAGTGCCACCTGTGACCGCTGCCGCCTTTTACTCCACCAAGGTAAAGCACGTGAAAGAGTCGCGCTGAGTCACGCTCCAGTTGCTTTGAAAGTGATTTTTTCCAATTCCGATTTTTGCAAAACGAGAATTCTCCCAAAGATTATGTCGTAACAGCTCTGTTGTCTCGCTTTCGTGTATCAATCGTTTTGTGGCACTCGAGGCGAGCGGTTCAGTTCGACTTTTACGACGGCAGCAACTTATCTACATAACGTGCGTCGCGCACGTCGCAGATAAAAGGTTCTACGGGTAAAACCAAAGACAACTAGAGTACAATATAAGCAACAACATCGAAAGATCTAAGATCAAAATGGAAACGAGCAATTTACAAGGTTGCAGTTCGGAGGGATTACATGATGTCTGCGAGAGCACAGATCTTCTGGATCATTTGGCAATAGCGTTAAAGGAAGCAGGGGTAAATACCAGTGATCCTCTGGCCTCTGCTGCATTAAATGTCTCCTCGGCGGGCTTCTACTTTGGCTTCTGTGCCCTCATATCGCATATACTGCTGGCAGGAATTACAGCAGCCGTGGTGCACAAGTGTGTGTCCCTGAAAATGGTGCACACTGCGGGACATGCCTTCTACTGCACAGTGGGTGTAAGTTCCCTGCATTCCTAGCAAAATTCCGACTCAATCTCAATTAAGAATCCTTCTTTTGTAGTTTGTATTCCTGCTTGGCGAGGCACTGCTGGTACGGAATAGCAGTATCCTGGAATTGTGGTTTAATCTGCAACTTCTTCAATCTTCCCTCGTCTTGTTAGCATTTTTCGTTGGAGTTGGCGGTGTTGCCATCAAAACGTTGCAGAAGAGAGAGCGCAAGCGCGAGGATCCTAACGCGACCGTAAAACATTTCCGTAGTAATCACGGCTTTCCTGGTGAGTGCATGCGCAACAGCTTGTCATTTTAGTAATTTACATATATTCATTGTAATACATGCGCAATTTAAATTCGTGTTCGGAGAAGTGAATTATTTAATGCTTTAGTAATTTTCTAAAGTGTTAGACCTTAATTTTATAAAAGTTTAAAATTAACGAACTATGACAAAAACTGAGACAACAAATAATGGCATAAGCTTTTATTCCCTTTCAGAGGGCATACATATTAATTTTGGTCAGAAGTTGAACGATGTTGTAAAATATATGTAACAAAAACCATAGGGAGAGATTGAAGCCAAAGCCTTCAAAAGTATAGGACCTTCGGCACGCCGAAGGTAGACTTCCTTTTTGTGTTTTATCATTTTCTAAATCGGTCCAGCTTATTTACATCTTCTCACTCTCTATTTATTTTCCCTTAGGTATCATTGGCTGTGTTTTGTTGCTTTGCACCGTTCTCACCGACCTCTCGCTCTATTTCACGTCAAGCAAATCGGTTGAGCTCTTTCAACGATTTCTAGTGCTCAGCAGTTTTTTGGCTCTCATGATCTCGCAGATGTTTAGCTACAATACGGGATTCGCCAGACGTCAATGGAAAGCGCACCACGTGCGATTGTTCAAGCTATTAACATTTATTGTAACAGTCACAACAATGAACTATGAATTTAGAAAATTTGTTAGAGAAGTTGTCACGTTAACAGCTCGCCAACTGGGTAATTAAGAATAACAACTGACGAATTTATGTATGATCCAGAGATGTCCTCTTAATAAAAAACATTGATTCCCAATGCAAATTGCCAAAAACGAGGTCAGCGATTACTCAAGAAGAACGTTTTTGAGATTTTCCCAAGGTTTTATATTTTAAAGTTGATCCTAGATTAAAATAGTTAACATTTTAAAGGATTTTCTTTAATTTCGAATGAACCTACCTATTAATTCTTTTTTAATTCCACTTTGGGGATTACTATAAAAACTGAAAAGATGGTATACTGAATTCCAACTTAATTAACATAAAGTTAAACAATATGAGACAGTTTAGAAGTTACTTCAATAGTCTTAAGACGATGTATATTATTTAGAAGTAGAATTCATAATTGAAATAAACCGTAATATCCTCTTAGATTGCAATCTACTTGTACATAGCCAAATAAACAAACTAAAAGTTAAAGCATATCGATGATTTATTTTTTTGATTAATACATGATACATTGGATAACATAGTTTTGATTATTTGTAACATACATAGATAAAACATACATATATTATTTATTGATTATTTTCATATATATCTCTCGATTTGTAAATATAACAAACATATCACCACCACATGTGGATTACAAATGATAAGGGTACTATATATTGAAGTGAAGTAGGTTATAAATTGAAGAGAGCAGAAATCAATTCCGTCCACTCTGCGATGTGTGCATAATATCCAAGGCAGCAGGAATGTTGCCCTCTACCGACTCGAGCAGCTGTGTTAGCCAGGCCCCCTCGTTGCTGAATCCCATAGCCATCATAGCGTGTACAGCAGAATTAATCTGTTCATCTTCAGAGGAATAGATTGGATAAGCACATTATATGTATACAATATTTATATTGTACTTACTCGTATGATAAATGGGCACTGCGCGCTTCTCTTCAGGTGCAGCAGGACGACCGGTTGTGGTAGACGTCGATGTACTGTTGGTGGCTACTGGAGTAGTTGAGGTCGAGGTGCTCACAGTATCTACCTGCGAGGTTTGGGTATGGGCCGTGGTCGAGCTCTGCTCGCGTTGCTTCTCTTCGTTCAAGTGCTGCTGCAGTATGTTACTTAGTTGGCGATAGGATGCTGCTTCAGCCTCTGAGGCAACTGTAGAATTGGCTGGACTTGCGCCGTTCAAATTGATCAATGCATCTGAGCTTGATACATTGGCTATTGGCGAAGCAGTGTTGTCAATCATTTGCCAATCCTGATCCAAGCTCTCTGATTTACGACGCTCCTCGGGTTCTGCAACTGGCACAACGACAGGAGGTGTTTGTTCGCCAGAGATGCTACTCTTAACCGATTCTGGCTGCGACTTAACAGTTTCAGGTTTCGTATCGGTCTTTTGTGGTGCCACAGTGGCAGTTTCGGGTTTTTGTGGTGCCACATGGGCAGTTTCCGGTTTTTGTGGTGCCTCCGTGGCCTTCTCAGGCTTGCTGGAGGCTGTTGATGACTCATTAGAAGTCGAGTTTCCAACAGTACCTAAAGAAGCTACCTCGTTGGGATCAATCATCTTAGCAAACATTTCACTGAAATTGTTCAAAATCTCGATGCCTGCACGCATGTACTCGGGATTGACCATCTGGGCGAGGTTCTCCAGACTAATAACTGGGGTAGTTGGTGTAGGGGCAGCACTTGGTTGCTCCTTGGTGCGTGGAGCAGCAACTGGCTCCTCAGCATTGCCATTAACGGTCTCCTTCTCAGTAACTGGGACCTTAGGTGCTTCTGTACTTTGTGCCCCTGCTTCAGTTTTATTAAGCGACTCCTCTTCGGGAGCTGTTGGAGCGCTGGTAGCAGCAGCTCGTTCTGAGGGCTCTGTGGCAGCTTCTGCTGCATCAGCCTCTGGCAAATGCATCATCATTTCGACAAATTGAGAAAGTACTCCTTGACCTTGACGACGTGCATGTCGACGCTCGCGGCGACCCTCCTTGTGCGAATCAGCAGCGGCAGCAGCAGCAGGGGTAGCTCCAGTTGTAGGAGTAGTCTGTGTCGATGCTGCAGTAGCTTCTGCAAAAGGACATTGACCGCTGCGGAAGCGACGGCCACTGCGGCGATGATGATGATGCGAACTGGGACCACTTAGCCAGGCATCGATGATGTTCGGTCCATTGTTCGTGGGCATGCGGACCATCAAATGATCCGGATGCTTGTGCAAAGCCTCACAGCCTTGGCACAGATCAAAATTGGGACACTGAACGCATTTGTAACGGAAGCCAATAATGGGATGTGTGTTACAGGCATCACACTGAACTCCATCATGTATGATGAAATTGCTGGCCTCCTTTTCAGGCGAAGAATCACCAACAGCGCTAGTACCGGGCTCCTGCGTGGTACTCTCATCCTCTGTATCAATAGTTGCGATTTGCATATGCATGTTCTGGGCGCACTTGGACAGGAAAATATCATAGTCATTCTGATTTAGTATTTCGATCTCATCAGCATCGGCGTCTGCAAAGAGAGGGAGAGAGGTGTGTGAGTGTATGTGTAAATAGTTGAACTACAAGTTTGTATTGTTGTGAAATAGACTCTAAACACTCTCAAATTAATTTCTTAGTCAGCAATTTTGACTAACCAAATAAACCAAGGAATGGTACATAAAAGATTCTAGTTGTTTCATCACTTACGTACATAAATACTTAGGTAGATAATATTAATGATAAGTTTGAGCTTTTGGATAGTACATAAATACATGTATATTTGTACCTAAATAATTATCAAACTTGTTTCTAGATTAGTCAAGTTTTGCTGAAATATTGTATATATTAAAATTTCTGTACACAAATGTGTATGTAGCTAAAATAGGTACAGATAACAGAATAATGTTCTGGACGACAAATGCAATGTATGTATGCAAACATACATCGAATGTACATATGGTATGTACAATACACACACATCGAAGTGAGTCATCCGATTGGTACTTTTAGGCTAATGTTATTATATTTATTATCATTTGTTATCAACAGATATGTACTAAAGTGAATCAGAATGAGGAACACAGTTGTCCAATTATCTAGGTACCTTTTGGGAATATATGAACCTTTGTATGTACACAATATGTGCATTGTGTGTACGATATGTGAAGTGTGTACATTATGTGCATACTATCTACAATATGTATGTATATAGTGTGTACAAAGTGTCGATAACATACTTCGCATTGTGTGTCTTTTCGCACTCTGCATGTGTTTGCACCTTGGGACATGCATCAACCTCACACATACACATGAAACTATCCCACATGCATATACATAACTGCACTCAATTGATTTCGCAATTTGATGTATGTATGTATTGTTCATATACATTTTATGTACCACACTTTGACTACTTACCAATCCAATATGTCCTAATTTCGGATGGAGGCAACATACGCTCCCGGAAGAGATACATCTCAATATCACGACGCAAAATTAACAAGTTGTTCGATGGCATCCTCAAATACGCATTTAGCTTCTTTGTTGCACCAGCCGCAGCTCCATGGTAGGTGATTTTTAACAATCGGTCTGCCATTTTAAAATGTTTTTTTTAATATGTTAATTATTGATAACGTTGTCTGCGCTAGCTTGTTCTAAAAACTTTTCGTTTTAGTTTGTTTTTCGTTTCACAAATGTTTATCGTGGTGTCTTCTGTTGAAATTGCGTCGTTTCTCTGCCTTGTTCTTGTTTGTATTGATGTCTGGCAATAGCTGCAGTTTCTGCTTTTATACCTGCGTCGGGCCCATTAGCCGAACGATGGTCACGAAGATTCTTGAATGTTCTCACTGCACAAAAATATTGCAAATCACGCTCGAATACCGCTCCCTACTATTAAATACGTGGTTTAAAAATGAAATGTAATGCCAAAGCTGGTCTCAGTTCAAGTTGAGCGATATAAACATGTTATTCATCGCAACTATTTTGAAATGACAAGTGACAATCACATTTAAAAAGTAACTGCTATCAATCACAGTCAACAAGATAGTGATCAATTATAAATCAAATTTAATTTTAACTAAAATAATATAAAATATAATAATTTAAAAATAAATTCTTTTGAATAATAACGTTTTATAGTTTTGTATTTATAGATACTTTAAATATTGAATAGAAGTCACTGTGACAACAATCGCAAATAATTTATCGAAATAAATCGGTGCTGTTTACCTGTAATAACAGTGTTGGCTAAGTATAACATGACATAACAGGCACCCATGGAAAGCGCAAAATTCAAATTTACCAAAAGCGATAAATTGCTTTATTTATTTAAATTACCAATACAATTCGTGTTAATTCATAATTATTTTGATATTGTAACGATCAGGCTTGAGCGCGTCGTAGCATTTGCAGTATTTGCAGCATGTGCGACTTTATGCTGCAAATAAGACGTACTTTACTAATTTCTTGTGAAGTTTGATTGCTTTACGTACCGAGGAGAGCTTACGAGCTCTTCAGTTGCCCTTTGTCGGCTCTCAATATCCTTTTTTGGAGATGGAATATTTACTACGTGTGCCGTGGCCGAGTCCGTTGCAATGTTCTCTGTAACCATATTATAGTTCTGTCCAGTCTCAGCAGCCAGCTGCTTCTTTGGCAATGCATTAGCTAGAAATAAAACACATTCTACAGTTTCGTTTAAGATTTACTTGCTTTAAGTGCCGTACTCAGATACTCCTCTGCCAACAGATCCATCCAGGAGACATCGTCGTAAGCAGGCAAACCAATCAGAAAACCATCGAGTCGCAATTTCAAATTCTCTTGACCCTTTTGCCGTTGATCGTAGTGCACCTCCTCCACCTGATAGCCATAGTCGCCATAATCGTTGTACAACAGCTCCAGCAAATCACCTGCACTGCTCCGCACCTTGGCAGGCTTCGCGAAGACCCCTATCGCTAGGGAGTGCAGCAAGACGAAGACAAACAAACGATTCGTAAATTTGCACATTACTATATTTCTTCTTCAGCAGGCAGGACCGTTGCCTTCTGACAGCGAACGATGAATGAGAGATGCAACTCGAATCGGGCAACAAGATGAGCCTGGCCAAGACAGAGACCAAGAGAGCCAAAGAATAACAAAAACCCGATTGCACCGCGATAGTGCAATGTGCAGTTCAATGGCCCAAAGACTTCCGCATTGTGATGCGATGATGGTGAGAACCTTTCCTGCGGCGCTGGCATTGACCGCAGCCGCATCTTCAGCGATTCACTGCACCTCGACTATGCGCAGTTCTAATGCTTCCTTGCGGCTTCCATTTCAGTTCATGCTTAGTATAATATTCCTCGTTCTTATAAAGTATTCAGGCTCAGAAACTATCTAAATTTCGCAGTACTTAATTTCTTTTAATGATCAATAAATAATTGAAATTGTTTTAAAATTCATGTTATTGTAGAAATCCAGATGAAAAAAAATAAAAACAGATACATAATCTATATATATATATTGATATCTTATTATAATCGGTCAGTTGACTCGTGTCGGAAGCTTAATTATTTGTGTAAACTAACCTAACCCAATAACCTAAATTCGAATGGAAGTCGAGAGAGAAAAAACGTAAGTCATTGGTGAAACGTTCTAATTGTTTGGCTTGTAACAGGGTGGGGAACGAGTCGGGGTGAGACGAGATTGTTTATTGTAAGTGTTAACAGCGCTCGGATTGTGGGACTAGTCGGTAGTGTGTGCTCAGGTGGCGTTAGTCGATGGTCAGGTTCAATGACCAATGCCAACGATCGCCAGCTCAGAATGCGCCTGTGTTTGACTGGCCAATTCCCACAGGAAGATTCTGTCTCGAGTATCAGAAACTAGAAATTGCAGTAGTTTTTGTTTTTTAGCTTTTTTTTAGTGTTTTATAAACAGGTTTGCAATTGAAAGCACTTTGGCGGGGCTAAAAAGCGAGCTTCAGGGGATTGACAGTTCTGTAGCTAAGTCAGTATTATGACAGGTTATTTTTTTTTGTTTTCTTGGAATATTCTATCTCTTTCTTTCTTTCACATAAATTTTTAACATAAATCAAATACCAGTATAATATTTGAATAACAATTTTAATACAATTTAATTTTACTTTAGTATTTCACTCTAATATGTTTGCGATTAAAAAAAAAAAGCTAGTTTAGCTTAAGAATTGACCAGTTTGGCAGCACTGTTGATGTGTGTTGCAAATTATGGGGCTGGCCTTAGTGAGTGAGTGCACTTGTTGTTGCTATTGCTCCCTGTTGTTTTTGTTGTGATTGTTATTGTTGATTTGTTGTTGCCGTTGGCCCCTTGATGTCAGTAAGTTGGCATTTGAAATCGGCCTATCCTTCGGCGCATCATTACCGTTGTTTTTCCTTCCGCTATTTCTACGTTGCCTTCCATTAACAGTGGGATCACTTGAATTAATGACTTAAATACTCGATATTTTTTATGGTTATCGCACGCATACGTTATTAGATATTTTGAAATATCGTTCACAGTAGTGCTAGGTCGGCAAGGACAGAGAGGGAGCCTTGGGTTGCGATAAAAAGGAATGAGATGCAGCTCAGTGTTATTATGTGTTTAATTCTTTATTAAATGTTGAGAAACAGTTGAGCTTAAATCTAAGTGTTTCAAAATGGAGTTTAAAAAAAATTTGTGTATTTCGTTATTTATTATAATTTTTAACCTAGAAATGTGTGTGCACGCATGCGTTTAGCAGTCTCAATGGGGTCTCAGTCTCGTTTAGTAGCCTTCGACCTGGCGGCAGGCACCGTAGCTGTCCCTACGCTGACCGGGCGCACAGCGGGCCAAACCGTCGCGTAGCAGTGTCTTGGAGTCGCCAAGGCCGTCTCCGAGCAGCTCGAAGCTGAGCAGATCCGTTTCGACCAGGTGCTTGGGCTGAAGGGGAGTCGGTTCGTCGTCCAGCTGCCAGAGGCGTGGCTGCGCCTCGTTCACAATGTAGGCAGGCACATCGATGGGCGGATAAAGTGCGTTTGTATGCGTGCCACGGGCAATGTCTGGACGAAAGATGGGCGCACTAATAGCACGCCCATTCGAGCTGGTTGCACTGTCAGTAGCCAGACGATTAGTCTCCAGGAAGCTATCGCCCTGCAGCGAACGGGAATTGCGATAATATTGAGATGCTCCCAAGGGATTAAAGCTCTCGAGCAGATTGTTGCCAGCAGAGCTGCTGCTGGTGCTGCCGTCCCTGCTGCCTCCGCTAGTGACAGTAGGAACTGGTGGCAACGCCTGTATAAGCTCCGGTTCCGCCTCCAGGTGATACGGCTTGATGAGTTGCGGCATGGGAACCAGCTGAGGAGGCAGCACATCCACCTGCTGGCGATGCAAACGCTGCTGGTGCTGCAGTTGTTCTTCTCCCAGGGCTGAGATGTCTACATGGTAGGGAGTGCGTCCCTCAATGAACTCTGGCAAAGTTATTCCCAATCCCGATTGAGGCAATTGCTGCAGCTGATGTTGTTGTTGTTGTTGCTGGCGTTGATAGAACGACTTTAGGGCTGAGGCGTGGAGGTGCTTCCGTTTGCTGAGACCGCTACCACCGCCGTTGCTGCTGCTTTTAGAACCTGTGCCGCGTAGCGTGGGCTTGGTCAACAGATCCAGCAAGCCAAGACCCTCCTGTGGACCTGGCGGAATAAGGACAATCATAAAGTTCTCCAGATCGGCACGTATATTGTATTGTCCCTCCTGACGCTGATCATATGTCACGATACGGCGACGCTGTCCCTCCTCCAGTGGCTCCAGCGTGGGCGGCAATGGCGGCTGCAACAAAGCGGATTCCTCCTGCTGCTGGGCAGGTGCCAGGGCAGGAAACTCTTCCTCCTTAAAGGGAACTGTAGTCGATGTGGGACTCGCAGTCTCAGTGGAACTTGTCGTCTCTGTCGACACAGTCAGCGCTGTTGAGGTGCCGCTGAGTAGAAGCAGCAGCGGCAGCGTGAAAGTCTGCAGCAGCATCTCGCAGACAAAACGGAATCTTCTATAGACTTATTTGAGCTTTTTTTCTTTTGCTTCTTTAAGTTATATTCCGCTAGATTTATTCTTTGTTCTTAGCGCTTGCGCTTCTGCTTCGCAACTGATTCCAACTTAGCATCGTCAGACTTAACATCAATGTCGACGTTAACGTTGACTGCGACGTCGGCGCATGCGCAACTTTCATATTCTGCTGCGTCGCTGTTGCGTCGCTGCTTTGGTTGCTTTCTTTCTGCATTGCACGCGCATAATTCTCATTCTGGTTTTTTGTTGTTCTGTTTGGTTTTGCTTTTATTTATTCCATTTTGTTGCTGTTGTTGTTCTTCGTCGTGCCCATTTCGCATGCGTGACTTGCGTACGAGCGTCGACGTTGCCGCTCTGCTTCTGTTGTTGTCGTTGTTGTTGGACCCGTTAGGCGTGTGTGGGGGAGGCAGAAGCAGCAGCAGCACCGTGTGGTTCTCTGAGATTGCACAGTGGGAACGTGAATTAGATTTTCACACCAATTAGGCAATGAGGAAGCGTTTTCATGTCCAGCTAATCGCTCGGGCACGTACTCAAATTGATCGACGGCATGGACAATGGGATGAACAGCAAGTCGTGGCGACCCTATTAGGTGCTACATATGTAGTATACATGCTCATTCATACATGTATGTATGTATCTACGTATAAGCTATAACATATTAGCTGAATATAAAATAAATTATATTAGATACATTGATTGATTAGAAGGTTCGGTACAAAGTTAGAAATCGTAAGACGTAAATCATGTACAGTGGTCACTCGCACCTTGCCACAGTTTTAGGATGGAATATTACTGGAACACATTTAAACATTTAAGATGGCTACAGCTAAGTCTCCTTTCGATATCTACCTCTTCGCGCATTAAAATAACTTCAACATGTATTATCCCATTATATAGTATTATGAAACTTTCAAGCTTTATCTTTGCGCAGTATTAAGATATATTATATACAGACAGACACCATAAATTATAATCAATATAATCAAATTTGTAAATATGTAGTGACATATTTTGAATAAATACTGTGCATCAATTAGGATGATTATTTATATTATTATAAATATATTTTATTGATTATTGATAATTAAATATGTTCAACAAAACAATTTCGTTTCAGAGCTAGTTGTTGACTAAAGTAATTCACGATACAAGCTTAATCAAATATTGGGAAAATAAATTTAAGTAAGCTTTAGTTTACCTTGAATCGAAGATAGGGTATTCGCTAGTCGTTGCTACTCACCTGTTAGTTATAATTTGCTTTGCGTGAATCAAAATTTTTCTCACATGACCGACCACTTTTGAAATGCATTAAAATTTTTGCTAATTGTGTTCTCACCGATCTGTAATTGCGATAAACATTGGGATCAGCTGACCCATTAAAACCCATTTCAAAAAATGTTGCGAGTCCATTGAAAATATAATTTATTTCTTCAAATTTGTTTGCCTTTTCTTTTACACAGTTCCAAGGATGGGGAAGCGACTTTTATAGCGACTTTTGATACATAATAACATAATAAAGCGTGCCCCAAACACATATGTGAGTGTATGCGTGTGTGTGTACAAGTAAGTAGTTTACGCACCTCATTTATATAATGACATTGCATTTAAATAATATTTATAATAATAATAATAATAATAAGAGGTCTTAACGGTTGTCTTATTGAACGTGAAATCTTCTCAGAGAATACGATTAAATTAAGCACATTCAGAGTAGCTAAGATTGTTTCTAGAGAGCTAAACGACACATTAGAATAAATACATATAGTAGAACACTAACATTTAAATACACTTAAGAGTAATTAGCATGATTATTGGGTAAAGGAAGCAAGCGCCGATTATATATACGACAGAATCAAGTCTTAAAGTAAAAGCTAACCAGAGTTACAAAGTTTTAAATTTAGATCGAACCCGAATGTGATGTGTGTGTCTATTAAATTTGGATGGATATAAAGAAAGATATGGCATTCATTTGGAATTTGTCATGTGTGTATTCGATAACTCTCTTGAGGTTATTTAGAGGTTTCTGGTTAATTTCAGTAATGGTGAAAAGATTCGACTAATTAAGAATTGAATACTATGGCTTAAAAGAACTCTTTTTCCCTTTTGTTTAAAGGCATTGTCTTTTATGGGAGTCCATCACATCTTGAAAAAAAAAATAGTTTGTCTATTTTAGATCGCGCCTTTGCTACCTGAGCTGAGTTGGATTAAGGTAAATACGCGATAAATACACATCGTCATTGCCTCCACGCCAAAGAGCTCTTCGCTACATGAAATAATAATCTATCTTAAAGCCTAATCCTGTTTGAGTGTTGAGGTTGATAACGGCTTATCCTCCGAGTGCTTATCCAAGTACTCTCCTAGTGTATTCATTTTCTCCTTATCCGGCACTCTCTTGTTGACCGTAAAGCAGACACGATTGAAGTGTTCACACATCTGATTTACCACACTGGCGCCGTAGTGCCAATGCGTCAGGGTGGTCACAATGAGCAAAGTGTAAAGCAACGGGCGTTCCAACGAGGGCAGCCACAGACTGAGCAGCACAGACATCACATACATCGGCGTCTGCCAGTGCCAGGCTTCACTGCGAGTGCTCGACATTTGTGAGACAATCAGGCGACACTGCAAGCATACAGAAATGAAATGGGGTATTCAACTGCACATTTACATGTTGTTATATATACATATATAATTTTAATGTAGAATATGTATGGTACATAGAAGAGACCTGCAGGCGATGGTTGTTCGCACCGCAAACACCACATCAATGATGAATCAAACGAGAGGACTTCGGGTGCCGACGATACTATCTTATTCAATTTATGAAGCAGTTTTCAGTGCGAAATACCACCGCATGCTGGTCTCTTATACATATGTTATAATACAATTTAAATAGTTTCGCTTCTATTTTATTTAGAATTTAGTATATCGAAATCAAAGTGAAATGCATTTTTTGTATATTTTGTGGTTAAGATCCTATTAATTGTCTTGCTCTAACCCAACAACTAAACTAAAACCCTTTGCAGGCCATCATGATCTTGATCAATGGATCTCCCTCGCGTGGGAATATGAATATTCCACGGTCTTGTTTCATATAGCGATAAGCACGATGTTGATACCATCCGTAGACTTGATTCTCTGTTATCGGTTGAGGAGTCTTATGTTTGGGCACATACGGCTTTCTTATTCCGTCTTCGTCCTCCTCATTTTCGCCTTCTTCCTCTTCTTTCTTTTCGAACTTCTTGCGCATGCGTGCAATCTCTTCGTCAGTGCAATTGTAATACGGCCAATCGTGGCGGGCATAGAACTTCAGTGTCAACGGGGTCTCAGCCTCAGTAACGGTTATTAGCTTTTCGCCTCCATTCTCACTATCAATATTACCCTTTAAGTCCTTAGCGCTCTTACGGCCCCCGCAGCAATATGGCGGCATTTTAATTAAATATCTATTTGTATCTGTTTATTTTAAAATATTTACTAAACTGTTCAGGGTCGACACGAAAGAGATGTGACAACAAATACTAGTTACGTATAACTAACACATTTAGAGTAGGTTGCTTTTGTCTGTGTATTTTCAATTTGATATCTTGACATGCTTTGTATGCACAAACAAAAAAACTCAATTACATGTCTAATTGGTTAATATTTTTAGTTCTGTCACGAAATGTCGAACATAATTATAGATACTAGGGTAATTCCCAGTCAAACGGTGTGCAGGGAATATTTATGGATGTTTGTTGTGAATTTTCTACGAGTAAAAACACATTTAGGTGTAAAATAAATAAGCACAAACCTATTTCGTTACACAGTTTATGAGTACTTTTGCTTTTCTCGACTATTATTTAACTGATTGCACTTGAAAGACTATATAAAATTGTTTTGCTGTTCAATCGAAATTCGGCAATATAATAATAATATATATGCCCACTATTTTCTTTGGAATAACCATTAGGGATTTCCAGAGAAATAGAGTGTTAAATTTGCGTTGTTATCAACGATTTGTTATTGCTAACATCGTTAAATTGAATTGCGAATACTATCCCAATCTTAAATACTTAAAAGTGTTATCTAAATACCTAAAAGTGTTAGTCACGACCACGCCATGCCATATCTAAGGTGAATCATGGGCCTATGTCCGATAAGCACACCTAACGAAGGCAGATAGAAAACAGGTGGAGGTGTGTGACAGACGAAATGCGTATCGCGTGTTTGATAATTTACAGTATAAAATGGAGACGTCGTCAGCTCAATTAATCAAAATATATATCATATGCCTAATTTAGACTCTAGTAACCTTCCCCAACATGCGTGTAATTATAATTAGACTGACATACGCTAGACTCTTGTCTATATATAGGTTAATTTACAGTGGTTAGAGGAACTTACGCTGACGTTGGAGAAGATGGTACCACTTAGCATAAAAATTGCACGGGGATCGGTTTCCATAATATCATTGGGTGATATGAAGGGCCACACTAACAAGATCACAAAGTATGTGGCAAAAGGCCAAAATGGACGCATTGCTTCCGACCAGGGTAATAAGCGGCCGGTGCGATGTTTATAGGAACTGGAAATAATACAAATAAGTATAAGTAATACTCAAACATTTCGATTCATCGCACTTACTTATAAACATTGACAATCACAAGGGGCACATTGGCCATGGCGCTGATGTGCAGCACTGCCTCCATGACATTGCCCAGGGGTAGAGTGCCCCAACGGCCCAAAGGTAATTCGAACTTCCAGCGCTCAAAGCCCATCCACCAGGTGACCAAATACATGGCTGTGCTGCCCCACATGCTGAGATCATAGCCCCAGGGTAAATACAATATGCCGGTATTGTATTTCTCCCAGTGCGAAACAAAGAAATTGAAGTAGACCGTCAAACAGACATAGTACATGCGCATGGGCCGCACCGAGTAGACTCTACTGCGTCCAAATATGCTGTACAGGCACGTTGGTATCAGCATAGCCGTGTACGAGTCCAGCCCATGGTCAAACAGCTCGCCCAGTGGACCGGAGAGTCCTATGCGACGCGCCTGTTTGCCATCAATGCCGTCCAGAGTGTATGCTACGAATATATTGATTGCGGTGCAAAGCCAAACCCATCGTGGTATGGGTGTTGTATTCTCCTCCCCCGAACTGGCCTCGAAATTCCAGTCGTAGTATGAGAGGAGCACTAGATTCATCACACCAAATAGGAAGCCCAGGAAGGTCATAAGGTTGGGCGCAAACCAACGCGGGAAGAACTAAGAAAAAAAACATTAATTGTTATTAATCCCATATACTGTATCATATTACTCACCTCGACGAGCCAATTCCAAAATGGATGCATTACATATTGACTGAGTGGCGAGGTGTCTATGGCGCTATACTGAAATCGTAAGGTATACATAAATACATTAGTTTTATATTTATATTTAAGTGAAATATACACTCCACATTCTGTTCTAGTTCTAAGTTACTATATATTGATCCCAGATAAGTAATATAATATAATATACTTTAATAGAGGCTCGACTATTATGCGCTAAAACTGTTTCTTATCAGTTTACATACTCTCTGACTAGACTCAACAAACAGTGGTGACTTTATTCAACTTTATAAAACCGAACAAAACATGATTCAGTTTAATGGCACAGTTCACGTTGGGGAAATCAGGTTAACGAACCAAAACCAAAGCAAAAAAATTGTGGTTAGTCCGTTAAACTGAGCTTAACCATTTTTTTTATTTTGCAGACACGATAATTAACTATATATTTGTGTACATATTTATCCAATTGTATGTACACAAGTACATTTGCATTCTATTTACCTTGTAATTGTCAAAGCCATTGATTTGTACCCTCGTCAGGTATTTATAGTCCAACATTTTTCGAATTCGCTGCATTTTCCGATTTTAGCACGTGTTACGTTGATTATTATTGTACGTACAGCCTCTTATACTATGTACACGCACGTATGTATATATGTAGGTAGATCCTGTACATACGAACATATACACACGCCAAGTAAGGTTGTCTAAGTGGGGGGGGGAAACCACTCGACGACGCCGTATCGATATTGTTGTTGCTGTTTGGTGGTGGGACAATTGACTGAAAGCAGCGGCAGCAGCTTTTAAGTTAATTGCCAATTTTCAGCATATTTTTAACTGGTTTTGCATACAACAACAACTCCCGTCGACGAACAGCACTTCAAACCGACTAAGTAAACGATAATTTAAAGAGCGTGCACACAACTCGCGACTACTTTTTTTATGCAAAAAAAACTTTTACCTTGCCGGCTGATTTTTCACGCTACACACACACACACGCACGCACTCTCTTCAACACTGGCGCCCGCTTTAAATATTTCACTCAGCTGGTTTGGGGGTTGTTTTGCAACACACACTCAATTGGCTCATTGATGAATTTATTTTGATGGATTCCAAGTAACGTAATTTGTTTATTTTTAGTTTTTCAATTATTCATGTTATATTAAATTATAAAGAACATGTTTGTGTATGTGTTTAAAAATGTAATTAAATGTGTCAGTTTAGGTTGCCACTTAGTGCAATAGCGCTGCCATATCGCCTAAAAAGAATTGTGTCTGTCGCAATACAGCTCGAGTGGCCAGAAACAAGGTTGTCGCTTTGGCGGTATTTTCAAAATTGAAACTCAATTAATTTTGGAGGGGCTTTATTATTGTAGGACGTTTCGAAAATCGTGTTAAATATAATTAACAAATCACATTGCGTACAAAACTTATATACTCTTAAAAACGTGTAACAAAAATATAATGCATAAGTTAACCAAGTTTAGTAACAAAATGTGTCTAAAAAGAAATTATGTGTAACAAAACTTTTATTTAAATACCGCTAAAGTCTGCTAGATCGCATCATGACTAATGTGTTGCACTACAGTATGAGTAAGATAGATATAACTTGTTATGGCTTAAGGTATTTATCTTTAGTTTGGTTTCTTTAAATTCCGTTTACGTATATTGCCTGGACAACCGCCGGCACTCAGGAGATGCAGTTTCCAGCCGCCATCTAAAGGCAGATGAACATCATCGTGACACAATGGACAGCGTGCAGCGCCCGTTTTGAGTTCTGATTAAAACATAAGTACTTATAATTTGAGTCGAAGTTACAAAACGCATTCCATACCACGACAAAAGTCCTCCATTTGATGCAGCTCATAGAGTTGTTTGTGCACAGACTCCGTACAACGGGTGCAGACCACGTAGTTATCCTTGGCATCGCACTCCGCTTTATTGTAATATAAAGTAATAGGTATATATAAATATATAATTTAGGTATACAACACCTACTCGTCAAATGATAATTGAGGGCGGCTACCTCCAGCACTTGACTGCATTGTGGGCACTTGGTGAGAAAGGGACAGGTCTTCCAATAGTGACGATCCAATTGACTTGCATCGTTACCGGTGCAGCTCCAGCCGCAGAAGGGACAATTTCTGAAAATGAATATTTAATTAACATGCAATTCATTTGATGCTACCCACTGTGCGTACATCTTGGGAGTTGTATCCTCGGTAGACTCGGAATTGGAGACGGAACCCTTGCGTGAGTTCGAGCTCGACGCTGATAGCATGGAACGCTTTAGTTGCTCGTTGTACTGCTGCTTTCCGTTGCAGCTGACATAGCCGTTATCGGTTCCAGTCTTGTTCTTCAGTAGACGAGCAGATGCATCCGAACTGGTTGTGGGCTGCAGAAAATCAGTATCATTTCCCGCATATTTATTGGCCTCTAACAACTCCTGCTTGCGTTCCAAGTCAAGCTTATCAAACTCCGTAAAGAGCTGACGGTACAGCAGATTGCGACGCGTGATATCATCATCGGGGGGAAGTTGTTTGCGCACCAGGCGAGGATTAACTTTGTAGACAAGCAGCAGAATCCGTTCAGCGACCTTTCTTACCGGCTCCGCTGGATGATGTATTCCAGAGCATCCGCAATCAGACAATGCACGACATGTAAGCCCACTGTGCTTATCCGTGCTGATGCCCTGTGTGTGAACCAATTGTTCCAGCATTTGAAGGCGACTCATAGCAAGACGTTGATGCGTTCCGGAGCCAACACTGCGAGAAAGCGCTGGCGCAACCAGATGCTGTTCCACAACCTGGGGACACGCGGCTATGCTCAGTATTGTGTGCTGGGCCAGCGTGTGCAGTCGCGCCGATGGATCACCCGACTTGGCCAACAGTTCTGGCAGTAGGCGATCGACGCAACGCGCTACTTCATTGGGGGATACACGCCCAGGCACATACTCCAGGAATAACACGCGCACTGTTTCGGTGGCCTGGTTAAACACCGAATAGACGGCGTCACGAACGGCACGATGCAGCAACAGAGCAGCACTGCGTGCCACCTTGTTGGGACTCGCTGCATGCTCGTTGACCTCGACAACTGGATCGACTACCTCGTTCTCTTTTAGAAAGTTACGCAGACGCATGAGGCCATCCTCACGATCCTGAAACTGACGCGAGTAGAACTGTTCAACCTGTGCGAAGAGAAAATGAATATAATATATATTTTTATCCAATTCATATACACTTTGAAGGGACTTACCAGTTCACTGCCAAAGACCAGTATAGGCAGGGCAGCCTGGCGGCGCTCACGATCATTGAGACGCGAGCGACTGCGATTGGGGTCTGCTTCGAGAAGAGCGTTACCCTGGCACTCCCTTAAAAATTCATTAGTATTTGAGCTAAGCAGTTTTTTTTTTTTGTTTATGGAACGACAATGTTTACGGGAATAGAGAAAGTAAATAAACGTAAAATAAAGCATCAAAAACATCGACAACGGTTACTGTTAGTGTTTTTTCAAGATGGCGATCCTAAAACTATCGATATTTATTAGGATTGGTTAGTGATTTTTGAATATGACGACATTATATCCATGGTATTTCGAATGATACCTCATGCTGCGTCATGCAAAATTATACACAGTTATTGCTAGAAAAACAACAACTACACCATCACATATGGTATATATTTTTGTCAGATACGGCTGCCAAACTACCGATGATAACTGATCGCGTTAATTAAACTTTTCATCGATAATTTCACAGCTTTATATACATCTACAAAGCTATCGATGATATATAATATGATTTTGAATTTAAATTTTTCTATCGATAATGCAATTGTTCGATCGATAATTTAACGGAATTATTAATATTTTCATACACAAAACATTTATATATGATTTATATGGAATGAAACTTACTGCCTGAGAGTTGGAATGGCTCGCTCTTCGTAATCCTCGTATGAGTTGCGTGGAGCGCTCTTATTGCGACGCCTCAATGATCCCTGCCTACTGGACATGGGTGAGCTGTGGCGCGATGTCCTTGGAAGTCGTGGCGATTGCGGCAACTCATCATGGGACTTAGCATGTAGGTGGAGGGCTGCAGCCGATGCGGCGATGGCTCCAACGCTATCAGTGCTGCAGGCTTCCAACATTGGCGACTTTTCCTCCTGAATGCTAGCTGCCTTCGGGCTGATGATGGCCTCGGCTAACGCATGTGCCACGTCCTGCAGACTGGGTGCAGCTGGGAGACTAGGCTTGCCTCCGGCATAGACCTCGCAACTCTGATCGTTCTCGCTTACGATGCCATCACTCTCCAGTAGTTGCTGCACCTGCAGCTGCTTCAGCACACAAGCACGGTACATTTCAATCTGTTCCTTGCGTAGCTTGGCCGCACTGAAGTCTTCCTGCTGCACCGCCTGCCGCTTCGCCAGCGCATATCGCCCCAAACGCTCTCCCGCCGTTCTCAGTGCCGTCATGCAGAGCTTCAGCTTACGGGCATACTCAAATCTCTCCGAGCTCACCGCCTGATGCTTGCGGTGTTCTAGTTCGCGTATGTGCTGGACAATTGACTCCTCGACATACATGGAGAAGAGCAGATCATCACAGATGGATGCTAGGGCCAATTCACCCGTTGCTGTATCTATCGGAGGCGTCTCTCCCGTCAAATGCTCATCTGCCGCTACTCCACTACTGGCCACCGATGATTCCAGATCCTCACCCAGCACATTCACCGCCATCAAAGCGATCTGTCCACTAGTGTTATACTCATTGCAATGGGCGCCTATTAGCCGCAGTTTGAGATGCGTACCCCGCCTTGGAGTGACTGTGACGCTTTGCAGTTCACGTGATTTGTAGTTGGTATTCGCATTATCGGCCAGGGCAACGAATCCCAAGAAATCAAAGTACTGCGAAGACGGCGTGCTGGGCAGCGATTTGGGCGAGTAGTGCAACCACAGCTCAACTTTTTCCGCTAAAAAAAGCAGCAGCAAAATGATTTTTTGTTTTCTCTTTATTAATCCTCTCTTACTTACGTATCAGATACTGGTGGGCTAAGAGTTGTATGCGATAGATTTTTGCCGGCTGATGGAAACGGAGTATGATGTCGTGTGTGCCCAGGCCGCTGTCCACTGCACTGCGCCATCCGTGCACTGTGGGACCATGTGTATTCAGCTCGCTAGCGGGAAATGCGGCATCCTCATCTACAAGTATAACATCATAAGAACACGGTCAAAGGTTGCAAAAAAATGCTAAAACATTTAGCAACAAATAGCACAAAGCAGCTAAAAATATAAACCCAAAAACAAACTAAGAAGATCCAAATTATTTTGCAATATTTTCGCGCTTTTATTATCAACCTCTGTACATTTAATAGTGAGAGTTCTTACATTTTCGTATATGGAGTTCAAAACAACTTAATTGGCGGAAAAAAGCGAAACTTACAGCACTGTCGGGCAACAAGTGAAGAGAAACAGTGTTGGTAATCACTCGCTAGCACAGAACCGCAAAACAAAATAAAAGTAAATACAATATAAACAGAGAGGAATGAGAAGTGTGTGTGTGTGCCTAACGACTACGTGGCTGTGTTTCTCATTCAGTGACAATTTGCGCTCTTATCGCATGAAATTCTCTTTTAAAGGCACAGCTGACGCAGTTTTCAGCTTAGTCGTCAGTTTGACCTGTGCCACAGCAGAGTGTTCTACTCGAGTTGATTAAATTTATTGTGTGTTCTACAGAAATAAGTAAAGAAAGCTTTAACATGTCGGATCAAGTAAAACCCCTGTCACCTGCCGCTTTCTCTTGGCTGCAAATACAAAGCATATTGAATAGCATAAATCATATGCTCATCTTTTTGGTGGCAGCCTTCTTCTTCGTTTTGGCGCGCAGCTTGAACTTCCAAGACACTGCCATGCACATGTTTATGACGGGCATAGGTGTAAGTATAAACAGTTCTTATCAAAATAATAGAAGTGCACATTGCAATTGAGCAACAAAGTGTGTACGGTAGTCATTTGATAAAATAATACTTGGGATTACGCTAATTAGATGTTACAGTGTATGTATTTATATAATACTTATATTATTAAAATTATATTATTTATATTCAAAATATATAAAATCATATTTATGAATCGAATGTTTATTCCATATTATATTGGTATATCATTATTTTTTATTCTCTCTTAAATTAAACTATACTAAAAATAAAATTGGCAGCAAAAAAACCTGCAAATCATAGATATCGATTAAGCTACATAATTCTGATTGTTTGTTGTTTATCTTATCGCAGGTATAGTTTCTTAACTATAACTACATGCATTATCAAGTACAGTAAAACCTTGAAATAAAATGCATAGCTACTCTAGAATGTTATAGAATACTAGTACACATGTACATATAAAAAAAAATACAAGATAAAAAAAATTTAATAATGGTAAAATATAATTACCTACCTAGCTATCACGCTGAAAACCCGAAATAATAACTTCATAAATATGTAATTCTTACATATCATGCATATTTTGCGAACTAACTAAATCATATATTATCTTATCAATGACAGTGCACCTAATGAAAAGGGTTAATTTTTTTTATACAGTGTTGTTGGCCAAATTACTTCGCCCTGCTCTTTTTATTGTGTAATATAAGAAATCATTAAAATACAGATGTTCTAAAATTGTCAATTTTATATATGAAATAATTAAATTACAGAAATATAATTATAAAAATTAAAAATTAATATCATTTAGGTTAATTGATTTGAAATTTGATGATTCATTTTTCTGAAATAATCTATTTGTGGTAGCCCTAATTACCATGTGATAATCTTTCTATGAACGACACAAAGTAGTTAAAGTAAAGCAGCCAGATCATTGCGTATCTTATCACGCTGACACAGCGAATATCCAAAAACAATTGTCAATATCGTAATAACCCTTGGATCTTTTTGGTTTTTCACAGTTCCACGTACTCATTGCTCAGGCGCTGATGTCACACTATAAACTCAACCCACTGACCCGTTGGATTTCGCACAAAAATAAATCCCGTTACCATGGCCTGCTGCAGCTGGTCGGGGGTTCCATGGTGCTGCTAGGTGCCGTGGGTAAGTTCTCGAACAAGGATGAGCATTTCAACACGTGGCACGGAAGATTTGGTAAGTGTGGTTCACACTCATAAATTTAATGCTTCATTGCGTCTAATTTCTTTTGACTTTTAGGTGTGGCTGCTGCCTTTGGCTGTGCGGCAAGCATTGTTGGTGGACTGGTTAATTTCTTCCAACCCAAGTTTATTACGAAGGCTCTGCCACCCTCGGAACTGCGCTTCCGTCATAATCTGTTTGGCTTGCTCACTTTTACGCTGGGCATGATTGCCATGTACTTGGGATACTATTCGAAGTTCTTTACTCGTTTTGTGGATAATCAGTTCATTCCTGCCATGATGCTTACCACTGTTTTGGTCTATCTGCTGACCATGATTGGCCCGGTTGGATCATTGTTAACTAAGCTCAAATATAGGACGCTCAAGAAGCAGAACTCCTCTTAAAGTGGAGGCTCCCTTAGGATATATTGTTTTGAGAGGTATCAAGGGTATCAATATAACTTTATTTGAGAGCTTTCGTTTTATGCTTATTGGTAGTAGAAACGTCCACTATCATATATTGTTGTAGAAGATGCTACAATGGTTTAAATGATTTGAATTCCTAACTAAAAATAATATGGAAATTCATAATTTATGCGACAATTGTTATTATCAATAGCTTTGCAGCAGCACTCTGGGAACGCAATCAAACTTTTTTAAAGCGATGCGAAAGTAATTTAAACCATCATTCAGTGCGCTTGGCGTGTTGCCAAAAGTTCTGAAAAACCTTTGTGTGCATCTCCAAATTGGATATACGACGTTGCAGACGCCAGACGAACATATCATGACAATCGACTGTTTGTCAGTGTTACAATGATATATCCTGCGTACGTAAGATTACCTTAGTTTACAGAGAAGCTCCATAAATAAATATGTATTTTATGCTGTTGATAATAAACTGTTTGTAGTGCATTTTTTAATTCTAATCAGGATACTACGACATGGGGGGGCCTTTTTAATAAGGCGTCACACGAGGCGTATGCGTATTTTTATCGATTTCTCAAGTGCAGTGAAACGGTTCGCAATGCTCAATTTGAAATTAGTCAAGCGACCAATGGTAACAAAAACAAGAATCATTATAATCAACAAAAGACATGCAAGAAGAGCAGACAAGTAAAAGGTATAGTTAAATAATGGTTTAACCCTTAAAGCGGAACTCCTTACCTGTGGCGAAAACCACATTAAATGGTATTTTCTTTGCCATTTCTAAATTCGAAAACACTTCACAGTTACACACATTCGTTCACATTTATTTCAATCAATTTAGTTTACAGCGTAAATTAAGTAATTTTAAAACAAAAAAAATATTCGGAGAACGACCCCATGCAGTCTGCGGTTGAATCGCGTTTACCGAACTTACAAGTTACGTTATGAGGGGGTGGACAAAAACTGCCTGGCGGCAGCTGCGCTTGCAGCTGCTACAGCAGATATCAAAACACCCAAATAATATTTAACACTGGTCTGTAGCGGTAAATTCTGTGAGTCAGTTCTGAACATTTTTAATTTAAGCGGCAATTGTGCTATATAATTGTAGATGTAAAATGGAACGTTAAGTAAAAATTTACATTATAAGACTGTTTTATATATAACTCTTGAATTATTTTTCATAATTTATTGTACTTGTTGAATCCTATGGTATTTATTTTAATTTATTATTTACATGATTTGTTATTTATTTATATTTTGATCTGGTATTCTAATTTTAAAATTATTTAATCGAACTAAATGAACGAATACGATGGGAACAGTTATTATTTGTTCATTTGAGTGAACCTTTCAACTGAACTGTTCGTAGCGAATTTTCGATAAATATGCAATCGGCTTGTATCGATTGCTCATTTTGGTAACTTGCTAACTTGTTCTATGTTTTGATAAGCAGAATGCCAACCAATGGTCACAAATACAGCATTTTGCTGCCAACATATAATGAAAAGGACAATTTGCCAATTATTATATGGCTTATTGTGAAATACATGAAAGCCAGGTGAGAAGCAGCTACGAATTTAATGTAACAACAATTGAAATCAATTACCCCTACAGTGGCTACGAGTACGAGGTGATTGTTATTGATGATGGCAGTCCGGATGGAACGTTAGACGTGGCCAAAGATTTGCAGAAAATCTATGGCGAGGACAAAATAGTGCTGAGGCCGCGTGCTGCTAAACTGGGATTGGGCACAGCCTATATGCATGGAATAAAGCATGCGACCGGGGATTTCATAATTATTATCGATGCCGATCTAAGTCATCATGTAAGTGAAGACGATTTGTTTTAACTGGTTTATTAATGTTTATTTTATTGTAGCCCAAGTTCATACCTGAGTTTATAAAGCTGCAAGAGTCGGGAGACTATGATATCGTGTCGGGCACACGCTATGCGGGCGAGGGCGGTGTCTTTGGCTGGGACTTCAAGCGGAAGTTAATCTCTCGCGGTGCCAACTTCCTGTCGCAGGTGCTGTTGCGTCCTAATGCCAGCGATTTGACCGGCTCTTTTAGGCTCTACAAGAAACCAGTGCTGGAGAAGTGCATTGCCAGCTGTGTGTCCAAGGGGTATGTCTTTCAAATGGAAATGTTGGTACGCGCACGCCAGCATAACTTCAGTATTGCTGAGGTGCCCATCACATTCGTAGATCGCATCTATGGCACATCAAAGCTGGGCGGCACTGAGATCGTTCAGTTTGCCAAAAATTTGCTGTATCTATTTGCAACCACATAAGAAATGAACAACAACAATAAATGACTTATGAATTTGTAATTTGGTTTTTCTTTTTAGCTTTTTGTACATCTGGTAAGTTTTTCATTTGTTTTCTGTTTTTTGAAGAATTTTACATACAACTAATGAATTATGCATGAGAGTTTCTTTAGCGATATTTATATAATTCAGAATTATAATTTGCAATTTGGATTCTTTTAATTGTTTCATATATGTATGTATAATTTGAATAATGATAGCTAATGTTAATTGATTCAGGCCTCCACGCCCACTTTAATTACTCAAGTTAAAAACTTTGTGCTGGTTATCGGGATTGCCATACAGGGTGCCGCAGTCATCCTCCAGGGCGTCGGAAGTGCTGCCGCCATAGTTTTTCAGAGCTAGCGTCAGCAGATCATTGCGATCCTTGAGGGCTAGCACAACAAATGCTCCATTTGGCAGTATCTCGCAGGTGCTGATCAGTGCGGGCGGCTTGAAAACGGCTAAGGATTTAGCTGCAAGTAAAAGAAATATGATGAAGTCAGTCTCTTTCTCCTTTCATTCTTTACTTCCTCACCTGAGCTCAGCTCCCACATGCGTATGGCACTGTCGCGTCCCTCCTTGTCGTAAGAGAGAAGAACCTTGCCCAAAGGATCCAGTTTCAAATACGTGACGGGTGCATTGTGTCCAATGAGCGTGCACTTGCAATTGCCCGTTACCAGATCCCAGATCAGTATTTTTGCATCCTCTAATCCGGCTATGACGCAAGCGTTCACCTGGGAAATAGCCAGGGAGACGGTGTTGCAGCTGGGCTTCCACTTCTTGAACAAGGTGCCACTCTGCAGATCGTAGACCACAATGAAATTTGGCGTCGTCGGTTCGTTCAACTCTTTAGCCACAACGCACACATATGAGCCCTCGTGGGTGATAGCGGACAGTGAGGTGACGAAATCATGATGGGGGATGCGCAGATCGTAGAGCAGTTTGCGCTGCGACAAGTGCCAAACGAGTAGTGGGAAAGGTTTCTGGGTTTCGTCGCCACAGACGAGAATCCTGTAAGGAATTTAGAAATTAATTTCATTTTTCAAGTGGAGTTGGATTCAATGTGACTCACCGTCCATCGCCAGAGACTAGCAGTGAGTTGAGGAAACGATCTTCACCTGCCTTGAATGTGGTCACACAGTCTCCCGATTCCAGATTCATGAGATTTACATACATGCGATTGCGTGAGAGACAAACCAGATGATTCTGATCGTGCAGGCCAAAGTAGGGCATCTTCTGGTTCATCACGCCCTTCAGTGTGACCTAGGAAGAATCAAGGAATATTAAAGCATGGAAAGAATCTTGCATGGTCTTGCCCTTACCTTAAATTTGCCCTCGTCTAGGTTAATAACACGAATCTCTCGGCGACAGAGCACTGCTGCTTCGTAGTTACCCACCGGACACATAGCCGTCGGCTGTTGTATACCCTGTAGTTCGCGTATGCGACAGCAATTCTTCACATCCCAAATGCAGATTTCCGCACGCTCCGTGGACATGGAGGCCACATAGCAACCGGGTTGTGGTAGATTTGTGAGCACATCGTATCCTCGGACAGGCTCAGAGTCGCCGCCACCCTCGGCCACGGGGGCCAATTGCTTGTCATTGTCGTTGGCATCCAGATCAGTGTTGAGAATCTCAAGGAAGGCGAACTCCAGCTCATTGGTGTATTCCCACCACGAGCGTATCTTCTCGTCGTCCTTCAGCTCTGGGGATTCTTTGAAGCGCGTCTTTAGATAGTACTTCATAAGCGTATAGAACTGCTGGCCGTCGTAGCTCAACTCGTGCAGGTATCGCACCAGGAAGTCCTTGAGGAAATTGATATGCACATAGCCCGTGGAGCCTTCTCCGTTGCCCGCCGCTAGCCATTCGGCATGGAGAATGTCGTGCATCAGGTGCTCTGGTCCCGTAGCGTGCACCTTGTTGGCAATCCACTGCAGGTCGGTAAAGTAGAAGCAGTTAAACAATATGTCGATCTTGTGCGGCGCCGGGTTGTCCTCGATCACCGCACAGAAATGATGATAAGGCAGTTTTAAGTACTTTTGATAATTGTAGCTGCGGGTGGAGGAAAATCTTGTTAGAATATTGAATATATACAATAATAAATGTACATATTTGCATTAGTATTGAGAGCTCAAAAAAAGCTTGAAAAATAACGGAAAAAGAGAAACAAATAACCTCAAAAAAAAACTTTACAAGGACTACATGGTAACAATTCATGTAGCGATAATTAAGCTGTATCGGTCTTGTGGTGATTTTTAGCTCATGGTTCTTTATTTATTGAAGATGCCCCTAATTAAAATCGGGAAATCTAAGCGATTCCTTAGTCATTTTAGTATTTTTAATAGACTAAAATACGATAACCAAATCGATATGTCAGGATATTGATTAGCATAACGATAGTTATGAAAATTATGTGGTGGCATGCCGATTTTTAGAACACTTTAATAAAATTCAACTCTAAAATACGTTTCACTTGAAACAATAAAATTGGGACGGATTAACGGACAGTAAAGCTTTGAGATCTTTCCGGGAAAAGGTTGACCTGGCAACATAAATATATATTTGCAATTGTGCACTTACGTTTTGAGTCCTGCGCCGCTACCCTTGAACTCGCTGTCCTGCCGATCGAAGTAGTCGCGCAGTGCTTCATGTACCAGCCACTGTTTCTGCGCATATCTCGCCAGGACGGCGCGTCCGAAGCTTCTATCCGCTATCCTAATATTTCTTAGACCTAGAAGCATTGGTCCCATTAGCCAGCAGAACTTGGACCACACCTTGAAGGCGACCTGCGCCTCCAGCTGTGTCATTTTCTGGAATACCCCAAGGCAGTCGCTCTCACGAATGCCCCACGGCGATAGGCGTACAATCAGCAGTAGCAACTCCACCTGATCGGCGGAGAATTTCGTCTCCAGCACCTGCAGAATTTTACTGGAGATGTCGCCAATCTCACTTATCGGCTGTGCCACATGTCCCAGCCAGGCGAGCCACCACAGTGACTTGGCATGATACGGCGTCTTGCCATGCAGCGATTTCCAGTCATCGGGCAGCTTGAGGGCTCCGTTGGCCGCATAGAAGTCTCCACCGCCTGAGCTGAGTATGTCATGCCACTGACGTTCGGTGAACTGACGCAGCCGCAGAAAGCAGCGCTGAGGAATGCCCAATTGCGACAGTGCGGCGAGTATATCGAAGGCGTCACCATCGCCACCGGCCTCATCCGCCTCCTCCGTATCGCTGACGGTCAAAATTAGCTTGCCACAGCTCCCTAGTTGTAGGGGCAGCCAATCCATGTTCTCATCGCGCTGCAGCTCATCCAGTCCATCGATGATGAGCACAAAGAAACGTTGCTGCCGGCCCAAAATTTCGCGTATAATGCCGGCATAGGATTCCAGGGTCTGTAGAAGGAGTTGGGAACAGGATTAGCTGGAAGTTGGAATATGCTAGGACAGTTCTCTACTTACATGCGGCACCTGGCATTGTTTACCCGATTCCAGCACGGACATTTGATTGGCTATTGAACCCAACAACGAGCACAGATCTGACGAGCGTGCGCCTAGATTGGCATATCTAAAAAAAAAAAGAGAGAAGGGTTAGCAAAACATTTACAGTTAGTACAGCAATTAAGGAGATTCACCTCAGCACAAGCTGCGCCTCGGGTTTCCAGCGATGCACGTTTTCCATGATCTTGGAGACGAGCACACTCTTGCCGCTTCCCCGTGCACCCGAAACAATCAATGGTTGAGAGGTGCCATCGCGTATGTAACGCTTAACATCGTTCATAATATCAAAGTTGGCAGAGTTCTGGGCAAGCAGCTTGGAATAGTGGCCAATCAGCTGGAGCTCCTCGAGCACCACACGATCCACGCCCAGCGTGTTGTAGGGTATGCTCTTGTGTTGATGCTCCTCAAAGATTCCCGCCAGCGACTTGTCCAACAGATTCTCAATCACTGCCGACAGTTCATCGTCCAGGATGTTCATGGTGGGAAGCAGACGAATGAGATTCTTCTCGCACAGTTGACTCTTCAGCTCCGAGTAGATGCGTGTGATGCGTCGCAGCACTTCGAGCTCAAGTTGTGTGGCATTCTCTGGAGCACGTGAGTAATGTGCACCTGTCTGTATCCAAATGCAACGCTTGGCAAGCTCCTGACTCATCAGCACCGTATTATTGATCTCCTGTTCGACAACCGTCGTCAAGTAGGAGTCCTTGACATCGTCCGAGAAGAGACGCAGCAACACGGATAGCAGCTCGTTTAGTTCGCCATTCACTTGCGTGGAATATGGATCAATCTGCTGGGTGAACAGCCGGTGGCACATCGGTTGGTACGAGTTATCGATGGTGTACCATTTCTCCAGCAGCAGTTTCTCATCATCGCTGGCCGCACTCAGCACTGAGGTAAAGTCCTGGCTCTCAATCGTGAGCGGGAGCATAGGTGTGCCCAGTGTAGAGCCCAGAAAGAGTACTGGGATTACGTAGGCTCCTGCCACATGGCGTGTTATCTCGCACAGACAGTTGGCTGCCTCTTCGTGTCCTCCCTGCGCCTCCAGCGGTGTTTGCGTCCAGCGCTTAACCTCCTGCAGTCTGGAGAAATCCTTCTTTAGATTACCATTTGACGGTTCTGTCGCCGTCGTCGACGCCGCCGTCTGCTCTTTCGTGGCGGAATCGCTGTCATGGACATCGGCAATGATGAAATCGAATCCTTTGCTTTGGCACTTGCTTTTGAAATGTTTATACAGGCTGTAGATGACCCGCTTGTGCTTCTTGTACTCGGTGCTATTATCGGCTAGTATATAGATCACGATCTTCTTGTCCCGCTCAATCTTGCGTCCAGGCGGCGGCTTGCCCTGCAACATACTCAGATTGCCCATGCCGGGGCTGGAGATGCTTCCATCGCCAGCCGCTGCTTGCGATGTGCTTGTGTCTACGGAGGAGGATGGAAAAAGCAAGGAAATCTAGGTTAGTCGTAGCTCACCTACACTTCTTGAAATGCAACTCACCCTTCTCTGCTGTACTAGGCTTTGGCTGTGAAGGCTGTTGCTGCTGCGTCTTCTGCTGCTGTTGCTGTTGCTGTTGGTTGCCATTGGTATCGTTGGACTGCAACGTGTCGGGCAACGCCTCCACATCTGCCAGCGGCGCTCGCTTCTCATTGCCCTCGTTCACATCCCGCTGTAGTAACGCGTCCTTCTTATCACCGCTGCTCTCCTGATATGGTGGGGAGCTATAGGAAGTATATAGGATAAATATATGCATATGTATATAATATATGTGTCCAATGCCTGCGAGGACTCACTCATCTGATTGTTCGGACCCACTGTCCTTGTCCTTTTTCTTCTTCTGTCCGGAACTGCATACGTTGCCCATGACTAGTCGAAAATTTTTGTGCTTTCTTTTCAATCGTGGCTTAACTTAAAATTGACTATATATGTCCTGTAAACAGAAAATATATATTATAAATAAGTAATCGGATTAAAGAGCAGTTATAGAATGCTTAGGGTAATTTATATTTACTGCATAAATTTAACCAAAATTGAAACAAATTTTCTTTAAACTTTCCACGCAACGTTAACAAGTTCTTTCAATATGAATATCATATAACATATAATTTGCATAGGGTAAATCGCCTAAGAGTTATTCCAGAAACTAAAATAAACTGCTAAAGATAAACTTTCTTCCTTGTTGTCCTTTATTAATAATATTTCATGTGGGGTGTGTTGGGATAAAACAACCCCTTGTTAGCATAGAACTCTCTTTTCAGCCCCATTTTTCTTATGAAATGCAAGTGTTACCTCTTTTAGAGACTTTAAGTCTAATTAAGTTGCATGTTCCTTAAGGTGATATTACTTTAATGAATCTACCTACATATCTACAAACCTTTACTTATTTAAGCTACTCTTTTAATCTTCAATATATTTTATTATTATAGTATATTTTATTCTTTTGTATGGTTTGAAAAACACACTAAGATATTGTTCTATGTGCAATATGTATTCTGCTTATGATGCATTTTAAGAATAATAGGAAACGATTTAAAGGTTCTCCATATTAAAGTCTAGTTATATATTTAAAAGTTCAGACAAGGCACATTAATATATGCTCGCCTGGACTCCTCAAATGCCCCCATATCGATTAACTGCTGGATGTGGGCACTTCGAAAATGCCTAGGCTTCAGTTTTATGCCAGGTACACATAAAACACAAATGGGGAGGGAGGGGGAAAACGCGTTTATACACAAAGCTTACACACAAGCATATAAGAATACATAGTATCACAATGTTTTAGCATAGCACTTTGGTGGATGATGTGAACACCCCTCCCTTCACACACGTATGTAATTCCCATTAGAATTTGGCTAAGCATATTTTGTGTAAATATTTAAACTACAAACATATTTCGCGTCGTCCAATTTCCACAACAGGTCAATGACAAAAACAAAATGAGCAAGTCCTGACGTAGACAGTGAGATAGAGAGAGAGGGAGTGGGTATGGGAGAGCGAAAGCTCTACAAAAGCATGCTCTCTGCTCAAGCTCTATAGAGATTTTCTGCGTTTGCATTGGCATTGGCGTTAATCAAGACCCCGCCAGGTCGGGTGGTTTGTACCCCAGTTTTGGGGTTGGGGTTGAAGATGATGGGTGGGTGGTTGGTTGGCTCGGTTGGTTTGACTGGGTTTGCTGGTCTGGTCTTGGTCTGGATTTTTGTGTACACGCTTGAAAATTGTTGACGCTGCACTCCCTTCCCTCTCCCTCATTTAGGCTCCTTCTCCATCTCTTTGTCTCTCTCTGTCTCCTGGCCTGCTGCTTCGTTTCGTTTTTATTTTAGTTAAATATTTATTGGATATCAAAATATTTTCAATCTATAAATAAACACACATTTTTCTACTCTTCAGTGAGATGTTTCGAATATATTTCTTTCGATTTTCGTTTTTATGTTTGTTGTTGTTTTATTTGTTCATTGGGTTCGACATTTTGTCGCGCATTTCTGTTTCATTTTATTCGAATTTTCTCAATAGCAATTAATATGTCAAATAATCATCTTGTTCTCGTTCTTCGTCACTCTATATAGATCACTTTTCGCACACAGTCTTCCATGTCTTTATTTCTTTATATATGTATGTGTGTGTATGCATCGCTTAGTTGGTTGTTTGATTTATTTAAATATACAAATTCCTGGCACTTACTTTTCTTTACGCGCTTTTCGCACACCGCCGTATCCAAAAACTCGTATCCGAACCTGTAAACGAATCCGTACCCGAGAGAACCCGTGCACTCACACTCTCTCGCACCCCCCTCTGATACCCCTGGCAGACGAGCCCGAGAAAGATTCTAATAGAACATTTCCACCCACTGCACTTGCACTTGCACCGTTATTTGTTTTTGTTTTTCTTTCTTTTCTTTCGCTCTCTCAATTAATTGCTTAATCAAAAAAAAAAAAAAAACGTTCACGACATTTTCACGACTGCAGGCAGCAACAACTACTCAACAACAAAAGCAACAATACGGCGCCAGCAACAACAACAATAACGATAGTATCACACAGAGAAAAAAACCAACAAAATATGTGTGTGTGCGTGTTTGCGTGTGTTTTTTTTCTACACTTTTTTCTTTGCTTTTCTTTTTTCCCGTAAATAGTTTTTCCCGTTTTGTGCGTTGTGCTCCGTGCCGTGCGTCGTTCTGCCTGCGAGAAGCGTTGGAAAATTTCTCGTGTGCGGCATGAAAAAGCTTTGACGGTGAAAGCTCTCGCACTCTCCAAGCTCATCGAGACGAGGGCTGCATTGCATTGAGGAAAAGTGTAGTAGCTTTTGGGGGAAAAGTGTAGTAGCTTTTGGGGGAAAAGTGTAGTAAATTTTTTTTTGAAATCAACCGTTTTAAGGAATGTTCTCATTCATAAGGTTATATCGAAAGGAGAATAAAAATACATAAAAATTTCATAAATATATCGAAACGAGAATAATAATTGGAAAAGTTAAGGATTAGGATTATGATACTGAATTCTTTACTAATAAAATAAATAAAGTCTAGAGTTCATTCCACATATTTCCACATTTCATCACTAAATTTCATTTCCTTTTGGCAATTTTAATTTGACTAAAGCCAATTTAATTCTTGAATAAATGAATATAAGATACGATTAAAAGCTTAATGTCTCTCAGTATCGCTTGCTAAAAAAGAACATTTCATCACTAAATATCATTTTCTTTTTGCAGAATTTAAATTAGATTAAAGTCATTTTAATTCTTGAATAAAAGATACGATTAAAAACCTAATGTCTTTCAGTATTGCTTGCTAAAAAAGAATTGCATTCTTATAAACCCTATTGATATATAATATTACACAATATATGGTTATAAACTGTATAAAGTAAAGAAAATAATATAAGTTATACAATTTAACATTTATAGTATTAACAAAAAGATTACACAGGCCCACAAAAAACAAAAAGTGCCTTGATCTGGGTATGCGGCATATGCAGTTATATGTTTTTGGATCGCTGAATCTGAACCCGAGGTCAGAATTTTGCCATCACGTCTGGATTTCGACCTAACCTCAAAAAACTGAATAAGCTCTAAGTAAACCCCAAAATATCTGGTATATGATTTAATATGTATTTTGACTTTCTAAGTCCGAATCCGAAGTTAATAGGTCATAGAATTCCTTAGAATTGGTATGTGTTAAAATGACGGTGTGTCGAATTTTAATTTATATTAACTGTTCGTATATTCCTCCCTGATCTGATATATCTGTCTACCTGCCCTCTGTATTTAACTATTTTTTAAATGGCCTTTCCGAGCTATCTCTTCATCAATTAAATACTGTTCCTAATTGTAGTGGTAGAAGGCTTGATTTAGTATTCTCTTCCGGCATTCTATTAAATACTATCTCTAGAATCAATCCCTTAGTTCTTCCCGAAGATCACTATCATCCTACATAAGAGCTGGTTCTAACTCCGCCTACTTCTGTGCAAACTGCAAGTGTTTCCCCTAAAGTAAAATAACGTTGTTTGCGTAGGACCGATTTTGAAAAATTGAATTATTTAATTTTGAAACATGATTTTTTTATTCATGCTCTGATCTAAATACGAGTACATGCATTTCATTTTTTTATTTCTCTATGAACTTATTTTTTGATCAATGTGTTCCTGTTACTTTTCCTGAAAAGTCCAATAGGCTTCCTTAGTTTTCACGTGATTCCTTCTGATTTTAAGCGTTATATTGCTGAAAGAGCTGCTCCGAATGCAAATTGTTCCAAAAAGTATTTGTGTCGCTGTCGTTTGCAATTTGCTCAGGACCCAAAGCAGGTTTGTAACTTTCTCAATTTAAAACGTAAATCAAGTAGATTTCCTTCCTCTCCATCATACGAAAATAAGGAAACAACTGATGATCAGGCAGCCGCCGATTTGTTTGCAAACTTTTTTCAATCAACTTATTCAACTGATCCTTATAGTTCCCCTCTACATCCATACCCTTACAGTAAACAAAATTTTAACACTCTCTTCTGTCCTTCTATTGAAAAAACCATTTTACTTAGTGATCTTAAACGATAAAACGCGTTTTGTCTCCTGGCCCTTAAGGAGTTCCAGCATGTGTACTTAGATTTTGTTCTGATTCGATTATGAAGCCAATTCATAAGCTATTCGACTTATCACTATCCAATAGTTATTTTCCACATATTTGGAAAAACTCTTTTTGCATTCCTCTTCACAAAAGTGGTTCTAACCATGATATGCAGAACTATAGGTGTATTTCGAAATTGTCCGTAATTCCCAAGATATTTGAAAAACATTTTACGGCTCAGTCAACTTTTTTATGTGTAAATCTATAATTTTACCCCATCAACATGGGCAAATTGGGCAATTAAGGCAAAATCTCTCAAAATCGCAAAATCTCTTAATTCATAAGTTAAATTTGATTGGTTTTCCTCAAAAGCTCCTTTTATGGATATCTGATTATTTAACTAACAGGTCTCAACGAGTTCTTTTTAAAGACTGTCTTTCTGAGCCTATCTTACTTACTTCTGGTGTTCTACAGGTCAGCCACCTTGGACCTTTGCAATTTAACCTTTTTATTAACGATCTTCCTTCAATACTCCTTCACTATAACATTCTTAAGTTTGCTGATGATGTGAAACTCTGTTTGACACACAGTGATCCTGTAAATAATTCTTCCTCAAACAGATCTTGATTTTTTTGCATGGTGCCGCCATAATCTGCTGCATTTTAACTGTTTGAGGTTCAAAGTTATGTCATTTTACAGAGGTAACTATCATGTCATCAATTATAATCTTAACTTAACCCCATTCTTAAGAAGAGATAACTGATTTAGGTATCCTCTTTGATCACAAATTGAAATTTGATCGTCACATATGTAACACAAATTGTCAATAAGGCATTTCGACTACTCGGGTTCATCAAAAGTTGGGCCAAAGAATTCGAGGATCCTTATACGACAAAGTTGCTTTATATTTCTATTGTTCGTCCAATTCTTGAATATGGGTCTTGCGTGTGGTCGCTGCAATACCATATTCACCCAGATAGAATTGAGTCTGTTCAAAAGCAGTTTCCACTCTTTGCCTTGCGTAGTTTTAATTGAGAGTCGGATGTAGACCTACCACCATATTCTAGTAGACTCCTTCTAATTAACCTACCTTCTTCACTAACCGTCGTATTATGTTAGGCGTTATGTTTATCGTAAAAGTAATAAAGTACAATGTAGATTCCCTTAATCTGCTTAATCAAATAAATTTCTGTATTTCTTCTAGAGTTACTCGTATTTTTATGCCACTATCTTTGGCCTTTTGTCCTGCTAGCTACAGCTTGCATGACGCTTTCCGAGTTTTCTGTGCTGACTACAAAAGACTGTCTAGAGTTTTTAACTCTGAGTTCTCCCTTTACTCTGTTACTCTATATCCTAACAACCAACACTAATCTACCGATCTGATTGGGTTTTACTGGGTTTTCCCCAATCCTTAGACGTGCAGGATAAAATTTTGACTTCGGATTCGGATTTAGAAATGCAAAATACATATTTAATCATATACCGCATGTCCAGATCAAGTTTCTATATCTTTTGAGATAAACGAGGTGTGTTCAAAAAGTAAGGTGACTTTGTATTTTTGAGAAAAAATATTTATTTATTTATCAATATTTATGTTGTCCCCTCCAAAGTAGTCCCCCTTAGATACAATACACTTATGCCAACGGTTTTTCCAATCCTCAAAGCATTTCTCATAAGCACTTTTCGGTATAGCCTTGAGCTCTTCCAGCGATGCAGTCTTTATCTCCTCAATCGTTGCAAATCTCCGTCCTTTCATAGGTCTCTTTAGTTTTAGGAACAAGAAAAAGTCACATGGGGCCAAATCCGGTGAATATGGTGGCTGCACAATTCTGGACGTTTTCTTCGTATTGCTTCTCGCAAACGGCGCATAACTTCAAGATAATACTGTTTATTGACCGGACGACCATATGGTAATAACTCGTGATGCACCACGCAATTTGATCGAACTTGGCCTGCTTTTTTCGGTCTTGGCTCACCTGGGCTCTTCCATTGGGACGATTGGGCTTTGGTTTCATATCATAACCGTATACCCATGATTCGTCACCAGTTATGACCCTTTTGAGTAAATCTGGGTCATCGTTGACGTCATTCAACAGCTCTTGGGCGATGCTCATGCGACGGTTCTTTTGGTCAAAATTTAGCAAAAAATTCACTTGAATCTTGGAACAGATGTTCGGGAAGAGTGTACCAACATAACAAACAATCGATAATCGAAAGTACATTGCCCGCGAATTTTGAAAAGTCATCTTACTTTTTGAACACACCTCGTATTTAGAGGTTTTTCAGTTTTTTGAGGTTATTCAGATTTGGAATCAGATTCAGCGACCCAAAATACATATACCCAAGTCATGACACTTTTTTGTTTGGGCCTGTGTTATTAAAGCTAAATAGTATTATGTTTATCAGATTTCACATTAAGTAAAGAATTACACATAATCGACTAATAAAGAGATACAGTGTTCAAAATAATATTAAAAATCGAGATAAAAATTTATCTCTAGTCTTATGCACTTAGCTAGGACACAAACCATCCATCGCACATGCAGAGTCCGTTATTTGAAATGGCAAAAATCATACGGCGGGATGCTGTCGTTTCTGCCTTTCTCTCTATCTCTCTCTCTCTCTCTGCCCGATTGTATCGACAGATGGAGAGAGAGAAAAAGGACCAAACTTTTAGCAGCTGCTGCTGGGCTGCATTCCGTGTTGTTTCGTCCAAGTGTGCAGTTTGCAATTTCAAAACTCCAATCAAAAATTATCAAAAATAAAACAGAAAACGCAATCAATATTAAGATAAAATGCGACAGATCTAAAATAGCTAAAAATATTCGCAATATTACAATAGTATTCATTGGAAAACAGCCTACAAAATGAACCGTCTGCTGCTGCAGTTCCTGGTGACAACGATCCTGGTCTATAAAGGTAAAAGTCGATCAAGCTCAAGAAATTTAATAATCCATCAATTGAGATAACAAACAGTGTGAAATAAGCTAGAAAAATGCTTAAATTCAGTTGGGGGCTTGTTTAAAATGTTCAATTGAAGTTAGCGAAAACTGAAAAATGTATATGCTGCTGTTGGTTATATAAGCAAATCTTCAGTGCGCAGGTCCCCAAAATCTTTGCCCCCAACACAACTGATGCGACATGTGGCGCGGACGTCAAAACAGAAATGGGTCAATGCTTTTGCTGGCAGGCAGGCAAACAGCCTGTGCCATTCATTTCCAAGCCCTCCTCTGTCTCGAGCGAACAAAACAAACACGAAACAAGAGTCAAAACAAATAGTCAACTAGTCGCGGATGGGGTTGGGTTACGCTTAGTCAGCTGCTTGAAGTCTAGACGTCTGAAAGTACCGAGTAATATGGTATTACAAACTGGAAAGGGGTCACAAGGGTTTTTAAGCTTACAGCTTAAATGAGTTATAGCTAAACGAGTAACTAATAAGTTAATAATAATAATAGGAACATCGATTCTATTTTAAGGTTCAATAATTACAATTACATCGAACAAAGTAGTTTGAACAGAGATAATATCATAGCAACATTATAAGTAGTTGGATAAAAAAGAACTCTAAGTTCTCATATAAAAAACTAAGGTAATTGAGATAATACAGTTCATAAGGCAATTAGGGCAATAGAATAATTGAATTTTCTGTTCCAGCTAGAATTGACTTTCCGAAATGTACAATCGTCGCTTTATTCTTATCTCTACTTCCTTCTACAATCACAGTCCTCTCTGTGCCCACCACCGGCACCACCGTCAGTGCATTGGCACAAACAACAACTGAGATACCGCAACAGGATGACGATGATGATGACTGGGATGAGGGCGACGATTCGCTGGAATCCGATGATGATGGACGCGTCTACAAGAATCCGCGCAATTCCCCATCCACGGACTGTCCACGAGATGAGGAACAGGCCACGTTGCTAGGTCAGAAGTGTTTGCGGAAATGCTCCTCCGATGAGGATTGCAAGAGCAAGAAGAAGAAATGTCTCTGTGATGGCGTCTGTGGTAACTCTTGTATTAAGCCGGGTAAGTGTCCATTAGTCATACAAGATCTTGTTTGGCTTATGAAAATATTATTATATATAATTTCCTCTGCCAGATCGCGAATGTCCCGAGTTAGCACAGCCCAGTTTGGGATCAGTCACTGTGGCTGGTCGTCACTTTGGCGCTCGGGCATCCTATGCCTGTCCACATGGATATCATGTTGTGGGACTTCAGAGCCGTCTCTGTCAGGCCGATGGTAACTGGGCAGGTGCCGAGCCAGCTTGCAAGCAGAACAGTAAGTAAAAACAATTATCAAGGCTAGAGATGGCTTTGGGTCTATTGCCTTCTTGAAGTTATCTATAACTAATCCATTTATATTCCTTAGTCTATTGTCTGAAGCCGCCGCAGATTGATCACGCTCGCAATTCTGCTTTGCCAGAGCAGGAAACTTTTGACTTGGACTCAACGGTGCAATACCATTGCCACACAGGCTATGTGACCAATGGATTTCCACGCGCCAAGTGCTTGGCCATCGATAACCAGGCCAGTTGGTATGGACCGGACATTCAATGCGAACGTAAGTTAACAAAGTAAATCATCCTTATGGGATGTAGAATAGCATAAGAATTGTCCGTTTCATATTGAACTTTGCCTTTGAACAATGGTTTGGTATTTATCTTATAAAGGTCGCCAAAACTCTACAATATCTTATAAATATGGAGTTCTTATTTACGTTTAAAAAGACTTAAGGTTAGGACAGTTAAAGCAACCGACTTTTATTTTATAATATAATAATATTTTTCTATCTTAACCATAATTAATGATTTATGCAAAAATATAATGCCTCTACTGCTTCAATAAAGCGTAACAAATCATTCCTTGAGGAATTTCTGAATTAGGAAAATTAATTTGAAGCAGAAGCTCGTAATGGTTTTGAGTGAAATTACCATACGCTCTTTTGAGCAGCGCTATTCCATTAGTTGACCCTTTGCCTAATACGGGATATGCGGTATCATTACACAGATGATTGTTTTTATTCTATACTAGTACCAGTAGAGAACATGATTGGTAGTCTCATCATCATATTTGTGGAGCCATGTGGTTGTTACTATGGTAGGCCCCGTTGAGATGCAGGTAATTACAGAAAGTGGGTCGCTTTTATTTATAAATGAATATATTAGAAGAATATACAAATATAATATATATAATACTTACCTTGATTTAATAACTTTAAAATGTATACATACTTGTTAATTACTTCCCTTTCCAGCTCGATCGTGCGGACAACCTCCGGATCCGGCGTACGGCTGGCATGCGGGTGAGTGCTACACCTACGGCTGCAAGATCACCTACAACTGTGGCACAGGGTATGAGCTTGTGGGCAAGCACGAGCGCTACTGTCAGTCAGATGGTTCCTGGACGCCCAAGGAGTTGCCGACGTGTGTGTGTAAGTATCATTTATCATTTACCTACTTACGTCTTTATAATTTATTGATCCCCCCACCAAAAGCGGATAGCGCAAATGTAACCACCACCCAAGCGTCGTTGTCCTAAGCGGGCCACACAATTCGAACAAATATCCCAAATGCGGAAGAGCTCGCGTATCTCACACAGTCCGAGCTCAATTTTTCAATGTTCCTCTTAACTCGAAAAAAAAAACCAAAACATACTTGTTGAAATCGTTGTGCATTCAAAGATAACGTTATCCTACCTAGCCGAAAAAAACCCGATACAAAGTTACAACAAATTTATTCAAATTAAATGCAAAAGTTGTTGTTGTTGGTCTTAAAAATGTTAATTGAATAAATCAAATAAAAGTTACCGCAAATCTTAAGAACACTCCAGTTGTTTTATTTACTCTTTGGTTTTGTGGTGGAGTTTATTTTTAAGATTAAGATTTGTGGTAGCTTTACAGCACTTTGAGTGGCTTAAAAGACCCTTCAAACATTCCTAAGATTCCTCAAACGTCTAAGCCCTACTTTGCTTAATAATCATATCTGGCATCAAGGTCAACGATGTCGAGATGCCGTTCTCTTTTGCAGGGAGGTTTCCCTTGCATAAAACCTTCTCTTAACCTTAATATCCTATATTATTTCTCAGTAGGTTCCGCTCAATGCACAGACTACTCAGTCGCTTGCAAGTAACTAACAACTTAGTTAGGTATTTTATTCAGCCCCGCCTTCTATTTGATTCGTTACAGTGGTAACCTCAGTAGTCTGTCCCACTCCGGAGAACCCGAAGAACGGCAAAGCGACATACACTACCCTCGCCTACAACTCAGTGGTCAGTTATGAGTGTCGTTATGGCTACACATTGGTGGGCGAGAGCTCGAGTCGATGTGGAGCAAGTGCCAAGTGGAGTGGCACAGTGCCCAGTTGCAAAGGTAAAAGCCAATGATCACCGATCCAATGATCGTCTAGTACTCACCCGTTCGTATTGCAGAAATCAACTGTGGTCATCCTGGTGTGCTATACAACGGGTGGATCGAGAACATTGAGGCCGGCACTGGACTGGGAGCTAGCATCATCTTTCGCTGTCAACCGGAAATGTTAATCAATGGACTTGGATCGAGTGTGTGTCAAATCGATGGAAGATGGCGCAATGCACTACCCGAATGCCTGGCACCGTGTGTGGTACCCACAATATCGCAAGGATTCGTGATTCCTATAGAAATAACAACAGATGAAAATGGCACAACGATTATCACTCAGACTACGACTACGACACAGTCACCCACACAGGTTTTGGGGGGTGTGGAGAAGGTGAAGCATGGCACTGCCCTGGAGGTTAAGTGCGATGAGAACTACGAGTTTCCAGTCTCGCTACTAAGTCCACCCACCTGTAACAATGGCACTTGGAGCATTATTCCACGCTGTGTGCCCGCCCGTTGCAAGAGCATGCCCCGTCCGCCGAAGCATGGCATGGTTATGGCTCCCAAGACGGAGCACGGTATGAAGGCCAGGTTCAAGTGCAAGGATGGCTTCAAACTGGTCAGTCCCGAAGGTAAAGATGTCACAGACCCACACGACTATGTGCTTACCTGTTCCTTTGGCAATTGGACCGGGGAGACACCCAAATGCGATGAGGTCTTCTGCTCCTTCCCTGGCTATATACCCAACGGAAAGGTGCTGCTTGTGGGCAATATGGGACTCTATGACTACCGACCCTACGTGAAGAAGATTGTCAACAACAAACAGATCATGTACGACTGTGACAAGGGTTACGTGCTGGAGGTAAGCTAACCTCTTCACCTTCTTCGCTTTAATTCATCCTATCTCTTTTCATTTTCAGGTTGGTCCACCTGGTGCTACCTGTGTAGGCGGCAAGTGGCGACCTTTGGATCTGCCACAGTGTCTGCTTGGTCAGCATCCACGTCTGCGCTGGAATCGACGTCGACGTCGTTCTCTGCAGCTGCGTCAACTGCGCTCGGTTTATTTACTGCGACGTCAACGAGAGCTACAGCGACAACTGCGGGAACACCAGAATCACAAGGATGAACTGTTACAAGGTGAGTTGAGGGTAACCTGTGATAGAATAGTTCTCTCCATGTTCCTTTGACTGACGTGCTAATTTGATTTCCAGCTGCAACGCAGGAGAAACGCTTTAAGCGCAGTGCAAACAGCAATGTGAAACCTTCGGATATCGACTTGGCCTACTCGAAGTATTACCAGAAGATCAAGGAACGCTATCAGCGCTATGTGCGCAAGATATTAGGCCACAATCGGCTATTTCAGCAGCGACAACAACAACAGCAACAACAGGATGGACGCTTGTATAATCAGTACAACAATCCAGAATTGGTGATGACGCGCAAGGCGACACACAAGTCTCACGAAGATTATGGCGAACCGAATGACACGCCCATGGGGAATGACTATCACAATCGTGTGCCCATGGAACGTAGTTCCAATGAGGCGCCACCAGCTCACCGCTTTCAAGGAGCAACAGCAGCATCGGAGCGCAAGCAACATGTGAATGCCACACGTGCTCTGATCGAGCAACTAAAGTCACAGATTGTGCGACGTCGCCGCAAACGCAACAGCAGCATAAGCTCTGTTCCTCCCTCAACAGGTACCGTGTCCGATCCCGACTTGGACACCAGCGATGGGGGTGAGGCAAACAAAGGCGCAGGAGGTAAACGTTTGCGTGGACCCTGTGAAGATCTCGATTGGGATTCGTTTGCGAACATAACCACAGTGCGTCCAGGCAAGGCTCCAGGCAGGAATTCTGTGGGCATTATGCTTCAACTGGAGTGCAATGCAGGCTTCAAGCTCAACATCAAGGGTGAGAATGCCACGGCTCGTTGCATACGCGGCATCTGGAAGCCCGATACGCCAAAGTGTCTGTCAGCCCCGTGTCTTGTGCCAGCAGTTGAGCATGGACAGTATTACAAGGTAGAACCACATACCAAACAGCTGAGCGATAAACCTTCACTGACGCCGCTCTCCACCTACGAGGAGATACAGTCTAATGAGTTTATAACCCTAGAATGCCAGGATGGCTTTAATATACAGGTGAGTGGGAGAAAAGGGGGTTCTTCCTCGGAGGTACTTACTAAATCTCTTTTCTGTTCACAGGGATCCGCTCAATTGCGTTGCGCACATGGCTCCTGGTCGGTAAACGCGTTTTCAGAGTGCACCTCCGTGCCGTGCACCCTTCCCAACATTCCTGGGGTTATCTATGAGGTAAGTTCGACTCTTTCGAGATGTATGTTCCATTTCACTGCACCACTACATTTTCTTTAGGGCGGCTATCGTGCGGGTTTGACAATTGGACATGGCAGCACCGTCAGCGTCCGTTGTGAGCTCTCGACGAATGCGAATCCAATCGAGATGGCATGCCATAAGGGCGTGCTTACACCACCCAGCATACCATGTGAATCGGGATTACGCAAGTCGCGGGAGGAATTGGAGCATGCTACGCCCACTTCCCCGCCAGCATCGCATAATAAGATTGAGCACAACGAATTAGACTCACACAACCATAACGACAACAACACAGATGAGCATGGCGAGGACTTCAAGATGTGTGGCTACCCAAGTCTGACCGATGGTGCATTGGTCTACAAGTGAGTTCAATCATCTTGAAGTTACTATGATCAAGTAAATGATTAACCTTTCTCCCTATAGAAATATCGACGGGGAAATTGAGGGAATCTATGAGAGCGGTACGGAAATCTTCTTCAACTGCATTCCCAATGCCGCTGGCGATCGTATGACTTGGCGCATTATCTGTGACAACGGACAATGGATTGGACGTTCCTACAATTGCGGTAAGAACAATCGAAAGTGGAATTAGGAAGCTATCGGTACTCTAGGCACTCGTTAGCTTAGTATGTTAATGGCTGGACTATCGATAGTATTTCTAGTGTTATCACAAATTAAAACTTTTAACAAATACAATACTATCGATTTATAAGTAAAACTATCGAAACCATTATTAGAAATTATCGCAAGAGATGGTGGTTTTCCCTATTAACTGCAATTGATAATTTGCAAACTTTCTGTACAGAAAACGGAACATGTTCTTTCAAGAACAACGAACCAAATGTGGTGAGCTTTTACAATGATCTGGAGATTAGAGAGGACACTGTAGACTTTCCGCCAGGTGCAACCATCATATCCAGGTTCGTATGGACGCTGGAATTGACTGCAATTATAATCTTTGGCTCCCTCAATTCCTTCCAGATGTGTGGATATTGGCAAATTCTCGATGACCGGCAGCCACGAACGAACCTGCATTCACTCAGAGTGGACCAACACGAAGCCCGTATGCTCGGGTCTCAATCAGGAGAATGATTATGCGAGTAGGTACCCTGTTTCCCCCTGCCCCTAATGCCCCCCTAATCATACACAATTCCCCTATAATACCCGATCACACAGTGGAGAAGGCGCCTACCATTCTGTTTCGCCATCAGAACGGACCCATTGCCCAGAGTAACGATGGCAAACTGATTGTTTACCCTGGCACCACAGTGCACATGGAATGCCTCTGGATGCGTCGCTTTGGCAATCCCAAGTGGAATGTCAGTCATACTTTCAAGTGGGTAGCGCTTCGGCAAAACCGATATTATCCAGAGCTGACAAGAAATGATTCATTTGATCGAGATACTTGATTAGATTAATAGAAAGAAATGCATTTGGCACAAAACTGATTCAGTTAGAAGCTATATAGTACAATTATATGGGGTATACTTCATATAGGTATAGATATATAGTATAACTGTATGATGTATACTTCATATAGGTATACATATATATGAACGGTATATATTATACTTCATATATGTAGGTTTTAATCGACAGTGAATCATTAAAATGAGTCGCTTCTTCTCAGCTCTCTTAGACTCGATTGTATCTCAAGTTATTCACCTGATTTTGCAGAAACTATACCGAGGGCTGGGTAACTGAAGCGGACGAGGGTCGAGACTCAACGTTGGAGTATCGTCTGAGCATATTCGATGCCGTGGCCGATGACTCGGGCACATATTCGTGCATGACCCCAGCTAGGCATGAACATGCCGTGGAGGTGGTGGTGAAGGCGATCAATTGCCCGGAAATACCGACACGGCGGGGATTGATTGTGAGTACGAACGATACGAAACTGAGCACACGCGTGCTGTTGTCCTGTTCCAATGGCAACTCGTTGTTTGGCGCATCGGAGCTGTTTTGCTTGCCCAGTGGCAATTGGAGCGCTCTGTTGCCGGTTTGCGAGAGCGTGGAGTGCGGCGATATACCGCTAATGGCAAACAATGTTAGCTCACCGCGCGTCGCAGTGCTGTCGCGTGAGGTGGGCGGCAGAGCGGCATTCTCGTGCTCCTCGGGTTACGGATTGCGCGGCCCCTCGGAGGCCATCTGTTTGCCTACGGGCGAATGGGCGACACCGTTTCCCACATGTGTCGAAGTGCAATGCGATAATCCAGGTGCACCGCAAAACGGTTACGCCCAGGGCTCGGCACCATATCGTGCCGGCGATGTGGTCCAGTTCAATTGCAACCCGGAGTACATGATGCAAGGTCAGCCAATAATTGCCTGTCAGGATAACGGACGCTGGTCAGGCGGTTTGCCAAAATGTGTGCAGGCATGTTCGTATCCCGGCACCGCCATTAGCGGTCGCATGTCCTCGGTCAAGTTCTACTATGCCATCGGTGAGAGCATTACCTTCACCTGCGATGCCGGCCTTGAACTGCGCGGCTCCAAGGTTCTTAAGTGCATGAAAAATGGCAAATGGTCCAGTGCCATACCCACTTGTGTGACTAACGATGCGCCCTCTGGCGCCGGCGTCACCAATAAGCATCTGACTACCATGGGTTGACGTGACAACGACGAACAAGGACAAGGTAGATGCAATTTTAAAAAGAAATGAGTTGAAAATCAAAGTGATACTAATACATATATATGTACTAACTAAATGCACATTCAAGACATACAGAACGAACACACTCGTATACTTATACCGACTTTTTGCGATTCAACTATAATATTAATTGTCTTCTGTCGTCATTTTAATAATAATAAATGTTTAGTCCAAAATATATTAATAACACTTGGCGCCAATAACTGCGATACTATGTATCGATATGTCGATAAATGTTGTTCAAATGAATAAACAGTGTGTTAACAGTGTCATTTGAGCGCAGCAACAGCGTTAACATTGTGACAACGACCGATTAAATACCCTGAAAATAATCAAATTGTGAACAGCTATACGAAAAATATACTAAAAATAAAAAATGTTTGTTATTTAAGTAATTTATACATTTTTTTTGCAAATACCATTAATATGTAATGTAGTCAATTAACACTATGTTCATGGCACAAAAAAGTCCATTTATTTTAAGCATATCAAAAAATATCGAAAATATCCCAACAAACCGATTAGCTAAATAAATCGACTCGTAGAAACGCAGATGGTGTTGTTTGCCTTTACTTTATTGTTGTTTGTTTATAAATTAATGAGCGTTTAGCCCTGTCAGTGTTAATCCCGTTCCCGCTCTCGTTCCGTTCATGTTATCTAGTTCGTTCCGCAACGGAACTTCTCTCTGCTAAGAGACGCGAGTGGCGGTGCATTCATTTGTTTTTCCACGTCCGAGAGTGTGGCACGTCGAGTGGGTGGTGTGCGCGTGAAAGACGACGACGGGAACCTTTCGTTTTTCGCGTTTTGTTTTTGTACATATTTCGAACAAAACACGTCTATAATTGTGTATATAGTGTAGTTGATTTTCATTAATTAAATTATTAAAAACAAAACATCACACGCTGAACCGATGACATGAGAAGCCAAAAACCAATAAATAAAACACGAAAAAGCCATTCATTATAAAACGTGCAAAAAACGTGCGTCAGTGTGTGTGAGTGTGTATGCGTGTGAGTGCGACTGCAAGTGTGTATGAACGTGTATTTGTATGAGTGTTTGTAGTGTATGTTGTTGTTCCGCCTGCTCAGGACGAATTTACATAGCTAAACAATTAAATTTAAGGTAAGTTTAATAATACACAAAAAGAACAGCTGACGCATGCACAAATACAGACAGATAGAGAGAAACAACAAAAACAACAGCAGCAATTATTTGTGACAGGCAACAGCGAATAAAAAAAAACATTACCTTGCCTGAGCCCCAGCCCCTTACACACACACAGGCCCCGGCCGCGACGCCGTCCCCTTTTGGCAGCAGCAGCCAACGCGCTTCAAGGGCGATGAACTACAACAACAACAAAAATACAAAAAGCAAAGTCACAAGAGTGTGACAAAAAGCTTAATGATTTGCTCTGAATTTGCACAGTTATTCTGAACTTGTTGTTGCTGTTGTTCATATTTGTTGTTGCACTAGATTTTCCCCGGAGATGCGAATTTGTGGGCGTCGAAATGACGTGATAACAGCCACGATACTATGATACCTTGTTTATATGGTTCAAAGAAAATCAGTGATAGCCAAGTTGCTATTGCTGTTGTTGTTATTCCTACTATTTGTTGTTGTTGTTGCCGTCAATGCCACCCCACGTAACGCTTTTATTTTCTTTTTTCCCCCCTCCTGCCGCTGGTCTTGCTGCTCTGCTGTGCTGCTCTGTTACTGCAAGTCTCAAGCACGCAGGCCCCGACACGCGCGCAACAGTATCGTCAGCGCCGACGACGACGACGTGCGTCGCTGTTGGCGTAGGCAGCTGAAGCATAAATGTCAGTGTGTTAGTAGGGGGGCCCGCTACGCGGTGTTGTTGTTGTTGCTTCTGTTGTTTGTCTGCTGTTTCGTATCTCAATACAAATACTTGTTTGCTCTGTTTTTTGTACGCTTTAAAGTGCGTAGTAAGTAAAAAATTGGGTCAATGTTGCGATTTGACCCTATCTTAGAATTTGTTATTGTTTTCTTAATGATTTGGCGAAATTAGAGATGGATGTTGACGTAGCCATAGTCACAATCGTCTCCAGGCTTATTTATTTAAATTGAGAGCAGTCAGCCCCATGCATATGTTAACAAGGCATTAAAATTACGTATGACGCATTTACACGTAGGAAAAGTCATTAACATCTACACGTTGTGTCTCCGTCTCTCTTGCTCTCTGTTGACTGTTGGTCGTTGTAATTATTATTATTGCCTCTGATTGATATTTGCTTGGGGCGCGGCATTTGTCAATGCAAATAGGAGGAACTAAATAAAAATTAACATGATTGTTATTGTTATCAGTTCATAAATAAACAATTAAATGATGTAATTTTTTAGTATAAGACACAGACGCCGATTACACATTATCGATAAGAGAATACTGCATAGTGTGAGGGAGTAGCAGTGCGATAGAAAGAGAGAAAGGCGTCGTCAATCACAGCTTCATATCGATAGGTGCATGAATCGACAAATGCTGCGTAGTGTGGGAGTAACCGAGTGGTAGAAAGAGAGAAAGGCATCATCAATCAAAGCAGTGCACTGACTTCGCATTTCGTTCTCCGTTTTGGCCACAAAATCGCAAATTGGCGTTGGCGCTTGCGTTTGCGTGTCACGTCTTTTGTTCTGATTTCGCAGAGACTGTTGCTTTGTTTATTGTTCTGCATGCGAGAGAACAACGCAGCTGAGCAGCTGGCTTGGGGCCAATGTACTGTTTAACCGCTGTATGTAAACATAATTGTGTTTGACATGCATTGCTGTTAATTGACTCTGTCTGTGTTTCGTTATCGATAACACAACTGCTGCAGTCGCAGCTGCTGTTGAGCCGCACTTCCTTTTTACATTTCTCTCTGGCTGTCTCGCCCACACACACTTGTTATATTAAATAGACAAAAGGCTTTGCCGACTCATTGTCGTCGCCATGTCTGTGTCTTTGTCTGTATTGTATCACTACCTGTATTTAGTTCGAAATGCACACACACATACATACAGTACAGTTCGAATCTCAGCTGTCATGTTTTGACCTGTCTCAACATGTTCCCCTGAGCCCCTGCTTGATGCTTTTATAAGTAGCATTTAATGAACATTCTTCAAATTTTAGGACAACCCACAAAGAAAAGGAACACAAACACATACAAATAGAAATTCATTATCTTTTATCTATGTGCATAGTATGTACATATGTATATAAGTTGAGGCATGCCGACATGGTCACTTATCTCATCACACCCCGGCTGCAGTGGGAGTCGTAGCCGGTTAGCTTATCTATCTTTGTTTTCATTGTTTTGACGAGTCCTAATTATTTTCTCTTCACTCTGCCCCTGCACACGTCATAAACAGCGCTATATAAATACGCTCTATTCAAATAAATAATTCTATTTTTTTTATTTTTGTTTTTGTCTGATTTTTTATCAGCAATTCGCAACAAGCATTTGAAGCGTAATGTATCCCGAACTCATCTCCGACTGCCGGAAACAATCGAGTACAACGGAATCCAATTTTATTTTTTTGTTGTTGCTGTGCCATTTCCTTTGCTAAAAGGTCAACTTTATATTGTCACCCAATTGTTGTTGTTGTTGTTGATTCTCAGGTTTGGACGTGTCTCTAATTACTCATTGAATTATATATTGATGTAAAGCCTTCGCAATGAAGGCTAGCTAGCTACAGACACAACAGCTGTTACATTTCTCGCAATTTTAAATTATTACCATGTGATTTATGGCTGGCGAACGACGTGTGTGAGCAATTTTGCGCTTAAATTACTCAACAGAAAGAAATACATACAAAAGCTCATAAATACAAAACTATTATCGACTGTAATCGAAACCTTGCTATTGTGAATTGAGCGATTTCAATTCTAATCGAAGCCTTGCTTAAGTTCTAAGCCAAGTTCGTTTACAGGTGCCCTTGCTGTTAAGCTAACATTTGTAAGTTAGTTCTCTTTGTATGTATGTCAATGTGCTTACACTCTTCTGCATACAATAACAATTGAAATGATTTCTAACGAATCGTGTAATTGAGCGCTCGAAATGATCAACGCGATTCACTGGGCGTGAAGCCGCCGCAAAACTAGTAACATAACATCAGCAACAAACAAATGCAACAATAAAACAACAACAATGTGTGTGGACCTCGTGTTCGTTTTTTCGTAGTATAGAAAAAATAAATACACGTAATTGTTGTCAATACTTTTCAATTTGAGGCGCCAATTGAATTTGAATTCGTAACATTGTTTTCAGCGAGTTTTCTTTAATAAACTTACCCGGTCTGGGGCGGGAGAACGACCTTCGAATCGAAAGGGGCAATGGACAAACAAACGAGTCATGTTATCGCTCTCAATTCGAACAAAATTTATTTTACTCCAAATGACTTGACTCTCATTCATATTGTGCGAGTAAATAAATACATATCTACAAATACACACACAATTGAATATTCGTTATATCCAATGTCTCAGGCAATAAACAAAGCGAATAAATACGAAAGTTCTTAACTATCCAATGACCTACAGATTTCATTAGTATTCGACGTCAAAGTGAATATATCAAATTTTAATCAATTAAATCTTTTTAATGTATGTGTATGCTTTTGGTGTGTGTGTTCTTGACCTTCGCGTGTCATTCACACGGTTCATATGCTATGGATAAATTGCATACACTCTTTTTGCTGTTGCACATTTGTCATATTCTACGCAATATACCCGTTAATGATCTCTCCGTGTGATTTATACCGTAGGCGTACATGCAAAAAAATCCCCATCAGAAATCAGAAATCTTTTTTTTTTTTGTTTGGTATCTATAGAGTGAAACCATGACGTCATCTAGGCCCCGGCGACAATCAACAAACGAGAACGCAAAATAACAAAAATAATACAAAAATATTTCCACAATAGTGTGCGGAAAATTATGTTATGCATGATCCTTGACGTAGCCGCAATACGATCAAAACAATTGTGGATGAATCATCGCGTGATCGCGTGGAAAAAGCGAATAACATGGAGGAAAAAAGAAGATGGCAGAACGGGCTGGGGGGGATGGAGAAGGTGTAAGTTCACGCTACAAGCGACAATATCAAATGGGAATTTCGTTAATTTTTCAGTTAATAAAGATGTTGCTGGTTGTGTGAGTGTGTATACCGTATATTTGCTCAGTTTATTCAATCGCGTTGAATTTTGTACCCTCATCTGGTATTATCAGTCGCTGATTCCGATTCCCATTGTGACGAAACATGTTTGGCCATTTAGCATATAATTACTCTGGGCGAGCCACAGCAAGTCCAAGATTAGAAACCGCAAATAACAGCTTCAGCAGCTGTGCCAGCCTCTGCACTATATATATGTATACATATATAGTATATACTATTGTGTTTATATATTGTATAATATTGTATGCAAATAAACAAATGTACTGGGGAAAAAGATCGATTGACTTTTAACGATTTTATTGTTAATTTTCGGAATTCTGCTTTTCTAATATAAGTTCTTTAGTTTTACTATAGCTCTTAGATTATTCTCTCAGTGTATGCGTGCCTGCCTCAATTCGAACATAGAAGATCACTTATACATATGTACATTATATACGAATGTATATTTACTTACATATATACATATGAATGCGTTTTACAATCGACAATTTCCTGTTTTCTTCATCTCTTCAGCTGTGAATCACATCCCTCATCTATCGTTGCCTAGTCCCAAGCCAACGCCCTGATCTTCTCGTCATTTCTGTCTTCCTCTCTTATCCCTTCTCAGCTACTTTGAAAATGAATATAAATAATCCCGTGCAGAAAATGTATTATAGCGTAATACCCCTCTGGCGTATAATACTCATAAATAGCGATCAGCTGAAAACTGAAAATTGAAATTTGTTTTTTTGTATTTACTTTTCACCCCCAAACAACAATACTATTTTTCTTTCTCTCTGTTCTCTCTTCTTACAGACCATGCATAAGGAGAAAGTTAAAAGTACACAAAATGCAAATAAAGCAAACAAAGAGCATAAATTAAATGGATCCACAAAGGAAAATAGTGATAAAACAGGTCAGTAATTTATTTGCATTGCCATCAAACAAGAAACAATAATTTATTGAAAAATAAAGGAAATGGTTATAACATATATCTATTTCAATAAACATGACATATATCTGACAAACTATTTGCTATGCTAAGTACTTGCGGTTTGATTGATCGGCGACCAACTCAATGCACACATAACCTCAATCGTTCGATCAAATGCGAATACCATGTACATTGACAAGTTGTCATAAATGCCTCTGTGTAAACCCTTAGACGATATCAGATAGTTATTTATGTGTTTTTCTCAGACTCGATGATGACGCATTCCCTCTCCCAGATCCTCTGTTTACCGCAATTGGTACAGTTATTCCGCAGTTCCGCAGTTTAATTTGCTTCTCCACTTTCGAGCATAGCTGATAATGAAAATAGTCTCAGCTTCTATACAATTTTGAATGGGAATATATGCAAAAAAGGAAAAGAAAAATAACAATAATAATAACCAACTATATTAAAGAAAAGCAAACTTGAGATAGTTAATAAAAAATAAATAAATAAATTCAAATACTTCTAAATAGATATGAATTAATTTTCAATTATAGAATAATCTTTTATAGAACTTTTTACTAGATTTTTGTAGATTTTTACTAGATTTTTGTAGATTCCACTTAAATTAAAACCCATAATTGAAGATTGACTGTGTGAGAAGCAAAAAGCGTAACCTCATTAATATCATGGGGTAGCTCTTGAGTTATTTATCGCAGCCGATATTTATGATAAGTGGAGTAACTAAATGAATAACGAGCGATTGAATCACCCCACACTCCGACTCGACTTGTTGAGATTGCGCATATCAGGGTTAATAATTTTTGTGCCGCTGGACGCTGACAACCCAAATCGCTCTGCAAACAATACGAGAGGCCCCGCAAAAGTTATAGTGTATCATATCGGAAAGTTGACGTAGACTGGAACATAGACACAGACACTTACTGTTGAGGGGTGTACATATACGTAATGCCTGCATTGGTAGTTGTGACACGTTTTGTTGGCTTAGCTGGCCATAAAGAGATTGCTTGGAACGATGTCTGCGTCTGTGTGGGGGGCGCTATCAGCTGTTATACGCATTGGCATTCCTAATGAAACACAGTGGCCCACCGCAGTCGTCGTTCAAAGAGTACAATTCTTTTTTTGGGTAATCACGCGAGCCACGTAATAAGCGAGCAGCTTTATAGATTGATCGCACACACTACGCGATAAGATATATGTACGACAAGTCTACCGTAGCAATACAAATGACCCACTTGAATAGAGCATTTAAAAGCCCAAAGATTATTCATATTTGTAAAAAATTAACGCGACTGAAACATAAAGCCCCAGAGAAGTGCCGGGTTTGATTTTCATAGAGAACAAAGTATGGTTTGCATGAGGATTTTGAAATAAAAATTGAAAGCCGTTTCCATAGTGCAGATAGTACTATCGCGGATAGGGACCCATATACCATATATTGAGCATATTACACCTACAGGTAACGCAGTTTATATTTTGATTCTACAATCATGTGTTGCCATGAACACAATTTGCAGAACTTGCTGAAACTGATAGTTGGTATAGTTCTGGGTTCTAAGCAATAGTAGACTGATAATGATATACACAAATATGGTAAGATCGTAAACAACTTTTTACAAACAAACCTATTGAAAACAGCTTTTTCGTATGCTGATTCCATGACTTGTGAATAAATCTGAATACTATTTGATAACTATTCAAGGGGAGAGAGAATAATATTTGTTTTGATTAAGTTTTCGAGTACTTCCCATTTTATAGTGATTTATTTATAGCAAACCATTGTAAAGGCAAACAAGTTGAAATTCAGGGAGAGCAAATTGGAGTAACTTTCGATTTCAGTTAAAAAAAAATATGAAATAATATTGTTATTTTCACTAATCTTTTTACGTGCTAGTATAAAGAGCAACAATTTAGAGCTCTCAATATCCTTAGTAATTTTATCTTAATAATATCTTCTTTGATTGTCCATTCCAGTGAGTCTGCTTAAAAAGAAGGATGACAGCAGTGAATATGATTTGGTACCACCCGACGGAGGCTGGGGTTGGCTGATTCTCTTCGGCTCCTGCCTAACCAATATTCTCATCCCTGGCACAATTAAGAGTTTCGGTGTATTGTTCGTTGAATTTGTGGAAGCCTTCAAGACAACGTCCACGAAGGCCTCTTGGATTCCTTCATTATGTTACTTTCTCTACAGTTCACTGGGTAAGAAATGAGATTGGTATGTTCTGAAAGTGTTTCTAATTGATTTCCTTGCATTTTACAGGACCTGTCTCGAGTATTCTCTCAGTAAAGTATTCCTATCGTACGGTAACGCTTATAGGCGCCCTCTCTGCTTCGCTGGGCATGATTTTATCCTTTTGGGCGACATCAATTGGCTATTTGTGTCTCAGGTAAGAGAAAGCATTCAAAATGTGAGATTAATAGAAGTTTATCGGACCGAAGAAGGCATATTTCACAAAGTATATATATTCTTGATCAACTAGCTGTGATCATTCTATATTTATATTATTCAAGATTAATTTATATCAAACAACCTGAAATTTATTTGTTTTTGAAACAAGTTCGTACGTCGCCAAAATGAGGTTTAACTTGTATATATTATATATTATAATTCGAATTATTTCGAGTTAAGAACCTCAACTAATTAGACATTTAATTAGGTTCAATTATAGCCGATTGTATAGAACACGTTTGTAACTCCTCTCCCTTCTCTTTCTCTTTCAGTTATGGCGTTCTGGTTGGTATTGGTGCTGGGCTCTCGTTTCCGCCCACTGTGTACATTGTCACATCGTACTTTGTAAAGCTGCGCGGCTTGGCCAACGGCCTGTGCATCTCGGGCAGTGCCCTCGGTTCGATCATCTTGCCTCCGGTGTTGCGTTGGTTGCTGGAAGAATTTGGCTATCATGGTGCTTGCCTGATTATGGGTGGAATCACATTGAACGTGCTGGTCGGAGCACTATTCTATGAGCCGGTGGAGCAACATATGGTGCGTGTGCCACGTGCTCGTCCCGCACTAGAGGATATACCCGAAGAGGAGGACATTGGCATTGTTATGAAGTTCGAGAACGTTGATGAGACTGTGGCTCCGGCCGATTTGGATGAGAAACATTTGCCATACAATTCACCACCATCGCCTTTGTATCTGCCCGATGACGACAAGCAGCAGTTTGTGCGCAGTGCCTCGGCAGCTGTGGTGCAGAGTTATGCCAAACCCGGCGATGAGTTTCAGCCACGTGTAAGGAAGATAAGCACTCCGGTGCGTCTGCCACAGCGTAATCAGACCTTTACACCGGGTCAACTCAACTCGCAGTCGTCGCTCTATGCTGTGCCCGAGGGTCGCTCCAGTTCCAACAAGCTGAGCAATCGTCACAATTCACGCAATCGCCTCTCAAAGCGTTCGCCATCGACCAGCAGCTTCTTGTACATCAGCACGCCATATCACGGCAGCACATTGTCGTTCCAGCCCAAAGAATTCTCATCACATTTGTCTCTGCGTTCGGCTGGAAGTGGAACAGCTGCTGGAGGGGATGCAGGCACTAAGGATGGCGCCGGTGCCGGAGACGATACGCAGGGGCCAAAGGAGCCAGCTCAACGCACCAAGTTCTTTGATCTAAGTCTGCTCAAGGATCCCATGTATTTGGTCATACTCATCTCGAACTCAACGAATGCCATCAGTTATACGAACTTCATCATTCTGTTGCCCAGTTTTGGCCTGGATAGACATTTCAACAAGTCTCTATCTGCTTACTTATTGTCTGTTGTTTCGGCAACGGATCTGATTGGACGCATTGGTGGTTCAGCATTGTCGGACATGGGATTCATACCGAAGACATGGTACTTTGTGGGAGGCCTAACTGTATCGGGCATCTCCTTGGCACTGCTCCCATTTGCCTATAGCTATGGAACCGTTTGCTTCTGGTGTGCACTTTTTGGTCTCGCCTCGGGCATTTATGTCGGAATTACTGCGGTCATTATGGCCGATATGCTGGGCACGGAGCGTCTCACATCATCCTATGGCATCAGTCTATTTGTCAACGGTATCCTACAGCTGGTGGGACCGCCACTCTGCAATTATTGGGTCGAGGCGGTCGAAAACTACAATCCGCTCTTCCATGCTCTCGGTCTGACGCTGCTCCTGGGCGCCAGTCTGTGGGCCTTTATGCCCTGTATACAGAAACGAAAAGCCAAAGAGGAGGAAAAGTTGGAGGCCCAACTCGATGAGGAGGCCGCTGCCGGTGTCGATGATTACTGAGGGAACTGCCCCCGTCCCCGGCACGGCAAAAGCTTCAACACACCACGTACAATTATAATTAGTTGTTTAGGCTTTAAATGCGTACAAAGAGGAGATCAGGATAATGAACGACGATGATATGTATTAGACATGAAGATAATGCAGAATGATCATGATGGTGATGATAATGATGGGGTGATCATCATATAGTAGAATGGGAAACAGTGGACGTAAATAAGAAAAAAGTGGAGCATGGAATTTTTGGAAATTGTTAATTTGTTTCTTCCATCAGCTTTTTTGTCTTAACTGTTAAGTCGTAATTATTGTATTGTATAATTATTACAATTATTGTTTACTTAAAATCAATTTATAGCTTAAGCCAATAACAAATTAAAAAGAAAAACAAAGAATGTCTAGCAGTGGAAGATTAAGAAATGAAAAATATTTTTTCTATAAATATGCTAAAGAAAACACAAAAACAAAAACTTAAAAAAAGCAGTAAAAACTGAAATTGAAAAAAAAAAACAAAAATATACATTTTTAATGGGATTGAATTCTGTGGGTACTTTTGGAGCAATTGAACCATTTCAATTTGAGTTTATTTGGTTTGTTTTGATAATGGAAAATGTGAACGTCAAGATGATTTATTTTTGATAAGGAAATATGTACATCAAAAGGACTATTATTATAGATTGAGTGGTTTATTCTTCCATCTTCTAAACTACTAAACTATCATATTATTTAAGCTGGCATCCATTTAAATATTACTTCGATCAATTTCATTCAATTCGCAATTCCCTGTTAATTATATTGTGAATTAAAGAGTCACTGATTTATTTTAGATTTCTCATGTTTTTTAAGACCTTTCAAAACTTGATTTATTTCTTATCACTTCAACTGAAATATATACTATATATTTAAATTCAAAGATATTTTAAAGAGGTTCCATCGGATATTACGGTTTAGAAGGAATATTTTTTTGTTTACTTTTAATACAAACCAGAAAACTTGTGGTACCGTACGTTGATAAACATTTTTTTATTGATCACAAAGGCATTGAAGAGAGATATTCTATATTTTATATGCAGGGCACTCTAAAGGATGTCAAGCTCCGTTGGTATTCCTTGCTTTGACGCATGGAATATTTAGAAAATTTGGATTAGAATCTTAGTTATATGGTAAGTATTCTATTCATTGATCAATTTATCCATTAATAAGTCGGTTATTATAGATTTTAATATATATATATTTATATTGCGTATTTGGTTATTATAGTTCAAATTATAATTTATATGCATGTATGTATTTATGTACGCTTTCGATTACGAAACATACATAATGTTATTACATAGGGTGTTCCCTTTTTGGCTTAATTAGTAATGTATTGCTTTGTCTGTTCTGTATATCAGGGAAATAATTAACACCAACACTATATGCTAACCCGGGACCAAATTGCATGAAGGGAGTACCTTATCTAAGAACATTATGGATTCCTTCAATAAAGCCTACATTCGCGATACATGGAAAATCGTCTAACTGTTCTGTAAAATATAGATATAGATATGTATGTTCGTTTTAGTTGCTTTTCGGTTTCAAAAATCCCTTGGCGCGCAGAAAATGCACTATAAACGGTGTTGAGCTTAGGGTGATGGTAATGCGGACTGGCGCAAATACTTTGTGAACTGCGTAGGCGGTCACAAAAGTGCTGCCAATGGCAATCTTTTCGGCCACCGCAGAGGACTCAATGCCAAGGAACGTCAAAACGGGCATCATGTTTATTCCGCTGAAAGATTATAAAAAATATAGAATAGATTAATTGATTGTAATTGAAAGGTCCCCCACCCTCGAGTTGTTAGTCCGCGTGCGAATGAGATCAGATGATCCAGCAATGCAATCCTACCTGGATACGAGTAAGTAGAAGCCACCTAGCGATATTAGCGAGATGCCTACGTGGAATGCCACAATGGTGGCGCCATATTCTTTGAAGGCGCGCTTCAATTGCTCCTTCTTGCTCAACTTCTTGTCTTGTTCTCCCGTTGCTTCACTTCCTGGTCCTGTTGCTTGGCTCTGACCTATAATCTGCGTCTCTTCTGCTACTGTTGAATTTGTTGTTGCCTTTGCAATGTCACTGCGACCAGTTTGAGTTGCTTGAGTGCTGTAGCAACGCCGAAAGCCTGCGAAACGTGAGGAGCAATGCAATATGTACATGTGTGATGTGAGGGATGCGCGTTGACATGGTTAGTGCGCATGCGACATACATGCAACAGGTTATTGATTTCATTCATAACAAGCCGGCAACAAGCCCCCGCTCACCTTGACCTCCATTGACCCTGGCATTCTGATCGTAGGTCACCCAATCGGCACGTGTACTCTCGCGCAGCGAACGATAATGCGAGCTGTGCATATTCTGGGATGTGAACTTATATTCCTGTGACCACTGTCCGCCGGGCATGTTCAGGTGCGAGAACTTGTGCATGCCTCCAAAGGGAGTGGGCACATTGCTCTGCATCACGGCATTCAAGCTAACGGCGCCGAAGCAGTCATAAGACTGCACATGCAGATCTTGGACAAAGGAGGTGCCGCCACTCTGCTGGGCACTCAGGGTGTTGTCCGTGGTGATGTCTATCATCGAGATGGGTGCATGCGACATCACCATTATGTTGTCGGATATGTCGCGTGAGCGTTGAGGCGAGAAGCGTGTTGTCTCAGCGGCGTCCACATTGTTGGGTAGCGGCAGCGGGGGCGTCTGTGCTGCCGGCACTGCGCAGTTAAATGAAAACAGTTTATAAATACAAAATATACACACAATTTATTTATATATTTATACTATGGACACAATATGCAAATTTAGTGCGCAGTTTGGCAGACGAACAGATCCAGTGGGGGTACATACATATGTATATGTATATGGTATATCTTGTACAGTCACCCAAAGTACAAATGTACCAAAACACTGGATTTAAATTCAATTTAATTTACTGTATACATACTGTATTCATGTTTTTACACCATATTTAGAATTTGCTAGGTTCATTCATGCTGCGAGCCACTGTATATGCATTGTTTATATACATAGTACATTGCTTGTATATACCTATGTACTTATGATTGGCAGCGCGAGAGAACTGCCTATTGCGCATAAATTGAATTAAATCTACAACAGGCGTGTGCTTGCCTATTATCAGCGCACCAATCGCAACAAAATTGAACTTGCTCCCGCAACAAAATTTCAATTAGTTTAAACTTTGTGACCTCTAAAACACAGTTTCAATCCAATAATTATTTCTTCATACTATTTACCTGTGTATTTCTGTATGCCGCCTGGAATACGTGCTGCTGCCAAGCGTGATGCTAAGGTGGTATAAGCAATCATCTTGTTTTATTTATTTTTTAAATATTAAATTTGGAGTAGACTGAGAAATGACAATTTCACGCCGACAAAGCAAAATAAACTAAACAGCTGTTATCACAGTTACCTGTTATGCATGGGGCGCAAAAACAGCTGATACAAAAGCAGGGTTGCACAAGCATAGACGATGTTATCATATGGTGTAGCCATGTTTTTGCAGATTATTTTTTTCGATAGATGAGTGGGGCAATTGGGACTTTCTTAAATAATATCGATTCTTTTATCGATGGGGTGACAGTCGGAGGTACAACCCTGCACTGTCATTTTGGGAGTGAAAATGCGAATTTATTTACAAAATTTGCCAATACGAGAAAAAGAAGGCGACGCGTAATAAAGAGTTTAACCATTTTATTATCAATCCCAAATACAAATGCAATTCTAAAGCAGGCGACGAGGTGTGGAAGTGGGCGTGAGTGTGTGAGTGTGAGTGCCTGTGCGTGTGCAATGCTCGCGGAGAGAAAGACACAACAGAGGGAGAGCGCGGTCCTGCTTTTGTGGTCAAGATATGATTTGGCTACAGATACGATATTTAAACAACGACCAAAACAATAAACCCCGCGATCAGGCTAATTTTAGCTGGTGTGCAACAAGAATAATAACAACAATAACAAAAACATACAAACGGGAGACAATCGCCAACAACAAAAACAACAACAACAAAGTTAACTGAACATACACAGCGCGCGCATCTGTATGCGTGTCTGTGTTTAAGTTGCGTGCGCGGTCCAAGTGTGTGTGTGTGTTTGTGTAGAAAGTGCGCACGTCAGGCGTTGGCTGAAGTCGTCGTCGCAGTATCGCAACCATGTCCAGAATTACATTGACCACGTTAACACACACTGGCAGTGGCGGTGGAGGCGGCAGCAGTAGCAACAACAACAGCAACAACGATACACGCACTGGCACGCTGACACATCTGATGGAGGAGCATCATCACCACCAGCAGCATCTGGACTCAGGTCGGATGCCATCGACGGGTGCTGGTGGTGGCGGCACTGGCGGATTGCTGTCAGACGGGGCAGAACGACTGCGTCGCCAAGGAAGTCGTCTGCAGACGTCGCGATTCGCCTGCATGCGCTGCTGCGGCAACTTTCTCACCTACTTGGTGCGGCTGCGCAGCACGCCCGAGGAGCTTGAGCAACGCTACAAATCCAAAGAGATTGATCGATTTCTGGAAAAGGAAAAACATACGTTTCGACGGCAGGTAAGATATGATGAAGTCTAGTCTAGAGACATAGCATATATCACTTCCACATTCCGTTTAATTAAGTAATTAGTATTAATTTGCTTGTGGACCCGATCACCACACACACACACACACACACACACATACCATACAAACACATTCACAGCACACTAATGCAATATTCATCCGGTTGTATGGCCCGCATGGGCCGCCCAGGCAAACAAATAAAACGTCAGACGAATTTTCACTTTTTTCATTATTGCTTCTCTTGTTGTTGTTACTGGGCTTGGCTCCGACTGTGGCTCAGCTCTGGGTTTTATTGTTGCATCATTTAAGCAATCATTACAACAACAACAACGTAGTCTTATTCACACACAAAGGCGGCATTCAATTTACAGCACATTCAGTTATTGTTGTTATCTCTTGTGCCTTGTATCTTCTGAGTTGTTGTTTTTGCGTGTGCTTTGTCGGTCAAGGTTTCAATTTCGCACGTACTTTTGATTAGATGTTGCACTCGCCTTATAAGACTTTCCATATCCCAAAAGTTCTCACTGACAATGTGGGTTCATGAACCTCTCTTGATAGTTGAATTTCATTTATTGCTAAATTTTTGCAGTTCAATTGTTGTAAAAACGATCGTAGATAGTAACGAGACGAACAAGCTGACTCTATATAAAATCTTTTAAATATTCCCTGTATTTAACAATCCTTACCAGTATTTCCATGCCTAGAACAAGGCATTATTATCCGACTCTTTAGGAAACCTCTTAAATGTTCCTATAAAAATAATAGTTTACAATTCTTATGTTATATTTATAATTGAATTCACCATACTATTGTATAAATAATTCTAATACACTTATTTAATAATATTTTGAATATTCCGATTGAAATTCGTATAAAAGACCTTCAATAAAGATTATTCCAAATGAAACTAATAGCTTATTATTATATTATATGTATATCGAAAATGAGTAATTTTCATTACTACTAATCCTTACATATAATACCTCAACTACATCGACCCTAATCCAAAAAAATCTCTTCAAATCTTCTCAGGTCAAGCTGCTTCTTCTTGGCGCTGGCGAGTCGGGCAAATCTACTTTCCTCAAACAGATGCGCATTATACACGGCGTCAACTTTGATCCGGAGCTGCTGCGCGAGTACCAACATGTGATATACCAAAATGTTATAAGAGGTAATACTATATACCATACAAGCTAAATAGATGCCCAAAAACTACAGCTTATTCATGTCTGATACAGGTATGCAGGTCCTCCTCGATGCGCGTGAAAAGTTGGACATCTCTTGGGGCAGCAATGGACGCGAACAGGATGCCAACGATGCCAAATCAATGGAATGCAATGCAATAGAGGCAGCTACATTTGTAGAAGTTGCGCCGCTGATAAAGCGACTGTGGCAGGATCGGGGCATAAGACGCGCCTACGAGCGACGACGCGAATTTCAAATTGTAAGCATGAAAAGATAATTCAGAGAGAGATTTAGAATGAAGTCAGAAGCTTAGTCATAATTAAGTAAATGTTGTAGTTAAAAAAGAAAGATGTTTTTAAAGCATGAATCAATCCATGATTGTTCAATAGTTTTGTATAGTTATCGGTTATATAGATAGAAGACTGAGGAGTCACTAAAACAACATTAACAACAGTAATATATGTATATATTCTTAGATACTTGTGGAACATTGCATTATAAAGAGGTTAGACAGTCTTAAAGCTGTAGACAATAATTTTCTTTAAAATTGCTGGAAGTTTAAAAGTTCTAGACAGATTAGACAGTTTAAAAGTTGTGAATTCAATATATCTTCAATATACTTGATGAAAATTAAACATTTTTAAAACTGCAAATGTAATATATGTGTTCTGAAAATTTATGTTTTAGAAAGAATAAACAGTAAAACTTTAATTTGTATATATATATATTTATTAAAACTTCTGTTATATTGAATTCTTAAAAGATTAGATAGTCTTAAAGCCGTAAATAATTAGCAATATGGTAGCTTATCTTTACAGCATTAGCAGTAGCTTTTACTCTTAGACGGCATGCAGTCAAGATAGTCGAGTTATTTATTTCACTGACTACTAATCAATCTACCTTGAGACATTCTCTCTTGACGATCTATGACATAATTCTTCTAACTATATCTTTTCTGCATTGCTTACAATTTACAGAGCGATTCCGTCAGCTATTTTCTAGATGAAATTGAGCGGCTCGCGAAACCGGATTACGTGCCCACACACAAAGATATACTGCACTGTCGCAAAGCAACCAAAGGTGTTTACGAGTTTTGTGTCAAAGTACAGGTAAGCAACTGCAACTGAAGCCATGTTTGTTGCTAATTGTTGTAATATTTATTGTTGTTATTGCAGAACATTCCATTTGTGTTTGTCGATGTGGGCGGTCAGCGTACGCAGCGCCAGAAATGGACCAAATGCTTTGATACCTCAGTCACATCGATTATATTCCTAGTATCCAGTTCGGAGTTCGATCAGGTGCTGGCAGAAGACAGGTATGGAAGAAAGACTCTTATAAGATATATACATGAATAACTGATTAATAATCTTTATATCTTGCAGGAGAACCAATCGCCTGGAGGAATCGAAGAACATATTCGATACAATTGTGAATAACAACACATTCAAAGGCATTTCTATAATATTGTTTTTGAATAAAACCGATTTGCTCGAACAAAAAGTACGAAATCCAGAGACTGACATACGCTGGTACTATCCACAGTTCAATGGGAATCCTCACTCACTTCTCGACGTCCAGAACTTTATGCTGCAAATGTTTATGAGTGTTCGACGCAGCAGTAGCACCAGTAGGATCTATCATCACTTTACCACTGCCATAGACACGCGCAACATCAATGTGGTGTTCAATTCGGTGAAGGACACAATACTACAGCGTAATCTCAATGCGCTGATGCTGCAGTAGCGACCAAACCAATTTCGGCCATCATTATTACATTATCATTATATCATTATCTGCAAAAGCATCTGCATCATCGTCATTGTCATCATCATAGTCCATAAATCTCGCGCCAGCTCTGGCAAAACTGTCTACCATTTATATACACAAAAAACTTTTTAATATATATACTATATATACATAATGAAAGAAATACGAAAGTGCCAGGCTGTCAGGAATGTTTTAATTGGAGAGAAGAAGGAAGGGCCGACCCAAATTGTTGTTAACTTTTTAAAATGGTTTAATTATTCATAAAGCATTGTATTAAATGAAATTATTATAATATTATTATTTTTTAGCATTTACATGTATTATTATGTATTTTATTTATGCATAAATGTATATAATTCATCATTGTGTATGTGTGCCTAACAGACTTTAATAATGCTACCTAATTATGAAACTAACTCGAATAATGCAGCTAAAACCAGCACCTACTCTATACTACTATACTATATATACATATACGCACTCTTTTGATAACCATATATATCCGAATGCCTTTTTGCTACCATGACGTTATACAAGGATATACATATATACACCATATATAGCCAATACATGCACATATACATATCTATATTTATACATAATATGAATACGTTTATTTTTTTTTTAGAGTTGAGAGTCGAATATATATATACATACATATATACATACTGTAGTTTATACAAAGAAGAAAGAGAGGGGGGCTTAATATTAAGCATGAGATTTTCTCATAGAGAAAGGTCTGCTAACGACAAATGTACCAATTAAACAATTAAAAAGAAAACACCAATATTTAATAAATCAAACAAAAATGTATAATCAAATACTGCACTGTGTTTTAATGGGGAAGGAATCGAGATTTAGAGCCGATTTTCATATCTAATGAAAATCAGAATTTAATGAATTTAACTGAACTTTGAGGTGTTTATATGCAACGTTTCCTCTCTACAGGGAGCTTTAAGCAGATAAGTACTTCTATTTATCTATATCACTTTGTATATTTATTTTCTATAATACCTTCAATCCGAACTTATTTTAACGTAGTTTCTACTCAAATCCCAAATAGAACTACGAGATTAATTTATACAAATCCTCTGCCAATTTCGAGGTTTCCTCTCTTGGAATAGTCAAAAGAACTCAGATGTATCTTATATTCACATTTAAAATTTTATTTCTGTCTATTTAAATTACAAAGTGAGTTAATTGTATAATATATTTTAGCGGCATTTTATTTATCTCACATTGAACTACGTGTTTAATTTTTGGAATGTCATAAAATCACCTTATCAACTATTACAAGTACGCCAATGTTTTATAAAATATACACAAAAACTGATTGCAGACCAATAAAAAATCATAATACTTTACTTGCTGGTATATATATGGTATATATAAATATATAAAAAGGAAAAATCGTATAAAACATACAGATAATACTCTACTATATAAACTAACAAAAATGTGCATTGCATTATTGATATCGCATCAATAGTAGACATTAAGTTAAAGCATAAATTGCGATGCTCACAATCCAGATCCAGATCCAGTGGTAGTTCCAGACCCTGATCGAACTCTCTTTTAACAGTTATATTACTAAGACAATTTGGGCGTACTAAAACTACTACATCCAAGGGAGTTTTTAACACAAATATTTAGCATCCATAGTCATTGAGTTCCGTCGTTCGAAAGCTGGCTCCCCTTCGGGATTCCTCCGTATTCAGCCGCCTTGACTAGTATTGTTGCCATTGTTGGAGCTGTTTAGGCCGCCGCAGCAATTGCTCTGCGCTGCTTTGGCACTAAAACTACCCAAACCAATGGAGCCTCCGCCTTCGGATTGACGTTGTGCGGCTGCAGCTGCAGCACTGCTGCCATCCTTACTGCGTGCTTGGCCAATCAACTCGGCGGCAATCTCGTAGAACAGGCGTTCCACATTTTCCGCTTCTTTGGCGGATGTTTCAAGGAAGTACATGTCATGTTGCTTGGCAAACTCTTCACCAATTTGCGTTGGAATCTCGCGATCATCTCGATCTGTTTTGTTGCCCACCAATATCTTAAGCACCTTAGAGTTAGCGTATTCCTGTATCTCACGTAGCCAGTCGGGCAAGCAGTCGAACGTGGGTTGGCAGCTAATGTCATAGACCAGAATCAGCGCGTGCGCCGATCTGTAGTAACTTTGTGTGATGGAACGAAAGCGTTCTTGTCCAGCAGTATCCCAGATTTGTAGCTTTATCTTCTCGCCCTCCACCTCGACAGTCTTTATCATGAAATCCACACCTATTGTGGCACCTTGTCCGGGCGGAAACAGGCCCTGCGTGAATCGTCGCACCAGGCAGGTCTTGCCCACGCCCGCATTGCCTACGAGCACAATCTTAAATAGGAATTTGTAGTCCTCCATTTGAAGAGCAAGTCCGAGTCCGAATCCGTGTTAGTGTTGCCTGTGCAAATGCAAAACGTATAAGAGATATATGAGTATACATAGTTTATCCAATTTAGACACACCTTAGTTAACGACGCGTAACGCTGCTGGTAATGGGGGATGGTTTAGGTAATGTGCTTTGCCTGCAAGTTTGAGTTGGGAGTTTCACCTACAGACGCCACTTACGCCACTTTTTTTATTTGACGCAACTGTCTCTCTCACCTGTAGCTGTAGCAGTGGCGTTTGGCACACGCAATCTACGTCTGTGCTCTAACGGTTGCTGTTGCCTCCAAAGCAGTCTCTTGGCCGTTGATGACTCAACGATTAACACTGACAGCAGCTTAAAATTATTGTATTATTTCTGTTTGTATGAGACAGCGCCATTCAATCGCATTGCCTTCAGGGTGAAACGGACTAAAAAAACACTTAAATCGTCAACTCTTTAGACGCTAAGTGGTAAATGCAACGATGTTAATATTGCGAGGCTGAAATTTCGCTGCGTATATGTAAATATAAACAAATCGATTAATATAACAACGATCTGGCAACGTCATTCCGACACCAATTTATTTCTACACCCTGCTAACTTAAATATCATACCTAGCAGTCGTATTTACAGGAGAATATCGATAACATTGCCAATAACGATTACTTTTCATTATCAACCCCGCAACAACACAAAATAGTCAGCCACGCTGTGAAAAAATTGTCAAAACTTGTAATTGACTGTATTTGACACACCAAATAATTTAAAATCAAGTTAGTAAGTGAAGCGGCTCGTGTTGCGTTGTGATTACAAACAACTACCTTTTTGGTTTCTTTAAACCTGCTAGACAACGAGGGCGTTTTTTCCGTCCATTAAATTCAACATGGCCGAGGACTTTGATGTGGAGGCAATGCTGGAGGCGCCGTTCCAGAAAAACGTAAGTGGATTAATTGATTGCAGTTGCAATTGCTAAGTATATAGAAAAAATAAAATAAGCAACGGTTTGTACCAATACAATTATCATTATTGTTATGACAACGGTATATTATATGAATTTTGTGTACTCTTTTTCTCTGCATAGACATCTGCAAGCACGCCGTACGTACATATGTGGATGTGTATGTACGTACGCATGTTCGTACATATGTTTTGAGACACCTCAGACATAAACACACAGATGCACACACAAACTTGCAAATGTATTCAACAACACCTAGGTGTGTATGTATATGCGTGCAAGTCTGTGCGTGTCTCTGTACGTGTATGTGTTGTCTTTGCCCACTGCACATAAAGGTGGGCTGTCTTTAAATCGATTTTTAACCTAAATTCTCTTGTAATGCAATCGAAAATCGACAAACTGTGGTTGCCGCATCTAATTGTGCTTGTCGACAGGTGGATAGTCATCACACTGCGTGGGGTAACCTACTAATTTTACCAAATCAACCACACACGCGATTTGTGCTTGCACACTTTTTGAATTGCGTTAGATTTAATCTAATGAACACCGTTAGTACTGTGTGCACTGATTCTTTAAAATAATCGAAATATTGTGACTGATTTTACTGTGGGCTTAAACAAGTCAGTTGTGTACGATACTACAATTTGGAGCACAATTTACAATAGAATATTTAAAACCCTAAACATTTTGTATTGTTACCATTGAGGTAGATTAAATTTAGTTTTGTACTATCGATGCAAGCGAGTTATAGGGTGTATAAAAATAAATACAACCTCTAGGGACCAATTTTTAATTTTGTTTAAAATGAAAAGCATTTGCAAGCCTTCATCAATTGGATAAATTCTCCCATATATAACCCCAGAGGAAAATTATTTTTTTTAATGAATATTAAAATACTGAGGAAACTCAATCCAATAATCCAGCAGGTTTATTTTTTTTTTTTTTTTTGGAGTCGGTGTTTTTGTAAGCTTCTCATGATTAATTTGGAATTCGGAATACAAAATTATTGTTGCAATAACAACTAGAGCTGAGTTGGTTGCTCTCCTTTTCTGTCTATCTCTTTCTCAATCTCTCTGTAAAATCAAATGCAATCTGCAAATCAAAAAAAAAAAAAAAAAAAAAAAAATATCACACTACCAAAAATCAAACCACAACAACAAAAAGCGAGAATAATTCTTAAGGGTGAAATGTCTTTGCAGAAATCGTATAAGCTCAATATTGTTGCTAGTGATTGTTTTGGTCATTCTAAACACAAAAAGCTGGAGACCATTTGGTAAGTTTTGAATGTACCAGAAACTGCGATACAAAAAAATACAAAAAAAAAAATATCAAACAAGAAAATATAAACCAAAACATATCTAGGCATTTGCATTCAATATGATTTGTTTCTGTTTGAATTCTTTTATCAATTTGTTTTTATCTAAAGTATCAATGAAACTGAACGTGCACTAAATTTCAGATAAACTCTACCTCTATTGTCTGGGGCTGCAGGCAGCACTCTACTACTCTCACTCACAGACAGACAAGAATGAAAGAAAGAAAGCAAAGTCTCACAAGTCCTCCACTCCACTTCACTGCTCTTTCAGGAGTCGAGTCTGAGAATAAAACAAAACAAAACAAAAAAACAAATATGCCCAATATAAATATTTAAAAAACAATCACTGATTAATCAAACAACAATTCAAATCGAAAAAAAAAACAACCAAAACAAGAAATGACAAAAACGTAATAAGCAAAAAACTTAAATTATTTTCACTACACATATCTTAACTTATCATCTATATCTCTATATATATGTATATGTCCAATATATAGACGAGAGAGCGACTGCGATGTGTTGGCCAGTGTCGAGTGTGTGTGCGTGTGTCTTTAGTCGAAAGTCTCAAGAGCGCCAAAGTCAACCAGAGCCAACCACAACCAACCCAACCAACTAAACTAGCCAGCGCTATATAACCCAAATATCGAATACGAATACGAATTTTCACATTGCAGAATGGAGAGTGAACAAATATTCGCCGTGATTTGATCTGATCTGTGATCTGTGCTTACCTATGTCACTGTATAGTATAGGTACATATATATAGGTATATAGTGCCGATAAGCGGTCCTCTATATACAAGATATTTGTGTTTTTGTTATATTCTATTATTATTATACTATATATATCACCGTTATACTACTGCTCTATTGCTATAAATTGGCAATGATCCGTAAGATGATCATTGTTGACTTAAGCATTTCTATTTTATATACTTGCAGATACCAAAAATTTAACTAATTTACTTTGATTTGCTTTCTCTTATTCAAAAAAAAAACTGAAACTGAAAACTAAAATACGAAACGAATAATAATTGTTAAATGATTACAACAATACAACTACAACAACGACAACAAACAACAATCGTAACGTGGTGGATCAACCCAATCGAACCGAACGTTATGTGTCTGTGTGTGTCTCTCTGTGTCCCTCTGTCACAAAACATGAACATGAAATGAACCAAAAATATCCAATTCTATGTACATTTGCTTGCTTGCGATCATCTCCACCACAACCACCTGAACCACCCACGATCACCACAACCCCACTTATTGTCCCACTGCCCACCCAAACCAAACACAACCTTGTTGTCTGTGTAGAACGTGAGCGCTGTGGGACGAGGAGGAGGGCGCAGCGGCGGAAGTGACAGCGCTGGACACGAGGATCGCGATGATGAGGATGAACGTTATGCGGAAAATGGAAATCGATCATCGAATGGCAACAACAAAAAGCGCAGCCACCGCTCGCGGTAAATTTCAATCAATTGCAATCAAAGATAATTTAGTTTCTTTCTTCAGTCACTTATTTATTTTTCTTTCACTCTTCTAGAAGTCGCAGTGGATCACGTGATACCAAACACAGACGTTCCAAGGATCGGGAACGTGAAAAAGATCGTGGCAACGATCGTAGTCATCGTGATAAGGATGGTAGAAGCGATAAAAACAAAGACAGAGATCGTGAACAACGTGATCAACGTTATCGCGATAGCAGCAAACGTAGCAGTCGCTCACGCGATGACAGGTCCAGCGATGATAGGCGTGGCGGCGGAGGAGGTAGTGATCGTAATCGTAATGATCGCAGCGACCGTCGTTCGCGGGAACGTCGTGGCAGCAGCAAGACATTGCAACGTGATGTTGATCGCAAGCGAAGTCGTTCACGGGACAGAAGACGACGTAGTCGCTCTCGGGAACAGCTGCGAAAACGGATGAGTCCCATACGGGAGCGTCGACGAAGTCATTCGCGCTCCAGAGATGGAAAGTAAGTATTGCATGGTGGTTATAGGGTTAAGGCAGTTAAGCACAATGATGTCTGTGGATAGTGGCACCTATTGATTGGTTTTAAAGTCTTTTGGCATTCCATCGATTCTACCATTCTCTAACTTTGACTAGCCAATCACATTTTTAGAGTTGATAACATAATGTCATCTAGTCCAGGAAATATAGATTCTTAGCAAAACACTTGACTGCAAACGAACTTCCATCGATATGGAACTACAATATGCCTAACATTGATTAGGACAGCACCTTCTCAGACTCGACGAGTTAAACTAATACAGTCAATTATGAATTTCCTAGAAGAACTGCAATAGAAAAGCAGCTCTAAGCTCAGCCTGGTGTATAATAGATCTACGAACTGACATTGTAGTTCCTCCTCGTTTAACAATAACGTTTAACAATTGTTTAAATAAATTTACCAGTTACTCAACTTTTCATTTTCTATCTCTTTCTCTCTCTCCCTCTCTCTCTCTCCCTCTTTTTCTTTCTCTCTCCTTTTTCTTTCTCTCTCCCTCATTTTCTTTCTCTGTCCCTCATTTTCTTTCTGTCTCCCTCATTTTCTTTCTGTCTCTCTCTATTTCGCTCTCTTTGCAGCAGCAGTCGTCGTCGTACCAGCTACTCACCACGTCCATATGGTGGACGTGGACGCGGTGGCGGCGCTAGATCTCCACCGAATGGCGCTGGAGATCGTACACCGCCCACCGAGCTGAGTCCCGAGGAACGTGATGCACGTACAGTGTTCTGCATACAATTATCGCAGCGTGTGCGTGCACGTGATCTAGAAGAATTCTTTTCAAGCGTGGGAAAGGTGCGGGATGTGCGCCTCATCACATGCAACAAGACAAAACGCTTTAAGGGCATTGCATATATTGAATTCGAGGATCCAGAATCGGTGGCGCTGGCATTGGGTTTGTCTGGCCAGCGTCTGCTTGGTGTACCCATAATGGTCCAGCATACTCAGGCCGAGAAAAATCGTCTACAGAGTGCACCGCCTCCGTTCCAGCCCAAGGCACACACAGGTCCCATGCGACTGTACGTTGGATCATTGCACTTCAACATCACCGAGGACATGTTGCGTGGCATTTTCGAACCCTTTGGCAAAATTGATGTTATACAGCTTATTATGGACACGGAAACGGGTCGCTCAAAGGGCTATGGATTTATAACGGTAAGATTCAATAAGATTCCTAATGCGATTTGTATAAAATAAACCATTTCCCTTTTAGTATCACAATGCAGATGATGCCAAAAAGGCTTTGGAACAATTGAATGGATTCGAACTGGCCGGACGTCCCATGAAGGTGGGCAATGTGACAGAGCGTCTGGATATGAACACTAGTTCGTTGGACACCGATGAAATGGATCGCAGTGGCATTGATCTTGGCGCCACGGGTCGATTACAGCTCATGTTTAAGCTGGCCGAGGGCGCGGGCCTCGCTGTGCCGCAGGCTGCTGCCAATGCGTTGCTGGCCACGGCACCACAGCCTGCACCGGTGCAGCAACAACAGCAGACGCCATCGATTGCCACACAATGTTTTATATTGTCCAACATGTTTGATCCTCGCACCGAGACAAATCCCACGTGGGACAATGACATCCGTGACGATGTTCTGGAGGAGTGTGCCAAGCATGGTGGAGTGTTGCACATTCATGTCGATACTATTTCACCCACGGGCACTGTTTATGTCAAATGTCCGAGCACCACTACCGCAGTGCTGGCAGTGAATGCTCTACACGGACGCTGGTTTGCTGGACGCGTCATTACAGCGGCGTATGTACCGTTGATCAATTACCACTCCATGTTTCCGGATGCAATCAGTGCAGTTGACCTGATTGCGTCGACACGGAAGAATGCTGATGATTAATAGGTGATGCTCAAGCGATAAATTTGACGAGAAAAGGAGGAGGAAGAAGGGGAGGAACAACAACTACACAATATATCGTTATTTTATTCGTTACTACAAGAAGTTTGTCATAATTTTTGAATTTTTTTTAAAGACTTTCCAACGTTGTGTATTAATTTGAGAGCTGAAAGAAAGAAGAAATTGAGACACTTAAGAATACAATTATATTTAAAAAAATATATCTTATCAATATCCATGATATAATTAGGCATTCCTAACACGTCGAAAAAAAAAAAAAACAAAAACCAAAATCAATTTGGATTTTAATTCTTTACTCTGTATGTGAAAGCCTATTTACTCTTCAATTAAAATTTTCCATTCAAACATAATTTGGAGAAACCGCTGCATACTTACAAAACAAAAAACTATGTAAACAATGAACATTTTGTAGACGGAAACAAAAACCTAAATCAAAAATAAAAATCTGATTCAACTTTACGTGTTTAAATTATACAAATTATGAATATATTTTATTATAAAAGTTAAGTTCGCGAATAAAAAATATGTCTATATCGAAAACGGTTCGACTATATCGATGTTTCATAAATACAGTATTTAAGTAAAAGGTATCGATATTTCGATACAAATACCAATCGGGTATTTTTCCATCGCTAGTGTGTGCATGAAATTGGCTGTGCAGCTGTGAAAACGAAATTTTAGATCATTGAAACAATTTTTTTTAAAGTTTAAATCAGATGTGACTTCACGCACACACACAAACACGGCGAAAATAATTCGACAACACAATTAAAATCGTTTTAAACAAATTGACGCGCGCTTATGTCGGGATATAAAAAAGGCATGTGGTTTTCTATTGAATTTTAAGCATGTGTGTGTGAAATCAGCCACAACACAACGAAAAAAATGGCAAACACATGCACAACTACAACAAATGTAGGTACCATCACCATCATCAGCACTAACAACAAAGTATAGAAAATGAAAATTCAATAATCAAGTGCGCCTAAGGTTAAATGTTTTGAAAAAAAGTATTATGAAATATGAGTAACATTCGCATTCGGATTGAATGAATGGGTACGATGAGAGTGTGGCGATTCGTGAGTGAGTGTTGAGTAAATGATGACAGTGTTTTATAATCACACACATAGGCAGTGGGCGCGCTCCTAGCACAAACACAAGTCAATACAATACATATGTATATGTGTATGTCGTTCTGCGCCTACGCATCCCATTTTTGACCTCTCCAACGAAGTGGAACAGCAGCAGCATCCCGTCCCTCCCCTCCCGCATCATTGTACTTTTCCCGGCCAGCTGATTCATTTAATGCAATTGGCAATGCATGCGGAACACTTTAAATAAATGAGTCCCAAAAGAGAATTACAACAGTGTCGTCTAATGACCCTGCTCCACTGCCGCCGCGAACAGGCACGTCTTATATAAGCAAAATGTTTGTAGTGAGTGTGTGAATTTGTGTTGAGTGCGTGAGTGCCAAAAATTGAGTACGACGTGAAAATAGCCAAAACCAAAAAAAAATGCCAAAACACTTTGAGCACTAAAAGTCTGACGCCAACAAATGAAACTTTAACAAATTTGTGTCTCGCTTTTTTTTGTTCTTGGCAAGCGACACCCTACGCCTTCCCGCCGCCTGCCTTTCACACACGCCGTTCGTCTTTGGGGCTTCCAAATTTATTTTCGAGCATTATGCCATCCATTCATTCAGTATCATTCGCAGCAGGGGCCCTGACGACGCGCGCTTAACAGAGTCAACACAGTGGACAAAATAGTGCAAAAACGTAATCAGACAGAAAATAAAACTAAACGAAATATGTTTGCGTCGTACACATTAAAAATGCGTGTATGAGTGTGTGTGAATGCGAGTACAAAACTACTACAACAATAACAGTTTGCCATTTCTATCACTGTCTCCGCCGGCATCAAAATTTTCTGGTATTGCTGTTATTGTTATTTCCGTCCCGCCGTCGTCGTTGTCTATATGTATGTAAATTTCATTCTCTCTTTCTCTTTGTCTTTCTCTTCGTTACGCAATGCAAGCAATGCAGCAACCGATAACGCGCAAAACCAATCGCCAATCGTGTGTCTGTTATCGCCAAAACCTTTGTGCCGCCTAATCAAACAGCGACGGCGGTCAGGGAATACCTCAGCCTGGCTGTTCTTGTTAGTGGTGGGAAGGAGCGTAGTTTACGGCGTCACATGCTTTCATTTTGTACGGCCTTTGTGCGTCAGCGCGTCCGGCTTGTCAGGCAGCGCTGCTGCAACGAAACTTCAATTTCCCGCTCGGTTTGTTTACTATTTAATTACATATTGCCGTGTTCTCTCTTTTTCCTCTTTGTTGCCTTTATCGCTGCTTATGAGCAGCACATTGCTGCGATACGTTGTCTGTGTATACGCCGCCTTCGGCACGTAGTCTGTCTGTCTCTGATTTTTAGCCATCTCTTTGACTTTGGCCTTCCCAAATTTGCTCTTAATATACACAAAAGACGAATGTACATTGCTTTCCAATTGAGCTCGGAGTTGTTCTCTCTTTGTGCGTGACTCAGCAAAGCTCTGCACGCAGTCTCCACTTAGCCAAACGTCCAGTGGGTAGAGTAAAATCAGTCAACGCTTGCGCGACACGCTGTACGCAACGCATTAGGAATATGGTAAATTCGCGACTTATCGAACACAGTAAGAACAGAAATGCATTATCGATTTAATGATGCGTATACTCGTATGTTAGATGTAAGAACAACAAGTTCTCAAATTGTTGTCGAGCATAATTTTACAAGCATCGGAACTTCCCAATCGATTTAAACTTGCGTGCTTTAGTGTAACGAAATTTAGTTTTTTTTTTATCTCCAGACAACTAATTAGTACGTAAACATTGCGATTTATCAAATTCGAAGATAGTATTTTTCAATACATGTGCCATTTAAGGGCGTGAAAGTGTTGTCAACCAAAAAGAAGAACAGAATACTCGGTTTTCTAGTTCATTGTGACTAAAATCAGTTTTGTAATGTCGTCGATAAGAAGCGACGCTCTCATTTACAGTGAAAGCTCTTTAACTGGAACTTGATTCATTAGCAAGAACATGGGGTATTCCCATACATAATTTGCTTTTTTTCGTAATATCGCTTCTTCGATATGTGTAAATATCGATTTGGATATGCATATTTTTTATCGGTTCATTTTGTTTATTATTTCCAGTTCCAATATTCCCCTTCAAGTTTATGCCTGTTTTGTGGTGTAAATTTGCCAAAAATATCAAAAATACTTGAAAACTAGACCTCACTACACATGCGATTAGTTGTTTATCGCGATCAGTCGAGAACTTTGCATAGGGTAGGGTTTATCGACCCAGTAGTAAGTATCACTGTAGAGAGCGTTGTCGAGGTGCGAATCTATTTAGTGATAAATTAAGCTAAAATCCTTTGACGTCGCCAATATTTATAGTATTAATAATCATCACTCTGACGCTGACTTTATCGAGTGCCAGATAAGCGAGTGAGCAAATGAACGAACAGTGTCGGAAAGGTAGAAAAATATCGCTAACAAGGGGCTTGGGTTGTCGTCGGGGCGCGTATTATTAGTTTCATGTGAGTGGCAGCCAATTAACAAGCCCGTTTACATTCTAATTTTGCAGCTGAAACTGAACTAACTAGACTTTTGGCCCGATCCACCGGCCAAAGGTGGATGATAACTATTGCGTAACTACACAAGATACACTATATAAACAGATATATACAGAAGCAACATACATATGCTATCCGCAAGTCTTAGGGCCAATGGCGGTGGCCCGCTTAGTCCCTCAGCTCAGGCGACGCTCAGTAAACATTTGCCCAAGTTGCAGGCGAAGCGTCTCATGCAACATGCGGCGTCAACGGGGGCGACGTCGATGCCGATGACGACGACAACATCGAGCAGACCGCAGACCTGCGATGCGAGTTGCCTAACTGGTGAGTAGTTATTGTTGTTGTTGCTGCTGCTTAACAGCTGTGCAACCATTTGTTGCTAACTTATTTGCCAATCAATTTGCTAATTACGCTTCTATTTGCACCTTTCAGATTTGTGTAGCAGCGAAAATCTTCCCGAGGTGGAGATATTTTCATTGCTGGAGGAACAAATACCCAAGTATAAAATACGAAATGATTTTCTCACCGATTTTGCGGGCTATGCAAATGAGGATTGGTTTGTGCCGGCGCCAGCGCTGCCCATACCAGTCGAGGGTCTTGGATTGACCAAGGAGCAGACTAGAGAGTGCCTCAACTATTTTCGTAAGTCTCTCTTCGTTTCTCTTTATCAACTAAATAAGTATAATGTGTAAAGTTAAGTAAATCTGTGGACTTGATATAGTCGCAGCTTCATATCAGTGTGGTCAGTGTAATATAAGTTTAGATTAACAATGGCATACCATAGTTATTGTGAGGGTTTGGTCTTAATATAGGCCGAGCATCAGCTGTGTGCAGTAATTGTTGCCTCTTAAGAACTGGAAGAGAGAGTTTTAAAAATAGTTGAGGCAAACAAATGGACATAGCTAGTCGAGATTTAACTCATAGAAACTAGTGTAATTTTTCTTACTTTTCCATGTAAGTTCTTAAGAGTTGTATTAACCGAGCATCCACTATACTACAAGTTTTCTGAATGTACTCCACATACGTATTTGATTACTCACTGCCCCCACTCCTAATTGCCTAATTATAGTCTCTGTGTGTGTTTGTGCAATATATAAAGGCGTAGTCAGAGTAATCTATAAGGAAGGAGGGTTTCCGAGCTGCACAAATTATAGTATATCATGTTTGCAAAGCCCTTCTGTAAATTAATTTGTTCTTGAAACTCAAAACGATAGCAAAAGTTTGTATTACACAACACTTTTGTTTATGAATAATACTATTATTAAATATGTGTAGTATATAACGCTCTCAATGAGCAATTGTGTCATCCACACAACGACAACAACTAATTGAAACAAGTTCTTCGGCATCAGTTCTTTGTCTTTGAAATCCATGTCGGTCTCTACGTACGCACTCAGATTCGCATAATATATATATATATACATATATGTATACTTTATCTTTCTTGCTTTTTTGCAGTTTTTATTAATTTTTAAATATCCAAAGAAGAAAGTTGTTTATCTTTTCCGCTCGAAACAAAACGCAATTTTCTTTTATCTGCGCAACCAAGAGGGGCAGATAAAAATAAATTCTATATGCATTGAACATATTTCGCGTGCAAATATTGTTTTTTTTTCTTGACGGCAATAAGCTTGTGACAAAGTATTTTTTATGGTTTACGGATTCTTCAAGGAATTCTGTTTATATTCCCATTGATGTACTTTTAGTTGTCATGTTGTCTAAATATTGACTTTTTTAGAAAGAGAGATCTTAGAATAATTTTTAAATTATATAACTTTGGGAAAGTGTGGGTTTTATATACGGTTTAGCTTACATAATTGAGTAGTATTGCTTCGGCCGAAAAGTTAATTAAAAAATAATAACAAATCAAGTTGTCCTAAGCTAGCAAAGCTTCAAGAGTTATTTCCAGAATAATTGATCTATATGTATACTCTAATCCACAAAATCATTTATTCGAAAAGCGCGCCAACTAATAGAATAGTCCAACACTTGTTGCTTTTGAACAGTGTTAGTAAATGCCATAAGACAACAGCTGCTGTTACTGTCATTCACAGAAACATTATTTAGCATTTGTTTTTTAAACATTGCTTTACTTAAAGAATTTATTTTATTATATATGTATATTTTATAGATTCTATATTTTCCTGATTTCTTAACTGTCCAAGTGTTTATTAACAATAAACAAACCAACTCGTTTCGATAACTTCCAATAATCGAACCAGTGCGTGGTCATACTGACTTTATGCCATTCGCACAAAACATTCGAAATTTTTTGCCATTCCCATACTATTTGAACAGCTGTTTTTGTGCTTTCGTGCGCCAACAGCGCCGGTGGTTTGTTGGAATTGTCATATTGTCATTCCGCGTGCCTCGTCGTTGTCTGCTGTGCAATTCAAAAGTCTGTGCCAACTGACGGCAGTCGGCGCGCGCCGTAAATAAGTAAAAAGTGCCAAAAAGCAATCAAAATTTTTTTTTTGTACGTAATTTTGTAATTTATAAATATACACACATTGGTCGACATTGGACCAAAAACGGAAAGTGTTTCAGCGCGCAATGTGGCAGTGAAATTATGTGTGTGCGTGCGCCAAAAACAACAGCAATAAATAATAATTGCCGAAAATAAGAAGCATGTGAAGAGTTCGTGTGTGTGTGTGTGCTTGCTTGCGAAACGCGAAAAGCTCAAGCAATCGAACATTATGATTAATACACTCACTACTTATACGCGAATATGAATAATATAAAAGAAAAAGCACCAGACAACGAAAACATTTGGAAATTCTCCAAGTGCAGACCCGCCTGGCGTCATACAACTGAATTTATTTTTAGGACAACTACACGCACACAGCAACAAAACACACAGAGAACAACAACGGAACTTCTGCGTTTTTTTTTTTTTGTGAATTATTAAGAAGAGATATGTTGCCAGTTTGTAAACATTTAATGAACGGGGTCGACTTTGCACGCTTCCCTCTCACTCTCTCCTCCTTGTCTTTGACAGTATTGTGTAGGAGTGTTGTAAATCATGTGTGTGTGCGTAGGGCATGGTGCACAATGGGGTAGGGCAATCGTTTGTCAGCTTAATTTGTTCTTTCTTTTTCTTGTTATTAGACGCCCTTGTTGCTTCTTCTCTTCTCTCCAGCGCTGCGCGCTTTACATAATCGGTTTTCCATGTGCCGCTACTTATTCTATCTGTCTTTTTTTTTTTATTCGTCGCGCTCGTCTGCTGATAAGAATGAATGAAATTCTAAAAAGCGAACGTCGTCGTCGTAGACATCTATCGATATTTCTGTCTGTCCATCCGGCTCTCGTATGTCCATTCGTCGTTTGTCGTTTCTCACAGCTGTTTATTTGTGTTGTTTGCATTTGTGTGTGTTTGTGTCTGCTGTGAGGTGTGTGTAGCTTTTGTAAATTTACCATTTACCGTTGCGCACTCCAAAATAGTGATGAACGATATGACGATTTTTTCGTTGCAGCTGTTACTTTCACATATCAGTGACTGTGGGAATATCGTGATTGCGACAAGATCACGACTCTTATGAAAGAGTTTGATTGCAGTGGTAGAGAGAGGAAAGGAGTTAGAGAGAAAGATAAAGAGAGGGTCCTCTTGGGAGCCTGTCACTACCTTTCACTAAGTTTGTTATAGCTACTTAAATTTAATATGTTTTACTAGAGAAATTTTGTAAAAAAACGTTAGGAATACAAACAGTAAAATTATTTTTTTAAAAGTATACAAATTGTAAATTTATTAAATGATAACTTGTAGACAGCAACTGTGGCCATCAACCAATGTTTGTTTGTTTAGTCTATTTACTTATGAAATGTTTTATATTTTTGGCTAAAGATTTGTTACAATGTCGCAGTGGATGATGAGGTGTTTTACTCTGACTATATATAAATGTTTCCCAGCTTCAATAATTTTAAACATGTATTTCACATAAGGTTTGGACTATCGAAGGTGTATCTAATTAATAACTGAAATTTGCTAATAGTTATTATGTAAATTGGATACATTTAAATACCAAAGTGTCAAAACAGTGACTCAGTCACTCCATTTTGTAGCTAATTTCACCGCGCATCTCTGTTAGAAATGCCGCTTATCCAGTTTGTGTTCTTCAAGTCCCCGCCGGGTCTGTTCTCGCATATCTCTTCGTTGGTCGAACGGCTTTGTTGATTAACCATTATCAACAATTGCTGTGCTGCGTTCTCTTCCGTCTATCGCATCAATCAGGCACTCCCGTGTCACCTGTACGTATGTGTGTGTCTGTGTGCGTGCGAGTTTATCTTTAGGCTAAAAAAAAACGCGTTCCGTTGTTGGGGTTACTCATCAAGAAAATAAACCGCAATATAATCATAGTAGTAGTTGTTGTTGCTGTTGTAGTAGTTGTTGCAAGCTATTAGGCGCATTAAATTGCCGATCATTTCCTCCCTCCTCCTCTCCAGACCCACATACAGTGTTTGTTGTATTTATTGGTGTTAAGCTGCGCCGGGCGGTGGTGGACAAGCAAATGCATGCACAAAATGGCAAATATTTGTGTCAGTTGTATCTGTATTTGTGCCGTGTATAAACGGATTTCGTTCACGTCTTTAAACGCGACAATTTGTGGTGAGGTGGACTGAGGTGACATACATTAATTACGTCATTTCACAACACTACACCTCGCCGGAACGTTTGTTTTGTGTGTTTAGCTTTTTCTTCTCTCTTTTCTTCCTCTCTTTCGCGCTGTGTCACTGGCCTGGTCTATTTGAGTAGGACATTCACATTATGCGAACACACAATTAGTGCAAAAGAATTTCTGCAAATGCAGTTTGGACTGTTATTGCTCTGTAAATGGTATGTTATTGATCTGCAAATGGCGTGTTAACTCCTGGCACGGAACTTGCATGTCTCCTCTTGCATTGTTTCCATCTCAAGTTTTGACCATAAGAAGAAGCAGCAGCAGCCCCTGAAGCAGTATTAGCAAAGTTTTTGGCCAATAATTAATTAGCAACATAGTTTTGTTTTTGGTTTTTTTGTGAAAGTTGATGTGAACCAAAAACATAAAAACTACAAAGTTTGTCTTATTTAGCTTTGGCTTTTTTTCAGCGTTTTCATTTCATTTTCGCGTGTGGGCACGATTGATTGGCATTTCTTTTTCCTCTTTTTGTGTTTTGCTTTTCCTCTCATAAAAATGAGTTATTGTTGTTATTTATTGTAGATATTTTTACATAATTAAGTCGCCTCGACGAATAGTTTTGTCGACAATCAGTCAATTAACCAATCAACCTGTTTGATTCTTAAGACTCTTCTTCGATGCTTTTGTGTCATATGCCTTCATTGTTAGTGCGATTGCGAAATTTATATCATCATTGTGGCTGTCCCCCTCTATCTTTCTCAGTCTGTCTCATTTCAAGTTGAGGTTTACCTTTAAAAGGTCTGACTCATAAATGCATAAGTACGACGTGTGTATGAATTTAATATGAAAGCTCTCAATACTCTACGCTATATGCATGTCGATGAACCGATGAGCGATTGGAGGTTTTTCGCAAAAGCTGTTCATTAACAGGATTACTACACCTTCTAATACCCTGTACTATCACTTCCTGTAGCTGAAGGTTTATAAAACAAAAACCTAATTTTACTGTTATTAATGTATTCAGTTTGTTGCGAGATTCATACCTGCAACTTTAAAGATATGCATATACACCGGAAACCTTGATTATTTGTTGTTTTGGTTTTTGCAATTTGACTTAACATTAATCAAACAGATTTGCGTTGAATCATTCAAACTTTTGATAGACCACAACAGGGTATTTTTGTTTTGTTATGCGGTTTGTAATAGTAAGAGTAGTGATAAAAGAAGTATTTAAAGTTGTTCAGAAATTCTTTCAGTTTTAAGTTCAAAAAGGAGTACCCTCATGATATATTGGGGCAATATGATTTGTGTAGAATCGTTATTAGTTCTTGCTTAACTTCTATAGGGTATCAAATATTTGCTTCCATTGATTTTTGCTCAAATCTTGCATTTTATGCTGGTCATCTCTCATATTTCTGTTTATTTGGCACAAGTTAACGGCACTTTTGTATTTCTAGCTCAGCTCAATTTTCTTTCACTCGGTCTGAAGATCATTAAATATGATCTGATAGTTATTGAGAGCGCAGCAGCAGCAATAATCAACAAACGGGGCGGTCAGCAGCCTTTCAACGTTTAATGTTGCATCATTTCCCCCCATAAGATGCGGACATTCCTCATCATAACAGAACCCAGCCCACATTTACCTGTGCATTCTTATTATCTGTTCCTCCTCTTAGATGGTCTTTCTCTCTCTGCTTCACTGTGCACTATGTTCTGTTCTAAGTCTTCTGCACACTGCATACATAAAAGAAAAACCTACAAGCTCTACGTGATCGGCAACATGTGGCCAACGATTGTAGCTTGGAATGGAAAGGCGCATCTCTGAGACTTGGGACTGGCTAATTTGTAAACTTGTTTTACGCTCGACATTTTCTTAATCGCCACCGCATCGCATCAAGCAGAGATTTTTCCAAGGGCCTCGCCCTCAGTCAGTCTTTGGGTCCACTCTTGTCTGTGAAGTTGTATTTTATTATGATGAAGTTTTTTGGCTAAGACACTTTTGAAATATTTCTCATTTTCACTGGCATTGTATGCAAATCCGGCGTCGTCGTTTCTGTTTGTGTTATGTATTTGAAATTTTTGCAATTAACCATTGTCTAAAAAACACACAAAAGTACATTTATTTGGCTGTCTTCTTTTTACAAAAAATCAAGTGTTGAAAGTGTTAAGAGATTAACTCAAAAATAGACGCCATCGATAAGTGCAGCTATAAAATAACAGCGCAAAGATAATGAGACTATCATAAAAACTGCAAGAAAAAAAACCGACAAGTGCGCAGTTTAGTCTTGCAGCGATTGCAGGACAGTGTGCACGCGCGTTAGTCAACACTGTGAACAGGAACTCTGCCGCTGTTAAGCGTGCAATAACATTGCTGTGTGCGTTGTGTGAACAGGAACATACTCTGTTAAGCCTGAAGTAACATTGCAGAGTGCTGTATACGTTGCGTTTGTCAACACTAGCTTAAGGCTTTTTGACACTCGCAACAAAACACCTCATTATTTTTTTGTTGCATTGGCAGAAAAAATGAAAAGTAATTAAAAACAAAATGAGTTCTTCTGCTTAAACAAACAATGCCAAACGCGCTTACTCAAACAACAACAAGAAGAAAATGCCACTACTTAATAACTTTATGCTAAAAGAAAAACATCAACAAACGTCCGAGCAACAACAGCAGCATCAACATGCCAAAATATCAACAACACCAACAAAAATGTTGCCCATCATCAAGGAAACATTGTCGGAATCGGAGGAAGGGGCCGATGATTATAGCCTGAACTTTGCCTCAGAGCTGGCAGACAATGCTGATCAACTGAATAGCACCACTTTGTCAAATCTGACTCTGAACAGCAGCAGTTCCTTGTCTGAGTCCATGACGATGATCAGTAACAGACCGTCCAATGCTAGTAAACACTTTGAGAACACTTACAAATTGCTCGGTAAGCAATTGGAGAACAGATGTCAGCGCACTGCAGATCGGCTGCAACAGCTCGAAACGCCACTGAATAGTCTGGACAGTCTGTGCAGCAGTTCGTGTGCCTCCATGTCGGCCATTGTCAATGGCACTGAGCCAGCGCCTACACGTCTCGAACTGGAACTGGAGGCAGTTGAGCGCATGCGTGTCATTGTGCAACAAATGAAGGCAACGCCCAAAGAAGAGGAATCTGCGCTAGTGACTGCTTCGGCTCCACTCTTGGCCCTACTGCATGACTTTGCGGCCAAGGGGCTACCTTGTCGCAGTAGTTGCACCAGCACTCCCGCACCTAGTCCCATTACGGGTGCTCTGCCTGCGGAGGGTCCTAATTTTGATCTACCTGCGGAGCTGTTGGATGCGGCCAACTCGTGGGAGCTTATGTATTACGCGTCTAAAAATGTCGACGGCAAAAATTGCCTCAAAGTCGTGCGCAGTCTGCTGACCAACAAAGGTAAGCTACGCTCTATGAGATGGAGGAGATGGGGAATATATGTTTGTACATACAACTATAATATATCCAAGATTGGAGGTCTACGGTAGGATGGGGTTCTTATTGATTCATACTTTATTGACAGTTCCAGTTAAAAGTAAAACGAGTAAAGCTTCCGCAGATCGTGTTCAAATTGAAGTTTCCGTTTCCTATGGGTATCGATAAAGGAAACCAAACTAGATATCGCAGTTTAACCCAGCTCAATATCGAAATTCAAAACAGGTTGAGAATTAACTTAAATCACAGTTATTATTTAGCGCTTATATCATATTGAGATCACCAACTAATGTCGCATTACGTATGTTGTAAGCTAGTTTATAGTTCCAAGTTTCTAGTTCAGGGTCAACTATAAAGATAAATTGTGCATAAATCCACCTGCCACTTTAAATAAGCTTAATTCTTATCGTTTTAACAGTTATCAGCGAAGTGCAGCAAACTCGCCATGCGCGAACAAACACACAAAAGAAAAGACATGAAAAAAAGAAAAATGAAAGAAGTACGAAAGCTATAGTGATGTGTACTCGACTGTTATATACCCGCTAAACAGCTGACCAAATTTTTTTTTTTTTTTATTATTATTAAGTGAAGAATCCGTACGTCATAATATTGTATCTTAACATCACAGGGTGGAGAAATATCCTTAAGAAAAACAAGCTGACCAAAACGATTTCTTAATTACATAGCTTCTATTTTTAGCGTATTTTGTGTTGCATACTTTAGGGAGCGGTTTGGAAATCTAACTCTTAAAGTTATTTCTTGAATTACTACCGTTTTAATTATCCGATAATATTGACACCAAAATTGGTACCTCTAGCTTTTATAATATGTGAGGTCTAGGTGTTCCTACAGACCGACATGACCATATCGTGTCAACTGTTGAAGCTGATCAAGAATATAAAACTTTTAGGGTCAAATAAGACTTTGTCTAACTGTATCATACATTATCGTTTGGCACACAGCTATAATACCCTTTAACCCTAACTTTACCGAGTATAAAAAGCTCCTTGATTTGCTGTCGGCTTTTAGCGTACTTATCTTATCGATCGTGTGTGTGTCGATTAGTGTTTTCTCAATTAATTTTTACTTTACTTTTATTTGCTTTTCTTTGTTGTATGATGATTGGTAGACGTGTGTAGAAACACGACAACCAATATTTTCCCTGCTAAGTTCTATTTGTTGCTAAAAATTCAGACTGCATATTTTTTGTTGTGTTCGTTCCGACGGTCATTAGATGCCGCCGTTAAAGTCATGTTGATATTTGCTCAATTCGTTATCGAATTTCTCTCGTAGTACTTTTATTATTGTGTGTGTGTCGTTGTTTATTTGTCGAGCATGCGAAATGTGCTCAACAGTTTGCAGGTTCATTAAAAAAACTATTAGAGTCGTCGTCGTTGTCGAGCGAGCGCAAAAAGCAAAGCCCTAACAGCACATGATCTCATCTTATGATAAGCTTTTTGCCAGATGTATTTTTAGTGTCAAGTGTTTTAGTTTTTTGCTCCGCTCTTATCGTCTGAGATTGTCTGTGTCTTCTTCTCCATTGTCTTTGGTACAAAAAATTGGCAATAAAACGTGCAAAGCCCTTTCAGGGTGCAGACATCATCCATCGACGGGAATCGACGACCTCAAGAAGAGTTCTGTGTGTATATGTCGATGACAGAAGTGTCATTACATGAGTAGTTTAATGACCTATAGCAATTAAGCGAATGCATTATCACCTGACTGTCATTCTACCCATAGTCATTGCTTTGTTTTATAATCCAGCAAAAACAAATTGAAACTACTATTTGGTGATAAATGATGCTGAAAACCTTTGCTTAGTTTAAGTTCTCATGACTTCGCTGCAGAACTTTTTATTGAGTTTCGCAACACTTGACAGCTATATAGAAGGGCCTATAGCTGTGTGTTCCCATTACAGTTCTTATCGAGTTCGCTTCACATTGCTAAACGGTTCCGGTCCGATATAACCTGTTAAATTATCAGGCTCTTGCGAAAATAGACTAGTATCTTAAGAACCTTCGGAAAATATCAATTGCCAGGCTTATTATCGATTCAATTGTACATATTGCAAGTGATAATGCAAGTTGAAGAATAGCCGGCAAATTGATAATATAGGTTACGTTATGAAGATTTCAATTCAATGGTTTTTTTTAGGTTAACTATAACGAAAATTATCTCAGTTGCTCTATCAAATTTGGTTATATACACTACAGTTTTATCTTTTATTAAATTGGTTGGGTTGCTCCGCTAATAAAAATAAGATAAGGAAAGAATATAATAATGCGAAGCTATCACTATATGGTTGGGCATCTATAAAAACAAAATTGGTTGAGCTAAGCTAAATTAAATTTGAGCGCACTATATGCGGTATAAGAATGTCAGACACGTACTAATTGAGTTTTCACGTTTTATGGTTTCTGGACACACACGTGCTTACTTTAAAAATCTATTTAGATGAACAGAAACCTCAACTGCATTTGGCTAACATGAATTTTGTGTACTACAATTCATAATCTTGTAGGATTTCTACCTGAAGCTTTATTGCTTTATGAGTTGTAGACTTCCAAGGAATTTTCTCCGCCCGCTTAAGGATATCCGGGTACGCGGAAAATTACCTGCGGGCATTGCATTCATTCGCATTTCAAGCCCAGCCAGATCAGCTCAGCATGAATGGGATTAGGCACAATGTGTGAAACATCTGAAACATGGTTCCGGTTTGCCCGATGCCCCCTGAGATATTTTCAAAATAAACACTTGCAAAAACAATTGCATATCAGTTAGTTCCATATCAGTTCAGACTTGGATTTTACATTTTTTAAATCTCGCGCTCAACTTATTTATGCCTGGCAATTCTACCAGTGGCTCTCTCTCAACCTCTCTCTCTCTCTCTCTCTCTCTCTCTCTCTCTCTCTCTGACTGTAGTTTAACAGTCTTGATGTGCTTATAACAGCGCATTAACAGGCACTCTCTTTGCCTGTGTGTGGATGCCATCTTTGGTGGTGGATTCCAATACAACAAAACACAGCAAAAATATTCACTCTGAGTGTGCTCGTCGTTCGTTTGCATCGTGTATCTGCCAATCCGTAAATTACACAATTCGCTGTGCCAATTGTAAAGTGAAAAAAATTCGAAAAAATTGTCAAAATGTAAACAGGGTTTCGCTTGATATATTTTGTAAACGAGACAAAATAAATTGTTCAAATAACAAGCGCGATTTACTCAGTAAATTGCTAGCAAAAGAATTTAACCCTCCCCGTCCAGCAACAACAACTCAATATACTCGATTCTCGTTTTGCGCGTTTGTTTGTGTGCGTGTCTCTGCCTGCGTACGTACGTGAGTGTTTGTGTGTGTTAGTCGAATCTTTTGCGTCGCGTCACGAGTTTGGAGCGCCGCCGTGTTCGCTGCTGCTGCTCTGCCGCGACTCTACTTTGGCCACCTTAGAATTCGCTTAATGTCTTATAACCTTTGGACGACTGGCCAAAGCCTTGTGGCTATTGTGATTACCATTACCAGCAGCTGTTCCGCTGCTGCTGCCCAGTGAAGTGAAACAAATCTGAGTGGAATATAAACATACATACATATTTTCTCAACACGTGAGTTTTGTGTATATTTATTAGTTGTATTTCGCATAGAACTGCATACATAGTTGTTGTTGTACCGTTTTCACCAAATGTTGTTGCTGTTTTCCTTTCACTTAAGAAACGCCTTTTACTTCTTGCTCGCTGCAGTTGCCTGCCTGCTGCTGCTTGCAGCGCTGTTCGTAGTCGTCGTCTCAGCTGTCATATCTCTGCTGCGTCGACGCGGCTGCGAGTTAGTTTATGTGTGTGCGTTGAGCATGCAAGAGCTGTCTTTTGAGCGGTTTCTTTTGGGCTAAAAATATAACAAAATACTCGTTTAGAAGTTCAAACAAGGTTTTCCAAGTTGGCGAAATCTTTGTTTAAAATAACCTGAAACCTGAGAGAGAAGGAGAGAAATAAATTCAAATCGATATTGCGCACACTCAACACGCGTGCAGAGTGGGTGGTAAAGAAGAGAGCAATAGAGCGCCGTGTTAGTGAGAGTGTAAAATAGCGGTTGAGAGCGGATCTGGAGAGAGAGCGCCATGACTGAGGAATTGTCATAACAGTTTCAGTTTCACTGATGACTTCAGACAATTCACATTAATTTAGCAATTAATTTAACTGTGTTTTTGCCATTGCTTTTGCAATTATTCGTAAAATGTAATGTACAAAAAACGCGTAAAATAAATAAATACGAGTCGCAAAACTCGTGACAAATACGGAGAGAAAACGACAACAAACAAACACGATAAACGATAAAGCAAAGCAAAAGGCCGCCGCCACAACAATAACAACAACAACAACCACCAAAGAAGAAAAAAAAACTGCAGCAAACAAACCACAGTGCCTTGGCAGCCGATTTTATAATGAAATCGCTTAAATAATATTACATAATACAGAACAGAGCAAGAAAAAGAAATAGTCAATTTTAAACTATTTTATAAAAAGAAAAACACAAGGAATGTTAAATATGCAGAGTGACTAAGTCGACGGCATAGAAGAAAGACGGAGAAGAAGAGTGAAAGAAACAAGAAAATAGAAAAATTTCGTGACCATGACGCACGTAAACAATGCAAAAGGAGCTGAAACAGCAGCAGAGGAAGAAGAAGAGCGACAATTGGCGCCTGCTGCCGGCAGAAGCAGCGTGTATCGATTTTTAAATGCTGAGAGCAGCAGCAACAACATCTCCCAAGTGGATGCTGTGGATTCTGTTGATACAACAACAAACTGCTTGGAAGAATGTCATTTCGCTGCATGCCAAACGAGAGCAGCGAATTGGCACGAAGAGTTTTGCATTACAGACGATGAACTTGAGTACGAAGATGAACTCTTGTTCTCAACGACGACGTCGTCGTCGGCAGCAGCATCTACAGCAGCAGCGACGCCAGCGCTTGAGTGTGCTGCAGCGCTGCTGCTGGGGGAACAACAGAATGAGCAATTGCTTATGGAAGGTATTTTTGCTTGTTGTTGGTGTTAGTCAATTACACAACGCACCGATCTGGTAACCTTAACACGAGAGCGGGAGAGAGAACTCTTTATCGATAGTTATGTATCAACTCTTACAAACGATAGGCCGATTAGTTGATAACTAAAGCTTAATTTATTTTGATATTGATTGATAATGATTATTTACAAATTTGAAAAGCAAAAAAGAACAAAGATTTAATTGAATGAATATTTTTTTGCAGTTCTATGTGGTAACCGCGTTAGCCAGATGACTCGCGCCTACGATGACATTGAAGCCGTGACGCGTCTGCTCGAAGAGAAGGAAAAGGATTTGGAGCTGACTGTGCAAATCGGCAAGGAACTCCTCACACAAAACAATGGCCTCGAGGCTCGTGTTAGTGATCTGGAAACAGATCTTAAATCAGCGAACGATGATCGCGCTCAGCTGCTGCACGAACTGCACAAGAAGAACGAACTGATTGCGGTGCTGACCAACGACGCCGATGAAGGCAACGAGGCGGGTGAGTACTTAATAATATAATAAATTTAATATAAATATAATATACAAAAATTCACCTTTAATAGAAACTCCTACAATGTCCAAGTCCATCACGCTGGATCTGCTGCAAAAGAAGGTGAACTCATTGCTGGACGAGAACAAATCTCTGAAGTGCGAAGCGACTCAGCTAGCTCATCAAACAGACGAGGTGGAGGAGCACGAGCGGCGTCTAATGGCGGACATTAGTGCGCAGCTGAACGATGCTAATTCACAGTATGATAACCTCAGTTTGGAGCTGGAGCGGCAGCGTGAGGAGAATCGCCTGCAACACGAACAAATTGTCAGTCTCACAGCGCGTCTGGCAGAGGCAGAGATGCGTTTGCATCAGCTGACGCAGGACAATGATGAGCATCTATCGCTGCTGCAGGTGACCAAGGAGAATCAAAATGCGCTAGCATTGGAGCTGGTGGAGTTCAAGCAACGCTATGAGGAAGTGCTGGCGTTGCTTCACTCCGCGCAGGATCAACTGAAGGCACAACGAAAACGGTCGCAGCCACAAGCCCGTAGCTCTTTCTTGGGAGGATTGGGCAGCAATGGTGCAGCGGCAGCAGTTATGGCAGAATCACTGCAATCAGAACTGATGGAATCCTCCCTGTACTCAGAGAACAGTCTGGATTCGGGCATATCGGGTGATAGTCAGCGCTGTGCGGATCGTATTAGTCGCATGATGTCACAAATACCTGGAGGAATGGGAATGAGCAGCATCACCTCGTCGAGCATCTATGGACAGGCGCCTCCATATAAGCGCGCCTTCGAAACGGTGCGTTGTGCCTCCAAGAATGGAAACTATATGGACAGTGGCAATGTATCCATGACGCAACTGGGTGCCATGTCCATGAGCAGTTCCTCGGGTCCACGCATGGCATCTATGGCATATCCAGCAGGCTCATATTATCGTGGAGGCAGCAGCAACTCGTTGGGCCTCAAGACACTGTCGAGTGAGAGTCTCAACTCCCAGTCGGATGATGGATATCCTGCTCAGCCCTCGGGTGTGCCTGGTGCGCCGGGTGCCAAGGAACTGGAGGCTGCATTGAAACGTCTAACACCTGCTGAGGTTTTGGCGAGGCGTGCAATGCTCTCTTATGCTCCTGCTGGCACCTACAACTACGATGAACCCATGCAGGGACGAGGAGGTGCTGGAGCTGGACAACATGCAGGCATGTCCAACCTGGGGCCGATGGGTGTGCGCACACCGGACAGCATTATGTCAACGGGATCGAGTTCATCGTCGACGACGCATCATCAGTGGCGTCTTCCAGAGAAATTGCAGATTGTCAAGCCCATGGAGGGATCACAGACATTGCATCATTGGTCGCGCCTAGCGACACCCACTTTGAGTGGCCTGTTGGAGGAGCGACCTGGTGTGACTATACGTGGTGGACGTGGCCTAGATGATCTGGGAATGCAGGTGTATACGCTATCGGATGTGGAGGAGGATGTCAGCGAGGAACTCGGACTGGGCAAACAGTTTGAGGCACCTGGCTGCACATACACCTATACAAACAGCATGGTGATGCACCCCGATGATGGCTTCGTCAACGACATGTCCTTCCTCTCACAGTCGCAGGTATCCTCGCGCATGGCCTCCACATCGACATCAAGACAGCCAAGGTGAGTCCAGCAAATGAACTTCAGATCAAAAATAACTTACTAAATGATTGCCTTTCTTTGCCACAGTTGTCCCGCTACGCCACGCGCCGGGATGTCGCGCAAGAACTCCTGCTCCACTTTCTCGGTTAATCTGGGCCTGGCTGGCATGTTGAATGAGCGTGGCATTAAGGCGGTTACGCCCAGTGCTCTCAATACTCCAGCTGGTCCCAATTACTCACCCACAGTGACGCCCTGCAATAGTCCCGAGGGTTCTCCTCCACGTGCACAATCCCCTGAGCCACTGTTTGGTTTGCTCTCCTCGGGTGCGGATCTGATCAAGAGGAAGTTAGTTGGACCCAGTGATCTGCAGTTGCAGCATCAGCTGCGGAAGCAACAGCATCAACAGAAGGTCATGTTGTCGCAGCTGGAGAGACGCGCATTACGCTCATTGAATCTGATTGAGAAGGTGGAGAGCATCGGACTGGAGAACATAATCAGCGCACAGCGTGGTGGCCTCGGCACAGGCATTGCCAATCGCAGCAGCTCCTCGTTGAGCAGCGGGGGCAGCAGTTGTGGCAGCGAGAGCCTGCAGAGCCTGCACACGAGCAGCAACAGCATTGTGGATGACATTCACTTTGATCGCGCACAAATCAAGGGTGTGCTCCATCGTGGATTGAAGTCGCCAACGCCAGCGGGAGTAGGAGGAGCAGCAGGCGCGGGTGCAGGAGCAGCGACTACCAAGACGACCGCCATTGCAGCGTCCTCCAGCAGCAGTGCCTACAATAGCGAGGATAGCGATGATCAGGGCATTGTGTTGCAACTCAAGCCTAAAGCAATGTCCACAACGACAAAGCAGGCCGCCTCCTCCTCCAGTTCAAGTGTAGCAGGAGCCACCTCTGCTGCAACTGCAGGAGGCTCCTCTGCCAGCGAGACGCGCCTTAAGCAAATGCAGCGACAGAAATCGCGGCGTAATCTAAAGAATGGCATGGCAGCACAGCGTCCTGATCTGGGCACCATTGCTGGAGCAGGTTCCAATGGAGGCGCAGTGGCCGGACGTGTGCGTCCTGATCTGGGCAAGGTGAGCGGAGGAGATGGCAGCAGCGTAGCGGCAACAAGCAGCAGCAGCAGAAAGAATGGAGAAAGTAATGCACGAGAAGAAGCAGGGGCGACGCAGAGCATTACACAATCCTTTGTGGTTTCGGTTAGTTCCTTGTTGTTTGGCCGCAAAGGTGGTTGGCTGTAAACTGCTCCCCCATACGCTCCCCTTCCCTCCACATACACACACACACACACCTAGACACTTATTATACGCGCCGGACTATGATTTAACATTGTAACAGATTTAGTTGTATGTTTAGAAGAACGAAAGTGAAAGGACGAAACGAAAGAAGGAAACGCAAGCGCGCCTGCCTCTGCCGTCTGACGATGTTATGCAACACTGGCCACGTCGTCGTGTAGTGTTTGTAGCTGTGATTTGTAAATACTTGTAGTAAAAATGTTTAAATTTAGTAGTTATTATTAATGAAAATATTCAATTTTTTTGCTTGTGCAACGGCGGCGGCGCTTAAGCAACTCCACCAACAACAACAACAACAACAGTAACACCAGTACAAGCCCCAACAACAACTAGAAGAAGATGAATACTTACTATGGTCAGTTCCAAAGCAGCTTTTTATTTACTGAAACTACGGAAACTATTTACTTATATATTACTGCTATTATTATTATTATTATATTATTTTTGCCAACTTTGTATTTATTTCGATGTACGATATATGTGTGTATTATGAAGAGTGAAGCCTGAGCACACACTATGGAATACTTTCATTTGTTTTCTCTAATAATTTTTGTGTACAAAAAACGAAACGAATTCGAAAACGAAGAATGAAACAAAAAAACAGCACTGTACATAGAATATAGTAAAATATGTAATCGGAAAAGAGAGAGACAACAGCATGCATACATATACATATATATATACATACATATATATATATTTTTTTTAGACATGTATGTAGTTTACTTGATTTCACAAAAAAATAAGCGCTTCTGAGTTTTCGGTGCTATCAAAATATATATACAAAAAATATTTCTGTTTCTAGTCTCTATTGCGAAGGGCGGCTCAGCAGCGCTCGTTTGGCTATACACTCTCCATGCATAGCTTCTAAATAGAGCGCGCAAGAAGAACAACAATTACTAACTCTACACTAATTAATTGAACAATAAAATGTAATGAAAAAAAAAACACATTTACTTACACTATTCAATTTGCAAATAGTTTTGATTTCAATTAACAGTGGCCCCATTTTAGCCTGCTGTTAGCTAACATAGCACACAGATGCGCGCATCACACATGTTAGAGATCAGCAACCACTGTAAGCTAACAGCAGGCAGAGCTGTTAACACTTTTAGAGATACTTTTTGACTTTGGCAAGACCAACCCACACACATACTAAGTACTACTATCTAACCCATGTATATCATTGACAAAGAAATTAAATATATCGTTAAATCAAGAACAACAATACATTGACACACACATATTGACGAAATGAAACGCGCTTTGAAAGGAGAATACCTAGGTTTACACGACAGTTGGTAATCTTAAGTATAATACGTAATTATGATACGTATTGTGAAGCTGATCGAGAGTGTGCCCCCAACCACAAACAAAAAGAACAACAAAAAATGTAAAAGTTATTAGTTGTAATTATGATCAATATATTTATTTACATACGTATGCAAAAATAAAGAGAAACATCGTTAAATAAATACATTCCATTGTTTTTCATTTCTCTTCTGGATAAACGATTACAGTGCCTTGCAGCAAAGTAGCGTGGAGATCTCACCCCATACTTACATAGAAAACAAACGTGGATATTTTCTACAAAATGTTTAATTTTCATATATCGTTTTTATTTCATTGTAATGACTAACATTTTAAAAAATTACAATTCAATATTGGATAAATTAATTGTAAGCATTATAATTCATAATTTCTGCCTTTATCCTCACTATATAATTTGTTAAATTTGTTATATAAGGTTTGTTTCATTTTCTTTCATGTTCATTTTCTCAATTTTTCTTCAAAGTGTGAGTGTGTGTGAATGTTCTCATATATAACTATATATGGATGCATGTTTGTTGATCTGGTGTTCTTGTTGTTGTTGTAGTATTGCAACTGTTGCGTATAATTATTTAAATGTATGTAGTCATTAATGTAAAATTTGTATTTGCAGTTAATATATTGTATATATGCATTTGTAATTCATATAAATAGTTATCCAACGGAGCTTGGTATATTGTACAGATACGAAAAGAAAATCATAATTGTATAGGACCATTTTCATTTCTAATTTCCCACTTCCCTTTATACGTGTAAGCAGAAAATAAGAAACATTGCAATATAAAATCCGAGTACAATAAACGATTGATAAAAACACATTGATCAGATTGACTTAAGTTAAGTTTCGTTCTAGGCTATTTCTTATGTATGTTTTCTCTTTTCTTTTTGTTATTTTCTATCTCTTTCGATGCTACACGGCTTTAGAATATACGTTATCTCTCTCTAGTTGGATGATGGGCGCGTAGCTAAACTAAACATGCGATTAAGTACAATTTGTATAACGGTTACATCAAATGCAGCGTTTAGTTTATAAGCACATCTCGATTTTAAAATCGATACTCTCCCGCATCCTGTTTATATCTTTTTCCGCGTCTCTCTTCATTTCCTACACTCTCCTTAAGCTTTGTCTAACTTTATGTGTTTGCTTTGAATTTCTGTTCTCAACTTTTCTTTTTGTTTTGTTAATAAATATTTTCTTTCTTCTCTATATATATTGCAATAATTGCCTAGGGTGCCTTGAATCCTTGACATCCGTTCAATGGGTTTTTGGGTACAAGTTTTGCATTTTCTGCTTCTGTTTCCGAATAGGTACATCAACTACTATATTATGTTTATAATTGTTCTTGTTCTTTTGCCCTCTTTACAACCATTGTATGGGGTAAATGGGGGGTACATGAAATCAAAATTACAATATTTTTCTTGTTGTTGTTTTTTGGGAATTATAATAAACATAAATTACATTAATTAATACATACAATGGAGGCCAATACACGAGAGAGAGTTTATAATTACTGGGTTGATTTGACTATTTATATTTCATTATTTCTTCGGTTGTTTAACTGTAGATTGGTAGATTTGGATAGTTATACAGTTTATAATTCTTCTGTTTGCCTATTGTGGTTTTATTTTTCAATTCATTATTCAAGCTTTTGTTGTTTTTTTTTGGTTTTTTTGTTGAAAAAATGAACACTTTTTATCTGGTGGGAATATACATATGGTTTTGGAAATCTATTGCACAGAACATGAATTTTTGTGGCCATTTTTGTGCTTTAGCCGCGCCTTCGGCTTGTATTTCTCCAAGAAGGATAGCTGCTTGGCATTGATGGCGCCGCGTCGTTTGCTGTGAAGGATACAAAAGAGAGTTTAGATATAATTTATAGAATATCATTATGCTGAACTTACTCTCTGATCATCTCTACGGCCGCCTCATACTTCAAGCCCAGTTCGATGAGTGCCAGTGCCACAAGAACGGGTGCACGACCCAAGCCTGCCACACAATGTACGGCAACACATGCCTCCGGATTTTGTTGGTAACTGCGAGGAGAAGAAGAACAAGAAAGAGTTAGTTAGTTCATTAGTTAATAAGGTATCGACAAAGTAACTAAATACTTAAGTGTTTTTTTGCACGATCATGTTTAGCAAAAGCATTTTCGGGATTCTACGCTTACCGACAAGTCTCATTATCAAGAAATGCAGCATTATTAACAATTTCAGCTGACTCGCTTGTATCAGTTTCATTTGCTGTTAGGGGCATTGTATCTGTATCTGTTGTTGTTGTTGTTGTTTTTATTCTTGTAGCTGATACTGTAGCTGAAGCTGTAGCTGTTGCTGTTGCCGATAGCTGACTGAAACTGGCCCGGGCACGGTCTCTGGCCCGGCCAGCGGCTGCTGCGGCTGAGGCTGCTGCTGTTGTTATTGTTGGAGCTGTTTTTGGTATGTGTCTGAGCGAGAAACGCTTGTGTCTGTAGTAGGATAGTGTGGCGCTTGTGGACTTTCTAAAACTAGCCAGCGAGTACAGAGAGTAGTAGTAGTAGTAGTAGTACAGGTAGTAGTAGTTGTATAACGAAACGAAACGGTATATATAGGGAAGGAAGTAGGTAAGTTGTTTTCCATATCATTTAAGATCTACAAGATTGCGATTTGCGATTGAAGCGAGCAAAGTGGAAGGTGAGCAATAAATAAATTACAAGAGAGGTAAAATGCAAGAGAAAACTGACTGAAAATGAATCTATATAGGCTATATACAAAGCAAAATATATATATAAATATGTACATATTTATAGGAAAATATCGCCAGATCAAGCCTCGAAAATTATTGTTATTGTGAATGTAATTTAAGGGGTGTATATTCCCCTATTTAGAGTTAGTTTTCTAAAGCGCAGTGTTGACAGCAGGGCAAGGTATACTTTTTAATTCTTCAGTGTTTTTTAGTAGTTTTCTTATAGTATCTTTGTCAGTGTGTGTGTGTGTGTGTGTGTGTAGAAAGCAACCAATAATACTTGATAAACTAATCGAAATTAAGAAATCGATTCAGTACAATCTGTATAATGCTTGAGCTAGTACGGTGGGTACAATCATTGCCTTGAGTTTATTTAATAGCTATTTCTTTTAAGAGTAAGCACTGCGTATAGTTAACTGATCGAAATATTTATTGTGCTATACGAATAGTTATTAATATGAACAAACATATTTAAAATAATATATATCGGCTGATAGTTAGTATGACAGTTATACGATATATCCATCTGAATTGACTCGATCCGACTTATTTACACCGTGCAGCAATAAAAAGCGCGTGTGCCAAGTTTCATCAAGATAGTTTTAAGACTGAGAGACTAGTTTGCGTTGAAACAGACAGACACAAAAAGATCGATGTTTCGGTATCTCCAAATAAAACGATAACACAAAATAAACTGCGATGCTTTGAAAAACTTAATGAATATATAGTAATAAATATAAATTTAAACTTGATGGATTTCGTTTAAAATAATTCAGAACTCTTTTGTGTGAATAAGTACATATAAATTAAAACTTTAAGCAACTCTGTCATGAGTAAATAAGATGAAATCAAGAATCAATAATTCTTATAACTTATAAAGCAAATCTTTAAACTTGTCCTGCCCACAAATCTTTCGATCATTAAACTCTCATTATATTATATAATATCAGCAACGATTTGTGTAATGAATATAAACAAAATAAATATGTACGCATTGTATAAATGACATATTCTGATAGATACAACAAATGAAACTGATTGTGAGTCGATAAAACGAGATCTGAGAGTTGAGCTCCGCATTGGGACTATACTATATATTGTATTTACATTATACTATGGTACATTCGACTTACTTATCCTTCAAGACCTCGAACCACTCGTCGACAACCTGTTGCGGCGGAAAGGTGCCATCATCGAAGGCTAGATCCTTGACCTGTATACCCTGTGCCTCCAGCTCGTCCGTGTTGTAGCTGGGCTCGCAGACACGCACCACAGTGTTAACATTGTTCTTTTTAAGCTCCTGCAAGAGATTGAGAGATATAATTAACGAGGGTTATGGAATTTATGCCCTTATCATATACTCACCATAATATAATGATTAATTGTTATGTCTGATGGTCGATCGGTGATTAGGAACTTCATGCCCTTATACTCGATAAGAGCGGGAGCGGGGCGCAGATCTTTTTGACGCATTTTGATGGCGACTAACTTAATTAACTTTGCGAATCAGTTACAGTTAGAATCGAATCGAAGTGTATATATATATATATGGATATATATATATATTTAGTTATAAAATATATAGCTTGTATAATTACTCAAATTAAAACCCTATTAATTTGCTGGCCTAATTAAATTTCTTGACTTTGACAGGAAGTTACTCGATTCTTTTCCTCCTCTTTATTATTTCTCTCTCTCTATCTCTCTATCTCTTTCTATTCTATGCTTTCTATTTAATTCGACAAAATTCAGCGTAGAGTTTTCTTCAGTAGAGATGTTTCCTAGAGTTCTTTTTTGACATTAATTTTGTAAAAAAATATATGTATGTATTGTATAAATATAATTAGATGTTTCGTACGAGGTGTTTCCTTATCGACGCCTTCAGTTTAGTTTATTCTCACGCACATACACACACGCAATCTAATTTCGTTTTAAATTTGAAGTATAAATTAATATTTTAATAATTAAGTACACAATTTTGGATTTCCACAATACTATCACGAATAAATTTGTTGTAGAATTCTCTGTAGCGAAAGACGTCTAATCAAAAATCCCTGTTAGTTTCGCAACTGTCTCTTCTCCAAAAAACAAATTTAATTACTTTGAGTGTAGGTTCTCCTCTTCTTTTTCTTTTCTCCTTCTCTTCTTTTTCTTTGTCTTCCGAACTTTTTCGTTGTCACTCGCGCTACCCTCCTAAACTTATTCGTTTCGTGTGATATGAGCTCCGTTTACTTCGCACACCCCTCTTCTTGTTCTTTTTCTATTCTTTTTTATCCTTCGCTCCTCACGCTGTCGCAGCTGTCCACGCTGGGGCTCCGATTTTTTTCATCGACTTCCCACAGAGGTTACCCTGTGTTTTTCTTCTTCTATTTTCAGGCTTATGTGGCCTTTATCGAGGTTGGATTACCTGAAAAAATAAATGATTAGTATATGTATTTTATATGGTATAGTTATCAGTTTTGTCACAGATTAGATACTTAAATATAATAGGAATCTATAGATTTATTTTATCTATTTATTAAGAGATAATTTGTATTTATGTAGAACTATACAGAGTTCCTTGTATTGAAGCGATAGATCCTTAACTAAAGTTTCTGAAAGATATCGCTATCAAGTATACCGATAGTAAACTTAATAGACAATCAAATATTGTTCTTTTTTTACTTCTCCAGTTATGAAAAACTACAAGGAATGATTCTATTTTGAAAGACCTTTTGCATACACAAGAAAACAGCTAATAAACTGATATTATGAGATAACAACATAAAGAATTCTTTTTCAAGTTCTGCCCATCGATACTATCGAGCCATGTCTGCCATTCTTTGCCCAATTTACTCGATTGAGTTCTCCCAATTGAGAACAATTATTGGGCAATTTGCAGAATTACGATGATTGTTTCTCTCGCTCTTTTCTTATCTTCCTGTCTCCCTAACTCATTTCGATTGGTCTAAATTTATTTCTTTGTTTTAATTGTTGAAAATTGTCATGAATTGAAATTAATCTCAATTATACGCAATGAACGAATTTTCTTATTGCTGTTTGCTTTTCTTATTGTTTTCTCTACTTTTTCTTCTTCTTCTTGTTCTTGTTATGACACATTTGCAGCGACATTTAATGGTTTTCCATTGCTTAGTTGAGGTGCACCCCAAAAGCACAAAGGTTAACGCGCTTCCCACTGTTCTAACACCCAAGTCAAATGACCTTTGACCTGCCTAAGTGCTGCTGCTGCCCGCACGTGTCGCGCATTCAATTACAATTACTTTCCCTGGACAGGACTTGTTTTATTTACGGCACTTTCCACTTACTTTTTATTTGTGCTGTGCCTGGCAGTATTCTGCACTGTCTAGATGAAACTCCATAGATGTGGGAACAGGTCTAACCAACTGCAAAGACAACAAGAGGGAGACAGAGAGAGAGTTTAGATTAGTAAGTTTTTAAGGCATTGAATACTATATAATAATACGATAACTTTAACAGATTTAAATAAAGTCTAGTAGTATGTCGACAAATTCCTATTCAATAGAGTTAGTTCAAGATTTGATGTATATTTGCATATATGAAATATATATGGTATATTGATTCAGCTCTAGGTAGAAACACTTATAGACTAAGGCATAATTATTAGTATTATTATTTGTTGAGGGCAGATGAACCTGTACCTACTGTACCCCCTGATGCGCTCAAGGCATAATAGATTCCTATAAATTTACCATAACATTTGTTGTTCTTTACTTTAATGTACACATTAAATTTAATGGGGCCTCACACGTAATAAAGCGATGCCCAAAATTATATTCGTATTCGACTTGAAGTGAGAAATATATAAATTATATGAATTTTCAAATTTCTAACGCAATAAAACAAAACGGAACGAGCAGGGCACATATTTCCGAGCATTATTCTTTTAAATTTTAGAGACAACAAAATAATATTGTATAATATAATGTATGAATATTGTATATGTCTATTTACATATTGACAGCCGCGCATATTTAGTTGAGTTATACACAGACAGATACAAATACAATGTACAATATGTGGTTATATATTTAAATGTATGTTGTACATAATAGAAATTCATAGAATTTAACAAATATTTTGTCTTGATTGAAGGTGTCTGTATTTAAGTCTTAAAGCTATACAAACAAAACAATTCTCTAGAATTTTGGCATTATATTGATAAAAAGAACCGCGAGGCGCAAGGGGTGTTGTGTGTAGGAGGGCATATGGGTGCCTAAGTGGGGGAATACTCTACAGGTTGGGGGCGAGAAAAGCCGACAGACTAAGGGGGTATTCAGAACGAGACGTGGTACTAATTAACAAGCGCGTGGAAATGATGTATGCATGTAAAAGTTAATGAGTTAACTGTATATATAGAAATATATACGTATTTGTGCTTGGCACATGATTTTTATGAGAAGAATGGGAGAGGCGGAGGGAAAGGGAAGAAAGCACTTTCACTTGTGTTCAGTACCTTTGACGGCGCATTGGGAGCACAGAAATGACGCAAAAGAAGGAGAATCAGCTGTTCTCACTTGGCGATTGATTTCCTCAAAGAGTTTTTACTTGACTTATGCAATGTACAAATGTATAAATGTATTTTTTGTTTTGCGTCTTTGTGAAAATGAAAATATACACACACAGACACACAGGAAAACAGAAATAGATAGATTAAAAACTTTCTGCACAGATATACGCACGTATACACAGTATTTATTTATGGACGATATGATTATTTATTGCACAAACTATGTGGGATTACTCTCTGTTTATATGTATTGATTTATTATTATTATATATTATTTATTGTCATTTATTTATTTTTACAATTTGCAACTTGTCGTTGTGTTAATCGCCTGTAATGCGGCGCGATAAAATTTCGATTAGATATCGACAGGTGTCAATTCTAAGACGCTGATCGATTACAACACTAAGCAGACACCAATTTCTGCACGATGAGCTCTGTTTCATCTTTTGCTATCGACTGACTGAACGAACATTGCCAGACGACGCCGGCGATTGCACTGCAGCGAATCCAGAGAGAGAGAGAGAGGAGCGAAATGAGAGCGCTTTAACATAGTGTTATTGGGAGAGCGAATTTGTTTTGATGTGACGCACGAATTGAGCGGGCACGAACATGGCGACAACTCTGTTTCGTCTTTTTTTTTTTTTGTTTTTCTTGCTCTCCCACACTTACGAGTGAGTGAGTGAGTGGGGGGTACTTTACTGGCCCCCCTCGTCCACTCTCTTAGTGTGACGCACATGTCTACACTGCGCTTCACATACATATGCACACACATGTGCACGTACAATGCTCCCGTCTCAGGCAAAAAGATTTCACAGTCTGGCGCAATTTCAAGCATCTGTCGAAGGAACCAAAAGAAGGTTGCATATCTTAAATGGATTTAATTGTCTTCGTTGTCGTTGCTCCATTTATAGAGGATGGGAAATATCATTCGATTATTATATTATTGTTCAATAGTTATTATATATTTATATTGTTTTCTTTATTATTTATTGTTTATATAATTTTTATTATATATTTATGAGTATTTTTGCTAAACTCAAGGTCAAAATTTCCGGTTTCATTTATTTACAAAATCAGATAACGATATATATGGCAAGTTTTGCTATACGCTTGAGAAAATAGACATGAAAAAGATCTATCAGCTCTCTACTTTTGAATATTTATAAAAGAATATTTCAAAAATATGTTCTTCGCTAAAAATATTTAACATATCTACAACTACTACTTTGACTACTTATTACTATATTTGTTACCCTTTAACTTATCGCAGATATCTGAAGCAACTTTCGAGCCAAGGTCAATGGTTATTAGGGAAAAATAACAAACCAAGTTTAGCGACAGTGAAAAGTTAAATTACATACAATTAACTGAGGCGCATGTCAATAGACAGTCAAGGTCAGAGCGGAAAAACAGTTGCAAATGGGGCTCAAATTGAAACCAGTTAAAACTTATCACATTGTTGACAGTGGGAAGCCACAGTGGGCCGCGTAGCACACGCCCACACACATTTATATATCTGTATTGTATCTGTGGTTAAGTAACAGGTATTATAAACATTTGAGGAGAAAATTGTAATAATTTATTATTTTATGTACCCAACCAGGCGGACTTTTCAATCACAGTCACCACCCACAACAGGCAAGGCCCCAACGGGGCCCCATGCCTCGCTTCGGTGCACAACAAATTGCTGAGAAGAGAGAGAAGCTTGTAGACCAGACCGTGTGAGCTGCATATCGGGGTATGTTCTATATAGAACTTATGATACTGTAGGTTGAGTGAGTATATATAATGTATTTTATGGTAATGATACTGAAAATAAGCCGGAAAATATTATAAAGATATTTTTCAAAGTGATGCCCTTAAAAAAAAGATTTTTCTAAGATTGACACTTCATTGCGCTGAAGAATATCATGTATAATCCTTAAAGTATTAGTGAAATGTCAGAAAATAAGTAACTTCCTTAAAAATCAGAAACTTTCGGTAAACTAATCTAATCATCAAGAAGGTTTCAATGAATTTTACAATTCACATGAAGAAATATAAAAGAATCCATAAGAAATTGAGATAAACGTAACAAATACGAGAAACTTTTAAGATTAATGTTGAAATGAGAAGATAATAAGCGAAAAGGAAGACAAATTATTGTTTGAAGTTGTTTTTCCTTAACGAAAATGAGGATAAAGTGAGAGAGAAGGAGACGAAAGTTGATTGCACTTCGTCCAGACAAGTCAATGCCATTGCGAAACATATCGGTGATAGACACACAAACATGCAACAACACCACCCGAATCAACAACAAAGAAACAAAGACAACAACAACGAAGCAGGAACCAGAGAAATGATGAGGAGCCAATGTCGTCTTCTTCTTCTTATAGCTGACAAAAATAAGAAGATATGAGCAGGAAGAAACCTAAGGTCAACTGAATGTCTGGCTGTGAACAATGCCGGGTTCAAGGTGCCGTGTGTTTACCAGGAGGGTTCTCAAACGATCAAAATGAAAACAAGATTCGTATCAGACAGACACAATCGTGCAGTCTGGACCTATTTGTTTATATTATTACTAAAAACAATTCTAAATAAATTTTATATAATCGGAAGGGAGGAGTTTTGAGTGAGAGGAAGGTAACTTGATGCTTCGTCTGTCATTGGATATGTCTATAAATTTTAGTAAAAATGTGGATTACTAATTAAGCTAACCCAGACAGCCAGACATTTGCCTGGTCTGCGAAAAAATGATTTTGTTTATGATTTTCAGACATTAAATTTCAAATTGGTTTATGATTTTCAGACATTATGCAAATAAAAAAGAATCAAAATAGAACCCTTGGAAATCAAATTCACGCCAGTCTTTTCAATTTTATAATGATGTTCTACTAATGTAGAAAACAAGAAAGGCATATTATACACATATGTACATAGAAAAAGTTCGATGTGTAGTAACTTTGGTTGCAATATCTTGACAAATAACAAAAATTATCCGATAGTTTTTGTGACAGCCATACGTTATATCGGTTCGGTCCGGCTCGTTCCGACTAAAATACAGCGTAAAGTAATAAGAAGCATTTAAAAGACTAATTTGCGTTGCAACAGTCGGACACGTAGATACACGGACAGACGGACAGAGCTAGTTCGATTTCTCTGTTGATGCTGATTGAGAATATAAAGATAATATATTATTGTATAGGGTCAGAGATGCCTTCTTAGATGCATTGTAAGCTCCAGGAAAAAATTGATATACCCTCTGCAAGGGTATAATTTAAGCAGTAGTTTTAAAGTTTCTTGAGTTGCATGACAGGTTGGTTAAAAGAATAATAATATTATATAAAAGACCTAACTCAACAAAACTATTACCACATTTTGACCTCCCTTCAACCCCTTCAAATATCGACGTACTTATACATGAATTCTACTTAATACAGCTTAATCCCCATTGTAGCTTTTGGTGAATTTGAACAGAATTTGCGCTTTAAGAAGCTTTACTATACAATACTAACAATACACTTATACAATTTACAATACTAACAATACAGTTTCGACATATTTGGAGCAGGAAGAAAGAGAGCAAATAAAAAACACACACACACAGAACGATAAACAGGACGAAGGACGTTCTAGTGCTAAAAACTACGAGTCTGTTCCCAATTATCGATTTTGCACAGTCATAAGAGAAGTCGAGTGAGTAAAAGGGAAGGGACAAGAAGGTAGGAAGGCACCAAGGCAAGCAGGAAATGGGAAAGGTAGTTGGGGAACTGAGGGGACTTCCCAGGAGGAGGTGCGGCAGGCAAACCTCAATGTAAATACATAACGGCAGTCTGCCATTTCGCCATAATGGGAAATTATCGTTACTGTAGGGACCCGCCATGCGGTGTGGTCGCTCTCGTTGGCAACAATAGAGTGAGACTCACGAGGACGAGGGTTGTAAAATAAGTTGCTGAATATATGTGAGAGATAAAGATAATCTAAAGCTATTAATTTATTTTACTATGGAGATAAGAGTTACAATTAATACAAGAAATACATATAGTATACATAGCGTATGCATGTGTTTATGAATCAACTGCACTACTGCACGCCTTCCGATAACGATAAACTGCAATTAACTAACGGTACCTTATAGTAATGTCTATAAATATTCCGATTTGCTATGCACTTTATTGTGCCACCATATTGAGTATGTGTAATTCTCACAATAGTCCCTCCCCCACATCGTTCAATCGTTCGATAAATTGTCGTCAAGCAACTTCATGACGTCTTTGAAGCCGGCAAGTGCGTCATCATTTGTTAATGCAGGAAATTGTATTCCATTGTGTTGTTCTACCTTAGCATATCGTATAAAGATATAGAATTATTTTGTGGCTAATTATCAAGAGTTCCTCAATCAATAGATATACCTAACTAAGTAAACCTCTGATCATCGTTTTGAGTATGGTATCAATCAAACAAATGGCTCTGGCTCTGCATGTCTGCTGCACATGTCTTGTGAGTCCTTTCCACAAGGTTATCCAGTCGAAAACTGTCGTCGTTACATGCACTTCTTTGCCCAAGCTAGGAGCAGCCCCGCGCAAAGCCAACCACAATATTTGCTTAGCTATATTTAGACTTGGTTGGCTAGTGGTTTTAGTGTCTCTCTTTCCATGCCTTGCTACCCTCCTTACCTCCCTCTGTTGCTACCACTCTTTCTCTCTCTATATATCTCTACAAACCTAACGGCAACTGACGTTGTAAGTATTGCATGTTTTGGTCGTTTTCTTCCTTTTCTATATTTAGAAATGACATGTTGTATAGTACACACTGGTGAAATTCGCACGCTTTCCGGAAACGTGACAATAGCAAAAGATACATAGTACATATAATATGGGTATGCAAATATATAACTAGTATACATATATAAAATGCTCTACAAATCTGATTCACCTGGGGAAGCAACCAATGCAAAACAGGAACAGTCAATTAGAATAAATTAATTAATTGATTTAGCCTTAACAAGCTGATTCTTTGCTTATTTAAACTGGAACAAACTGCTTTATATCCTCTTAAAGGTAGTTTTGTTAGATTCTAAAGTAAGCAATCGTTTAAGAATTAGAAAGAAAGCATAACAAGTGACAATATAACAATATTGTAATTAATGATCATTTAGTTTTATTAATAGTCTATTCTATATCTATCTATGTTTATATTCATCGCATATACATATATGTTGATATTTTTGTAGATATCGCAGAAACTGGCACAAGGCGCACACAGCAGAACGCAGACAACAAGAGCGACCAAATAAACTGAAATAAACAGATAATTTTGGGACGGTCTCTTTAGTCAGATTGTCATGGCTGTCTCTGTTGTCTTTTATTTTGTTTTATCACGAGTAAATAATATAACAAAATCAACACAAACTGTGTGTTTTGCTGTGGTACTACAACAACAATATCATTGAACTTGTTCAAGGACAGAAAATTCGAAGAAAAAAACAAAGCAAAGTGTTTTATTGGATTAACAGTTAATTGATTTACAGATCTCCCTATGGCCTGCGTCCGTGCATTCAACTGTTGCTCTCCCTCTCTCACTTCACAGTTAACAGACTTCACGCAATGTAAGTTAACAGCGGCGAATTATGTGAAACTAAAACAAACAATAATATGTACCAATGTATGTTCTGTGTATGTGCACATATATATTTGTATGTATTGAGAGTGTATGCTGTTTTTGTTTTTACTTTTATGCAGCTGTTTGAGTTGTTGTTGTCCCCATTGACGCAAATGACTGAAGAAAACACCTACAAACACACACACACACAAATGTGCAATTGTTTGTATGTATATAAGTGTGTATTTATTTCGATAATCGAAAATTTGCGAGGAAATTCATGAGTGTCGGCACGATAAAGAAACGAATAAAGTAAACGCAAATAAAACACACAATCAAAAAGATAATTTTTTAAGGCACAGTACGCACTCACACCAAGAACTGCGAACTGATAATTAATTTATCAATGCAACAAAAATAAATAAATAAAAATATGAAAACTTTTTAAGTATCCGCGAACGATGCGCACAGAATAACTGATTCAACTGATCCATTTTTCTTTCATTTTTCGCTATTTTCTTTACTCATTCCGATTCCGTTTTGTTTGTTTTCGTTGTGATATGATAAATCTGCTTAAGCATTTAACAGATTAGATTTTTGTAGTCAACCTGCTGACGTAAAATCAGAGTGCAATCAAAGAAAGGTAAATATATATCAGTGCGAGTGTATGTATGTGAGAGTGTGTTGTCTCTAGATGAATATCTGGAGTAAAAGTGCACAAGTTTACTGCTGCTTCGGTTCGGTCATGTCCCAGATTTGCTTGGTGTTGTACTACTTTTCGCTATAACTGTTAACCAGGTCAATCTCGTGCAGACATTCACTTTCAACTAGTCTCATTTACATATGTATATGTATGTGTGTGTGTTAGTCCAACATACCCTGCTTACAGCATATTTAAGCAATTGGGTCAATGGTTCACAGGCAAAAAGGAGAGCCTAGATCAAAAATTGTAATTAAAAGGTGAATTCATCAAATTCTACGATATCTCTCAGTTTGCTTTTCTCGCAAATTTAAAACACACATGCACACAGCTGTGTGCAGACGACACACCCACACATGCTAACAACAGGCAGGCAGGCAAGAAGGAGAGAGAAGACGTTACATTGTAATTACAGAAAGAACAGAAGTTATACAGAAGTCAGTGGAGGTGGGGGGAAGTAATTAGTTTCATTTATTCTTACTGTTGACAACTTCTTACAACTATATATGTATGTTATATAAGTATCCTATACTTACTACAATTGCCATACACATTTGAGTATTACTTTGATGCTTTTTCGTCGACTTTTGAGTACGAGAAAGGCAATTTCACGCACAGAGAGAGACACAGACACTAACTAACACGGACACACACACAGGCACTCGACGAGGAGCAGCAGCGAGACAAGCGATTGATTTTTAGATTTGCAGTTTTCCGCTATAGTTAGCGACGTATTCAAAAATGTTTTATATTCAATGTAACTGAAAATTTACTACTTGTGGGCGACATTAACGCGACGTTTGGCTTCTCTTGCTTCCGTGGTCAACTGTTGTAACCTCAAAATGATTTTCACTTAAATTTGTGTCGATGAGGAGGCGCAGAGACAGTCGAAGTAGCAGTAGCCGTAGACCCAGACTTTTCTATTAACGTAACCACGAATTTGGATATATATTCAAGTAGGCTGCACTATTTTTTTGCACTCACAACTAATTTTGAATTCCAATTAGTTGTAGTTGGTATCGGAGACCAGTGCGAAACCTTTAAACAAGAATATTTTTTGTTAAAAGCTGCCAGTGTGACCGCATGACATATGCGCTAAAATACCTAAACAAAAAATACCTTAACAGAGTAAGCCAGTCTATACTGTTAAGTGTGTGGAGCAAAACTGTTACTATTATTTGGGATTTTTATGCACATAACGTAAATAATTTTCTTTACTTATTATTTGTAAATAATTGCGGTGCGTCGATTTGATTCATGTCGACGCGGAAAGCTGAAACAATTGAAACAGATAAGAACATGGCAAACCCAGCAGCAGCAGCTGAAATACAAGTGAGTCAAAATTCTGTAAATCAAATAAAAGTGAAATTTAACATATTTATCATACAGATCGTGGGCGATATTAATATAAGCAAAAATGACCCTGTTGCGGAGTATAAGAAGTTAATAGAAACGCGGGTGGCTGTTGATCAAATAGTCGCGGATAGCATCACCAAGGAGAACTTTAAGAAAATCGCCTCCGCAGCCCGCGAAGTTGTCTGGCAATTATTGTTCAGCAGCGATGACCTCACGGCTGAGTCACAGCAGAAAGCAGGGGATCTGCTCGATGAATACAAAGCTGATGCGAGTTTCTACGATCCATGGCCTTATAATGAGTGGATTGTCAAGCTGCGAGATGAGCTGCTGAAGCGGAAGTTATTGGATTTCTGGCGGGACACCATTGTAAAGAGGCAACTGGGTCCCTGTTGGTCGAGAGATTCGGATTTGTTCGATTCGGGGGATGCGCCTCCCTTGGAGTTCTATGCCCAAGCCGGCTGTGTGGCACCCTTCGCCGCCAGCCTGAAGGTGCGGGCTGCCGATGCTGAAGCTGAGAAGGCTGCGCAGAGCGATGAGGTTGTGGCTGAACGGGAGTCTAACAATGCAGCCGCCCAAACGGGCAACTTTGAGGCTGATATCGGCAAAGAGCAGCCCCTCAGTGACTACCGCGACCTGATGAAGCGCTACGTCCTTACCAACGTTGTTGTGCCCGACGAGATACTCACGCAGAACGTGAACAAGATTGCCAAGGCGGCACGTGCTGCCATCTGGCAGCTTCTCTTTGAAGGCACGCCCACCCAGGTGGAGTTCGACAAAGCCGCGGAGCTGCTGGAGGAGTATAAGAGCGATGCAGGCTTCTATTCTCCCTGGGATTACAACGAGTGGATTGTTAAGCTGCGCGATGAGCTGCTGCAACGTGAGATGCTTGAGTTCTGGAGCGAGAAGATTGTTAAAATGGAACTAGGGCCCTGCTGTTCCCGAGACTCGGATTACTTCACCGGCGACGATGAGTTGCCCTGGGAGTTCTATCTCAAGGCGGGTTTTGTTGCGCCCTTCGAAAAGGATAAGCAGTAGTCCAGGGCAGCCTAGTCCCCGATGGGAATCGTATTGCAACTCGAAGAAAACCACAACTTATATACTAAATTATTAAGTTCTGCGATGTTAAAAAGCAACGTTTTGTGATTCGACAACTATTATGAGATCGCGTATTTTGTTATTTTTATAACTTTTGTATAACATTCTATTGATATAATCAGTGATTTGAAATAAAGTATGTCCACTAATGTTAAAAATAACTGAACAAAATTTCATAAATGGACGGGTATTAATATATAATAAATTAGTATTACTAATAATAATCAAAAACGACGCCAACTAGGAGAAGGAGGCATCTCCAATCCTACTAAGTATATATATTATATACATTCAAATATGTAGGTGTGGCCATGTCCGTCTGTATTATCAGCTAGATAACAGTCAATATAAGAGCTAGAACTGCACAACCTGATGTCAGTATGGTTAATTCAAAATTACATATACTACATATTTATATAATTCTTTTATTTTATTAATTTGAAACATTATATACAAAATATTATCTATTTATATATTTCTATAATCTTTTATTTAACGTAGATCAAGTTTATTTGGCTAACTCCCGCTTCTGAAAAAAGATTGAATTGCAGACATATTTTCAAGCTAAAACTATTAATTATACTCGCTATTTCGTTGCGATCGAGTAATAACTATAAAATTTGTCCAGCGATCGACGCAGCAAAGTATGCAACGCGGAAAAACTGCAAGGCATAGAAATTACTAATTGATTAATTATTTATAGTTAGTCCACTGCACCCAACTGTAGCTTTCTCACTTGCTTAAAAAATATGTCAAAGAAGAAAGGATTCTTTTAATCCTATATATTTTCATAAAAATCGATAAATAGTATTATTTGTATTATTCAATACAAAACTTTTAAAATTGCAAGATCCAAATCATCATAATCTAATTAAAAACTTTTTAATAATAAAGACGAAATAAATAATCACTAAAGTCAGGTGGGGAATGCGCAACAGGTAAGCTGCGTGTTAATGAATTCTCATAAATAAAGCCGTTCGTTTGTTTGCGGTCGACAGATTTATCCAATATTCATGAGAATGCCGCCCACCGATAAATAAATTCGATACGCCTCCTGCTCCTTAGTTTGCTCTCTTTCTCATCTCCCTCTCTCTCTTTGGGCGTGAAGAGAAAGTTTGCACCTGCTGTTGTTGTTGTTCTGCCTGTTATTGTTGTTGCTCTCTTGTGTAATATTCGCAATATTCCGTTGTTGGTAATAAATAAATTGTATTTTTGCGAGTCGGCCAACATAAAATATGCGCGCTATCCGATTTTCATGGCATTGCCAATGCATAAAGAGCGCCACAGTGGGTAATATTTCATTTTTATTATCTCTTTCTATGCAGAGGCATCTGCTGCAGTGGTTGTGGTAGTTGCAGCACGGTCGCATGGACGGAGGGGCGTGGCAAGCGAAAGTGTTGCGCGCCGGTAGCAAAGGAAAATTTGGCTAAAATGCAATTGTGTGTTTGTGTTTGAAAGGGAGCCCTGCAACTATCGATAGTTTGAGTATCGTTTTTTCGTGTCGATGTCCTTTTTGTTATCGTTCAGCTTGAAAATCAAGAAAGCAGCGCAACTATCGATAGCTATCGTGTTTGGCCTTCTGCCTGTTTGTTATCGTTGCAATTTAATTTGTCGGTGCAGTGCTGTGCTGCCAATTTAGCTTTTTTCAAGTCAAGTTAGGATTTGAATTGCTATCAATCGCTAAAAATTTCTGGCAGCACTGGTGCATGGAAACTTCCGATAGCTATCGGTATTCTTTATCTTCCAAATCAAATTTGAACATGCATCGATTTATTGTATGGATTTAGCTTTATTTACTTTTGCTATTTTCACTAGCATTTTCTATTTTTGGGAATTCCCTATTTGTTTCTTCCTAGAATAAAACTAAAAAAAAATATTCAAAACGATTCTTTGAAATTAAAATATGAGAGTATATATACGAGGGTCGTTTGATAAGTCCGTGACTTTTTGTATTTGCCGCGCACCTGCTCTAAATACAACACTGCTCCTGTCAGCAGTTATCGATTAACAGCTGACTGTAAAATTTTGAGAAAGCTGCGTTTCTTAGTTTGCGTTTTATAGGCATTGAAAGCAGACGATCTCGTGAATTTTAACGAAAATGGAAAAAAGTGAATTTCGTGTGCTAATTAAGCATTATTTTTTGCGTAAAAAATCCATCACCGAAACCAAGGAAAGACTTGATAAATATTATGGGGACTCTGCACCATCAATTTCAATGGTTAAGAAATGGTTTACTGAGTTCCGTTGTGGTCGTACCAGTACAAGTGATGCCGAACGTTCAGGTCGCCCAAAAGAGGTCGTCATGCCAGAAATCGTCGACAAAATCCATGGAATGATATTGGATGATCGGAGAATGAAAGTGCGTGAGGTAGCTGAGGCTGTAGGCATCTCAACTGAACGGGTACATCACATTTTACATGAATATTTGGACATGAAAAAGCTTTCCACGCAATGGGTGCCGCGATTGCTCACACACGACCATAAGCGCAACCGTGTGACCATTTCAAAGGAGTGTTTGGCGATGTTCAACCGCAATCCAAACGAATTTTTGCGCCGTTTCGTTACCGTAGACGAAACATGGATCCACCACACCACACCAGAGACCAAAGAACAATCAAGACAGTGGGTTTCTCCGGGTGAACGTGCACCAAAGAAGGCCAAGGTGGGTCTGTCGGCCAACAAGGTCATGGCCACAGTTTTTTGGGATGCACAAGGTATCATTCACATCGATTACCTTGAAAAGGGTAAAACGATCACCGGCGAATATTATTCAGAGCTTTTGGACAGATTCGATATTGATTTGAAGCAGAAACGACCGCATTTGGCGAAAAAAAAGTGCTGTTCCATCAGGACAATGCACGGGTGCACACGTGTGTAGTCAGCATGGCAAAATTTCATAAATTGGGCTACGAACTGCTACCCCATCCAGCATATTCTCCAGATTTAGCCCCCTGTGACTATTTTTTGTTTCCAAACATGAAGAAATGGCTCGGCGGTAAGAGATTCGGGTCAAATGAAGAGGTCATCACAGAAACAAACGACTATTTTGAGGGCCTTGAGAAAACCTATTATTTGGAAGGAATAAAAAAATTGGAAAAACGCTGGACTAAATGTATAGAGCTAAAAGGAGATTATGTTGAGAAATAAAACGCTTCTTTGACGAAAAAAATATATTTTATTCAAAAAGTCACGGACTTATCAAACGACCCTCGTATTAATACGTATTTTTTATATATGGATTTTCAGCCTAACAATGAAAAAAACCGAAATTTTTTATTTTGTACTCCATAGAATTATATTTGTTTAATGCTAGAAAATGATAACTTATCCATGTACATATTATTAAATAATTTCTATATATATTTGGCATATTTCACCTGAAAAATAGAGTATCATATTTAGGTACATCAGTTGACATGAATCAAGCCACATCTCTTATTATACGAATCAGGTTTAACAGAGAAAAACTCGAAAGAAGTACTTCGAAACTTTCCAAGAATATTTCTCGTGGTTGTCTTTCTTCATATAAATAGAATTGCTTTAAAATAAACTCGAATACATTATAAAACGCTTAAATTTGCCTTAAAAAATAGTTACTTATTTACTGTTTTTACTTTACAGTCGCGATATCGGGAGTATATATGGTATATAGGAAATTAAAATTAGGGAATATTTGAACGCTAAACTAAACTTAAGACGGAAACGCCAAAGGGAACAAAAAAAAAGAAGGAAAATTGAACTTAAGTAGGGAATTTAGTTACACTGACTAGAGAAGATTTTTTGGTCGAAAATCCTTCCTGGTTCGGTTTTCTCTCTCGGGAAAACGGTCTAAACGGAACTTCAACTAGAACCTCAAAACTAAACCAAAATTAATAATTAATTTAAACAAATACAATGGGACAACGCAACTGCAACTAAAACAAAACTTAAAACTTTGCATCCTTTTTGTTAAAAATTTTCACGAATAAAAAATCTACTTAGCTCTAAGAGGGGCGAGGTTCGAGGGCATGGCAAGTTAATTCAGCGTAGAGAAGACGTGAGCGCGATTTGACCAGTGTGCGGGAACGCGACGGTGCTGAGTCTCGGGAACCGCCACCTCCTTCAGATGTGCAACTCCCACCTCCTCCTCCACCGATGCCACTGTCGCCGCCGCCTTCGCTGTCGCTGCATTGCCACGACTTGGTCTTGGCACGAAACAGACGATACTCCTCATTGTGGGCTGGCGCCAGCATGGGCACATAGTTGCAGGGCTCGCACAGATCCGCATAGCAGCTGTAGAACTCCTTGTAGCCATTGTGCAGGAGATACAGCTCCGGGTAGTCCAGGGTCGGGTAGTTGTGCGTGTGCAGGCTGCGATCGTTGTTACGCAGGAAGCGCAGCAGTTTTGGGCCACGCTCCGACGAGAATTCGCAGTGGAAGACGTAAATGTTGCGCTTCTCCCCTTCCTTTGAAGTCGCCGCCTGCTGCTCTGTACTGCCCGGAAAGGCTTCCTTGATCTGTTGACGTGTGTACAGATTGAGGGCACCACGTATGTGCCCACCGTCGAACTCATAAGGATAGCGACAATCGATGATCTTGAAGCGATCCGTCAGCTCAGAGAATTCGCCGCGCAGCAGACGAGCGAGTGTCTCACAGGAGATGGTCTTCAGATCCCGATGCCGCACGCCCTGGAGGAGCACGGGCAGAGCACAGGGCCTGCTGAGGTCACCAATAAGTTCGGGTTCATCTCCCAGAGCATTCAGTATATCCACATTATTCATGGACATGGACTTGCGCAGCTGACGCTCCTGCTGCTGCTGCGTGGCTCTCTTTTGTGGCTCTGGCTTGGCAATGGCATTGTGCCTGAGAGGTGTCATGTCTAGTGACTCTTGCTGCGTCATGCTGAGGCAGCGACGCACCGAGCGAGTGCTCAAAGAGAAGCTTGAGCTGCTGCTGTTGTCCGTCTCCACTTCGGGTGTCTTCAACTGTCCACTGATCAGCGCATCCAGATCCTCAGGCAACTTGTCAAGCGGACACTCGTCCAATGCCTCCAGCTCGAACATGGTCATGTATTCATCGTCCAGAGAGTTCCCGGAGTCATAGCTGGAAACACTGTTCACGCTGTTGAAGCTGCGCATTGTACTCGACTTCGGTGTGCCATTGTTGGCATCTAACAGGGTGTTCCGCATGTTGTGCGACAACTCTGTAATGGGCGACAGGGTGCACGAGCTGACAGAGATTTGGCGTTGCAACATTCTCTGCAATGGCGACTCAACCGAGGAAGGCTTTGCTGTCTTTCCGTACAACTTGCAGCGCTTAGCCGATCGTCTTTCAATGCACTGCAGCTGTGGATCACCCTCCTCATCCCCATGCAGCAGCAGCATATCGGCGTGTTCTTCCTCCTCCCCGGACTCTGCTAGCATTAAACTTAACCGCTTGCTTGCCATGGCCGATTTCGATCAGCTGCAATCATAAGAAAAATATATATTCAGCTGTTCACCTCATCTATCCTTCTCACTCACCGTGATCGCGGGGCTTGTAATTGTTATTTTATTTTATTTAATTATATTATAATTATTTCTTATTGTTATTTATTTCAATTGGCAGCGTCCTTCGTTCTTTTTTTGTGCGTTTCTTACTGCACGTTTTTGATTTTCGCGCGCTCTCACTCTCTCCTGTCCGTCTCTCGTTGGCGTCGTTTTCATTTTCCGCTCATCCCACACGACACACACACGAAACTCTTTTATGCGCACACACACGCACAATGGTAAACAGAGCGCGTTAGAGGTGGGCGATAGTTTGATCTTTAACTTTCATTGTCTTCGTGTCAATCATCTGGTGGTGGCTTAATAAACTCCCCACACATTCGCTTTGTAATTTGAATACGAATTTCATTTGAAGTTTAGGGGAAATGTAAAATATTTACTTCTATTTTTGACAGAGACTTTTACGAATCTGTCAAGATTAGTTATTAATTAATTATTAACTATATATAGAGAGTATGGTGGCAAACTTAAATATTAAACACATACAGAGAATGGTTAGTTGTATTGTGGTCACTCACATCTCAAGTGGATTAACAGCTGATTAGATGCAGTGTTTCCAACTTAGCTTATTTCTCGTCAAATTTGTCTTTTTTTTCAAAGTTTTATGGTAGTATTAGTATTTCTAGCTTTATTCATATATATATTCTATTTCAGCAACTATCAAATCCATACTTTTCAGCTTTTTGTTTTATCTCATCTGGGTTCACTCTTGGCTTTGTAGCCTTCGATCTTTATAGCAAGTGTCATTGCCAAAACACAGCTCAGGTGCTGTCAAAAGATAATTACCGTTTTAGCTTTTGCGCAGACGCCAACACATTATGACAACAACAACACGATTTGTAAAATATATCGCAACCAGTTTGTGTCAAACACGGGCGTGGTAAGTTTTATTGAAACCACAATAAATTTTCGATTAGGTTGATTAGTTTTGATAGCCATGTAAAGAAAAACAAAGTTAATCACATTGGTTATGCAATTGTCGAAACAAGCAAGCGAAACATGATTTATTTATTCAATAGCGAATAATGAAAATCTGCAGAATTCTTTTATAATTAACTTATAGTCGATTTTACCATAAGACTTAAGTTTGTAAAAGTAAAGATAATTAATACATATTTCATTTTACAATTAGCAAGCTGATTTCCAATTCGAATACAATCTATTCATAATATCAATACTTACCTGCATCTACTCACCTTAAACATTTCACCACGATTTCGTTGATTGTGTCAGCTAATAAGATATGTTAACAGTGCTGCCTAATGTCATCCTTTTCGTCGCTTCAAGTGCATGTGATAAAGCGCGAGATTGACAACATTAATTAGTATTTTCTGGTATATTTAACGCGTAAAGTTTACTGTCAAGGAGCTCGCAAAGGAGATTTCGAAATCAAAATTCGAACATTTCACTTCACAGTCGGCGCGAACAACACCAAATTGACAGGCAACTTAAAATACCCGTTTGCGCGTTGATCTCCTCCTCTTTCCCCATTACCTTCGACGTGTCTTTGCCATCCATTTGTGGCCAGTTCATGCCTGTCTGCCACGATTAGTGGCAGCAACTGGCAGCTCCTTAAACCAACTTTATTGGCAAATGGGGCGAAGACGTGCCTCATTTTATTTTCATGCATTTTTTCATACGCTCTCGTGCAACTATTTAATGCGCATGAGTTAGGGTATTCCAGTTACCAAATGTACCATGCTATATATCATCTCTATACAAAAGTATACGATTTTGGAAAATATATAAATATTTTTAAAAACAAAAAGGATGTTTCATATTGAAATAAATTATTTTATTATATTTTGTATTTGTTAAAAATAATATTTTTAGGTGTATTTACAAGTATAAGTCAAAATTTGATTTCAGACTTAGGATAAGATTTTACAAATAATTTATTATAATTGTAATGTCTTTGAATTAAATAAACTAAGATAATCTACGCTTTTTTCCACTAAAGTTAAATAAAAATTTGGTTGTACATTTTTAACTTTGAATCGACTTTAATGACATTTAGTTAATAAACATATAGCAATATTCTCAGATAAATAAAATGTAATTAATGTATATATAATGATAATAATAATAATATATATTTATATATTTTTCACATCATTGTTATTGTTCTTAAGTTCTTTTTCCTGCTTAGCGTTTTGTAGGGTATCTTAGAATCGGTGATTGCTTGGCACACCCATTCTATCTTGTTTTCTTTTTATGTGTTCATGTGCGCGGCGCGTACAATTATTAATTTGATACGATATAATTGACATGTTGGCGATGCCAAAAGGAAGCACTAACATGCAGCCGGATCGGTTAGCAGGAGGGAAGGGAGGTAGCAAGAGAGGGGACAGGGAAGGGGTGGGGCAGACGGGCTGGCAGCCGGGCAACAAGCTAAGTCAGAGCGACGCATATTAACGCCACACGTCGCACACAGACCAGGGCCAAGACACTGGACGGACACGATGGATCTTGGCCACGTTCACTTCACGTCGGCGTCTTTCACTGCCTCTGCTGCTGTTCCTCCTCTCCCTGTATCCCCTCCTGCTGCTGATGCCGTCTCTGGCTGCGTCTGTCTGGCAGGCAGGCGTGTAAATTGTTTTTACTTAATCGTTGCGGACACAAACGCACATGTTGCTTTGCCACAGCCTTACCAGTTGCTGCCGCTTGCCGCTTGCCACTTGCCTCTACCCCCCTCCTTCCTCTCTTCTTGGCCCGATCCTCGTTCGATATCTGCTCTGGCTGTGGTGGCGCGCTTTTGGTAATTGCAGTTTGGGCCCCGCTGCTTCTGTCTTGCCAATCGTCAGAGGCTTGTGCAAAATTGTTATTGGTAGTCAACTTGTTGCTGCCGTTGTTGGCCAACTTAGTCGGTCAGGCAGACATGCAAATGTTGCTGCTGTTGCTGTTGTTGCTGCTGTTGTTACCGTTGTCTAATGTTGCTTGTTTGTTATTTTTTATGCAAATGTTCGCGTTGTTTTTCTCTCTCATTCTGCTTTTGACAAATTGTCTGTTGGACTTAATGACGGAGCGTAGCACAGCGAGTAGGCAGGTTCGTTTATATGCATAATTGTGTGCTTAGACCGACAGTCCCCGATCGGGATGCCCGATACCACTAAGGTGGGAGATACATACGTGTGTGTCTTATGCCAAGGGGGAGAGCTCCACAAATTGCCGGTAAATGCCTCGATTTTGGTGTAGTATGTATATTAAATTAAGTCCAAATTGATAGTTGGCATCCGGGGATCGGCGATCAATAAACTGCCGAAGCGACAGATTGATATTCGCCACGTTACAAATGTTGTGCTATTTGCAATGGGAGGTAAGTTAACAAGTATTATACGATCAACGTAAAGTGTAATGTGAACACCGTTCATGTGTTATCTACCATAGAATCGAGCTATCGATTTGAATTGGAAATCTGCTTAGCTTCATATTTGATTTCACTGTAGTGATCTGGCAACGCCTAACTGTTGATATCATTCTATTACTTTTATACTTGGCATGCAAATATTGTCTCTATCACCGATTACTTAAGTATCGTTATAAAAAGATTTCCTTACGGTATTTTTTAATTACTAAACTTAAACGTTAACATGCCAAATATTGTTAATTGTAAACTTGATAAAATGTTAGTTACTTTGTATAATTGTTATGTTAAGTCGACCGTTCTTAGTTGACCTTTAATAAAAAAAATTAACGATAACTACTAGATGTTATGTAATATCTAAGAGGTAGGTGGTAAATACCATATGTTATATCTAGGATGCAGGTGGTACTTACTTCCTGTGATCAGTTTAAACATCTCTTTGTTATGTGTATTATGTTTAACTAATAGTCTTAAAACTTCATATTCCAAAATCGAGATCTTATTATAATATTTTTATTTTGATTCAAGTTTTTAGATAACATAGTAACAAGCTATTTTCTAAATATTTAGAAAAATTGAAGAGGAACAATTTCAAAAATTCTTTAATGAATTATTTCCGTTAGTTTTCTTATTTTTACTAAAGTAAATCCAACTGAAGTTAATAAGAAACTAAATGATATCACTTTAATTTAATAAATGACCAATACTGTAACATTATAGAATGTCATCATTCTTTAATTACTTTTTAAAAATATACATATAATAAAAGTATTTGAATATACTAAAAATCTCGAAATGGAATAAACTGGATCGTTGATCTTTAAGTGAGTACTTTTTTTCTAATAAAATACCTATGTATACATACTCTGTTAAATTATACCCACATAATCGGCACCTATAATAATACTTATTAAATAATTCCTTTAAGTATAAAATATCAAAGTACATAAATAACAAATTTAACGCATGCTGGATAAATATCGGTTTGATAACTAAAGGATAAACTTATTATCTCCGGCAACTCGTATAAGTATAAGTATATGTATTTCTGGTAACTCTTTGGGGCCCTGAACGAAGGCATTAAATTGAATGCTATGCTCACTTTTCTTATAAACTCCGACTAATTTGTATGATTATGCAATATGCTTGATATGCTTGCAGAGAGCCCTCAGCTGAAATTGAAAACAAGTACGGGCATGGGGCGGGACCATCCACTGATTATGAGTACTCCTCTTCGGGGCCATAATATGCTACATATGCTATACTATATATACACGATGGGTTTATGGACAGCGAGTGCGAGCTGTGAGTGAAATAAATGGCTTCATAAAATTTTGTAACCATAATTTAGTTGAGCACACGAGGCAGAGATGACGATGACGAGGAGGAGAGCAAATTGTTTTATCAGTTGATAGTTTGTTGTACCCCAAAAGAAACATCTTCGCCCTGGCCACGCCCAACGCCGTGTATACATTGCATTTACATACATGGGGCCTCCGTTTATTGGGGCGGACAAGGACGGACGACGGAAATGTGTCTGCAGGCACAAAGTGTGGCCATTAAGCGATGCATTATAATTAACTGAACAAGACGGGGAACGATGCCGATGCCGATGTCGATGTGGAAAGCAGCTGCCAGCAGCGGAAATTGTTGATAAGAGTCGCATGATAACATCATCAATAGTCGTGCCTTGCAGGCAGCCTGTGCAATTATTTAAATTATATGTACGGCATTTGTGTTCGTTTAAAATTAAATTAGTATAATGTTGTTTTCTCTTTTGTTCGCTCTCTTTCTCTCTCTCTCTCTATGTCTTTGTCTCTCCTTTTTGTTGGCTTACGGCAAAAGTCTATAATCAGTTGGCAGCACCGGCAACTTGTCCGTAATTGGCAGCTTCTGGCCTGGTCCTAGTCACACCATCGCGCATGCTTTGTCGGCGTCGACTCAGATATTGCCACTAATTATATAGACACTATATAGTATATACTCCACGTTCACGCCGCTCACATCTGGCGCATCTGCCAGTTAAACACGGCCACTGACAGATGAGATTTTAATGGTGTTGCCCGCAATTGATCGACACCAGCGAATCCTCCCTGCCTTCTCTTTCTTTAATGACACACTCGTACCTCACGGGGAAATGGATTTACGCGCTTCGTCGATCGATTGGGGTATTCAGTGACTAAAAGACCAAGTATTCTTTTGTTGTAATTTGCCCTCGATTAATCGTGCAGAAACTGAAGGGTATCATTTAACAGCACTTGCCTGGAATATGTTATCTATTCAGAAGTGGATCGATTTGTATTGATGGCTTCGGTTAACATTGAAAAGACTTTATTCATTTACAACAATGATATAAATTTTAATTACAATTTTAAATAGATTACCAAAGAGTCTTAAAGTTGTAAAATATATATATTTATAATATATATTTATGTTAATATATAATTTTGTTTATTTTTGTTTCATTTACAATCTATCTAGCAGTAATAAGTAAATGATATAGGGATATCTATGAGGAATATAAAGTCAATAAATAGAATAATAGAAATGTAGAAAATTTGGTTCTCTTCAGTTCGAATTGTTTCCCAAATCGAAGGTTTAATAAATACAAGTAGAATATATTTATTTCAAGTTCCAGTTTAATATATTCTTTTGTTTAAGAATATCGAAAACATATACATCAATTCTGGAAAGCGCAAATTTGATATATTGTAAAAATTTGTTTAACTTCACGGGGTTAACGAGATAAGGTCGAGCAATCCAGACAAAATTGAATTCCCTTAGAATAAGTAAAGTGGATAGGGAGCTATAAATTTTTTTTTTCTATTTTTCATCAGAATTGTTGTAGCAGATTAATCGTAAAGTGACATTATTTTAACGATAACTATCGTAGTCAAGTTCCTTAACAGTTCAAAGCTTATGATCGATAACAATATCGATTAAGTTCGAGTCGATATAGCGCTAATAACGTTGCTCACCACGCAACAGAGAGTGTGAGGGGAAATTGGTAAAGAGGGTGGTGAAGATAGGGGAGAGGAGAGGAGTATATCACTCGTCATACATAATTGATGTTTTTGAGTGGTTAATTTCCAGCATTTTCTTGGGGCTCTCTTGACTCGGGCTTATCAAATCATTAGCAGCAAGAAAAATGACTGAAACAAAAGGCAAAGTGTGTAATTTTTATGGCCAACACACACACACATAGAGACACATACACACACACACAATCACTCGCAGAGGTAACACAATTTAACACCGCTGCCAATGTAGCCATCAGGCGGCATGCAATGTTCGGCTAACGAGCAAAAACAACAACAACAACAACAAGTTCTGCTGCCGTTGTGGTAATCAATTTTAAAATTTATGACAAAATTTGCAGCTTTAAATTATGCCATTAAGCACGGCATGTAACTCATATCGTCAGGCGGCAACGCGTTGGCTTGAAACAAGAAAAAGCTGAAGGAGAAACATGTTAACTGCTTTCTTGTGTGTGTCTGCATCTGTGTGTGTGTTCGCGTGTGCCTGCCTGCCTGTGTGTGTGTTAGTGTGTGTGTGTGTGCATGCAATGGCGTTTGCATTATACGCTCGTATTTCGCCACATTCAACAACGCTGCAGAGTTGACGGGTGCCATAACTCATGCCCCGCTGCCGGAGCCAGTCGAGAGTCCGACACCGACTCCGACTCCGACTCCAGCACCAGTCCGAGTTGTTGCAATTACAACTGGACACCACATGCTACAGCTGCCATGTGCTCATGTCTGCGTGCGCGACTGTGCCTGCCTGTGTGTGTGTGTTTGTGTGTGTGTCGGCGTGTGTGTTAAATATTGCAATTTATCACGCAAATGCGTTTTTCAATTTTAACATGCCGCCAGGCATCATAAAAACGTTACAAACCTACAATATGAGCCAACACAGAGAGAGGGAGAAGAGAGAGAGAGAGAGGAGGGAGAGGCACGTGGAACCCCCCACAAAAAACTAAAGGGAAGTGGCAAATCCACCACACGCTGCCCACGTTGATGACGGCTCACGTATCGCTAGCTGAGGTGCCTAGGCTCACTTACAATGTGGTGCGAGTGGGAGGACGGGTGGAAGAGAAAGGGGAATATGGTGTCATGTGGTGTGTGGTGTATGCCAGTGTTGGGCAGCTGACACAGCTGAAAAGACAAGATGAGAGCGGCTGTGTGGAGAGAGAGAGGGCAAGGAAGAGTGCGCAGGGAGGAGAGAGTAGGTAGAAGAGAGTAGGAAGGTGAGAGTAGGGAGAAGAGAGAGTGCGTTGATGCCACATGACAAGCAATTTTTTTACAGCTGCTTAATGTGAAAAGCTCATAAAGCAAGCAGGCCTTCGACTCTGTAGAAAATGATATATATTAATGGTGGCGTCTATCGATTATATCGATAGTTTTTTATATCTTATCGATAAAACCATAAAATATTTATTTGAACTAAAAACTGTAAATTTCTTATTTACACTTTTCTTAGTGATCCAAAAAAATCAATCGATACAGATGGTGTTTCATCGATAATATTTACAATTTTAAAACTATCGATACTTTTATTTTATTTTTTCCTACTCATCGGTAGAAACTGTGCTTTATCGATATTATTCATTATTTAAAATTCATCGATCCTATCGATAGTTTCATTAAATATTTCTTTTAAACAAGAATCTTTTTAACACTTATATCACGAAATTCTTTTTTTTCACATTTATATATAATAAAAATTTATATCGATTCTATAGATAACGCTTCTTTTTGCGCGCCTCCCCTTGGCCATTGATAAGTGCTGCAAAACTATCGATATCAGCATTGATCAAATAAATTCCTTTTGGATGCCTAGAAAATAATTATGCCGCTTTGGGGAATCGAAAGTGACATTGCCAAAATTCGAATCACCAAATATCGATAGTCGTTGCAGTTCAAAATGGATGGGAAATCAAAGTATTTCAAGTATTTAAGCGATACTTACGTCAGCTCGATATGCGCCTTAAGAGTCAAGCAAACAGCAAAAAAACAAAAAGTTGACGTGAATGCAAATTTGGCGCTGTCCGAATGCCCGAATCGGGTACTCAATTAATAGCCGACTTGCTCTACGTGGCACCCCAATTAGCTATGCACAATTTGGTATCGTATCAGATGGACGCGGGGGCCATGCGGGGTGATGCATCTCTCACTTCTTTCTTCGCTTTTGGCAATTGGAAATGTTGTGAGAAAGACATGGACATACTTAGTTAGGACCTGCCACACGACTAACGATGTTGTCTGCCACCATGTGGCCAACAGATTCGTACCGTTTCGTTTGTCGGGGGGCACTTGTCATCTGTCATCTGGTTGCTCGACTGTCGCCCCACAAGGGGCAAGGGGTGAGGAGAGGAGAGGTGAGGTGAGGTGAGAGCAACTCAGCTTAATCGTGCACTCAACACCTGGGGGCAGCTGGGGCAACTGGGGCACCTGTGAGTCTGTGACATGCATTAGGCAACTGGCAATTTGCAAAATCAAATCGAAATATCGAAACGCTATTCGATTCATTTGCGTACCGATAAAGACATTAAAGACAAGGCGATGGTTTTATTGCAGATCTGTTGGTGGTAAGTGAACCACTTTGTGTTGAAGGTTTCTCTCCATTGGCTATTGTTTGACTTTTTCCACTCGGAAATCTGATCTCACCAGAAGACAAGGGTGTGTCAATGATGACTAAATATTTTGTTTATCATTAATATTTGTCGATGTTTTTGGTTTTTATTGTTTTCTAGTCGAAAATCTGTTGTCGCCTAAACGAACACACAATCTACGATCGTAGTGTATGCATAATATGCACATCTAGATACATCAGCGGCGCCACTAATGAAGTTTGTTATAAAATTTTATGGCACTCTTAAAATATTGTATTTTAATGATTAGCCCAAACCCACAAAAATGGACTTAATGTATTCTCCACTAAATGTAAAGTGGGCGATGAATTCGTATACGAATATCGTTTATAAACATTTCAAATAATGATGATAATAACCTTATAGTGTGATATACTCTACTTAGTTTGACTGTTTGGCTAAAACACAGTGAGATCGAATAAATTTCTGACATTTGAATTTACTAATTTACACAGACACGTGGAACAGTGGGAAACACATTTTCTTATTTTTTTACACAAAATTGGTTAGCAGAAATAGTTGATATAACAGAGTTGAGCTCTGTAGAAGTAGTATAGTTTAGTTTGGGTCTACAGTTTAGTATAAAGTTCTCTGATCCATTTTATAGTTTCAATTCTATATAAAAATACGTATAACATTCACATATTCTTACGCAGATATGATAAATATATCATTATTTTTATTGCAACCATTTAATTCACTTAGTTTTGAATCGAGTTCAAGGCAAAACTAAATTGATTAAATAAATTTCGTAATCTATTTTCGCCTCCACTTAAGTTGTTCAATATTTCATTTGATTTAACTTGCAGTGTATTCGGATATTCGGCAACCTTCTGGTGCAATCTAATTTCTGCGCATTTGCTTGTATATCGATGCGTTTTGTCATATCGCAGAATTTAAATATTAAATTAACACAATATTTAATGTCAGCAAATATCACGAGCATCATAAAATTGCTTAAAATATTTTTATGCGAATTTATGTGTTGCGTTAATATATTTATATATTTATTTTTTGTCTTTATAATTTGGCATTTCGTTCGTACATATTGTTTCAAATTTATCTCTTGAGAAACCGCAAAATTTTCGGCGGCATTTTTGTGTGAAACGTTTCCTCGGACAAATTGAAATGTGTTAATATAAAACGCTATGCATAATTTAAATAGTCTTTTTTGTTGGCAAAATGTTACTAATAAACCTGCACAACAATGCGAAATAGACAGCATGAAACGAGAAATACGAAAAGAACAAGCAATGAGTCAGTATGCGCGACTGTTGAATACCCTGCTCACAGTTCAGTGTTTAGTAATTTCTATCGATTTTCTTGGTGAAGCAATGAATATAAACTAAGTTGCACTTTGTGTATTCTTTTACTTCTTTTACCCACTGAATATACCCTTCTTTTGACCAATTTCCATTAGGTTGAGGCTATAACAATGCTCGTAGTTCCAGTTCATGATCGAACTGTCAAAAGTCATTAGAATCGAGCTGAGATGCCCCAACAGTTGTGCTATAATTTATGCTAATTGCCTGCGAAATGTAAATTAGCAACTTAACTTACGATACAACAATAGATCTATAATTTTATAAACTGTCCGATTTGAATATACGGGTTGTCAGATTGTCCTCTGTCTTCGCCTTGATTTGTCGTGACGCTGTCGCATTTGACTTTTGTACTAAGTGCCCATTGAGTCTATTTCGAGCTGCTTTGTATTCAATCAAATGGGACCGTAACAATGGATAAGCCTAGACATATATGTATATACTATATATTCACATATATGGGGAGTATTGTACTTGTCAATATTGCCTAGCACAATGAGAATTAATAAGGAAATTTATACAATGAACTCAACGATTTAATTTACGACCAGGCCAACAAAAGTTTCAACTGTTATGAACCGAAGATGAATGTAAACAATAGGAATAGTTAACGTTTATTTATTGTTTCTTGATTGGTTAAATTTTTAAATTCTCTTGACAGCTGTTCGCTATGATATTTATGATAGCAAGAGTACGTCACAACTTTCTTTGTAAGCAGAGCAGTGTAAACTTTAGGGTATTTCTTTTAATGTATGTTAAAGATTTCTATTATTGTTTATTCTATCAACCAAAAAGTGATAATAGATCTAAATTAAAATAACAAATTCGTAATTGGGTTAAGAGTTTTGTTATAATCCTAATCAAATCAATTAGTGAAGGAAATTTAATGGATTATTAGAAAAGTAAACAGTGCGCTTGAATTCGCCTTGGAAAGTAAAAATTTGATTAGAAAGATTTGTTTTCTTTATTCATATAAAGCCCTCTCACAGTAATTAGTCATTTTAGCGACGTGGTATTTATTTAGCTACGCTTATCGCGTCTATTTGCAGTTTTATGCTAATTAGTCGGATGTTTCGTTGAGTCGCAATACTCATTTCGTTTATTTGATCGGGCTGATGGAATTCCGCGAATTCGATTGGGCTTATCCGAACCAAACATCATCATATTTTAGTTAATTGCTTTGGGTAATTTTAAATGCGGTCAAATTAATTAGCCAATTGCAGTTGCTGCTAGTTATTTGCTGTTGTTGTTATGTCAACAATATATTTTATGTAATGTTCGGTTAATTCGAATCCAGATGCAAGAGCGGCTGTTGCGGCTTATAAATGTAGCTGTCAGTTGTCATAATTTATAGAATAACTGTCAGTGCTGCAACACCTCCGAACACGATTTCCTCCAGCTTTTGCTGCTGTTGCTCCTCTACTTGGAGAGGCCCGAAAATGTATCGTAATCATAGCGTCAACATATTTGATTTATGTGCACAGTTTATTTCTCAAGCAAATTTTTATTTACACCCAGTGTGCGTGTGGAAGAGTTTAATAGGTTTATGGCAAATAGAAAACATGTGCAACAGGTTGAGGCATGATTTACACTATATATATGTATATATATGTTATACTCTCTAAGGGTGGACGAGAGTAAGTTAATTTGAAATGATAATGTAGACTTTTAAGTGGTATATTCCAGTTAATGTCGTCACTAGTTCTGTAAATTTATGCATACAGCTAGAATAATGTATTAGCTAATTATTCTCTAAATTTTATTCAAATACCATTAAAAACAAGGAAGGTAAATGATATGGTTCATAAAGAGACTTAAGATTATATTGCTTGTATGTGTTACTAATAGTTCGCTAAGTACAGGGTATTGCACAGTTACAACATTGACAGTCAATTGGATTTTTTCTACATGTTGAGCACGCTTTGACGCTCTTGGGAGCCGCCAAATAGGAGCTAAGAGAGGTCCGCAGTGCCAAGTTTGGGTTGGGTGGTTGGTTAGGTGGATAGGTGAGGCTAAGGCTCGAGCTGGGGCTGCGCCATCGAACACAGTCTCAGTCTCCAAGCTGGAAACTTCCAGTTGCGCGACAGTTGATTATGATTAAGTGCCAAGCCAAAAGCCAAAGCTGAATATCATATTCCATGTTTTGTCATAAATAATTTTAATACACTTGCAGAATTAACATACTTTGACTGGCACGTAAGGGAAATGATATACGAGCTCTCGGTCTCTGGCTGAACACCTGAGGAGCATAAGCAAAGTTTTACATGTTTTAATTGATTAGATTAATAAATTAGAAGAAATACGAGTTATTTAATTATGAAATTTGTATGTAGGAAAATAAATAAAAACATATTAGCAATAAATACAAAATAATGGAAATATTTTGCAATAAAATATTCAAAATTATTTTATATTTCGTCAATCTTTACTGAATCATCTCTATAATGAAGCTGACTTTTTGCAAATATATTCCTTTTTAAATGTAAGGGTATTCAAGGTTCGGTTGTACAGCAGCGGCATCAAATTTCCCATTTATTATACCATGAGACTTAAAACAGTTTTGTTGCTACGGAAACAGACAAACCGGAAGTTGTATGCAAATATTCGTGGCATTGTCATATTTCTCTTCTATCCCCTATGCTACATATAAATATCTCTCTCTCTCTGTCTCTGTCTCTTTCTCTCGTTTGTATCTGTGTACACAATTGCCATTTGAAGTCATTTGTTTCAGTTTTCTCTTCACATTCGGCTTTGCCCAAACACAAATCAAAGCTAAATGGCATTCATAAATCAATCAATCGCACTATTGACAGGTAGTCGGAGCGCGTCAGGCTGATTGACGAACGTTGTCTTTGAAAGTTTATTAAAAAGAAAATTCAAACAATATGTTATTAACAGCTGCATACTCTTGGTATATTAAAATCATAAATGAAATACCATTTTACCTTATTTCTGATGGAGTTTTCTCAAGAAAGATTGAAAGGAACTGGTAATCAATTAGCCTAATAACCTGAAAATTAACCTAATACGTAACCTAATAAATAACCTAATAAGTAACCTTATAAGCAGTAACCTAATTCCGATCATATTCCAAATATTAATATAAAAGGCTAAATAATTCCTCTACAATCAAATTCACTTACATCAAAACTTTGCTTTAAAGCAATCCACTTTAAATACAATAGAAAGAGTTTTCATAGACTTAATAAATTTCCAAAATTCTGTCAGAGTATCAAAAATTCGCTGGTCGCATCGCTGCCATTTTCTTGGCAACGGCAGCAGCCGGCTGTCAGATTGATTTATGCGCAGTGCTTGACATATATAAATGGGCTGCGCTGTAAATAAAATGCGCATTGAAATATTAAAATGTTCAGTTGTTTGCATGCAAATGCCGCCAGTCGTACTATAACTAATATGGTTTTAGCAATTGCCGATAATTAAGCAGCGAATAGGTTAAATTGAATATGTTTCTACCTCGGCACCTAAAATACTATATGATGTCGAAAAATGAAAGGAACGCAGAGAGAAATCTCTTTGCTATGCCGAACCGTGGGTACCCTTTGATTTATCGGAATACAGGCTTTTTAATATATCGATCAATTAGGAATCGATAATTCAGTTAAATTATGGGTACCCTTTGATTTATCGGAATACAGGTTTTTTAATATATCGATAAATTAGGAATCGATAATTCAGTAATAAAATCATCGAATTGCTGTCAATTGCCCATATCGGCGAGAGCTCAGCTACTCAAGTAATTTGAAAGTTCCCTGAGATATAGTTCGATATAATAAAAACCAAGAAAGAAGGAATTTGAGAATTCTTCGCAAAATTCAACGTAGAATCTGATTGTCATAATTCTTGATATTTTCGAAAAGTATTTTAAGTTTGATATATTTGGGATAAATTCTAAGCTAATCTCGCACGACTATATATTTTGTGCAAATGATGTTGTTCAATTAAGCGCCGTGAATATAATGTTTATGGTGTGCTTGGTCGGCAATCATAACTCAAATATGTTGACTATAATTTATGGCTTTAAAACGAGCCGCCGTGCCGTGACATGACGTAATTTAAGCATTAAGTAGAATGAATATATCATAGCGCGTATTCGTTATGCAAAAGTAAGCCAGAAAACAGAGACAGAAACAGAGATGAAAAAAAAAATTAAAATTAAAGAAATATGTACGAATATTGTTTCGAAAACAAAACATAAATCTGTCAACACGCAATGCCATAAAAATTGTGTCACAATTAATAATTATACGTATTTCACGTCTCTCACTCTCCATCTCTCTCTCTCTCTTTTTCTCTCCCTTTTGTGTTAATCTTTAGTTTCTTTTCTCGGGAGCGGCAGTTGGTCTTGGGTATTGCAATTACAAAAAATATGGCCATCGATTAATAAAGCTGATCGATAATTTATGTTGTTTTACATATTTTTGATAAATGACCCATAAAAGCTATGGGCAGATGCTATAAAAGCATTGATGAGGGAACAAAAGGCTTAAGCTGTTTGTTTCGGACGACTTGAATTATCGATATCGATTGGTAAACGGGCTTCCAATTGTAATAATGTTAGTAATAAGACGTAGCAATAAATTTATAGCTTCAAAGAGACCTAAAAGTGTTTTTTATTGATAATCATGAAGTAGAGAAGAACTAAGAGAAAAGAACTACTGAACTTGAGTATGAACTAGTTCACTTTAATTTGGAATTTGGAATACATTTTAAATAGTTAATGATTATGAAGTGAAGAAGAACTAACAGACCAACATGTAAAAAACTAGAATTGGAACTTGTTCAAAATAATTTAAAATTAAATTTTAATAGTTATATTTCTACATTCAATAATATGATTTTTTTAATACAAGTTCACAAAGCTTCTATATAACCTAGTTCATTCAGCTCAAGTACGAGGAACTAGCTTACTTTTTATCCTTAACATTGACAATGTGAATGTAAAGAACTAGAACTGGAACTTGTTCAAAATAATTTGAAATTAACTTTTAATAGTTATATTTCTACATTCAATAATATGATTCTTTTAATACAAGTTCACAAAGCTTCTATATAACCTAGTTCATTCAGCTCAAGTACAAGGAACTAGCTTACTTTTTATCCTTGACTGCCAGATTTAACATTGACAATGTGAATCAAGTGCAAGCTACTCGCCTGAGGAGCTGGTGAACTGGTTCACTCAAATTTAGACCGCACTCTGCCGTTAGCTGCCAAACCTAATGGGGGCCCCAATCCCAAGAGTCGTTCAATTCATGCGCTGCGTGGGCGCAGTTCAATTTGTGTGCTCGTTGGGCAATCAGGAGAGAGATGTTAATTTCAAAATTCCCCAGTGGACACACGCACACGCACACACACTAACGCACACGCCACCCACTAAAGTGTTCACGCTCGATTAATAAATTAAATTGAAAGACACACGAATAGTAGAAACATCTCCGAGGCGAAATGGGTAAATAGTGGCAACATTATTTTCTGGCAGATGCCTTGAGATATGTCGCGACAAGCTAATAAAAATATTTTCCTTCTTTATTTTTTTTTTTTTTTTTTTTTGTTTTGTTTTCTTAACTCGTTGTGTGCTTTTATTTTTGTTTATTATCCGTCTGCTAATAAAAATTAATTTGAAAATACTTTTAACCATTGTATGGGGGCACGTCGCAACGTTGGCGTTGCTAAATATCTTAAGATTCTTATTTATTTGTTTTCCTAATGTGTGTTTCCATTTCTCTTTCTTGTACATATTATTTGAATCCGCCTAAATTTAAACGTTAATGCTAAGTACAATCTGTTTTCCTTTATGTGTCTTATTTACGAGCCAAACGACTCGCATCGTACACAAAACTTAACCCTGCGGATTATGAGTTGATGAAACACAAAGCGGTAAGTGTTTGTGATTTATGAATATTGCGGCATTATTTCTCTTAAGATATGAGCTCGTGTCAAGTCGAAATACTTTTCAAATTCCCAAGACATTTGATGGCCAATGAGTCCGTCATTATTATGTACCAGCCTCAGCCTCTCTCTTGTGTCTAGAGAAAGGCGTCAAAATCAACAAGATGTTTGTATGGGAAGTAAGCTCACTAATCCCTTGATACGTAGAAAATATGTAGTTTATATTTAATTTTTATTTATGATCTTTCGAAAAGAATTTTACCCCGGCAATGCCTTTTAGTCATAGTCATATAAAGCGATATATATTTTACATATCATCTGTATATCGTCATATATCGTTGTGTTGATTAGCTAATATTCAACAGGCAAATTGCCTGGCGGATTATGCCGATAATTTACAGTTTCCGCAATTTATGAATGCTCTTAGGTAAAATATTTTCCATGTTTAGACGCATAAATCTGTCGTATTCAATTTTCCTGAAATTTTCTTATGAAATTTATCGCAATTTATGCCTACGCCTTAATAAATGTCCATGTATTCGTATACACATACTATATAGATATAGTATTTGTGAGATCAAATCGGAATTCATTTCGGACGGGCTATTCCCACACACAAAAGCTATAAACAACTTAAGTGAAACCGTTGAGGACCATTAACTAAAATCCGCCTGCTTATTTAAAACACAAACAGCTGTGCCAACAATTTGTCAGCTATGAATTTATAAAGCGACACGCAGATCAGAAATACTTATAGTATATACAGCCAGAGAGGGAGAGAAAAGGAGAGGGCCGAAAGAGAAAGAGAGTCGAAATTAATATCGAAATACTCAGTGTCTGGAGAAGACATTCTCAATATTTTTTAGTCACAAAAAGTGGCAGATATTAAAAGAGACTTAACCTGCGTACAGTCAAAATCGTTTTCTCACTCATTTTTTTATGGCCAAATATTTATGTCACATAAATTTTCGTTACCCCTTTATGACAGTTCTTCTCCTTACCTCTCTTTCCCCCTCGAATCGTCGCAAAACGCCACACGACGCAAGAGATCAAAGAGACTGTCGACCACTTTGATTGTCGTGCGTTATAAATAATGTTGAAATATTTTTTTGAATCTCTGAATCTCTGAATTCTTGTGTCTTATGATTTGTTACCGGTGACATGAGTAATTAATTCTGACATTTGTGCTAACAGCTTATAATAAAGCATTTAAAAGCCCTCAGCGCCGAGTGCTCTCCGAGTTCCCCGACAGCTGCACTTTTTGTTTTTCCCCCAATATTGTAATCTCATTTATAAGGTATTTCGTCGTTAAAGTTTTTGAATGAAAGGCTAACTTTGGCATGCAGAAGGTTTTATACTCTTGCAGTGTGTTATATCCTCCGATCGATCTAGTATTAGTTAAATATAATGGTGCTGAATTTAATGGAATTGTGTATATTCAAACAATATGTCTCACTTTGATTGGCATTGATAATGATTCTAATTTTCAAAATCAGAACGGGCGTTTGTTCCTATGTCAGCTATATGTTATAGTGGTCAGATTCTTTTGAAATTTTTTATGCATTTTATATATAAAGAAAAAGTCGAATGTAATAAATTTGGTTACTATATATTTACAAATAACAAAAATCGGCCGATTGTATGGCATCTATACGATATATTGGTCCAATCTGGCTTGTTCTGACTTATTTCAAGCGTGCAGCAATAAGAGGCATGTATGCAAACTTTCATTAAGAGACTACAACCGGACACACGGACGGACGGATAGACGGACAAGGCTAGTTCAATTCCTCTGTTGTTGCTGATTCAGAATATATATACTTTATAGAAATGTTAGATTTTGTATTTTTATTATAAGTATTATATTTTTATTATAAGTATTATATTTTCTTCGCCAATTTAATCATCTTCTTATGCGGCATTGCATAAATGAGTTTCCTCCAAAAATCGGGATCATCCCTCTTCAAATACGTGTTGAATTTCAGATAGAGCCTCAGCTCCGTGTCAAGATCATCAAAGTTTTCCACCTCGGGGTACACGATTATAATCAGCCGCTTCTGTCGATTCATCGAGGTGGCTCTGATGGCTGTGCGGAACTCAAAGGTACCCCAGGAAGACTTTATAAAATGCTTGGTCATTAGCACAATGATACGTTTTGAGTCATCAATGGATTGCAGGATACATGCTGGAATCGATTCACCGATGAGCCAATCACGATGATAGAAACACAATTTGAACTCTCGTCGTCCATTCTCGAGCTGCTCAACGTATTCGGGGATCAGGTCTAAGTTCTCGTGAGAGAATGCCAGAAATGCATCGAATCTTTGATGAAATTCAATGTTTTCCGCTGTGCGGAGAATACAATTGACAAATATATTATGATCGTAGAGCCACATTAGAATGGATACCCTGAACCAGAAGATGATGACACAGGCTATTACGCAGGCTATGACAATCATAATCGCCAGGATAATCGTCAAATTGATAATTCGCAATCTGCATTCATCAAGTTTTAAGGCGGGTGTCATTTCGTCGCATTTAATGAAGTCAAAATCCAATATCATATTTTGAAAGTTGTCAAAAAATCGTAGAAAGTCCAGAGCATTGCAGTCACAAATCCAAGGGTTACCCGCCAATTTAATCTGCAAGCTACTATTTCGTTTTCTAAAAAATTCAAGAACTTCTGGTCTTAAAAATGTCAGATTGTTATCACATAAATCCAAAAAGGTTAGATTATCTGGTAAATTGGAAACAGTAAGATCGACGAGATGATTGCCGTTCGCGTCAATTTGTTGTACATTGGAATATCCATCTATACTTGTGTTTGGCAACTTAGTTAGATTTAAATTAAACAAGTAGAGTGTTGTGAGTCCAAAATCTGATTTGGGCAGCGCTTTCAATTCTGGCACTACCTCGGGGCTCCGGCAGTCGATGTATAAATTCTTTTCGGGCAGTAAGTAGACACAATGACATTGATCGGGACATTTGGTTCCATCTCGATCAATAAATAACTCACAAAGGTGTGCCATGCAGAACGTGGGAAAGTGAGTTTTCCTTGATTCAGTAATATTAAATGGTGGATCGATAGCAAAAACATTTAGATTTCTATATTTTTCAAAGTATTTAATATCATCTAAAAATGTTTTATCTGTTTTGGTGCTTGCATAATCGATGTTGAGAACTCTAACATGATGCGACAGAGTTTCAGATCTGAAATGCAGGGAGAAGTTCAATATAAGAAAATCATAATAATACACAATGCTACACACCTTAACCAACCAAATTCGTCGAACTGCACGTAGCTGAGGTTCAGAACTCTCAAATTCGTCAGGTTTTGAAAATGATGTACGGAGAGATTGATGAAGGCACAGTTCTCCAGAGCAAGTACTTCCAAGTTACTCATGGCTCGAAACATTTCTAAGGGTAGATCAACTTCAAACTCTTTGAATCCACAATTGAGCTTGAATTCTTTCAATTTTTTCATATCACTCAGAAATGTAGGAGTGAAGGAGTAATTCGCGAATTTCGGATTCTTTAAAATGGTTGGTTTGTTTAGATAAATGTGTAATTTAATCAGCTGAGTTCCTTTAAAACTGAAATCCTCGCATTCATTGAGATCAACCGAATTAAAAACATGAACTATCAACATTTCGAGGTGTTTGAATTGAGCAACAACGGAATTTACGCGATAGCACTTGTTAAACATTCGAAAATGAAGTGTGGTTATGTTAGGCACCTGACGTGATACTGCAGAAAGATGAGAAAACTCCGTAGATTCATTGGTATTTAAAGTGAGTGACTCAATACGCAGATTGCAGTCTTGTACAAAATGTTCAATATCTTCAGGGCTCCCATTATTTTTGTTGAATCTATGTAAACAATCCATAAGTGGTTTTCTATATCTGATATTAAAAAGGTCAAATTGGAAATGACTGATCAATAGTTGATACGATGCAGTTTCGATAGGTGTTAGTAAGCAGCTATACAAATAAGATGTATATGTATATTTTTCTTGTTCAACACTGCTCATTTTGTGACACTCCTGCTGAAACAAGACTTTAGATATTTCACAACAAACGAAAGCCTCACTTAGGTTTCCTATTGCCAAAAATATGCAGATATTTTCAAAAAGTTTTTTCCACATTTTTGGATTTAAGATCAACTACTTCAGGCAATTGTTCAATCAACACTGAAGTTTCAAGAAACTCAATATACCATAGGTTTTGCCCAAACGTTGATAAGGCCCTTTAACCATTGAAAATGGTCGTCGGTCCGTCTGACTCCTTTGGTTGCTATTATAAGAGCCAGAGGTAATTGGGATTCAATTTTCTATATATCATATGTAAATCAAGACTGTAAGACTAAAACGATCTTTGTGATCGAATTCTTAAAGTAAGTATATGTCTAACGACCTAATGCAGTTGCTCAATACAAACTAATCTGCTCGGATTATTTTGTTGGCGTCCATATATGTTTTCAACAAGCCGACCAAAGCTAGGGAACTGTTCCGAAATTCATATAGCAACTATAAATATGAATTTCACGATAAAACAATTAAAAACAATACAATAAATATTTTCTGATAAGAGACGTTTTGCGACAATGTGTTCGACTTAAACACATGGGAATACACATTTCAATATGCTAATGGATGCAAGGTTGTTCTCAGCATCAACATAAGTAGTAAATTAAACCATTGCGTTCTTAAGTTGTAAAAAAACATCGGATAAGAAATTCCTTAAAAATTTTTTGGATTTTGGATGCATGAATAATACTAAGATATTTATACCCATGCAGAGGGTATATATTTATTTTTGCCAGGAGTTCGCAACGCACCTCAGGAGACATCTCCGCCCCATAAAGTATATATATTCTGCAGCAGAATATGAATAGCCTTGTCCGTATGTCCGTCTGCCCGTCTGCCCGTCTGTTCGTTTGTCCAACTGTCCGCCTGTTGCAACGCAAATTAGTCCCTCAGCTAGATTAGACCGATATATCGTATAGCTGCCGATATTTGATATTTGTTAAGATATTTAAAACAAATTTACTACATCGGATTTTTTTTATATATTTATACAAAACTTCATATGAATATGACCACTATAACATAAACGAATGCAGGTTTTTTATCATTTTAGAAATAACTGAACTTATAAGTGCCAATCACAGTGAGACATAATATTGAATATACACAATTCTATAAAATTCAGCATCATTTTATTTAACTATTATTCGAACAATCAGAGGAGATAATAACTTGTAAGGGTATAAAACTTTCAGCAAACCAAAGAAAGCTTTTCTTATTCGTTTTTTCCATAAATTCGCCAAAAATACAAAATATAACTGAATAAAACTAAAATTGCTATGCTGCAAATGTGTTATGAAAATATGGTGTAGATAGAGATGCGCTCTATGACAGAATAGTAAATATTTTGCATTTGAATATATGACAGATTATTTACGATTTTTCACTGAGGTCAACAGTTTTGCCCCCTTCGAGTGCACAGTAAATTATTCAAACCGAGTTTGTGAAGTGTGTGCGGCTGTTTTTGAAAAATTCGTAAATTTATTTACAGTTCCAGTTCCGTTGTGCATGCATAAAAGATCATTGAAAATGTTGACAACCAATTGAGATTGGTGTGGGGACAGGTTTACCTGCGTTTTTTATCATTCAGTTCATAAATATTTAAATAATCCTATGCAACATGCTCAAGAGGTGTGTCCAGTTATGATAGATTCGGTACGAAAATGGGAGTTTGCAATTTGAGCTGCATATTAATGTCGTATGCGTGGAAGGTGCTTCAGGTATGCGATTGCAAAATGCACATGGTATTTCTCAGTTTGTTTAGACGGATTAAAAGTAAAACGCATGATTGAAATGCAGTTTAAATTAAAAATATTGAAACTTTTTTGATAACTTGTATCAATCAAAATTTTAGAATCCCCAACCTAAAGTGAACTATTTCTTAAATGCGAAGCACGTTCTTCTGGAATCTTTGCGTCTCTATAAATTGAGCCTTTATTTATAGCTACAGTACATACATATCTGGCAATTACTATAGACATTCGATATATGGAACAAGTTCCAATGCAAGCCCCCTCAAAAATGGGCACATACCTTGCCACATTGCAAATCTCGACTGGGCAATTAAGTAAAGCGAAAAAAAACCTACTCGCACATTATCTTTACAAGCCTAATGACTCTTAACCATATACAGATTATGACGCCTCGCTTCGTGCTGCAGTCGTTCTCGGTGAGTGTAGCAGCGTTAAAGGCCATTATACAATTGATCTGATATAGAAATCTTGTTAAACGGCAGGCGGACAGACAACAGACGGGCAGATAGACAGACAGACGGGCAGACAGACAGACAGACAGACAGACAGACAGAGCGGATAGGCGGATCGAAAGTGCAAGCGAATCGATATTGTTGGCGTTCTCGTTCTCGTTTCCATTCCTTCTGTTGTTGTTGTTGTTTAACGGCAGCGTAAAACAAACAATAAAATTAAATAATTACAAGTCGTGAGTGAATTTCACGCGAAACCAAATGCTGATGCACACACGTTGATAATGCCAAAGAGACCAGAGAGTCCAGAGACCCACAACCAGACACCGAGCAACCGATTCCGATCCCGGTGCAGACCCAGACACACACATGAAACGGACACTTGAGAGAGAGAGAGACTGAGAGAGAGATAGAGAGAAAGAGAGAGAGAGAGAGACAGAAACAGAGAGGGAGAAAGAGAAAGGGGAGACGAGCTGAGTATGGAGTATTCGAAATATGCGCAACGGATGCCGATGCCGATGCCTTGACCACTTGGACAGACAGCATACTGGGGGACTGTGGATAAAACAAAGCTCGTTTTATATCGATGACAATGTCGCCAAATAAGTGCCAACAGCAGCAGCAGCAGCAGCAGCAGCTGCAGAGGCAGAGGCAGTACCAGCTCCAGAGTCAGTGAGCAATCCACCGATCCAGCAACTCAACAATCCATTGCCTCGCGCAGACAAAATCAAACCACGCACCAAAGCAAACGCTGGCCTGATGTGACCACCGTATGGGACCGCATTGTCGGCATAAAAGGAACCCACTGAATTCCAGGAACATGTTAAACGATGTCGAGCATTTAGAGAGCGAGAGCGAGAGAGAGAGAGAGCGAGATGGAGAGAGGGAGCGAGTAATGTACGTGGCATTTCTTGCTGAGCAATCTTTTTCAATCTCTTCTCGTACACTTCTTCTGCTTAGCATCAGAAGAATCAGCAGCGAATAGACCACGTCCAGGTCGACTGTCGTCCCGTCAAAGTGGTCAGCTGCACCCAAAGATGGGTACTCGATAAGCTTGATAGACTTGTTAGAGTCATGTAAGTTTGGTTCGTTCCTTTGCCTCGTTGCAACGACTAAATGGGCCTTCAGTTTCAAGGCATATTTGGCTAACAATCGGCGTATCTTACGACCGATAATAGAGATAATTTCTAAAATTTGTGTACGGCTAAATGGACTGTGTAACGAGCACAAGATGCCACTGGAGTCTATTAAGTTAACTTTTTATGCGGGTCTTCTAAATGTTGATTTTAGCTGTTATAGAAGCTTGTTTGACTATGTTTATATAATACTTACTTACTTACTACGGCATGCCAAAGGTTTTATACCCCTGCAGGTTCTTATATCCTTCGATCGTTCCAATACTAGTTATATATAATGGTCCAAAATGCCATGTCTTACTTTGATTGGCACTGATAAGTTCAGTTATTTCTAAAATCAGAACAAGTCTTCACAGAAAATCCTGCATTCCGGCCGATTGTCCCTATGGCAGCTATATGTTATAGTTGTCAGATTCTTATGAAATTTCGTATGCATATTATATATAAAGAAAAAGTCGGATGAAGTAAATTTTGTTACAATATCTTAAGAAATAACAAAAATCGGCCAATAGGTTGTATGGCAGCTATACGACATATTGCTCCGATCCGTCTTTTTCCAATTTATTTACAGCGTGCAGCAATAAGATGCATGTATGCCAACTTTCATTAGGATGGCTACACTTGCAACAGACGGACACACTGATACTCGGACACACGAGCACAAGGACAGACAGATAAGGCTAGTTCGCTTCCTCAGTTGATGCTGATTAAGAATGTATATACTTTATGGGGTCGAAGACATTTCTGGTCAAAATAAATATACCCTCTGCAAGGGTATATTCATATATTCTACTTCCATATATTCTACCCTCTGCAAGGGTATATATTCTACTTCGTGAGCCTTTCTCATATATACAATTATGTTTCAATTAGGCTAGAGGTTAATTTAATGAATGAAAGGATAGAGAATAAACGGTTGCGTTTGCTCATTAGAATGAAGTGTATATACAAGAAAATGTACGATACAATTTGTACTCTAAACTAAAAACCCTTTTTGTATAAGTTACTTTCTTTTAAAATTTGAAGAAGCCAATTCTGCAGGGCAACTCGGAACTATTCGACAATAGAAAATCAATTAGCGGCACTTGTTGTCTCGTAGCGATAATAGTCTCCGGTGTGTAATTCACTTAATTGATTACAAATTAAAAATGCATTTAATTAGCACGCTAGTCGTATTTTATTTGCTCTAATTAAACGATTGAAATTGAAATGCAATTCAATTACGGGCTGTGCACATACTAAGTAAGTAGGAGAAGTCAAGTGCGAAGCCAAGCCGAACCGGTTTTGTGCCGTGAATCTAATTCGATCTTGATAGTGGGTAAGCACAAAGTTGCGACTCTTTAGATACAATTTTCCCACTCACTCACTCTATCTTTCTCTCCCCCTCTCTTTCTCTCTCTCTCTTATTCTCTGTCGATTCGCACATAACTCATCGGAATCATCAATTTAGCTGCTGTTGCTGCTTCTTCAGTGAAACAACATCGACAAAATATGTATCTTTTGCCACCCTGTTTGGGGGTCTGGGCTTGGATGGAGCTGATGGACGACGAGTCTAGCTTTTGGCAAGATACCTGTGTTCACCTGGTTAATAAATTATGAGCCAAAGCCAAAGCTGACTGCAGCTGCTGATGAGTAAGCTTCTGCAGCAGCTCCTCCTCCACCTCCTCCCACTGGAGTCGTCTCCTTGAGGCAATAAATCAAAAGCAGCTCCTCCATCTGCAATTGTCTGGCCGTCTGTCAGACTCCCAGTCTCTCTGACTGTCTGTCTGTCTGTCCGTCTGTCCAACACTCACCTGAGTGCAGCCTGCACTTGTAAGCAATGAAAATTTATGCATGGTTTCACATTTCTTCGAGTTATCATTTGTTACGTAAATTATGCATGTTGAGTGGCAGGTTTTGCTGGCGAATTACTTCGGACGATTAGCCCTGGGTAAAGTGGTCAGCATTCGCCATTCACTATTCAGCATCAGTATTCAGTATTCAGCACTCGGTATTCAGTATTCATCCTTGGCCCTAACAAGCTCTCAGCCAATTTGTGCAGGTATTCCCTGGTTGTGTTCTCACATTTATGCTCTTTAACTTTGTTTATCATGCCACAAATCAGTTCTATTTGCAGTTTTAGAGTGACCATATCCTTGATATTATAGTTAAGCTTGAGATTGACCATAACATATTAATATTTAGAATCTTGTGAAGCATTTTATATTACAACAGCCACAATTCAGATGTATTTCCACGTTTAGAGTGACCGTGTCTATGATATTTTAGTTAATCTTGAGAGTAACCATATCATATTAATATTTAGAAACTTGTGAAACTTATTGATCAACTCTTTAACTTTGTTTATCATGCCACAAATCAGTTATATTTACAGTTTTAGAGTGACCATATCCTTGATATTATAGTTAATCTTGAGAGTGACCATAACATATAAATATTTAGAAACTTATGAAGCATATTGTACTACAACAGCCACACTTCATATCTATTCGCATTTTTAGAGTGACCGTGTCTATGATATTTTAGTTAATCTTGAAAGTTACCATATCATATTAATATTTAGAAACTTTTGAAGCTTTTTTATCAAGCATTTATTTATTTATGGCATAAAATATGTTATATTTGCATTTTTAGAGTGACCTTATCTATGATATTTCACAATATGCTTAAAAAGTTAAATTTTAACATTTAAAACTGATGTAGCTCATTTATACTTTAAACTTTTATTTATTTTGTCAAATTGTATTTTCAATTTTAGAGTGAAAGTAATGTAAATGTTAAATTTTTGTTGGAATATAATTTATAAATTATATTTGTCATTTGCATTTATTAAATTTTGGGGTGACCATATTTTATTTTTTTGTGTACAAAATAAATTAGACTGTTAATAAAGTTATATACGAATTGAATAAAAAATCTTATTAGAATATACTTCCAACTGATTAGCTTTGATTTATTTTAATGTAATTTCACTAAAAGTCAAATCACGGAATACCTCTAATGCGCTTGAGTAAATTGTGAGCGCTGTCAGTTGGCAATTTCGGGCAAAGCATTAGAAGTATGTGCACATGTACCGAGAGGTAATCAGTTATGTTTTCTATGGGATTACAGGTGAACATACAAACACACACAGTCACTCATACTAGCACACATGCATTTCAATTATGTAAATTGGCAAAATATGATGACAATCATGAAATAATCTCATAGATAGATTACCTTTTAGCTGGCATTATGCAGATACTTCCAACTAATTTGTAAATTCTAATTACAATATTTGCGTACCACATTTCCATGGAAAATGCCCGCAAATTGTTTACAAATTGTGGCATTTAAAATTCGAAATCATTCGGCCAGCTTAGTTGGCCAGTTTCGGCTTCAATCGGAAAATGTGTTTGAATTTGCAAATGAGCATTAATATGATAATTATTTTTATAATTTGCTAGAGAGAGATTGAGGTCGAGTAATGTATTGATTAATGACATAGTTTCAGGTACTTATGTATGCATATATATTTGTGTAGTGGTTTTAAGGTTGCGACATCAAGTATATTAGGTTCTCTATGAAAATGAAGATGCAATTAAATTCAATAATAAAAGTTTTACTCTGAAGTAACCTATATCTGATAGACTTATTTATGAGTATCAACTGGTAATCAGTAAGCTTGAAAAGAAGAAAAATACTTAGGATATCTCAGCTGTTTAAAATAGTCGTAGAATTAAACTATAATTTACTACATTGTCAAAGAGTACCTTAGCACCACATATAGAAAATATAATACTGTAATCTTTACAAAGTATTCACGCTACTATGACAAAGTTTCCACTTCTAACTAGATAAGATCAACAAATTATGGCACATATAGCAAATTGCAATTGACATGCGGAGAACGGGTTTCATTCAAGTTGAAAGGCCCTATTACAACAGACCCGCGAGTTGTCAGATCAAATTCACATCAAACGCGGCCCGAATCAGGTGAGAATTGTATTTATGGTATGTCGTGTCGGCCGCTGTTCAGTTAGTTAGCATATTAGCGGCGACAGTTACGACTCGACTAGACGGCAGCAGCAGGTAATAATTAACCGACCTACTAGTCTACTAGGCTCCAACTACTGCTGCCCGTACCTATACTTATGGCATGCACTGTGTTACGAACGGGCTGCCAGCTCAAAGGCCTGTGTCAACGATATTTATCATGCGCTTACATTGTCATTAATAATGCCGCCGGCTTAAGGCGTAGGGAGAGGCACTAAGAGAGAGAGAGAGAGAGAGGGAGAGACAGAGATAAGGTAAGAGGAAGTGAGGGAGGGGAGTAGAAAGAGAGGGGCAGCTACTAGTAGTTGGTAGTGCGAGTGAAGTGTACAAATTGCAATATCTATGCAAATTTATAACAAATAATTACTGACAGCAATATTTCATTAATAATTGCAAGTACTGCGCACACCACACACACACACTTACACACACACACTTACACACACACACTTACACACACACACTTACACACACACACTTACACACACACACTTACACACACACACACAACATTTTCTAGATAATATTGCAAAAGCGGACTGTTGCCGGACTGCAGATTGGCCGGGGCACAGTGAGGCAATTAAGCTGATGACGTTGATAAAAATCAACAGCGGCTGCAAACGGCGAGAGGCTGCTCCGTTGCAAGTTGCCATAATTTATAGCAAACGCGTTGCGAATACTAAGGAAATTATCTCCACACAATGCTGCATACATCTCTCGACATCTTTCAGTGTAGAGCAGGTCGCCAATCGCATGTGGATGATGATATACGACTGCCAGGCAGGCGAGTGACATCGAGTTTATCCCATTCCATTCGCAATTCGAATGCAAATGAATAAATATAACACAGAGTAATAAATATTACATTGATGACCTTGTGATCTGTACAGATCTGACTCAGATGACTTAATATCTCTGTACGGACATTGTACTTTTCATATTTTTATATCATAAACATGTGTCAGAGACGAAGGAATTAATCTACATAACTCATGTTTTAAGATCTGAAGTGAAAGATTTAATAAAGTTTATGTATAATTAATAATATCATAAATGACTTTGTATTCTTTATAAATTAAATACTTTTTGATTTAATTGTTCGTATGAGCGCGTTGACTTCAACAATTATAAGAGCTAGAGGTAAAAAATTTGGTATAGAGCTTCCTGATTACTTTATGCAGCTAAACTTTATATTCAGTTGTGGATGCCACGCCCAGTGCCTTCTTAACTGTTCGTATGAGCGCGTTGATTTCAACAATTATAAGAGCTAGAGGTACAAAATTTGGTATAGAGCTTCCTAATTACTTTATGCAGCTAAACTTTATATTTAGTTGTGAATGCCACGCCCAGTGCCTTCGAAAATCGACAATTTGACTTTGAATTCGATTATAAGACCGTTTAAGCTTACGTCGCTTATTGCCATGATTGAGAAAGCCATATACAGTTCGTGTAAACCAAATTGAGTTCATTGCAAACAGATTGCGAAGAATTAACCTCGTAATACAATTAAAATAAATCAGTCTGTGTGCGTAAATTGGTAAGCTGTTCCAATCGACTAGTTGGGAATCCTTTAATAACGTTTATCACGAAATTACGTTGCATAGTCAAATAATAAACGCATCAGCCGCTAATTGAATCGAAAGCCAAAGGGACTAGGCAACTGTCCAGCTATTGGGACACCCTCCCCCTGACCAGAGGGGCCCCGTCCGGCCGAATGGTTGGCCAAACAGAGTGGGGACAATGCCCAAATCGTTGACGGGCGCGCGTGCTACGTGGAACCCATAAAATCGTGGCATATATTGTCGTACCTGAAATTTACGTGCGACACGACAGTAAAACTGATGACAGGCGTGGGGACTAGAGCGAGGGAGGTACGTGATGTGGACGGCGAGAGGGTGTTTAAGGGAGAGTACGAGAGTACATGGAGTGTCAAACTGCCAGCGAAATTCTTGACAACATTGCAAACAGCAAGAGCAGAGAGTGAAGAGAGAGAGAGAGAGAGAGAGAGAGAAAGATAGAGAGATGAAGAGAGACAGAGACAGCTGGTCATATTTAAAATGCACAACGTTGTTGACCACGTTGACCAAAGCCAATTGGCCACGCGGTATTCCTTGCATTCTCCACGCCATGTCTGATCCCGTCCTGCTTGCTCAGCCCTTACCTGCCCCTGCTTCTGCCACGCCCCCTTGGTGGCCTGTCAAATGGCTTCATGGCGGTCCGCTGCGACGATTGCGTGCTTCGTGCGGGACAACGTCGTGTGAGCAGCCTCAACACCTTCCAACGAGCATCATCATCGCCATCCCATCGTCATCATCATTGTCCACATCCACATCAACATCATCATCACCGTCGTTGTCATCGTCGTCGTCGTCGTTGTTGTCGTCGATAAATGCATTTGCCAGTTCTGCATACAAACTGTTGCTAAATTTATTTATATGTAATGTCCCCTCATGCATATTTAATGTCCACGCATTTTCGTCTGCCACAAAGACCAGAAAAAACTCACAGAGCAGTAAAAAATATGAAATTCAGTGTGATACAGCAAAGGATACCCAGTAAAATGCGGTGCAAGCTTGAAGAGCCAGGAAATTTATTGCATGAATGCTTGGGTTCGGTTTCTTTACAAGAATTCCTGGCTTCAGAAGGTATAAAGATGATAAAAGGAGCTTTAGATAAATAAAATAATACGATAATCTAAATAATAAATGGAACTACTTACTTAGGTTCTTTAAACAGTTATATAAAATTAAATTTATAATCAAATCTTATTTATAATACGATAAAGAATGAATTTAATAGATGCACAAAGAATCACTACTGATAGTTTCATGAAATGTACATTTATTTGCTGAGATTTGTATCTGAAATATATCAAATCAATTAAGACTGCCTTTTACTTTGCATCACATTTCCCTGTGACCAGTATACCCTTCGTAATCTGAAATTTGTTTACAGGGTATACGTGTAAAAAGATAAAATGCATTTGCCTGCAACCCAGGCTCGACCCCAGGGCCAGACATCGTTCCGTTTGGAAGTGCCTGCCTGCTCATAAGTAGCTCCAACTTCTGTTGTGTTTATCTGCTTCTGGTCTTCTTTGGTCTCCATTGATGAGGTACCCCTTGGTAGCCGAGAACGAGGCCGGGCAAGTAAGTAGCTGTCTCTGGCTTGTTTTGGCTTGTAGCAGTTGCGATTGCCACGATCTGTGTCTTCGCTCGTGCCTCTGACCCACTCTGGGTATCGGGTTTTGTGTCCTCTGCTGACTCTGCATTATAAGCAAAGATATGGGAATACATGTCTGCTGATCGAGCTTTTCTCCTTTGGCTCTCTTGAGTGTTTGTTTCTTTTGTGATTAGCTCTGCTTGTCAAAGTTCTTCTTGGATGGTTTCTGATTAAGTGTAGCAAAGGAGAAACCTATTGGCGTAACATGTGTATAATGATAAAAGCTGTTTAAAATACGAGTTACATCAATTAAATATATCTTTAAACTATATTTAAATTAATCATAACTTGACTTAGTCTGAATATACATATGTACATATAGTTAATATTTAATATACACTTATTAAATACTTAGTTAAAAAACGGAACAGTTTCATCATCAATAACAGTTTTCAAATGCACATTGAACTCCCAATCGGTCGTTACGCATACGCAGCGTGTGTCCGGCATGTGTCTTTGCTTAAACCTCCAGTTAGAGCGTGTCGTGCGTGTCGAAGTTCAGCGATAACCTGACAAATTGTAACACAAAATTGAGGTCAACTATTCAACACCCTCGAGCAGTCTGGGTGTCACTCAAATACCTTCTCCATTTGCCACCCGCTTTTTCTTTTCGCACTCGTAAACACTTGTAGAACTCTCAATGTCTCAATGCAACCCTCCTCCCACTGAACACCCATAGAAGTCCCTTTGCCTGCCCGGCTCCCCTGCTACGATATGCGCATTGTGCGAGAACAGAGCGTACAGGAGACCCATAAATCAAAATGACATGACCAACCAACTCTGGGCATTAATATTTCAACACCATAAATGCGGCGTCAATTCGCACATGGATAAAGAAGAAGTTGAAGAAGAAGCAGACGCAGAAGACGGAGGCGAAGGCGACTGTCTGACGATGATGATGATGATGGAGGACAGGAACACACTGACGACTGCAAACTGTGCATAATAAATAAATATGGCCTGTAACGACGGACAACATCAAACTCCCGAGATATGAGTAGACACACCCTCCTCGCCCCCGTCTTACGATTTGCATCTCAGCTTTGAGCTAGCGATGGGCGGATATTGTGATGACAATATGCCTTGGGAAATATATGTAATATATTTTACAAAATAATATTCTTTTTTTTAAGGGTTTTATAGAAAGAAAACCAATTTTACTTAAATAACAAAAAAACAGAAAGAAAGGCTACTTTTGCCATGTCGAAGGTTCTATACTCTTGAAGGGTCTTACATCATCCAATTGTTCCAATACTAGTTATATATAATGGTGTAGAATTTTATGGCATTGTGTATATTCAATATTATATTTTAATTTGATTGGCACTGACAAGTTATTTCTCAAATCAGAACAGATCTTCATACAAAATTCTGCATTTTGGCCAATTGTTCCAATGGCAGCTATATGATATAGTGGTCATATTCTTATGACATTGTATATGCATATTATATGTATAGAAAAAGTCCGATGTAGTAAATTTGGTTTCAATATCTTAACAAATAATTAAAATCGGTCGATAGTTTTTAGGGCAACTATACGATATATCGCTCTGATCCGGCTCGTTCCGACTTATTTAAAGCGTTCAGCAATATGAAGCATGTGTGCAAAGTTTCATAAATATAGTTCCAAAGCTGAGAGATTAGTTGACGTTGCAACAGACGGACACTCGCCCGCACGGACAGACGGACAAGGCTAATTCGATTACTCCACTGATGCTGATTCAGAATATATACATATACTTTAAGGGGTCGTAGATGTGTCCTAAGATGCGTTGCAAACTCCTAGCCAAAATAAATATACCCTCTGAAAAGGATATACAAATTTTAATTCAATCAACTAACTTTGTTTCCAATAGCTCTCGATTGCCCAATATCTTGGGATTACTGAAATGAATTATAAAAATAAATAAATAAATTAAAAATAAATAAATTGTGTAAATATTCTTGCAAACGCTTCTGCAGTTGTCTTCAGTTTCTCTTGCAGTTTTCCCCCATTTCCCTAGGCTCTTCTATTTCTTTCGTGTCACGCTTGGCAGCACGACACGCACCCATCGCTACGGCTGAGGCTCAAATCAAATGAAGACAAGCGTTCAAAGACAAGACGAGACACGCTCGACTAATTATGGAAATGTCATCAGATATTTCTGGGCTGGGCGCGTTTTGTGGGGTCTGCGCCAAAAGTAGAGAGAATATATAAACATGCAACTGTGTGTATGAGTGATTGTGTGTGTGCGAGTGTGTGTGTGTCTGCATAATGTGCGCATAATTTGCTAGTAATGCATCAACACATGCGACAATTTCAGCAGCACTCGCATGGTAATTTATAAAACGGATTTTCTTGTTTTCCTTTTTCTGCAAGAAATTAAAACTTAACATGCCAGGCAGAGCGACAGACAGGCAGGCAGACAGACAGGCATACGGACAGGCAGACAGACAGGGGAGAGAGAGAGACAGATTGGACATGCGGACAGACATTGGTTAAGACAACCAGCGACGCCTTTTAAGTGACAAAAGTTCAGCTCGTGGGTGGCAAAGCCAGACAACAGACATATAACGCCCCGATACCGTTCCCGTCTTCGGTACCGCCCTGTCCCGTTGTCGGTCCGACGAGGCCTGTCCTCGGGCCCCCGTACACAATGATATATGGTTTTGTCGGCTGTCATTTGGCTTTGGAAATTATTGTTGTGGCTTGCACTCTGTTTGCCGGGCTTGTCTCATAAGTACTGCACTCTGTACACACATACTCGTATGTATGTAGGTGCTTCTCTCTGCCTTTTCCCATTCAACCCATCGCTCTATCTCTATCTCTGCGTAGAGAAGCAGTTGTTCTGCAAAAATTATTGTCTTCGATGCGTACATTCGATATATAACAAGCCGTACTTGTGTGTGCAAATGACTTATGGATTGAGAAAATATGCCACGATTTTTATAAAGCTATGAATGGAGTTATCAAAGGAGATATTGAAAGCATAGTGGGCTTATGAGCAGAGCTAACACTCAGTAAGAAAAGTATCTTTGAGTTTGGTAATTCTAAAGAATATCTCTCCACCCTGTAATGTTAAGATACAATATTATGATGTACGGATTCTTCGCTTCATAATAAAAAAAAAAAAAAAAAAAAAAATTGTAAAACCTTGAGTTTGTAGAGCTGAAGTTGGTGAATATTTGCTGTTCATATTTGTGCCAGAAAAATTTCTGATTATTTATAAAACTAATGAAGATAAAGTGATTTGATTCTAAAGAGCCTATTTATGTTTAACCTAATTAAGATGCTAGTGTAGGTAGTAGAAAACTGGTTTTTAGAAAAAAAAAAAAAAAAAAAAACAAAAAAAAGGCTACCTTTGGCAGCCGAGGGTTCTATAACCTTGCAGATTCTTTTATTCTCCAATTGATAATTTCTTTTGGCTACCCTCTTGTGTATTAGATGTCTTACTCTTCTTATTATATTACCGATCCAAAACTGAAAAGCTGATGATGAATGGTCATTCCCAACTTGTGCATATTTTGCAAGCCCGCTTTATCGATATGTTGTTCCAGTCGTAAATTTGAATGAATTACGAGCCAAACTAATGCGCTCGGCACCTCGCAGAGAGACAGAGAGAGAGAGAGAGAGAGAGAGAGACAGAGAAGAAGATGATGAGAGCGCGCTGAAGGAAGGAGGTCTCTCTCGTTAGCTTGCAACGGAGTCTTTAATAGCTACTTGAGGCCATTGCAACGACATAATTTATATTTTACCGCTTTGCTTGTGTTTTTCTGTTCCTCACCATTTCCTTTTCCCGTTTTATCAGTGGCGATTTCTCATCTCCATTATACGATTTCGCCAGCGTGCAGGGGAAATAAATTTGCAAACGGTAGAAGAAATATTTTTTCTCGAAAAATTCCCAGCCGATAAATTGTAGTAGCTACTGTGTTCGTTCTTTCGTTTTGTGGCCAACTCTCGGTATTGGTAGTCGAGGCTGACAAGTTCAGTAGCACAGAGGAAGGGGGCTGCAGTGGGGAGGGGAGGGGGATGTACGGGTTTGGTTCAATGATAAATGGACGCGGCCAGCGAGAACTATAATGGCCACCGCGGCGGCTTTCACCTGGCGATGGTAAAAAATTAAACAAAAAACAAGTAAGCCGTAACATAGAGAGTATTGCGCGACTGACACATACCCTGCAAAGTTGTATTGTCTGCCTTCGTTAAGTTTCCTTTTCTGTTGCATACTCACAGGCTGAGAGAACTTCAAGGTACTGCACGCTACCCTCTTCGTAGTTGATTTTCTTTATAGGGTATTGAAAAACGATATGTCCAGTCTGGTGCGGAGCGCTATACAGTTACGATGCTTGTCAGAAGCACTGAACGTGAACATCACTTTTAGGTATCCCCCCGATATGGAGGCGACTCTATCTCCCTCTCTTCCTCTCTCGAGTGAAGTCGCCTCCCTGCGATTCTCGGCTCTATGTGGCGAAATGGACATTTATGAAAGAATTATTGATGCCAACGCCCATATGTGTGAGTGTCTCTGTCCCCCTCGCTCTCTGTGTGTGTGTGTGTTTGTGGCAAAGTTTATGGCATATTTTTTATGACTTCACCCCCTTCGCATGCTGAGCAGAGCGGGTCATTCCCAGTGCGGGTAGCCAAATGCCAAACCGTATAACACAATAAATTGTCAGGTAGTCGAGCTTCGAGCTGCGAGCTGGGCGGCGAGCTGTCAAAGTGCAAGGGCAGCACTGAAATATATAACTCTCTCACCCCACCCCCTCTCTTTCGGTTCACCTATTCCAGCTCGCGCTCCTCCTCGTCCTGCTCCTTGGTAACGAAAATTTTAATTTATCGACGCCATATGTGGGCAGTGAGCAGAGTAACTATTGGACTTCAGCCTGCAACTGCCCCCATTGCTTCTTCTTCCCTTCCTTTTATGGCTCTTCGACCAGCCCTTAAGTTGCACTGCGAGCACCGGGCAACTTCTTTTCGGGGGAAATATAAAATTTGATTTACTGCCCTGGACCGTCGCGGCAGCCAACTTCCGTACAGCCCCTTTCTCCAACTCCCACAATCCACACACCCTGTCGAGCTTTCCCGGGCATAATTCAGCGGCAAACGTAGCTGAATGTTATGATTTGTGGGTCTCTGGTTTATTGGCTCGAGACTCTGTTCCAGCTACCGTTTTCCCATCGTATTCATTTGCCCCGCTCTGCGTTAAAGTCATTTAGATAAGGTTGCCTGTAAGCTCCTTTCCTTTCTTTTCGATTTTACAAATATATCGCGCTGAATCTCAATTCGAGTATTGCAGAAAGACGTCTTCTTTATTTACCGTATCTGAATTGGTTTGTTATTTGTTTGTTTCATATTATTGCTTTTGAATCTAGGATGACTTTCTACCTATAAAGTGTTTCATTGAAAACTAACACTACCTTTAACTGTAGGTTAAAATTTATTGACAGTTTCGCCTCCAAAAAAGTTATCCTCATTTTTTTAATGGGTAAAACCTGTTATGAGTTGAACTTTTTAAAGCGAAGCAGACATTAACTATAATGATATTCTTAAAAAAGTTTAACTGTATGTTAAATTAAACTAGCAGTTAAGTCGTGTATATGATATGTACCACGGAATCTGTTATTCATTTGGCTATATCTAGAAGAATATTAAAACAAATTCATTTATTCCATGTACCATTTTAACTGCTGGTTAAACTTGACTGCAAGTTAACCATAAAGCAAGACAACAAACCAACAACCTTGGAAAGATAAGAAGGTATTTATATTTACCTTTAAAAATCATTCATGGGACGAACTTATAGGATCTCAAAAAATTTCTAACCCATTGTCAAACTTAACTGGCAGTTAAAGTACCCCACAACAGCTTCCTTGAATGAAAATCACTTTCGAATTGAGTTTTTTTTTGATTTATTGATTTGTGTAGTGACTTAAGTGAACGTTAAAATAGTGTTCATAATTACATATACATAGATATCCAGATACATATAGAGCACATACGCAGATGCAATACGCTGCACGATATACAATATAATAATATATATAATGTACAAGAGTTTTACAACTTTAAGTTTTTGGACAATCTTTTCATTTCGTAATTGGTTTCTCAATTCATCAGTAGAGATATACAGTACACTCACCATATATACTGTATATATACATATATATGTATATATATATATATCGATTTGTTGAATTTAATAAATAACTTTAAAATTACCATAAGCATAGATGGGACAGGCGGACATGGAGACAAGCGGACGAGCAGAGTGTTCCTTGTCCCTGTCCTTGAATAGAATCTTTTTCAAGTGTTGCGGTCGCGCCTAAAGCTAACTGTAAACATTTGTATGTAGCTATAGTACATTAGATCACTAGCTTTTCGTTTCACGAGTGAGTTGACCCCCCTTTCCCTACCCCCTCTCGCCCAATCCCTTCCCCCCTTCTATAGCTTACTACGGATGCGATGAGCCCATGCGAGGTCCGTATAACGAATAGGGTGCAAAGTACTGCGCCAATGCGGGATGGGGCGGCAGTCCGGGCAGACCCGGCGGTCCCAGCGAGGGCGGCAGCATCGACGGCTTGCCGTACGGATGATAACGAGCCGCTGCCGAGAGTGGGCTCAGCGGTGGTGTGGGGTAGGTGCGTTGGAAAAGCGGATGATTCGGTGGTATTCCGCCTGCTGCTGCCGCACTTAGCACCGCATCCGGCACGGAGGCAGTGTGAGTGCGTAAGTGCTGAAACAGATCGTCAGAGGTGCCAAAGCGCTTGCCACAGTACGCTGCATCGCTGCCAATCCACGAGCACACATACGGCAACTGGGAGGCCGCAGCTAGTGCTGCCAGCTGTGCATGGTATGACGAGGCAGCTGCTGCTGCTGCCGCTGCTGCACCTGCACTGGATGCTGAGCCGACACTGGACTTGCCCGCTCCTCCTCCTCCACCACCACCAGCTGCCACCTCGCACTGTGGACAACCAGCCGGACAGGGCTGACCTGCTGCCTTGTTGATGTAGTGCGGACTGGCAGGGCACCCTGTGCAGTAGGGATCACGACAGACATTCGGCGCCGCTGCCATCATGGCCGATGGATCTGTGAGGCCCTTGAGCCGGGCGTAGTTAAGATACGGATTCATGGCCGACGCCTTGAACATGGCGTGGTGTGGCGACATTAGCGAACTGGCCGTCATCAAATCCATTGGGTAAGGCGAGCCATAGCCTGGTGAGGAAAGACAGAAAGTGAGGTTAGTTTTTGCCTTGAGACGGATTTTAAAGAAGATACTATATAAGACTTATAAATTTACTATAATGTGGAAGAATGTTTAAGAAATTCAGGTATGTATTCGATTTTAAAATTGCATTAAAAAAAAATTATTGGAAATTGTTTAAATTAGAGGTTTAAAAAAGCAATAACTAGAAGTATAAAAATGGGAAACTTAAAGATCCACTTGAAGTTATCAAATAAGTTTAATTTCAATAATGTTATTTTTTAAGTTAGATAAACTTTAAAAAAATGCTTTGTCCTTTTATACTAACATATATGTATATATATATTTATATTATTAACGAAGGCCTTCACTTCGTTGCTCTGGCTATATTATTGTACTTCAGACTTTAATTCTAAGTTACAATTAAAATAAATAAAAAAAATATCTATATTTATATTATACATACTTAGCATAGTAACTATATAAAACTCGTCTTTATTTCAAATCTTAACCAGCACAATATATATTTATCTATATTTTGTACTACAATTCAACAACCGTTTTTAATACATCCCAAGCTAAAGTTTGTTTCGGAACTATCGATTAATCAATTTCTAGTGTGTATTCTATTTATTCTTATTCTTTTATAATTTTTAATATATTTTCCAATGAGATTCTTAAAGATTTGTTTTACAATTATAATCGTATGTTGAATTCCTTTCATATGCTTACTGTTCATTATTTTATCGATATATATGTTATCGAAATTAGTTATCGATATATGACATCGATGCACATGTTATCTACACATGATATCGATACATATGTTATCGATAAATGATACCGATATACAAGTTATCGATACATGATATTGATATATGTCATTGCTATATATGCTATTGATATATACGTTATCGATATATATGATATTGATAAACATGTTACTGGCATGTGCGTTATGGATAAATGCTATCGATATATATGTTATCGGTAGTGTGGCCCTAACTCTGATCATATCGGGTGCAACTGGTTCTACCTAAGAGTACTATCTAGCATAAGATATAGATATTGATTTAAATAGGATAACTCCAACTTAAACTCCGTAGTTCCCTCATCTCTTCATCACTTTCTTCCTTAAAGTTTCTTTAAATCCCTTCAAGATTTCCATTGCTAAATCGCAATTCATTTCTCTGACCCCTCGACACTCACCAGGTGGATAGTAGGAGGCTGCTGCAGGATTGGCCTGTTGGCTGGCAGCGTGCAGGGCCTTCACATAGCTGGCCTCCTTGGCTGCGGCATAGGCTGCCTCCTGCAGGCGACTGGAGCTGGAGCTGGCTGCACTGGGGCTGTGCAGGGCGGCGGACTCTTTGGAATTGCTGCGTATTGGCGCGGACGACTGCACGGGGCTGCCGTTCAGCTGGGGGCCCAGTGCGGTGGGCGTGCGACGTAGTGCGGCAGAGGCAGAGACGGAGACAGAGGCAGAGGCGTTGGGATGGGCACTGGAGGGCGACTCTCGCTGGGAGCTGCTGGCACTTTGGTTCGAATCACAGCGCTGCTGTAGCTGCTGCTGCTGCTGTTGACCATTTGCGGGGGCCAAATTCGCTTTGGGCGTCTTCACACGCTGGTTGACCATGTTGTTGTTGTTGTTGTTGTTGCTGTTGCTGCTGCTGAGATTTGTGGCGCCGCAATCGTTGTTGTTGGCCTCGTAGGGCTTAAAGGTGCTGGGAGTTTTGCTGTGTGCCATCGGCAGCTGCTGCTGCTCCACAGAGCCGGTGCTAACGCTGGATGAATGACTGCTCACGGGCGAGGATTTATCGCGTGCACTGTTGCTGCTGCTGCTGTCCAGCATCCCCAGTCCTCCCCCGCCTACCCCGCCTCCTGCCGTGCCGCCTTTGGGCAACTGCTTTGTGGACTTCTCAATGTTCGCCGCCAGCAGTTTGGGATTTGTGGTGTCCGCACCGATGGCGCTGCATGTTTGCGCCAAAAGCGCCAACGGGCTGCTTTTGTTGTCCAGCTGCAAGCAGAAAGAAGAAGAACAAGATCGAGAATTATTAGCCAAGTCGCTGCATATGCAAAAGTCCCAACCCAATGCCCATTGCACAGTGCCCAGTGAAAGGGTCCCCTTTATGGTATTTTTTTTCTTCTTCTCATTTTCGATATTTCGTGCGGCGGCATCAGATAAGCAGCCTGTGGCAAGGGCAACCAGCGCCGTGCCACAACTGTCGCCGCCGTTTGCCACTTTCGTGGCTTGTTGTTGTTCTTATTGTTGTTGCTGTTGTTCACTTTGTTCCCTAAACACTTCCTCAACTGGAGTCTCAACTCAAGGCGACCTGCACGCCGCGCCTGATCCTTATCGCAACACTCGCGCGATCATGAAATACCTCAGTCTGTTTCGTTTCGGGCTTGACTTGGGCTTTATCCCAGTTACTTGCCACACCCCCCCTCCCTGACACCCTGTCCTGCTGCCCCCTGGCGAAATCATAAATAAGGGCTGCAAGCCATAAATATGCCCAGTGCAGCCAAATAAAGGGAATTATGAGGCCATTAAAACGTTTGCAAATAAAAGATATAAAAAGTACATAAAACACAAAATTACGACATAAATGCCCACAGTACCCAAGGCAGTGGAAGGAGGAGGGGGAGGCAGAGCTCCTCAAAAAGGCATTATATGATTTGACACGCTGTGGAAGAAACCCAGGCGCCAAAACTTTTGCTAAAAACCGAAAGATTTCTTCTAAAAGAAAGTTTGCTTTATAGGAAATATATTGAAAATTAGCTTAATGCTTTAGAAATTTCTCAGATCTTATGTGAATTAATGAACAATAAAAATAAACTAATAAAATAAAATAATAAATAAAATGGTTGTAATTCTATATTCAATTTGATATTATATAATGAACATATCCTCAAAGTTCATTTTTTTCGAGTTTCCAACACTACTATTACTGCTACTTTTAAGTTAGAGTGTAAGTCACACAATGAAATGTTCATTAAAGTTGATCATATTATTTATTAATATTTAAATTAACATTGTGTTTAATCATATCAAGTCATCTTACTGATCACGAATTTATATGCTATATAAAAATGCTATGTACTTTAGTTTGAATAGTTAAAGAAGTAATAATAGAATAATTACAGATTTAACACTAAAAGAAGAATAAACAATCTGCGAGCTTAAAAGCTTAATGAAAGCTTCTTATAAAGCTAAAATAAAGTAGCATGAGAAATAGGTACAATCACATAAAATAGGTACAATCTCTTCACATATTGTAGTTATACCCAAATTTGTAGTGAAAATTAAAAATTACAACATTAATCTATTGTATAAAAATAGAACCTCTTGGTTGCTCCTTTCCAGCTCCTTCTAGACCCTCAATGGGAGGCTACTTGAAGAGTTCTCTTTGTTTATGTTATGCGTAATGGCACTGGGTTTGATTAGGAGTGTTTAATCAGTTTTATGACTGTGGGGCAATTTGTCATCCGCGCCTCTATAACTCTTATAACTCTTCGATTGGTGCTATTAATTTAATGAAATTGCCGGCAATAAAATGCAGTCGTAAAAAATGACAACGTGATATTCGCAATGGCGATGATGATTAGGCAAATGCTGTAGGCGGAGGTGTTAATCATGAACCATATTATTATATATGGTATATGGTAAAATATAGCTGAAACTGAAAAGTGAAAATTTGCGAAGCGATTTGGAGGAACAAAGAGGAACAAAGAGGAACTAAGGCGAAGTGCATATAAATGAAATGAATATTACCCACTCACAGTTGGTGCCATAAAACTTGAACATGGTTTTTGCAATAAAATCCATTTCGCCGCATGCCATAAATTATGGCACAGCAAGAGAGAGAGAGAGAGTGAGAGAGAGGGGGAAAGCGAGAAGGAGAGCAACTAACACCGAAACTGAGCAAAGAGTTGAGCGTCATAATTCATGGGGCAACTAACAAAGCCCCGACGCACATTGGGAATAATGACGTACAGCTTATGTATTTAGTGTAAGTGTGTGTGTGTATGTGTGTGTGTGCGACTGTATGTGTGTGTAATTACGCCCATGCCCAACTGGCGCAAGTCATAAACTACAAAATATTGAAGCTTTTATAGCACTCAATGGGCTGCCATAAATTATTATGATACTATTGTAAAAATGGCAAATTTCTTATCGGTACTTAAGCGCTGCACCCCACCCCACCTCGCCAGGCCCGTATTCCCTAATGGCAGCAACGGGGCTTATTCCATGCCGACAGGGAGCGTATTTAAGGCGAACTGTATCAAGCCCATTTCCCCCTCGATTATGATGAAATTTGCGTTATGATTTACGCTAAAAATTCCAGTGAATCATGGCATAAAATATCGCTTAAAAGGGGTGTACTTTAGGGTTGGTAAACTGATAAAATTATCGCAAGATTTCGAAAACAAATTAAGAACTTTGGGTGTAGTTACAGAGTTGTTGCCCCTTTTCTTACAAAATAATTCAAATGTAAGGGGTGCTATAAAGTAAAAACAATTAAAGAAGTACTGATTTCTAAATTAACTATAATAATATTTATTATAATTATAGCAACTGTTTAAACTGCTTTACAGAGCATTTCGTAAGTCAACCTAGTTGAAAGTTCTAATCTTCTTCAGATTGTTAAATCTGCTATTGTTGGCTCACTCGCACTCGTTGGGGTAGTCCCGAGTGGGAAAATACAGTCATCGGACTGTAGTATATCAACACTTTATTAATTATGGCAGCAATGCGCCCCATTCTGTCTCGTTTTTAGCACAATTAGTCATAATTTATATGGAGCACATTGATAAACTTTCCGTATTGATTTTTGGTATTACGCGCGCATTCGTGTCGCGCATTTCAACGTGTTGTTGTTTGTGATTTAGTTTATAAATATTGTCACACACACACACACACACACACACACGCCTATAGATAGGTGCCTCTAGATAGGTGCCTATATGGCCCACGCCATATGGAGATTGTTTGATTTATGGCTGAACAATAGTTGTTATTGAGGCTTACGTTCGTTATATCGGCGATCGGGCGAGCCAACTAAGCTAATACTAGACATAGGTAAACCTGTGCCGAACTAATTAAGACCCTGGCAAAGCCATAAACACACAATTATGACGCACTTTATCGATGGCCCGACAATTTATCGGGTATAAAACAATTGGGAGACGCCTTTAAAAAACGTGCTAAATTCATGTATAAAGGCAGCAACAACAACTACAACAAACAACCTGTTATGGCACTTAATTAGCACTCGTTGTGGGCAAAATAAAAATCAAAATAAATACTAAAATACTAAAAAATATACTGTACTATGCTTCTCTCTCTGTGCATCCGTTTACAAATTATGAATATCGTGTTAATTAAAATGTTACACCTTGTGAAAAATGTGTGGAAACCACAGCGACACAGAGGCTACATTTAAAAAGTAATAACAAGCAAATAGTAACAACAACAATAATAACAATAATAACAACAACAGCAGCAACAACCATCATAATGCGGGCAATGGGCGGAAAGGTTCGACTTGGCATCGGCATCGGCATCGGCATCGGGGCATGTATTTAGTCATGCCTTTTGCACAATCGAGTCACAGCCGGTTGTTAAATGCGGATAATTTAATTAGACACTTAAAACTAAACAGAGAGTCTTCCCTCTCCCCCCTTGGTCAGTCGCTCCTCTCTGTTCATACTAAGCTCTGTCTGCCTTTCCCCTTTGTGGGTCCCCAGTGTCGTGTCATGATTTACTATTGCATTCGGCTTTAGCTGTTAATTTATTGTTTAAGGTGTGTGCTAGCTTGTCTGTGTGTGTGTGTGTGTGTGTGTGCAAGTCTGGCTGTGTGTGTTTGTTTGCGCTTCAGCGCACATTCTGAAAATCAAGTATACGCAACGTATTTGCGACTTTTTCATTTGAATCGCGTCAAAGTTTATTTCTTGCATTTTACACTCGCCATAAAGTTTCAAGTACCATAGCAAATTCACATTTAAGTTCCACCGTCAGCCATGAATCTTGTACATACTGTAAATATTGTTTATTTATATTGTAAGTTCTCTTTGGCTGTAATGAGGAAATATGATAGTACAAATGTTCTACTAGACACAAGTTCATTAAATCATTTCTTGCGTGGCATTGAGTCATTGAGAAATATCACAGTATATACAATATTTTAGACAGTAAAAATTAATAAAATAAATAAAATGATAAATTAATGAATTAATAATGAATACAATTCAATTATATTCTTTCACTTTATTTAATTGTTCTAAATTGTGTTCATATTTATAATTGACTTAATGTTTTTGAATAATAACATTGTACGTTTTAATGAAATGCATTTTAAATATTACTAATATTCTTTTTTATCATTTTATTATTAATATTTATTTAGTTCTTATTCAAAGTAGACTTGTTTATCAAATAAAATTCCTTTTACTTCATTCAAATAAATAAATTTCAAAAATCATTTTTATTTTTTATTTTTTTGTTGATTGTTTATATTCTCATTGTCAAATTCTATGTCAAAATGTTTTCTAAATTTGCACTTGCCAACTTTCTTTCAATATTCTCCCCCGACTCCACTCTCAATGCGAAGCATTCATCATACTCGTGTGTTTAGTTGATATTTGCACAACATTTTTGTGGCTGTCGATGAAATAATTCAAGTATGAAAAAGTGACAATAAATAAATGGAGAGAAAACAGACACACGCACACACACATACTGACACGCATTGCTAAATGTGTCACATTCATTTGATAATGCCCTAAGCCAGCCTGCCTGGGGGGAGCTATGACACATCGACACACTTTAGACGGCGAATATGCACTCGAAACAATATTAAGTATCCGCACTGGCAGCCGCAAACGAGGGAAACAATAACGAATAGGCACGCGAAGACGTAGCGATGGGGGAAGAAGGTGGTGAGGTGGGGAGGGTGCAGAGTCCCCCAAATTGTTGCCGATCAGCTGCATACTTGAAGCCACTCAAAAAATCATACTTTATGTTAATATGACAAACAAAATGTTGAAACTTTTGAAACAACAACGAATGACAGCCGAATACTCGAAAACACGATGAAACGTGAACAGGCCGCGGTGGCAAGCGAGATGAGTTCAATTGAATACACTCATTGAGCTCTCGGTGGGGTGAATTGTCAGATACCCATTCAGGCAGACAGACAGAGAGACGGAGAGACAGAGAGACCGAGACAGACAGCCTGAACTGTTGTTTGTTGTTTTTGAAATTGAAATTTGATGGCTGCTTTTGAGGGCTTTGAAGTTTTGCCGAACTCTGTAAGCTGCAAGTGGATGAAATCTATTTGCAGGGGGGTGAGGGAAATATAAAGCTCATTTAATACGCATTTCGGATATGTAAATCACGTGAATAAGCTTGAGAGGATTCTACGGTAACTGCCGGGAGTACCTCGACAACTTCTTAGAAAGAGTTGTCAGAGAAAGCATAAAATACAATTGGGATTCTGATTACTGGAGTTTACAGTGTTAAGATTTTAAGATGATATTTTGCTATATAAGAATATTTTATCTTATATAGAGAAAAGATTGTTTTTTTTGCTATATTTGCGTTTTTTATCATTGTAATAATTTGAATCTTTATAGATTTCTTATAAATCTTTTTAATATTATCTGTATTATAAGTATCATTATTATTATTATTATTATTATTATCATTTTCATTATTATTATTAAAATCATTATCATTATCATTATCATTATCATTGTTTTTTTCATAAATTTTTTTAATATTATCAGTATTATAAGTATCGTTATTAATATTATTATTATCATTTTTATTATTATTATTAAAATCATTATCATAAACATTTTCATTTTTTTTATAAATATTTTTAATATTATCAGTATTATAAATATCATTATTATTATTATTATTATTATTATTATCATTTTCATTATTATTATTATTATCATTTTCATTATTATTATAAAAATCATTATCATTTTCATTTTTTTTTAATATCTTTTTAATATTATCAGTATTATAAGTATCATTATTATTATTATTATCATTTTCATTATTATTATTAAAATCATTATCACTAAAATTTTAATTTTTTTTTATAAATCTTTTTAATATCAGTATTATAAGTATCGTTATTATTATTATTATTATTATTATCATTTTCATTATTATTATTAAAATCATTATCATTATCATTTTAATTTTTTTTTATAAATCTTTTTAATATTATCAATATTATAAGTATCATTATCATTATTATTATTATCATTTTCATTATTATTATTAAAATCATTATCATTATCATTTTCATAAGAAATGTTTTAACTCTTATTGTAACTTTGAAAATAGTATATCCCATATATCTGTATATGGTATTATGATTAAAGAATTCATTTCAAATAGATCTAAAAATCGATAAGTTAGTTTTATTTATAAAGTAAGAAAAAAATTGTATTGCAATTGCAAAGTACGCAAAGTCACAGTCAGTAAGACAAAATGTGAATGGGGCTGTCAATAGCCGATAATCCGCAAACTGGAAACATTCAAATGATTTATATATGCATATATAAGAGGGGGTGGTACCCTCTAACCTTCCTCCCTCTCTCTCTCTCTGTTCTTCTCTCTGGCGCCAGGCACAACGCAATAAAACTTATCTATGTTCATAATGCAATTCAGAGAGTCGCTCCAAGTCGCTCGTCCGCCCCCGGGCATAATTTTTCTTTTTTCTTTCACTGTCGCTGTCTCTTTCGCTGTCTCTGTCTCTCTCTCCATTTCATGCTCCCCCTTAGTAAAATGCAATTTCCAAAGACGCTCAGGATGCTGCTTCCTGTGCACGACGACGACGACGTTGTGCGATACAAAAATAGCTGCTATAAATATGAATTACAGGATAAGCATAAAAACCGGAAATTGTGCTACGTCGCCATCTTCTTCTCCATCTCCATTTTCATCTCCTTTCTCGCTTTGCATAAGCCCCCAGCGAAGACGGTCTCTTAAGGCGCTTTGCAGTTTTGTTGCGAATTATAAAATAAGCGATAAAAATTGTATAAAACTGGCAGACGTTCCCAGTGTGTGTGTGTGTGTCTGTGTGTGTGTGCACACATACTTAATACTTATGAGTATTTTATCCATTATCTCATTGCCTGTTAACACCTTTTTGTGCGGTCTGTGTTGGTGCTAATAAATTTGCTTGCGTTGTGAAAAAAGGAATTTACATAAATGCTCTTAAAATACATTTTTGGAATGCAGATTGTAATATTTTGTTGCTTTTTTTTCCTTGCCTTGGCGACGAACAATAAACATAAATTGTAATCCAAGTCGCGGGGGAATTGAGTTTTCTACGAATTCTTATTCCGTATAATTCTCAGTGGCAAATTTTGATTCATGTTCTTTTCGTGTTTTCCAAGATATTTCATAAATTTTCAGAATTTTCCACATCGTATCGAATTGCGAACAAAATGCGCCACTTGTCAAAGGCAAACTCAGTCTGGCCTCATATACCAAATTACGAATGCGAATGTGATTCGAATTCAAGTGGGGGCACGAATGTGAGTATGAGTGCCAGTGCCAGTGCCAGTGTGAGTGTGAGTGCGAGTATAAGTGTGAGTGCAATCCAATATGCCTGTAGTTTATTTAGACGGCGCACAAACGCTGTCACATTAACTGTCAACTGCTAGCAGAGCTGCCGAGCTGCGCGGAGCTGACACTTGTCATATTGACAGCTGACAGCGTCATTTGACTGTCAAACGCGGCGGGCACAGCAAATTCGCTCGAGCGTTGGCAAATGCAATAACAAAAGCAGCGAAACGAAAGAAGCAGCACAGAAGGAGAGCGATACTTGAGGCAAGAGTGTTGTGTCGCAGCTGGAATACTCTTTGCGATGGGGGACTATCGATAGGCGATGGTGATGGTGGTGCGATAACTGCGAAGATTGAGTGTTGGCACTATCAATGGTATCGGTAATTGAAACTTGTTGATAGTAATAAGTGTATTATGTTTACATTATATATACATGTATATATTTGGGTAAATTGATATGTATAGATCCATAGATAATTAGAATATTTCGGATATTATATCTAAATCGAAACTGTGTTTAGATATATCGATGTATAAAGATGAATATATATGAGTGATGAATAAATATATGTATATAGAATGCTCGATATAATAAGGATATATTGATTTTTACTATATCTCTACATATTTCGATTTATAAATATATATCTTTATATAGATAGATCATTAGATAATACAATACAAGTATATTGATGTATCTGAATCGATTTAGATATTTAGATATATGTATAGATACATAAAGATATATCGATGGCGAATAAGAATCAATCGAAATATCTGGATTGAAACTATATGATATTTACACAAATTCATAAATATTTAGATATCTATATCCTAATATATTGATTCATATCTATATATATATGGTATATATGTACATATATAAATAATATATATTTTATATTCGTATTATTTTTAGCATTTATATTATTGTCATCAGTATTATTATAAGCATTATTATTATTTTTTATTTATTATTATCATTATTATTGTTAATATCATTATTATTGTTATTATCATTATTATTAATATTATCTGTATAATAAGTATCATTATTATTATTATTATTATTATAATTTTTATTATTATTATTAAAATCATTATCATTTTTATTAATTCTTGTCATTATTATTAATATCAATATTATTAGTATATTTAGTATTAATATTTTTATTTTTATCATTATTATTAATACCAATAATATTAGTATAATTAGTATTCATATTTTTATCATTATTATTATTATCACTATTATTAGTATAATAAGCATTAATATTATTTTTATTATTATCATTATAATTTTTATAAATATTTTTTTTTTAATGTAGTCAATTTGAACTATATTTTCCCTGTTGATTTATTTTATTTAAATATCATTATAACTTTAATATGATATACAAGTGATATATCCAATAATCTAAACAATGTGGCATATTTACATGCCTCTTTCAACACATTTGCCCACATGCATTATGCATTATTCGCAATACCCGCAGCAAGTGTATCTCGAGTTGTTTATGCCTCTGGCCGCAGGGGGCTGGTCGCATGGGGAGCAAAGCAAGCAGGCAGGCAGCGTGTGGCAATGTGCTCTTGGCGTTGCCACTTAATTTGACGACACACACACACACTTGGCTTTAGACAGTGTTGCAATTTTAGCCATTGCACTGGCCCCAACAACAACAAGAAGAACAGCAACAACGGCAACAAAACTGTCAGCCGTATCATTGCAATTGTCGCAGTTGCTGTTGAAAATTGCATTGTTGCTGTTGTTGTTGCTGCTGCTGTTGCTGCTGCTGTTGCTGCTGTGTGCGCTTTGAGTGACACATTAATGCCATTTTCATGTGTCACTCTTTCTTTCGTTTGGGCTCTGTTCGGGCTTAGTTCCCCCTGTTAGATCTCATGTCAGACTTTTGTCAACATTACGTGTCCATTTAGTTGTCAGTTAACAAATGTTGTTGTTGTTGTTGCTGCTGTTGTTGTTGTTGTTCGCTTGTCGCTTAACCTTTTTTCTGTTTTATGGCCGCTTTTTGTTGCCTTCTGTTTGTTTATGCCAACAATTTTGTTGTCGTTTTTTTGTTTTGCACATTTTTGCATGCGGTTTTTTGCTGCCATCTCCCTCTCTTTCTCTCTCCCTCACTCTTCTCCCTGTCTCCTTCTCTCTCTCTCTCTCTCTTGCTGCTGTTGCCGTGTTAGCCAGATTAGTTGCAGGTGCGCTAATTGCAAACTGCTCAATTTGTGATTTGCATATTTGTGAATTGTTTTGTAAATTCTTCAAAAATTGCTCGCACACACATTGCGTATACGCAACATAATTAACCTTGCCTGGCTGTGGCCAAATTAATTGCCAGCATACACACACACACACACACGCACACACAGACATACACTGGCACACACTTATTGCCCCTTGTCAACGCCCATTTGCCATATTCCATTATGCGGCTCATCATTCATTGCGCCGTCTAAAAGCAAATGCTGAAAAACAGCCAAACGGCGGGAGAAAAAAACCGCTGTCTACGAGCTGTTTGCTATTTGCTTTTACTTGGGGCAAACAGCTCAAGGTTTTTTGGATCAGCAGCTGCCCGGTGTATGTGTGTGTGTCTGTGTGTGTGTGTTGATGTTTTTCTCGCTGTGTAATTTTGGCAACGTGTTTATCAATCATACGCAACGTGAACCTGTCACGCCATCCCGCACAACGTGTCAATGTGGGCGTTACATTTCCCGCCAGCTCCTTCAGATTATTTACCTACTCAGTCGCTCGATATATGCTACATGTCTACAAATAGGCGAGCCACAAATATTTGTACAAAGCAAATATATCAAGAGGTATTTACATATTTAATAGCGGCCCATAAAGATCTAAGGGCGGAAGTGGTTTTAGAAATGTTTTCCATTTTGTTTTTGCTTGGAAAATTACTGGGCAATCAATGAAAACTAATAAAAAAATGTAGATGGGGCATATTATACAATACTGTCAAGGTAGAAACTGTAATAAAATATTTAGCAAGTGCAAAATAAAAGAAAACATTAAAAAAACTTAAAAGTTTCTCTTTCGCACTCGATGCCATTTGACTCTCTTTACTCAAGAATTCTTTAAGAACTAAAAGAATTATTTAAATACATTATACGATGCTCTATAAAAGGAAACCATAAATAAATACATTGCACTATCCAAAACTAAGATGACTCTCTATAGTTCTCTCTCTGAACGAACTGATTTATGGAAAACAAATTCAACAAATTCTCAAGATATTTTCCAACTGTTTCGTGTTCGATTCGATTCACAATTTTATGGTAATGTTTTTTTTTTTTTTTGTGCTACCCCATTTAGCCAAAAAGTGCTGCCGCAGCTGTTGCAATTTGCATAAACTGAATTTGGACTGTCGTTGCTGTCTCTGTCCGTCTGTCCCACTGTCCGTGTGGCTGGGGGACTGTCATTCTGTCAACTGATTGACTGCCAGCGCCTACGTATGGCATTCATTAATTCTCACTTTTGTTTAATAATAATGCGAAAGCAGCATTCGGCTCGGCTTGCATATAAATTCCCACTGACAGACAGGCAGATCGAGGGACAGACAGACAGACAGACAGACAGAGAGACAGACAGTGGAACAGAGACAGCGAAACTTGTGCTCAATTTAATTTTATTTTTATGCGAAAATGAAACAAAAAGCAGCACAGTCGCTGTGCGAATTTAAGCTGACAGCTGACTAAATTAATTTGACAATAATTAGCATTTCAAGTTGTCAGCGTTAATGAATTCCGCCGCGATGTGCCGCGCTAATATCGACGCCCAAAATATGCCGCATATGCAGCAGCAGGCAGGGGCGGCTCAGCTGCATTTGGCGCCCGTGCTGGGGCTGCTGCAGGTGACGCCAGTGTTGGCAAATTTGCAATAGATGCGGTTGCTACTTTTAAAAAGAAGTATATAAATAAAAACAATAGAAGAATATTTATGGGGAAAACAATGAAGAAGAGGAAAGCAAGCATAAAACAGAGCGAATTCTAAAAAGTTTCAAAAATATTTAAAAAGGATTAAATTGCTTCATTTAAGGCTTAAGATTAATCAATATTTTTGCTGAAAATTTATTTGCGGTTTTAAGTAAGAATTTTATTTAAAAATTGACAATTATGTTCGATAGTTATCGATAAAATATAACTCATTGAATAAAATATTAATTTTGCAATATTAAAATACATCAAAAACTTTTGCTACCCTTAAAAAACGGTTCATATTTATTATTGTCAATTACATTTATATTTTTTTATTTTTATTAATTATTTATATTATTATTACTAGTATTATTTTTCTATTATTACTATTATTAATTAAAAACTTCAGAATAAATCTTCATATTTAAAAGAAATTATAATGCATTAAAAATTTAGCAAATAGCCAGATATGGCTTGAATCAAGCTGCTTTTGGCAACACTGAATTGCAGTCGGCTGCTGGCAGCAGGCGGCGACATGTCGCTCGTAATAAATCCAATGACACTTTATAATTTCAGCGGCCAATGCAGCGACCCTCTTTCCCCTCGGCGACCCCTCACCACCTCGCCGCACGACACTCTCTCAGCTTGCAGCATGTCAGTGTTGTCGCTGTCATTCGTTGCCTTGGGCGCTGTCAAAATGCCAACGGGCGACTCGTGAACCACAGAGAGAGAGATAGAGAAAGAGGGGGAGGGAGAGTGAGAGGCAGAGCAAGAGAAAGAGCGAGAGGGGCATAGTGGGGGAGTGGACTGGGGCAGCGAGTTGAGGTGTCATTCGCATTCGCATTTGCGGCGCGTTAATTACGTGTTATTTATAATTATGCGCTCTACACACGCGTTGACAACTCTTGTCAGCAATTCGCCTCGACTCTGTTGGGCTTTACTTGCGTTCCCCTCCCCCCTACCCTCTTTCCTTTCCCTTTCTGCCCTGCCGGCACCTGCTGCATTCGCGATTATTCATCACTTATTTCCCTGATTATGTTCGCCTTTAGTTTTCTTTTTGGGGTTGCGTGCAAGACTATTTACATTTCTCTAAGTGTAGCAATCAATTTTTTACATTTTGTTATTATTTTTTTGGAATTCGCAATTTGTATTTCGACTTAATTAACTTTCTAAACATTTCAAACCGATTTCCGCATGTAACACACTACAGTGGTTATTGTCTAATACGATCGAGGCGAAGGTTTGAAATTGTACTATTAAAAACCATCGATACCAAAGAAAATACTATCGGAAACGTCTATTCTGAAGAAGAAACTCAGCATTTAGATAGTGTGAATTATTCTTATATTTTATTGTTAAATAACCCAGTTAAATTAGTTGTATCTATATCGGTATTCATACTATCGACTATCGATTATCATTTATAGACAACATTTAATCGTTTTGCAACACTAATAAATAGTTATTGATGTTCACAAAACAAATATATGTGTTTGTTAATAGTTTAACTTAATTTATAGTTTAATAACTTGCTATAGACTATCGTAATTTTACTATCGATAACTATCGATAGCTTATTGTTAATTATTTTAAATAGTTTTCAAGCGCAATTAAAAATGTTTCAATTTTTAGCGATAAACCTAAGCATTAGTTCAGCTCATTTAATTTCACAAGTTCGATTTTAACAAAGATTGTTATCGGTTTCACCTGAGAGCCCTTCACTGTAATTGCGTGGGACAAGTTGAGTAAATACTAGAATGCATAAATAATACTGCTGGAAATAAATACTGTTGTTGCACTTCCGCTTCGCTTTTCAATCGAAAGTCTGCTCGGACAGAGACATACTGAGACAGCTGGGGCTGTGTTAAAGCGTGTTAGACAGCCCCGACTCCTGCCTCCCCCGCTACAAAGCCGGAAACAGGGCAAACTGACAGTTTTGTGTTGCACAACACTGTTTTCTTTTGGCTTTTCTTTTTCTTTTCTTTTAATTTATAATACAGATACAGATTCGTATGGCAAAGAAAAATTGTCTATTCCGGAACGGAAAACGGCAGTGTGAGAATTGGCGGCTGACTGAGTGACACGCTGACGCCCTTTGCACTGCTGCCGACGCGTCTCTGCCTGTCTGTTGTTCCGTCTGTCTCTCCTCCTGTCTGTCTGTCTGTCAGTCTTTGGGTCTGTCAGTCTTTCAGTCTGTTTGCCTGCTCCCGTCCATCACTTTGCATAATAAAATGCGAAAATATGCGAATAGAGCCAAACACTGCGGGCTGTGCAGCACGCACACACATACACACAGCACATATACACATACATGCAGACATACACATGCACAGACATACACCCAACACACATGACAGGGGTAAGAATAAAGAGACAACGTTGTCGGAGCTCACATTGCATTTCTTTGCTTACCCTGCCCAAAAAAAAGTAGCTAAAAAAGCTAGCTAAAGTAGCAGGAAGTGAATTACAATACCTGCACATGACTTACACCTCTATAGGGTATGCCGTAGTCGGGCTACGTATTTTATCTAGATTCTAACAAGTTTTTTGTATGCACTTTTCGTTTTATTGTGAGTTGATTTTTTTCACTGCGATAAGCAAATTTCGCGAAAGTACGCCAAAATAACAGACAAACGAACAGGCAGCCGGACGGAGAGACAGACGGACGGACGGACAGTCGGACAGCTGTATAAATGAATTGCCATAGCGAGGCTAATTTAAATAAGCAGGCAACGGGAAAGGGAATTCGAGGAGGGAAGCCTCTTTGTGCTCCGATCTCAACACCTGATAAGCGTCAGCTGGGAAAAAATTGCAAGCAGGCAGTCTCAGTTCAGGGGAGGTCGAAGGCCGAGGGGCATGGGAAGAAGTGGAGACAAACCGATGTGAAGGCGTGAGATGCTTGTCGTGTGCAAAGTAAAATGCATTTTCACTTTCCAGCGGAAGATGACAATCTGTTACACAAAAAAAAAAGGCTAAAAAGTCACAGATACTTGTGAAACTTGCAGATAAACGATGGGAAAATCACAGGAAATATTCAAATAACCAACGAATTATTAGGGTGCAGATAGTTTCTAGTATGTTGATTATATTTTGAGAAGGAATCAGCAATGAAACAAGCATGAATTTTGGGCTTAAATAAGAAAGGGCAGAGTTGAGTGTGAAGTAAGTTTATGAAGGAAATTAAAGCTAAACATTGTTGCAAGTACAGTTCATATTGTGAAGAGCATAAATTTGCAAATAAATGATATTTAGAGTAACCTAACTGACATCAAAAGCACATAAGATATAAATATGAGATGACGGGAAGAGGGAAGACTTTAAAGTTCATAAGTAAAGTAAATGGAGAGTTCAGTTCTTTCAGATTCCGAAACAGATGTCAGTAGAAAGCACTTACACTTCCCACTCAATCCCTCCGTCTTCCTAACTTTTCCAACCTGCAATCAACTTTGAACTTACTTCTTTATTCTAATACCCGTAAGGAAAGTGAAAGATTTGTGCACGAAACGTTCGGTTTCAATTTGATCTCTTGGCCATAATTTACTTGGCAAACAACATTTACATTGCCTGCTATAAGTTTATAGTTTCAGTTATAGTTTATAGTTTATGGTTTACGTGATGTGGCTGTCAACAGCAGCAGGTCCCTGGGCCGAAATGTTTAGTTTGCTTGGCATTTGACATGACATTCATGTCATTGCGCAAAATAACAACTCTGACATAGTATTTAATTTGTTTTATTTTATTTTCGCTTTCCTTCGTGTATTTCCATCGTTATTCTGTTTTGGATTCCATCAACCTTGGAGCGACGCGTCGCCTTGAGGTGTCGCCCCGACAAAGTCAGAGCGGGTTCAAAGAGTGTCAACAGCAAAAGAAGAACAGACTGAGAAGGCGGAGACAGTGCTGCAAGTGTGGGAAATTTACTTGCGCTCACTGTGTGGCGGCAAAAGAGCAATCAAAAAGTGTCAGCTTGACACATGTCATTTTCTATTCAAATGAACTCACTGTCAACCTGATGGTGCATATTTCATGGCTTCCAATCGTAATGAATATGGATGGTGTTCTCCCTCCCTCCTCCTCTCTGTCTCTCTCATTCCCCCTCTCTACTAACGGTAGGCGACATTTCTGTTTTGCTTTACTCGACACTTGACTGGGTTATTATGTGCTTATTTCAGTTGTTTATTTCACTCGGGGCAAATACATCACAAAACAGATTCTATTTCAGAGGCAGTTTGTTTTCTGTTCAACTAGTGAAAACTATCAATTAATTATATATAAGATTTATTGTATTTTTTCACGAAAATAAATATAAAATATTTTAAGATTTGTAGTCGTAATTTAGTTAGCTTAACTAAACTTATTGGCTTTGTTTTCTTTGTATGACTGTGTCAATTAGGAGATGTTTTCTTAATAGAATATTTGTAACTGAGAGATTAAATGCAACTTTGTTTTGTGTTCAAGAAACATTACTTATTAGAAATTTAATTAAAAATGTATTTTATTTCCAAAAAGGGACTTTTTGTATAAATCTGTAAAAAAAATTATTTTTTAAGAAATTTTCAATGATGTTTGTAATGAAATTTCTAATGAAAACATTAATGAAATTTGTAATGATAGTTGGAATGAAAATTTTAATGATTATTTTAATGAAAATTCGTATTATTTATGTAATAAAAATTTCAATGAAGTTGTTAATGAAATTTCTGATGCTAATAATACATTTTTGAATATTTGTAATCAAATTTCTGAAGAAAATTCTAATTGAATTTCATAAAAAGATTTTTAATGAACTTAGTAATGAGTATATTAATAATATTTTCAATAAATTTTTCTAATTTCAGTTTTTCAATACAATTTTCTCGCCTTTCTCTAAGTGTAGCGCTGAAATGAACTCGTTAAAAGTGCGTTGGTCACTTTCACTTTTTGAAACGTGTGAAGTGGGCGGGGGAAGGGTTGTAAATGAGGGGGAAAGGGGTCAGTAGTTGCTTGCAACACACACGAAACTAATTCGAAACGCTTTCAAATGACTGCTTAAAAATTAATGGCCCCCAATCGGCCACAGACAGAGCCACAACTACACATACACATAGATACACACACACAGACACATACAGGCACACTCAGATGGAGATTGAGATACACTTAGCAGGCGACGCTCAAGTGGCGCCAATTAAAATGATTAACATCGATAGAATTGTGCGTCGTTTCAAAGTGTCGCCTCAAGAGTGATAGAGAGAGAGAGAGGGAGAGGGGGCGGAAAACTATAAATAAATATACAGAAAAATGTTGAGTCGACGCTGTGATAAGACAAGCGAACAGGCGACAATGGACAGTGGACGAGGCTGATGTTGTTTCGCCGCATAATTGATGTGATTGAGATTGATTGTTTATTTGTTTTGCTGGCCTGCTTTGATTGAAAGCCAAACCAATCCCCGAAAAAAGTCTCGACTCGACGCGTCTCGTCTCGTCTCTCGGCGCCAGACGCACATTCCGCCAGGGCCCATTGCCAGTGTCCGCTTGAGTGTTGACCGCTTTTTGGCTTATCAATATTACATTTCGTTTCGGTTTCGTTTTATTAGTCGACAGACCCTTCCCTCCCCTGCCCTTCATAAACACATAAATACTGTCAGCTGCGCATGTGTGCCCCCTTTCGGTTGAGGGGGGCTTTGTGGCTTCTTTTGAATTTTTTGTCTATTATTATTATTTTTTTGGAGGGGGCTTCGAAAGCAATTTGTGCGTGTTTAGTGTCAACTGTTGTTGCTGTTGTTGTTGTTGCTGTGTTGAGAGCCCGCTTTGTGCTGAGCTCAATATGAATATATCGTTTATGGCAATCACTCATACGCCCCGTACGGGGCCACACGGGACCGACTTAATGATTGATACCATTTGAAAATCACTTAAGTTGCCGCAGATTACAACACATTATCCGGCCTGGTCGCATCGGAAATGGTCAACACCCATTGGGTACCCCGTGCTAAGACCCCGCGGAATCAATTTGCCTTCGGCGCGGGCTTTAAAACTCATTTCCAACTAGACGTGCTGTGGAATGAGAACATTCCTATCGCCTTGATTAGTTTTGTCTTCACACACTCGCCTCAAGTAATTAGAGCGAAGCCAGCTAAATATTTTAATTCACATTTTCCGGTCGAAAAGTCGCCACTGCTGATACCTCTGCGATTTGAAGGTCTTACAAGGTGCAGTTTAATTATACATATAATTATAATAATTGTAATTGTGAAAAGTATTTGCAGTGCCATTGAAAAGATGTGCAAGGTAGAGAACATCGATGTTTTCTGACGGTTTTTTCGTTTGAGAACATTTTATATGTATATTTAAAAACTTTTAAGTTCATAGCATATATTGTTTAAGATTTTAATCATACATATTAAAGAATATATATATGTTTATGTATATAAATATATAATTGCAGTCTAGTCTCACAACAGTTCAAATTCAATATTCTGTTATTATCTTTGTTCAGTTGACTAGAGTTGACGTTGAAAATGGTATAGTTTGTTCATTATTTTAAAGTGTATTTTTAGAAGTATTATTTCCATTTGTAAAGAGATTGATACAGTGAATTTTCAGATCAAATTATTTGAAATATATAAAAATTATTTAGTATAAATCGAAGTGCCTCAATGCCATATACTTTGTACATTAAAATATATCCATAATATATTTAATAATTTTCCCAGAACACAATAAAACTCTCTATGAAATATACAGTGGTTTATTAGATCAGTTATAGTCGCCTATTCCAGTATATATTCTAATATTCTAAATTTATAAACCACTTTAGAAATACATATAGGAATTCCCATTCAACTAAGTTAAGTAGATTTCAAAAGAAAACCACAAATAGTTCCCAATCAATCAAGTGCGGTTAAGTGCGATGCGAAATCCCCATGCCCCAAGCCTGGGGACGGCAATATGGTGTGTCCCATAAATTGGAAATACAATGTATGTTATACACAGTTTGGCATCTGCCTGGTAAACGGGCTCCTCGCGGGCCTCGCAAATTGACAGTTATCAGCGGTCACATTAATATGATTATTTCTATATTAATTTATTGGTTAATTTGTTGCCGCATTTTACGATTATTGGACTCGCTGTTTGTGTTGAGTTAAGTCTCTTTCCCCTTTCCCCCATTCTACCCCCCTCCTTCCACGACCAGTTCGATTATCGCAGGCCATAACTTGCGTACTATATTGTTGCTGTTGTTGTTGGTATGGGAGTCTCGTAATGCCCGACGCTAAAAACGGGTTATTATTTTGCATTTAAGAAGCAGTTTCAATTCATTACCATAGTTAGGGGCTCGCGTGCATTTAAATGAATTCATTGGGCTCAGTCAGTGTGTGCGCAGGCGCGTTTGGCATGAAAATCAAGTGGCGGCGGAATGGTCTTTGGAATGGGTATTTCACTTAGGCGTCAATGGCACGATTGACGGCTCAAGAGTTTTATTGATAAATGCCTTTTGATTGACCGCACAGCGGGAGGGAGGCAGAAAGAGAGAGAGATAGAAGGAGGGTATGGGAAAGAGAAGCAGAAAAATACTTAAAATACTGAAGAGCAACAAAACAATCGACAATAACAATAAAAGATGGTCACTGTTTTCTTCATCTTCCCCTCCTTTTTTTCCCCTCTCCCTTCTCCCGTCATCCCACTTAATTATTGTTGTTGTGCTTTTATTTATAGTTGCTTATTAACGAAATTGATCGTTAAAAAATTATGACTGCCATAAAAATGCTACAAAACTCGAGTATTCCTTAATGACATACTCCACTAAATATCGCCACGAATATGGCGTTTATTTTTGGGTAACGCTGCTAATCGATTTCTTATCGATATAATGGTTTGCATTCTGCATCGGGGAGGGTAAGGCTAACCTCGGAGGCAAGCAGTTTCGAGAGAGTTCGCTGAGAGATATGTAGATTCGATTCCGGAATTATGATAAGGCTGGAGAGCTACTTAGTGATAATTATATTATCGATAAACCTTATAAAACTCTAGGAATTTCGAATTTGAATCAATTTGTTTTAACCATCTCTGAAAGTATCGATAGGAAACTAGGGACAATATTGATCATACTGAAGAACTACATGAAATATAGTTGAAAATAATAGATACTATCGATAAGCCTAAAAAGCTGCACAAACAATTAACACTATCGATAGATTTGCACTGTCATTTAACATATTGATATCTCGAAAAAGATTTAAAATCAATTTGCCTCTTAAACTATCGATAGCAACAATTGATACTGTCGATAAGTTTTCACATTTATAAAACGAGTTGATACCTTATAAAGCACTATCAAATTTAAATTGAATTCAATTTGTTTTACACAGAAATTGTCCATACAATATTCGATAAAAAAACAATTGGCACTATCGATAGACTTGCACAGTCATTAAGATGGAACCCAATTTCAATTCAGTCAGTTTGTAGTTCAATTGAACTGCTGAACTTGTTCAATAGAGAGCTATGCCATCAATCTGTGCAATTGTTCAATTGCTATGCTTCTCAGATATTATCGATCGTTACGATAATTATAGTGTACACTATACTACGTGGCGAGACTGACTTGCTCAGGCTGTCAGTGTACAAGTCCAGTTTAATTTCTGACTATTTTGCAAGCCAATTAAACGCTCTGTGCATATTGTTATTTCTTTTCCCAAGATTGTAAAAAGAAGGGACTAGGGGAGTGGGGGAAAGGGGGATAGACAGTTAGGATATTCCGAGAATTAATTAACACTTTAGGCCAAAACTATTATTTGTATGCACGAAAAATTAACATGACAGCTCGAGACATGGCAATTTATCACTAACATGCTGGGGCAATCCATTGTTGTTGTTGTCGCTCTGTTGGCATTGTTGTTGCTGTTGTTGCTGCTGTTAGTCTCTGCTGTTGATGACACTTTAATTAGAGCCACACGCAAACACAAAGACGGGCACACACACACACACACAAAGGCAACTGCAGCAACAGCAACAACAAGAGAGAAGAGCCGAACTTGACTGAACTCAGCTAAGCTCGCTCTCAGTTTGCTCTCTTTGAGCTCCCTCTTTTTGGCGCGCTCTATCTCCCTCACGCCCAAGCTCTGCTTCTGCTGGCCCGCTCTCTCTCTCTGTTGTTGTCTGCTTGTCTTGTGCTTGCAACGAGAGAGCGGGAGAGCGCGCTTCGTCTCATGTCAAGCGCACACTTTAACTGCCAGCGTTGCCACTGTCCGTTAACTGCTAACGCTGACTGTGTGACGGCGACTGCGCTGCCACTGCGCTGTCAGTGCTGCCGTTGACTGGTGACTGCTCAAACGGTTTTACAGTGGTTAACTGAAATGAATGTCTGACTGCATAAATGGCTGCTTGACTGACACATTTAATTATTTTAATGATGTTTGCGGTCAGCTGACATTTGCACTTTATACTTTATTTACTTTTTTGCCAGAGTTAACTGACTGACGGATGAACAGAACCGACTTTCACGCAGGTTTTTTTGACTTATTGCCCAACACACACGACGACGACGACGACGACGACGACGACGACGGCGACAACGACGACGTCGCATATTAGTTTCCATTTTCATATCCATTATTATTTTCGACGTGCGACGCAAGTTTCCTTCAGTTCATTTTTCACATTCACGACAGACGGCAAATTATCAACAGTAAATTTGTGTCTATGTGTGTGTGTGTGTGTGTGTGTGGCAACGTCACTTTTTGTCGTTTCTTACTGTTCCCGGGCGCCACAAAAACAAATGATGACACTGACAGCTGTCAAGCTTAGTTTATTTGATTTTATTATAATTAATAGCGGGCAGGCATCATTAATCATTGAATAATTTATAGATATTCGCAGGTAGTATTTACATATGTACACTCATACCCACTCACACTCAATCACACACACACTCGCAATCATAGTATCGTAAAGTCGAAAGGGTTAGTCAGCCAAGAGAGTCGCGTCAATAAATTTAGCTAAGATGACAGCGATATAAATTATAAATCGTGCATAATTAATATAGAAAACGGCATTAAAATGTTCGAAACGTTAATTCCATGTGTTACACACAGATACTCTACCGGAATTTGCATTTGTATTTGAATTGTGAATGTTTTACAAGTTCATTTCAACTGGTTCACTCGGTAGCACAATTAATCAGCTTTTTTGAAAATGTACTAGTAAGCGACCTATTTTGGCATATAAGGTTTTTAAATGACATAATGTCAGTTAAACTAGTTCACAATTTTAGCTAGTTATTTTTTTACTTTGCTTTAGTCCTAGATAATGTAAGCATTAATTACATTACATTCATTACAACTTATAATAAATGTCCAATTAAATTTGTGAACGTTTTAATGTCTTCAAAATAACTTTGGATTGCTAAAAGGTTCATTTAGTTCAATTGAACCAAATACCTCAAATGCTTAGCACTCTTTAAGAGTTCTCTTTTCTTTTTAGTCTTAGCAAAAAAGAAATTGCAGATCGTATAAAATTTTATCTTTTACATTTTGTTTTGCTTTAACTACATATAGTAACGTGCCCCCTCTTAACAGTCTGACAGCTCCGATAGCTCAGTTAGTTCATTGGAATTACCTAAAGTGCTGAGTTAAGTAACGAATCAAGTGCCTTAGCTGCATTTTAATGAATGCACTCATCCATTCACACTCGAAGAATTCGCTTCCGTTGCTTATGCGAATATTTACTCACAAATTAAAATGAAAATTTATTGCGCCCCTCAAGAAGAAGAGAGGGAGAGAGAGAGAGAGAGAGACCGCAACAGCAGAGACTTTGACTCTGATTAACTGCCATAGTTTTCCAGTCAATTGTGTGTGTGTGTGTGTGTGCGTGTGTGTGCGGAATTGCATTTGTTTTCTGTCATTATAAATTCAAATTTGGTGCGCCATAAATACGTTTGAGCACACTGTGCAGAGCTGCAGGCGCCAAAGAGAAAGAGAGAGAGAGACAGAGAGAGAGAGAGACGACTCAATTCGCTGCGAAAGTATTTACATAGTTTAATGCGGACGAGCATAAATAAGTTTTATGCGCAGATATTGCAGAATTTATAGCGCCCCGATTCCGATTTCGATTTCGATTCCGATTCCAAAATTGTCTAGTTGCTGTTTGCCTCTTTATTTTGTTTGTTTGTTGTTGTTTTTCTTTCCACTTGCCACTTGCCACATTGCCAATTCGCCGCACAGCGTCAGCGAATTTTCCATCGTGTGCGAGCGAGAGGGGGCGAGTCACACACAATAATAAATAAATTCGCCTGTGTGGCGAGTGCAGTAATTGCTTTTCTGTCGACATTTGTATTATTTATGAAATATCAAGCGTTAATAAATAATGTCAACTTATTTGGTCTCGTGTCAGATAGTCAGATAGTCAGATATACCATATACCATATACCCAGTGTGTGTATATAGTATACCGTACCTGTCCAGCTATAAGCCGGCCATATCAGCTCGATTGTGATATATTGCACTGCAGATAAACAGAGCAAACAGAGTCGAGGCGAGTCAAGTTTGCACCTCAATTCCGAATAAATTGCGACTCACAAGTTATTGCCGCAGAATTATGACGAACGATCTGTGCAGGGGGTAATAAGAGGAAGGAGAAGGAGAGGAGGGAGATAGAAGTACTTGAAGCGGAAGAAAATAGTGCACAGAAGTGTTGCAGGTGGGTGGTTAGTGGAATGTAGTTAGGACTGAAAGAGAAAGTTGCAAGACCAATCAAAGGGAAATAACTGCTATAAGAAGTGAGAAGAATCTGTGAACTATAATTGGGAAATCAACGATTGAAAGAGCTCTATATTTAAAGTATTTGAGTTCTTAAATGTGTTGTATAAGATTATATTTTCATGAACCAACTATTAAGTATTATTTTTCATTTCATATAAATATCATAAATTAGTTAAAGGATTTGTAATGCTCTAAAGTAGTTTAATCAAGAAAGATTATTAGATATTAATGTACTTTATAATATATGGGATTTATGTGTGCTAAACTTGAAACTGATTCTTTGATATATTAACAAAATCCTCAATGTTCGTTAGTATAAGTAATAGCACAAAAAAGGGAATAGCAGTAAAATAACGTACGTGAAATCTTGTCAAGTTGTGCCACGTTCCGTTTTCATAAACGACCATATCATAATACCAGGTAGTTTTCGAATAAAAACAACTACAATTTTGAAGATGATCTTAGATAACTTTACTGCAAGGGAAATAACTATTGTAGAACCTTCTACTTCCCAGCTACCTATTGAAGTAGAAAACAACTTGACTGCACAGATATATAGTAATGGTAAATTTAAGTAGATTATTGTTATTTAAGTATATTGTATGTAGTTCTATCAAAGCAATGTTCACCTACAAAAATGTTAGTTTCTTTTCAAGCAAAACAATCAATATTTTGGAAAATAAAAGAAAGCCACGTTCTAAGTAGAATGGTTTCCCTATTCCACTTGCTTCAGTGAAGAATTAACAATGTTTTTAAATAGAATATAACCTCAATTCGATTAAGGTCTGATCCATATTGAGATAGTTATTGAGATAGATAGTCACAATAATGATACAAAATATCTATTACGAGTATATCTAGCTTAGTTATCTTTTTGTTCTTCCCGAATTTTCTTTTCAATTGGAACTCCTTTACACCTATTCTTTGCTTCTTCAGCTTTACCTCTCAAATATAGTTCTTTTTATTATACCAATCAGTCCCTTTATCATTATTGTGATACAGATTTAGGAAAGAATAGGTTAGTTCCCTTTGTCTTTCTATACTTTTCAATTGCAATCCCTTTGTACATTTTCTTTTAAGCTGCTCAAGTTCTTCCCCTTTTGTAAAAAGAGAGTTCTATTATCCCAATTAGTACCGTTACACTTACCGCTGTCGGCGCCGCGGCTGCTGTCATATAATCCGGGCGTAGATAGTGATGATTGCTGGACTGCAGCATTTTGTTGTAGTTTGTTAAATCCACTTTGAAGGCTGTTAAGGTTCTTTGGTTGCCAATGAGGATGATGAGGAGCAGCAGCAGGTGATGCTTGAGTCAGTGTGGCGTGGCGAGTTAACGGTAAATGCCAATTTACTTTGTGGCGTCGCGTGCTGCCAACTTGTGTGAAAAGCGGCGCCTGCGCTGAGCTGCTGTTGCTGTTGCTGCTTCTTGTTGTTATTGCTGTTGCAATTGCAGCTGCTGCTACTGTTGTTGCAGGTGTTTAATTGTGTGACGTTGTTGTTGTTGCTGTTAATGTTGTTGTTGTTGTTGTTACTGCCTGGTAATTTATATCATTAATATTTCAATGGGGTTTTATGCGTCGAATTGTGACTTTCACGCCAGCGGCATATTAATTTCGATTCGCCGTTGTTGTTGCTGTTGTTGCTGCCGCATTAATTGTGTAATAAATTCATTAAGTATTATAATTGCAGCAGCTTAACATTTATGATTATTTACGTATTATTTGCGCACGTTATGATAATCCCAATTCGAATATCTCGAGAATGCAACAACAATTTCAGCTATTAAATTACTTTCTCCCTCTCTCTCTCTCTTTTTGTCTCCCTCTTCTTGCTTTCTTTGGTTTGTTTGTGTGGTTTCGCTTATGACGGAGGCACGTACAGCGCACGGGGGGCGGGGTATTGAAAAGTTCTTGATTTTTTGAAAATATTTAAAATATTTTCATGAATTTTCTTATTTTTCTTTACGTGTTTTCAGTCTAAGTTTTAAACACCTTTGAGAACATGACACAGTATATAAAAAAAAATAGTATTTTTTGGATTTAAAAAAAAAAATATTTGCGATATTTTCGAAGTTTCACTTCACGTTGCCGTTGTGCATGTGCGAGTGCGGGTGTATAGCGTGTGTAAGTTCTTACGTATTTTTGCTCGAGACGCGGCGTGGCGATACGACGATAAACAACAACACAACTATTTCACACACTCCGTTTTCACAATCCGTTCGCAGCGCACGTACGTACTTTAACGTGAAATAACAGAATTCGACTAAAAATCTATAAACAACATTCATGCTCATTCATGTTTCGCGCCGCTCTGCCTTCGCCTGCGCCTGTATTGGCGCTCGTCGCTGCTGCTGCCTTCGCTGTTGCTGTCGCTGCCAACGAAACCAGTTCAGTTAGTTGCGCTTCTCTCTCTCTCTCGTCGTTTTCGTTTTCGTTTTCAACAAGTGTGCTTTTGTTGTTGTTTGGCATGCGCAGGCGAGAGACCACAACGAGAGCGAGCTTACAATACGAGAGAGTGCACGACCGAGAGAGCAAACAACTGAGAGAGGGAGAGAGAGCTGCAGCAGAGCGTCACTCTTTGCTGAGCGCGCATGCCTGTTGCTGAGCACTGCCAAATAGTAGTAGAAAATGGCATTTAGTAGTAGATTTTAGGTAGTTGCAAATTAAACATAAAATACTTAAATATATTAAATTATTTGTAACTTTTATAAACAACATTAATTTATATTTCTAATTATTATTTAAATTGTATTTATTATATAATATATTACATATTTATTTATACTTTTCTTCTCTCTCACACACACATGCACACTCGCACTCCGCTCATTGGATGATCGACGCTTTTGTGTAGCCATTTTGGGATTTCTGTTGTTGTGCCTGTGTTGGTTAGCGCACACGGCGTCGTCGGCCATAATTGTTTACAAGTTGCGGCTGCGAGCAGGTGGGCGGCGGTGGTGGAGGAAATGTGTTTAAGAGTTATGTGGTCAGATAAAACATTAGTTACGTGCAACAGAGAGAGAGAGAGGGAGAGCGGGAGAGTGAGCGAGCTTGTGATGAGAGCGCCTTGATGAATGGACCGTTTTGAAGAGGTTAGAGATGAGCTTAGGCTGCAATCGAGAGAGAAATCTCTGGAGCGCGCTGTAAACAGAAAACAGCTGGTCGCGTTATAGAAAGAGAGTGAGCGAGGGGGAGAGAGTGGCAGAGCAAGGACTAACGGAAACGCCATAAATTCCAGTTAGACAATATTTATGGCTAACGGTTTTAGATTTGCGATCGATGATGGAAAATATTAAAGATGCAATTTAAAAATCGATAAATAGGAGGAGTTATTGAAGGGAAATATTTTAAGGAATAAATGTGAAATGATGTTTGAACGATAGCAATGAGTTAGTGATGGCAAATATTCAAGAAATCGATAGGGAAGAATATTAAAACTAAATATTTAGAGTAGATATTTAAATAATATTTAATGTATACATTATAATAATATTAAAGGTAATATTGAAAAAAAAATACTTAAAGTAAATATTAAATATTTATTCAATATTAATATATTTCCATTTTCATATGTTTAAAACTCTTAATTTAAGCACTTCAGCAGTTAATGGAACCGAATTAAAGCATAATAAAAGTCTGAAAAGTTTTGAAAAGTTTCCTACTTTGTTAACATTTTATTACAGCTCTTTTGTTTTAAGTTAAGGCGAACAATAGAAATGCTAATGTGCTGAATCATAAAGCGAACACCTACCCAACATCCAAATACATGACAATCAAATGAGAGTCCCAAACAATGCTCCAATCCACAGGCTCGAGATCATAAAAAAGATCATAAAATGCGACTTTTGAACAGCTCGAATTCGAATACGGGGATTGTAGATCAAAGAGGTGTTTATCATCATCTGTTTGCTGGCGCTTCGAGTTAACTCTCTAAACAGATCTCCATATTTGCATATTAAGTCATTCACTGTGTATTATTAATACCAGTGTTGTCTTCCAAATAAGCATTGTCTGGCTCCAATTAGGCGCGTCATAAAGCCCCCGTTGGGTCGATATAATAGTCTCTAATGATTAGCAGAAGCATCGAGAATCAACGACGGCCAGATACCGTAGGCGTTGCTATTGAATTTTATTTGTTTTTAAAATCGAAATACTTTTAATGACACATGTCAAAAAGTTCCATAAGGCATAGGGCATAAAGCTGTAAAGCTTGTTTATTTACGGTTTCTAAATGGAACTTTTGCAATATACAAGAATGATGTTGTTCTTAGTTTTATATATAAATTATTTGCATTTCTAAATTATATCTATACAAATTTAATTTAAATATATAATATAATTATATAATAAAATTCTTGCCATACCCAATCAATCTTTCACGTCTAAAACATAACTTAATACTAGTTTTACAGGTTCTTGTGGATTTACAAATTTTTTAAAATATTATAACTTTTTTCAGATTAAATAAAGTAAAATTATTTTGATGCATTTATGTTCATTGCATAATTTGAATTTATTCTTATGTTTAAAAAATTTAAATAGACCAATTTCACTTTAGTTTTATTTTATATTTAATCCATTCGATATTAATCCGTCTTTCTTACCTAGTTCAGCATTAGTCATAGTTTTTTTGCACTTTAAATGATTTAAAACAATTGCATTAGTTTAATTTCAATTAAGCTTTAATTTATATGTAATTCTTTCTCTACCTTATCAATCCTTCTTATCTAGAACATCGTTTAATCACAGTTTCATAGTTTACAAATTGGCTTGTCATTTATAATAGATTAAATTTCATTCGATTTAATCGTTCACAGGTTGAGCAAAGTCGCTTTCCGCCACAAACAATTGAGCTTTCAATTAAGGACCACAGAGTGATTATGTGTGTGTGTGAGTGTGTGTGTCCGCTTGTTTTGTTTATTTGTGTGTTTGTTAACCACAAAATTAAGTGGCTAACTGAATTTGCGGCCACACTCTCACACACTTACACACACACACACACACGCATGGCTGGAAAAAAGGTTTCGCAGACTGAAAATCCCCAAAGACAAATAAGGGACTGGGCCGGAAAACACTCTGCTTGTGTTTTTGTTAGCATTTTAGCAGTTCATTTATGCGGGCTTGACACAAGCCAGAAAAAACCAAACCCCTTCCACCCTTCCCTCCCCACCCCATACACACACATACACGCACACACGTAGAGGGGAAATGGCCGGAAAAGACAGTTTAGGTAGAGCTGAAATGGCCATCCTGGAGTGGATCCATTGTCCACAGTCCTCGCTCTTTTTTGCTCATTTTGCGGCAGCCTTAATACCTGCGGCCACATTAATTGTTTGCTTATTGTTCAAGGATTATATTTCATTTATTGACGAGCCTCGCAATTATTCCAATTGTTTTTAAAGCGACTGTTCACAGTGATTAAAAAATAGTTATTAAAAGGCATTGAAACCTCCTTAAATTACGAAGGGAAATATAACAGAATTTCTTATGTTATCGAGATTGTACAGCAGGAGGAGGGGAAACTTTAATAAAGAATGATGTTATTATTCTTCTTTATTTCTCTTTGTGTTTTAAGACTAGTTACAACATTTTTAACCGTGAAGAATAATGTTAAGTAAAGGTGCAAACTATCATTATCAATCGATATACATGAGTTTTATATCAATTGATCGTTTCCTTATTGAGAACACAAACATGAATCGATAGTATCGATAATAAAGTGTAATTATACAGAATATTTTTAACGAATTCAATAATACTAAATAGAATGAATTTTTATTTATTGAATACAATAATCTTAAATTAAATAAATTCTTCTTTTAACAAATCAGGTTATTCTGATATCCTGTTAAATTATCGAGATAAGCATAGGTTTGCAAATTATCGATAGTAATAATATCAATTAATATTCAACTCATTTATATCGATTGTTACTATTGCAATCCCTTTTAAAATCTCAAATATAAATCAATAGTGACGATTGTAAAAACTAAGTAAGAAAATTATACAGAATATCCGAATCGAATTCAATAATATAAAATATAATTAATTCTTCTTTTAATAATTAATTTTGAAAAACTATCGAGAGCAGCAAAAGTATGCAATTTATCGATAGTAAGAACATAATTTGATGGGATATCAAGTGTCAATCGATATAAATGAGTTTTGTGTAAATAGCTAGTTACCTTTCTGAGTACTCAACTATAAATCGATAGTAATGATGGTGAAGTAAATAATACAGAATATTCTTATTGAGTTTAATATTAATAATAAATAGAATGAATTCTTCTTGTAAATTTTTCAGTTATCCAGTTAAATGATCGAGAGAATCGATATCAACAATCATTTTCAGTGTACAAAGTAAGTTGGAAATATTGAAAACATGAAATGAATTTGTGTAAAAGAAGTCCACTTCATTATATTCTTGTATTATAATTATGTTTAATAATTATAGAAATCGATTAGTGTACATTGTATTACGTGTGATAATAAACATAATAATACCTAGTCTCAGTCGGGATAACACCCTTTCTTTATGCCAAACTCTTTAGCTTTACTTTGCAGCGCTAATCTTGACTAATTCTCGCTAAAGCTCATCTCGCAACCCTGAACAGCACTTGCTGTCCAACGGTTTTAGTTAAGCAAATATTTTCACATGTTTTTTGTTCCTTCCACCTTCCCCTTCCTCGCTTTCTCTCAGTGTTCTGTTTGCACACGGTCTCTGCTCGGACTGGGTCTCTTTATCGTGGCACCCGCAACTCGACTGCAGTTAAACTGCCAAGCACTTTTAGCCTTTTTTGCTTCTTTACCTCGCACCTCCCACCTTGTAGCTCCTGTGTATATGTGTATGTGTGTGTGTGTGTGCGTGGTGTGCGCACTTTGTGTGTGTTGTATGAATTATGTGCGCTGCACACTTTTTAACCCTTGGCATATTTTACAAGCTGCTTTTCTCTAATAAACATACAAACGCACTTATTGTTAGTGTGTGTGCGACTACGTGTATGTGTGTGTGTGTGTGTGTGCGAGTAAGTGTGTGTGCTTTCAGTTCACATGTCGTCGACTCAAGTGCGCTGGCGAGTTCATAAATTTGCCCACTGGGGCGTATGAGTAATGTGCAAGGAGTGTAACTTTGAGGCAGCATACTGTAGTGGGCGGGTGTGTCTGTATGTGTGTGTGTGTATGCGGGTGAGTGTGTGGTTTTATTTACTGAGTGATCAAAAAGGAAAAACGAGAAAATTGCAAGAGGCCAGAGGGCAACAGGCAACATATGTCGGCATCAATTTCATATTTTTAATATAAAATATATTTTATTCCCTCTCTTTCTTAAGTCTTTCATTCTCTCTCACTCCCCCCATCTGTTCTCTTGACTGTACTTCTGTAGTTTTTAGTCAGTTTGTTATTCGACCTGTCATGCAGTGAGTATTGTACGGGTACTCATTGGTTTTATTGGCTATGGCAGAGCAAAAAGAAATTACACATTTGTTTAGCTTCTAATTAATTCAATATTGAATTTTTATGGTTGTTCTACGGTTTAATTGATAGAGTGTAGTTGAGGTTATAGAAGAAATATTGTAGAATATAAATATAATAATAATTATTGAATTAAATAATAATTTTTCATTCAAGAATTGCATTTCTAAAAACAATTATTCCTTCAACAGCTACATAAGTATACGAGGTCTCATTTATATGCAATTTGAAAGCATATTAAAGACACAGTAAAGCTCAAGCAGATCAGAGATAATCTTGCAACTCATAAGTAATACTACAAGGCAACTATAAGGGGCAGATAGATCTTATAGTTCGCTTTTCAAATAATAAAAGTATCTACAGTAGCTATATCATATATCATTTCGATCCGTCTAGTTCCAATTTATCGTGCAATATATGAGAATTAAGTGTGAATTAAGTACTAAGATTGTAAGATTTGTTAGCGTTGTAACAGACAGCAAAGAGACAATTATATTCAACTGTGCTTGCAGATCAAGAACATATATGCCTTATACAATCAGAGATGCATGTTCAACAGATTAAAAATACAGGATTAACATCTTTAAAGTTTTTATTGAATTAGTTCCCCATTAGTTTATCAGTATGTACCGGTCAGTTATATCCTTATTGCTTTAGTTTGCCTTCCTGCAATACTCTCTATGGAATACCGTCTCCCTTTATCTCCCTGTAGTTACCAATATCTCCCACTTCCTACAGCTTCCTCTGCAGTTCCCCTTTCCCATCTCTGTCGCAATCACAATAAGTTCTAATTGCTGCCCCTGGCAGGCACCTGCTACGCTCGGTCGCCTTGACAATGCCATTAGCTTAATGGAGATCATTTGGCCCGGAGTCAGAGTCGGAGTCGGAGTCGGAGATGGACATGGCGACAGAGTCGTTTAGCTGGTTAGTTAGTTAGTTGCGCGCATCCGGTCAGCCTGATGACGTTTATCATAATTGCGCTGCATTTGCATGTGGCGAAAGGAAGCATACATAGCTATATAGCTATATAGCTTTATAGATGCGATGCCATGTTGCAAAAAAAATCAGCTCACTTTTCATTCAACCAAACCCCCTCACTCCCCCACCCCTCGCTACCCCTTCTTTCTGCCTGCTGCTGTTGCAGTTGTTGCTGCTGCTGTCACCGCCTCTCAAGCGGCAACAGCAACTGTCGCCGTTGCAGTCACTTCATGTCGCAACGCATTAGAATATGTTGCAGCCAGGCCCCCTCGCTGTCTTCCTCTTTACCTCTCTCTCTCTCTCTCTTGCTTCCCCCCCCTGCAGCAGTTGCAGTTGAATATGCAAAATGCAGGCGCGCGCGAATTTTTACCTTATGACAGCTGCCGCTGTTGCTGTTGCTGCTGTTGCTGTTGCTGCTGCTGTCGCTGTTGCTGCTGCTGTTGCTGGTTGAAAAATATGCTGCTGTCGTTGTTTTTGCTGCTGTTGCTGTCACACTCACATGTTCGTTACGTGTTCTGCTCTGTCACTCTACGCACATGCTGCAGGCCATGACTCGCACACACCAACACACACACACACACATACTCACACACACCCGAGTGCACTCACATTCGCATTCACATTCACATTCGCATTCGGACTCGCAGCGGCGCCCCAAACAAATGTCAGCTGTAAAAATCATAAATTTAATGCAAAATGCAAAATGCAAAAAAGTTGCGCTTCGTTGCGCTTTTACTCTTGACAGGTGACCCTCCTCATTCCTCCCCCCCTCTCTCTCTCTCTCCCTACTCCCTCTCCCTTCAACAGCTTCCTCTGCTATGCTCGCTCTAAGCGCAAAGCTCTTCGACTATGATATATGCCCGCAACACTCGCGAGTCTATCTACCTCCCCTCCTCCTCCTCTCCCTCTCTAGGATATTTATCACCCGAGCGCGCATTTCCTTCGATTGTTCCATTTAAATACTGTGAATGTTCAAGTAGAAGATGAGGAATATGCATGTGAATGAACAGCACCATAAATCGTGGTATACTCTGTGTGTCTGCAGCTGCCTTGAGCTGCAAGAAGACAATTCTTCTTGTTCTCTTATACAAAATATATCGTTAAGTTATTTCAAATCCACTCAGATCTAATCTGGTCATCAATCAAGGTGAGACTGTAGCTGAAATTTAGATTTAATACAGGGTATTTTGTAGTCCATTCAACACTTTGTTGCCGCAAGCACTGCAGTATAAGGAATCCGGCTAAAAGTAACCGTAAAAAGGCTACAATCAATGCTTACATTTATAATAACCATTTAAATTAAAATTACAGGGTATCTGTCTGCATAACCGTCTATTTTTGAGTCATTAATCTGTTAAAATGCATATTAGCCTTTTAATTTAAAAGAATCCAAAGTAAATGCAAATTTGTCCATACATAAATCGAAATTACAGGGTATCTTTCAGTTGTCCAGTCATTTATCTGGTCAACTACAGTATACATAGTTCTATGCTTTATCACTCTGCTAAGTACAGTCAATTCTTACATTCCTCTTAACTATTTAAATAGAAATTACAGGGTATTTGCCAGCCTAACATGCTCTTTGTGAGTAATTAATCTGTTTAAATGCAGCATATTCATTTGCTTTTTCACTTTGCTAAGTACATGCAAATTAGCTTATTAACGTATACAATTACAGGGTATATTCTGTTCAATTCGATCTGAAAAGACTAAGTCAACTATGTTTAAGTTAATATTGCCTTGAATAAATTGATAACAGGTATTAATTACAGGGTATCAGCAGTTGGAACATAAAAAAATATTACAGGGTATCCGTAGGCTAAACCGGAAGTCAAGTACTCTTAAGTTCTAAATACACTATATGGTCATGTTCAAACTACAGGGTATCAGTAAGACAGTCCTGGTTAGTTAAGTGAAGATTACAGGGTATACCTTTGTCGTGCTTCAGCAGCAAGTTGTTCTCTTAAAGTGCCTGCGCTAAATGCGTAAATTGCTTAGCATCAGTCGCGCCTCTCGCGAACTCATCGACCCCATAGAGGGGAGAGTATCATCATAGTTAATGGCATTAGTCTAAACTGAAGTCATAACATAAACATAAACACAACATAAATTCCAATCAATGCGAATCTAATGTGCTAATGACAAGGCAAAAGAGTTGCCAAACTCAATAAATTGTGCTGTCGCAGCGACAATCGGACAATCGGACAGTCGGACAGTGAAGACAATCGGACAATCGCATTCAGGTGGCGAAGATCGGAAGATCACAGACGGTCTCTCTCTATCTCTCTCCCCTTATAAATGATGTCACGCTCTGCCTAAGCTCTTGTTAATGTGGGCGATCTATTGTTGTTGTTGGTGTTGTTGTGGTTGTTCTTGTTGCTGTTGTGATTGTTGTTGCTGTTGTCAGAGACTAAAAGCATTTGATTTCCATCGATTTGCTGCTGCCTTTTGTAAATTGTTTACATTTTGCCTTGGGCTTTCATTAAGCCACACACACACACACACATACACACACACACACGCACACAAATATATATCAGAAATGACAAAAAGAGAGACAGACAGATTTTTATATTAATTGCAAAATCATGCAAATCAGTCGCAACAAATTATATATATAAAGAAACGAACTGAGTTGGAAATTAATTGCCAATATCAGCGCATTTTAACACAGATTCTGTATTAGATATGCCAACAACAACAAAGACAATCGAAAAGTGGCTGCAAATATTTTTAAATGCTTTTTGTATTTTTTGTATTTTTTGTATTTTATTTTTTCCCACTTTTTGTTGTCTTTCAAATTTGTTATTAATTAACAATCATTTATTAACACAGACGGAAGAAAGAAGCAGCGGCTGCTTTGTTGATCCGTTTAATTTATATATCTTATTCATATGCATCGATTTCTTATGCCGATATATCGATATATCGGAGACAAAGGAAGCCAAAGATCAGCGGGAAATTGATGAGCGTATTTAGCGTATTTTAAGTTTCGCTTTCTATGAGATTCTTCAGATGATAAAGCTCTTCGATTAACGCGGTATTCGTTGCATCTTTCAGAGTGTGCTTGAAGTAATCTTTTAGCTTGAAAATGGCTGCTGACTTTGACTGAATACAATGGCAACTAGGGGATTATTTCTGCTGTTATATTATGCATGGAAATACCCTGTGTAAATATTAAAAGGGAAGGTTCGAGTCTTGAGTACTTTTAATTGGTGTGAAATTATAATAAAAGAATAATATAGATTTGTATAAATATTTTGCAATTGTTTTATCGACTTAAGTAATTGATTTACTATCGATATTTCCTTATCGATCTTTGCAAATTTTAATTAAATCTGAACGCTTCATCGTCATCTCTTTAATCTACATTTCTTCATAAAATATCGAAATCTTTCTTTAAAGTCCTCAATCTTCTTTCTCCTTCAGAGATTAAGGAAACTCCTTTCCCCATTCCATACTCCTCCTATTCTCTTAAGCCCCTTTACTTCCATTTCTGCCTGTTTCCTCCCTTTTCTTGTCCCTTTTATTTCAATTATCTCTCTCTTTTGCTACCGATAACTCTTTCCCCTTTGAGCATCTGCTGCAGGGTGTTGCTTCGCCTGTGCTCTAATGAGCACTAAGCTCGCGAAGTGTTGCCAATATCCATTTGCAACATTCTTGGCTAACAACAACCACAACAATGTAGCTGAAATAATTCAAGTCTCCCGGCGTGTGCAATTATCAGCGGAGCGAGAGTTCACTCCGATGGCGCAAGGGGTTATTGTTTTGAGCCGATTTTAACAGTTAAATTAACTCATTAGGTGGCGAACACGATGCGGCCTACAATGTAGCTAAGAGCCACAAGAACAGGAGAGCACTCTCTTCCCCACTCTCCCCCTCCCCCCTCCCTCTCTGTCTTCTCGCGGTCCTTCGATGAGGCCCTGTCGATGCTTACCCACCCGGAAACTCAGAGTGGAAAACATAATAATCAGGCATAAACTGCACTTAGGAGCCAAGAGGGAAGACGGAGGCAGGCAGGCTGCAATTTCGTTATTGGCCAAGAGCATGTCTTGGCCATCCCGGGGCCAGTTGATTAAAAAGTAAGTGCACGAGAGGCGCATTCGACGGTTAATTGTAAATTGGAGCAGGCAGGCAAGAGTGAGAAAGAGAGAGAGAGACGGAGAGGGAGACCGAGCTCAGCCCGGTTATAATTTCATGTTCACAAGCACATTTGCACGCACTGTAATTTACTTAAGCATTCTGCCGCTATCCATATAATCACCCCATCTGTCCGTCTCCGTCTCCCTATCCCTCTCTCTCTCTCGCTCTCTCTCTTTGGGCTCTGTCTCCCTATCTCTGTTCGTGTGTGCGAAACTCATAATTTAGGTGACACGCCCATTAACAACAGCCCAAGAGGCGCAGCAGCCTCATCAGGCATGAAGTGCGAGCAGGCATCGTTTGGGTGGCATCGCGTCAGTTGCTCCATCAGCAACAGCAGCAGCAGCAGCAACAATTGCAACAAGAACAACAGCAACAACAACTACAACTGGCACAACGTGCCGACACAATATAAATTATATATAACATGCATTAGCGCGGCTCGGGGTGCCTTCTTCGGGTTCCCCCATCAAGGCACAGCCAGCCCACCGATCGAGTCACGCACCTTTCGATGTTTTTCTTAAACATCGCCGAGTGCAATCTTCAGGGGGAATTTTAAGCACACTATGCCAAGGTGTGTGAGTGTGTGTATGTGTGTGGAGGCATGGCGCATACTTTCAGCTTGGAATGTATTTGTTTTAAACTGAGGCCTATTAAGATTCTTGAAATACATTTTGATATTTGGGGGAAGTTCAAGTTTGGCACTTAAAATAAACATTAAAGGTGTGAATGTAGCTGTAAGATACTCGTATCATGATTTTGTCAAGCTTCTACAGATCCTAAGAGCATTCTTTATAAGAATATTTTGATAGTAAATAAAAAATATTTTAAAGAGAGAAATTAACGCAGGAACTTTGTGTAGTTGGTTAAGGATTTCGTACAGTTTTGAGATGATTCTTAACGTTTTAATTTAGCCAACTAATAATAAACATACATATATACTGTTTATGTTATACACTGACTGTAGCTACATTTAACCAAACTACACTCAGAAAATAAACCAGAAAGAAATGCTTCCTTCGGCTTGCTCAAAGTTCTATACCCTTCTTATATCCTCCGATCGTTCCAATAAAAGTTATATATAATGATGCAGGATTAAATGTAATTTGAATTGAATATATTTAAAATAATAATATATCATTTTGATTGGCACTGATAAGTTCAGTTATTTGTAAAATCAGAACAGGTCTTCATACAAAAACCTGCATTCTGGCCGATTGTTTCTATGGCAGCTTTATGTTATAATGGTCAGATGCTAATGAAATTTTATATGCATATCATATATATATATATATATAGTCCGATGTAGTAAATTTGGTTACAATATGTTAATAACCAACAAAAATCAGCCAATAGTTTGTATGGCAGCTATACGATATATTGGTCCGATCCGGCTCGCTCCCACTTATTTACAGCGTAAAGCAATAAAAAGAATATTTGCCAAGTCTCGTTAAGATAGCTCCAAAACTAAGAGACTAGTTCCCGTTGCAACAAACGGACACACGGACATACGGACAGACTTTCAGGCCTAGATCGATTCCTCTGTTGATGCTTATTTTGAAGATATATGGGGTCGGAGATGTCTCCTAAGTTGCGTTGCAAGCTGCCGACCAAAATTAATATACTCCTTGCAAAGGTATAACAGTAGATTCCTCAATTTTATCTGTTCTACATGATCCAATTAAGTTTTTATTTTGTCTACAACGTAATTTATATCCATAAAATAAACACACCAAATTTCATGGAAATCGGTTGAGCCGTTTTAACATCACACAAGAAACATAATGATAACTTAGCTACAGTACTCCAAGAGCAAAGTAAACTTTATATCAGGACCTTTGCCCTTCGTAACGTTTCTAAAAACCGCAACAAGTAAGGTTTTAAAACCGATGTACCTCTAGTAAAATATACCCTACACCGTGTTATGCAACAGTTGATTTGTTGCAAGCACAAACTTCTATGCCCAGCAGCGAAATTGGCAACAATTTTATGAATGAAATCGACAGGGCAAATCGACAGCGACAGCAGAATCGGTAATTGATTTGCAGATCGGAACCCTGAGGCTGCGATAAACTGGATTTTAATCAAGAAGTCAAACACACAACTGCATGCGCACACAGAGCCCCAAAGGTGAGAAAAACAATGCATTTTACGGTTGAAAAAGCTCTGTTCCTTTTTAGCGGGAACGAGACAATGTGAATTTATTTCGACTATGAAGCAGGATTAGCGGGTAAAGTCGCCACATTTGAAGCATTTGCATTCAGTGGGCTCCCTCAGACGAATGTCCATGCTGGCCATTTCCGGTGTGGTCAGTCGGGTGCCGTCCGGGTCGTAGCAGTGGGTCAGCGTGATGACCTTCTCCTTGAGGAAGCTTTCGCGGCAGCAATAGCACTCCTGAAAGGGGAAGACAAGAACATTAGATTACTGACTTCGGCTTGAAAACTGTCTGTGGAACTATCGTTAAGTGGAAAGTTAAGTGCATCTCAGTTCCTATACGATAGTAGTTGCGATAGTGCTAAGGCTAGCATTGCTTTGTCTTAATTTGCCATATTTGAGTAATGGTTGCTTATTTCGATTGAACTATCGATTAAAGTTTATACACTATACGATAGTACTCTATCGATAAAACTACCGATATGTTATACACATTAAATATATTATAATAAATAGTTTGATGAATACTATATATGTACATACATGACGAGTATGTTTTGCCCTACGGATTTCATACGATAGTAGTTCGATAGTTTTAAATTTTTAATGGTGATTATATTCATTCTTTTTTTCTTTGATAATTTTAACAGGTATCTTCTTCTACTTATACTATGCCGATAGTACTTTCGATAGTTTTTCAGTTTGCTCTACTCACTTTCAGAAACCCCGTTGGGGTTATGACCGAGGGCTGCACCTGACTGTTGCACAGTCCCTCGCACTTGTTGACTATGACGTCGGCGTTGCAGGTGCGCTGCATGCGGCCCAGCTCATCGAACTCCTCCTTGATCAGATGTATCTCAGACTTAAGGGTCTCGCAGTTCTCATCGCCAGTGCCCTGACTGTAGCGCAATGCCCGCAGGCAGTGGGGCAGCAGTACCAGAAGGACCGCAGCGACCAGCGACAGTTCCGGTAGATGCATCTCTCAGGGATCTCAGCTGCAAACTGACTGTTGACCCTTCTCGCATGGCCTGAGCTTTATATATCGCAGTCAAACACAATTCCATTCGATGTGGAACATTTTCTATGACTTTCTGATGGAATCTTTGTGTCGCTCGCCGCGGTGGGTCCAGCAGTTGTTCTACTAGGACTTGCCCATCAAATTTTGTGTTGTGTCGCCCAGTTAATTGGTGCTTAAATCAAATGACTTGCCAGAGCTCCAACTGGGCAGTGCGATGAACCTATAACTGAGTAACTGAAGCGACTAAAGCAACTGAAGAGTAAGAAGGTCAAATAGAAGTTTCTATGGTTGGGAGTACTTGGCTGAGCCATCCTATAGTTAGCATATAACAATGAAGCTCTGTTTGATATTGTTTAATACTTTCAAGAGTCTACAGCACAACCTTAGTTGCCTTAAACCCCTTCAGTCTCTCAAGGTATCGAGGATTTTGCTATTCCATAAAGGGATAACTGAAAGATACTGTGAGCAAGAAGGTCAGATTGAAGTTCTCTAGCTGGAAATACCTGCCTTAGGCATCTTATAGTCAGCATATACCAATGAAGTTCTGTTTGAGATTACTTCATACATTCAAGACTCTACAGCACAACTTTATTTGGCTTAATCCTCTGCAGTCTGTAAAGGCATCGAGTATCCTGCAACTCCAGTAGCCGATTACCGATACTTTTTCACTGCCGTAGCTCGTAAATCACGTCGTTCGTTAAGAGTCCGCAATCAGCAGACATATTTCTGCTTTAATCAGAAACCAATATGTAGCATGATGTATCCACACACTCTTACACACACACACACACACACACACATATGCAAAGCATCCATCTGCGCACAGAGAAGGCGGCATGCAACACAACGCCCTCAATAGCTCAGCTCTTCCTCTTTTTTCTCTCTCTCTCTCACTCGCTCTTCCTCGCTCTCTGCATACGTAAACAAAAAGTCGCAGTCGAAGGCGCAGTCTGTTCCCCCCTCCATTGACCAATTTCAACAGGCCCGACGCGACCCGACCCAACCCGACCCCGGCTCTGGGGGGCAGGGTCTGGGGTCTGGGGTCTGGGCCCGGGTACACACGGAATATGGCATGGCTGCGCTTTGGAATCATCGAGGCAAACGCAAAAGTCTCAATGGCGCAGTAAATTATGTTTTATTATGCAATAAAGTCAACCATAAAAATGCTGCAATAAATTAAATTAACTACTAAAAATGCTGATTTTATTTTTACCCCCAGTGCAAAAGTGCTTCGACTCGTACTCCTCGCAGAAAAAGAGAGCGAAAAACTTCTGCTTCCGATTCTTGTACCTCTGTCTCTCTCTCTCTCTCTCTCTGTCTCTTTCTCTCTCCCCACTGTCTGTTCTTGTCTAAATTGTTGGCAATTCTGCGAAATTGTTGTTGTTCGCTTAGCATTATTATCGCTTTTGGTTCTCTGACAGTTTTTCCAGCGATGCGTTTGAATATATTATCCCCACAGATCTATTTGACTTAAGTGTTGACAGTATTTACGTTAAACAGTCACAAAAATGGAACAGGATGAGTTCTCCTATCTCCTATCTTAACTATCTGTAAATGTGAGTATAGAATTTGCATTTCTTCCCATACAACCCTGTGCGACCCTCTTGGTACTGCTGAGTGACCATTTCTCTCTCGCTTCTCTCAATTTATTGCCAGTGCCAGGCCTCTTTGGCAAATTAGCAAATGGGAATACTTAGCAGACAGTTCATAAAGAACGTCTAAACTTCAAAGGATGCTGGTGCTGCTCAAGAGGGTGCTATGTGTACGTGCCCCGCAGGCTGCAGTGCAAGCGGATGCACAGGGACTGATAAAAAAGCGTTGAGGATGAAAAAAACATATTGAAATAAAGCAAAACAAGAGCGCAATGTTTTAAATAAATAAATAAATATGACACATAAATACAAAGCGAAACAAAGCAGCAAAAAGGGAGCATAAAAAACAAAAACAATAGCGTGAGTCAGAGAGAGAGAGAGGGAGTGAGAAAGGGAGGGAGGAACACTGACAGGAGAGAAATCGCAAAACCTCTGCTACAAAGCCAGCAACAGAGACAGAGACAGAGACAGAGACTAGGGTCTGGGCGGGGAGAGAGGAGGGAGACGGGGCCGGATCCAACCGAGCGAGCGACAGGGCCGACAGTTAATTCCGCGAAAGAGGAAATTACAATTCATGCCCTTTGGCGGGACTCCATGATTATCAGATCGAATTAGTGTCTGCCCGGGCCCGGACCTGGGAGACAGGCTGCGCAATTGGGCCTGGGATCTGGATTCAGTTCAGCTCTGACTATGTTCTCTTCTCGCTTTTGTGCAGCTCACGTGTGTGTGCATGTGTGTGTGTGTGTGTGAGTGTGTGCTGGGCTATCTGTGAATTGTCCTGGGGGCACATGTGCACACACATTTTTTTATTGCCGCACTTTGCAGCTTGCCCCATTTGAATGAACTTAGCATTTTCATTTGTAGCTCGCCCGGATCGCTACGGACGGGCCTTTTGTTTCTCCTTTTACCCACTTTTTGTTTTGGCTTTCGCCTCGCACACCCCCTCGCCAATCTTTGTTAACAAACATTCGCTGGTCACTGCTGTTGCTGTCAGGGCCAGAGTTGCCCTTATTTTGATATACCCTGCAGTGGATAGAGTGCGAAAAGTGGGTATATCTGCATGATAGAATGAATGTGACGCGACTTACATAGAACGGAATCATTAAGGTGCTCTTGAAGTTCAGCATGTGTTATCTTTTCACTTATTGGTTTATGCCATTAAAAAGAATCGATAGTATTGATAGTTTCTCTTGTATATACTGCAGTACAGGGTATTATGCAGTCTAAGGTGCCAGTATTCCTCCATTGCCTAGTTAGGGGCACTTGCCTCGAGCTGTCTTGGATATTTACTATTCACTTGTACGGAAAAAGTTCTGACAGACATGGACAGATTTGTAAATGGGAGAATTTTCTGTACAGCTTTTCGTTTCGGCCTTTGGATTGGCACGAAACTGAAAGAGTTTCAAATGGGAGGACAGCAAAGGATTAATTCGATGCTTCAATCGATAACTAACATTGATGCGTGCGTAGAGTTTACTAAACCTATTCTAATTGGGCACGACAAGGGACTTAGAAATAGAGCTTCAATTTTTTACTGAAAACCTATTTGAATAACCCTTGAACTTATAAATAAAATTGTTTAACCGATTAGACTCTTTATAAAACGTGTTTTTTAATAGGTTAAGCATTGATGGAAAATATAATGATTTATTCTAAAGAACTCTTGAAGTGAATATCAATCATGAATCCCAAGTACGCCCGCCTGCACTTGACTCGCATAGTGGGTAAAAAGCAACTAATGTTCCTATGAAAATCCATCACACATTCATTATACTAACTAGTCCCGCCGCCTTTGGATGGCGACTGACACGACTCAACTTGACTCGAGTCGAGTTGAGTCGAGTCATTACGGCAAAGACATGTGTTAATTTATGTAACTTTCCCGAAATGCGATTGTGACGTTCATTAATCATTTGTGTGTGTTTCTTCTGGCCCCGTCTGGGTCACAGCCTACTCTTTTATGTTATTTTTAGTTAATTGTTTGTGCTGTAAAATGTTTATGCGTTTTGCCAGCCAGTCAGCCAGCCAGCCATCCAGCCGGCAACAGCAACAGCAACAACAATAGCACAAAACTCATAATAATAATAACGACTCTCGGTGCCTTTGGCCCCCTTTGACTAATGTGTGCCGCGTGCACGTTTTGCGTTCCGATGATTTATTATACGCGCTGCTTTTCGAAAGGGTTTTCTTTTACTAAATCATATCAATCATATCGAAATTAATTTTGATTACATGACAAACACAATGTACGCATATATTTGCTCAAATCTATTTCGTAATGTTGCACAAGAGATGTGCTGAATAATGCCATTTAATGGGTCAAGTAATCCTAGCTAAATTTCGAATATATATTTAGCAAGGCGCATTCAACCTTTGTATTCAAATACAAATGTTTTTATTTGGTTCTCGTGAATCATTAATAATCTTAAAAATGAATTTTTCTTAATAACTATGAAATTTAATTCATTGACCACATAGTCGTTTTAGATATGACCGTGTCCGTCTGTCTCTTTGTTCATATGAATATCTAGATCTTAAAGACTAAGATAAGAGGTAGGGCCACGAAAAAACTATGGAAAATGTCTAAGTTTTGCAACAAATTTTTAAAATGTATGTCACAGACAAAAGGAGGCGTGGCAGACCCCAAAAACTATATATATTCCGAATCAGTATGGAGAGCCAAGTCGGTACGTACGTCTGTCTGTCTGTTTGTCTGTCTGTCTGTATATCTGTATGTCTGTATGTCTGTATGCCTGTATGTCTGTATGTCTGTATGTCTGTATGTCTGTATGTCTGTATGTCTGTATGTCTGTATGTCTGTATGTCTGTATGTCTGTATGTCTGTATGTCTGTATGTCTGTATGTCTGTATGTCTGTATGTCTGTATGTCTGTATGTCTGTATGTCTGTATGTCTGTATGTCTGTATGTCTGTATGTCTGTATGTCTGTATGTCTGTATGTCTGTATGTCTGTATGTCTGTATGTCTGTCTGTCTGTATGTCTGTATGTCTGTATGTCTGTATGTCTGTATATCTGTATGTCTGTCTGTCTGTATGTCTGTATGTCTGTATGTCTGTATGTCTGTATGTCTGTATGTCTGTATGTCTGTATGTCTGTATGTCTGTATGTCTGTATGTCTGTATGTCTGTATGTCTGTATGTCTGTATGTCTGTCTGTCTGTCTGTTTGTATGTCTGTATGTCTGTATGTCTGTATGTCTGTATGTCTGTATGTCTGTATGTCTGTATGTCTGTATGTCTGTATGTCTGTATGTCTGTATGTCTGTATTGGTGTATGTCTATATGGGTGTATGTCTGTCTGTCTGTATGTCTGTATGTCTGTTTGCCCGTGTAAATATGTGTTAGTATTGCACGCAGATCAAGTTTATTTTATATTTTGGCCACGCCCCCTTTAGCCACCGCACATCGACAAAAACCGAATTGCAAGCGCAATTTCAATGCAGAACAGTTCATTTAAATAAATACAATAACTATCAACGTCCAAATTATATTTGAAAATTTGATAGAGATCGGTTAATTAATAAAGAAATTATATAAGAAATAATTTCAAGAGTTATTGATGTTCTGAGCCCTGCAAGGTATGCAACACAAAATAAGCTTAATATAGAACTGATACAAACATATACAATTGAAAGCTTATGTATTAAAGGATATTTCTTGAATTAAATTAAGGTTCTTCAGTCAGTTGACAATATCAACAATATATAAATGCTAATATAAACCATATACTATATACAGATATATCTTGCCTGGTATTTATCTTGATTATTATTATTTATCTCCTACTTCGCTTATTTTGTTATAGTGATTGGTAATTCTTAAAAATATTTCTCACCCTGTGATGTTAAGATACAATATTATGATGTACGGATGCTTCACTTAATAATAATAATGCAAAATTAACTTTCAAAGAAATACCCTAGAAATATTGTTAAATTGGACAAGCTCATGTAACAATCTACCCCACTTGATAAGTCGCTCTATTAAATTGCGCAAATAAATGCAAATTTTTGTTTTGGGAAATTTTCATTTGGCAGTTTTGCCAGCCTGAACGTGTAAATGGTTTAATAACTTGTCAGCCAACATCCCGCCAGACTAGCATTATTTATTGCTCTTATCTTAATGGGGCGCTGTTAGAGCGAAAGTTGCACATAGACAAGGTGCTGTTGCAGTACACAACACTGGCCAGGGGCAGCAACTGCGGCAACAACACTGCACGGCATGGCATAATTACAGTGCGTAAAACAACACACAGAGAGAGAGAGAGAGAGGGAGAGGGAGAGGCAGGGAGAGCAACCTGTAATCAGGCCTGAGAAGAGCCTGTTATTAAGTCGATTACAATTGGGGATAAGCCATAAGTCGAAATGCGGCAAACTCATGTGTGGGTTACACCTCCAGCCCCCAGGCAGGGCACGACTACAGCAGCGATGCTGAGAGGGAGGGAGGTGTAGTGGGGGGGGAGCACATTGACGATGAGTTGATGGAAGCCTGTGCAATCGTGATACATAACTGACAGCTGGGGCGTTGCACACTGCCGATTCTTCTGCCCGTTCTGCCTCTTCTTCATCATTTTTCGGGCCCTCTCTCTATCTCTCTCGCTCGAGTGGGTTGTAGTCGTCTCGGTTGGGTTTTCGGGGGCCCCCAATTGGCCGATCATTAATCATGAAATATCCGCTCACTCGCCGTAGCCGTAGCCATAGCCGTAGCAATGACCCATTGAGGCTGTTCAGTTCTCAGTCGGGGTGTAGTGCTGGCCTGGCCTGGCATTGCGCATGAGCGCGTAAACAAGCATAAATTAATATGGCAACTAATTTAATTAGCCATAAATCAACGAGTTTATTAAACAGTAGCCCCCAATCATGCCAGCCCGCCGTGGCCGGCAATAAACTGCCGCAAATTGGCTAATGCAAAACTGCGACCCCAGCGTAATGCCCCATGTGATTATTTATCTTACTTACGCTCCAGCTGCATGTGTGTGTGTCCGTCTGTCTGTGTGTGTGTGTGCCGCCCACAAGCATCGCGTTTACAATGCTGCCATCTCCCTGCCTGTCCCCTGCTGCACCCACATGCGCGGCATGCACATTAAAAATCAGTTAAAATTCAAACACACCACAGATCCAAACACACACACTGGCACACACTCCACACACCACACACACTGGCAACGCTCATAAACAATTTTCATGCATTCAGTCGGTCAGTTGGCACAGCCCAGTGGCTGCAGCACTAGTTGGTTGCACAGGGTGGGAAGGGGGCGAGGGAGAGTGGGCAGGGGGCAGACCCCACGCTGTGGCCATTGGCCCAGTCTCTGTTCCAGTCTATGGCTCTGACTGTGACTCCGGCTTGGACTCTGTCAGTGCGAGCATCGGCATTTGGCACATACATTTCAAACATTTATGGTTATTATAAAGCATTTAAGATTATTATTATGCCACGAGGCATCTGTTACAATGCGCTTCCTCCCCCCCCCCACTCCCCCTTGGTGACACCACAGTGTCCCCATAGCAATGTCGTTTTTCCGTTTATTTTATGCATTTTGCAAGTTGAATTTATTGAAATATTTACGCAAAACTTGACGAATTGAGCAGTTAAGGCAAGTTTCGTTTGGGGAAAATATCGGGAAATTCGCGAACAAACTTGAAAATTATTAAGCAACAACATGATTAATGGAAAATGGAAGTGATTGTCATAGTTCCTCAGTATTTACTGCTAATAACAGTTGTTGTTTGCATGATAAAAGCTGTAATAGAGATAATAATGTACGTTTCTTACTTATAGTGTCGAGTTCAAATATCGATAGGCATGTTTATCGATATAATTTACATTATGTGTTTAATAATGTGTTTATAAGCTTTGTTTGCTGTACCGGGTATTACTTCCAGTCAGTCTCTTGAAATCTCTACTACACATTTATATTTGAAGACAATAACTAATATTAATGCATGTTAAGTATCGATAACTGCATATGATTGTAAATTGTTATTTTATAAACACTTTGCAAGACATATACTGGAACATATATGTAGTTGATTATATACCTATATATTATATGATAGTTATAGTATATAGTATAATATTATATTATAGTTATATAATAGCTGTGTTTTTATACTCTTCGTACTAAAACCATTATTTTTAAAGGTTTAGTTTAGTTTTTTTAAAACCTTAATTATTTCTACAATTAAACTCACATTAATCTAATATTTGCAAGGAATTTGCGAAGTCTAAAAGAAAATCTTTCCTACAATATAGAACATCAGAAAGGTGCTACGAACAGTAACTTAGCCCCAACTTAATTCCAACTTTGTTTTGTCTGCACCTGAGATAGTTTGCAAGACTGCTCGGCTAGTTTTTTATACCCCATGCCAGTTTCCTTGGGCGATTGCTCATTTGGTAGAGAGATCTAATTAAAGCACTGGCGGCGAGTTAACTAATTAGTGCGGACGCCCGTAACATGTTTTGGCAGCACTGACCGCATGATAAGTGGCCGCCTTTCCGTAACATTTCGAGAAACCAACAGCTAAAAATCGAAATCAAAATCGAGAAACGCCGCCGAGTTGGGAACGTGGACGGGGCTGGAGCTGGGGTTGGGCCGGGCCGGGCCGGGCCTGGTCGGGTTGACAAATAAGTTACGCTCAATTTTGTGGCAAGCGTTTATAAACCGAGACACGCAACACATTTAGACAGCGCAGCACCTAAAGCGGAGCCATTAAAAACGCCACACTGATAAAAAATTCAAAGACCGAGCGAACGAAAACTGAAAACTCAAAACGAGCAAACGAGCGAATACCGAAACTGAACCCTGGCTAACTGAGCGAGTGCCATAAACTTTGAATTTTACGACGCTGTGTGGTCTCATTTGACATATTGTGGGCTTTACGATTCCAAAATTAATGACACCAAGCCAGGTAACGGGCGACTCAGCTCGGTACGGCACGACAAGGTGCGGTGCGGTGCGGTACGGTACGGTACGGTACGTTTCGATTTTGGGGGCGCCCTCAAGTTTGAAGGGGCCTTCTGGGGCTCGGTGGTGGCTGGTGCCATACCGGTTTGGTGTATTTTAAACACAACACAACTGGCTCATCAGTTAATAAGACACATACCCAGTTTTATGGCATTAAACGACGACAAGTGAAACATAAAATATATATTTACTTTATTTTTATGAGCTTGCGAGGGGCAATCGAGTCAAATTTGCAATGCAAATGGCGTTTGCGACGCGTTTGCTTAGTTTGGCTTCCAAATCTCGCAATGCTCGAGAGTCGCTCTATCTACTTAACAAGTGGGGAAGTGCTCAGCGAGAGTGCTAAGCTAACAGATACCCTAAGTGGGCAATATGTTAAGACCAATTCTTCTTAGTCGGTTGCTGAAGTGTTCGTTTTATTTACCCTCTAATCGTGTTGAAGTTTTCAATATATACTCGTACAAATAATTCTCTCTAGAATGTATATCTAAAATAGCATAGCCCTCCCCTTTACGCTTATCTCTGTACAGGGTATTTAAACAAATTCATTGCGTTGTTTCTTTTTAGGTTTCGGCAGCCGAAATAAATCGCAATCAGCCTAATTTACGATCTGAACAACTTTACGTTCTTTGCAGTTTAAATTAAATAATTTTCGACTTAATTTGACTTCATAAATTAAGTGGAAAGTGTCAGAGGTGGAATTTATGATCTCAATGCATTTCGTATTGTGTAATTTTCAGCAGAACTAATTTACTGACGCCCTTCCAAAAAAAGAAACCGATCAAAGTTATTCGATAAGTTCAGCAAAAATCGCTAATTACACTTAATTTATTAAAATGCGATTTTAATCAAGATTTATTGATGATTACTGATCTTCAGTTCGTGTACAATTCAAATATATATATTCGGAATCCGATAAATCGAATAGATATTTGTTTCCTGCGATCTCACCGGAACCCCAAAAAAGCGAATAAAATCGAATTTTAAGAACCTTCACGCCAATTTACGACTTAATGACTTTATTTACCTTATTCGAATACGAAATTCGCCAAGAAGAATTATAAAGTTCTATGAAATAATCCAGATAAAACCTGAATCGACAAAGAACCTGCAAAAGAATTTCAATTCGCTTTCAAATTTATTAGCAAATAACAAAGGAGCAGTAAAAATATTTAAAAAAAAAAAACAATAGAGTAAAATATATAAAAAATATATAATTTATTCTTAATTACGACGTAATTAATTTCTAATTGTATTAAATATATGTGAGGATCAATTAAAGGAATATAAATTACATATGACACTGATGCAGTATAGATAAGAATTCAGATTTCATTATTTTTAATGGAGTATAAATTATGAACATTTTGTAAGGTGAATTTAAATTTAGAGACCATTTGTTAGGTTAAGTACGTTAAATACAACGGACATTAGTTAGGTTAAGTAGGTTTACTTCAGGGGACATTTAGTTAGGTTAAGTACGTGTACTACAAGGGACATAAAGTTAGGTTAAGTACGTTAAATACACAGAACATTTTGAGGTTAAGTACGTTTATTACAGAGGTTAAATACGTTTCATACAAGGGATATTTAGATCGGTTAGGTACACATTGATTTAATTTTAAATATTCCGATTCTGGGGAATTGACTTCAAATATAATTTATGATTTGAGATCAGGTTTAAACTCTATGAAATTGATATTTATTCTATGCAGAATACACAAATCATTATCGCATGATCCATGAATAGGCCCATTTGTTGGGCTTATTGCGAAAATTTGCCAGCTCTAGAGATTCAATCAAGCGAACAATCGTCTTGGCTTCTCGTTCCATTGGGCAGAGAGAATGTGAATCCTTTTAATTCCGACTAGATTGCTATATATCATCTCAGCATATGCCGAATAAATCCTGATTTATGCACTTAAACAAATTAAATCTTCGCTTTATGTGCGTGAGTTGCCCTTGACAAGGGGATAATTTGGGTCATTCATGCAATATGCAAACGGGATGCGCGTTGCGAATATAAATCACGATTGCCCGAGGCGAACACACACACACTCACTCATTTTCTCTCTCTCTCTCACTCTATCTCTCTCAGACTTTCTTCAAGTGTCTTTTATGATGTGAGGTGTGTGTGTGTGTGTGTGTTTTAAAAAACTTTCGAGCTCTATGAATGATTTGTCTTGCAAGTTGGCTCGTAATACTCGTGCCTGATGGGCACGGAGACACTTTCGGACTGCTCCCGTCCCCATTGTCCAGACATAAATCAGCGCTTATTTCGGAGTAAGTGTGTGTGTGTGTGTGTGTGAGTGTGTTTGCTACCCCCGTAGCCTACAATTTGTTGAGCAGACATGCTGCATCCTTGCGTTATCCTGTCGACCTCACCCTTCCCCCTCATCCTGCCTTGTTGCGATATTACAAATGACTGTGGAATATTTATAAGCATCATAAATTTAATTTATGTCGCCACTGCGCCCGCCGCCGCGTTTATTGTGCGCATAATAAACGCTCCTCTCCAGCTTCCCCTGCCCACCCCTCTCCTACCCTCTTCTCGCCTCTGCCCAACCCCCTCCTGCGACTCACAGTTATCCCGCTATTGAAGTAATTTATTATTTTTATACGTTTCGTGTGAGTGTGTGTCTGTGTGCTTGTTGTGCCTTGCTGTGTGAGTGTGTGTGTGTATGTGTGTGTGTGTTTTTGTGGCACGCATTTTATACATTACACATAAAATATAGTGCGAAAATTGCAGTTGCTATTATTTTTATTTATTATATCATTTTTTTTGCGTCGCGCAATGTGAATTTGTGTGGTAAGTGATAAATATGTTTCGTTTTTTCTGCTTTTCGGTTCAGTTTTGTTAATGGGGGTTGCTCTCTAAGTTGGGCGACAGTAAATTATCCTTCAAATTGCGGAATTTGTGGACTGCGGCTCCGTGCATCTCATTTACCTTTTGCAATTGCCTTTGTTACGGTTTTAAATGTTCGAGAGATGACTGAAAAATTCTTGCATTCCATTTGAGTTTATTAATATAGTAGTTACAAAAAAAAACTAAAAAAATTGTTTAAATAACACGTTTTTTTCAATATTTAAAAATGTTAAGATACAATATTATGACGGATTCTTCACTTAAAAATAATAATAATACAAAAAAAAAAAAATATTTAAATAAGAATATATTATTATTTTTTTTGGTATGCTGAATGATTTCAAATACATATACTATATTTCTGTCTTAACAGTTTCAAGGCCAATAGCTTCTACGTCGAGAAGATATACAATACATAGTAGTTTTTAGGTTGCATAAAACTATGTACATAGGCATCAAGATATTTAAGAAGTCTCGTCGAAAAACTATGATTTCATCCGAAACAGGGAACATTTGTGAGGTTAAGTACGTTTAATACAGGAAACATTTGTGAGGTTAAGTACGTTTAATACAGGAAACATTTGTGAGGTTAAGTACGTTTAATACAGGGTACATTTGTGAGGTTAAGTACATTTAATACAGAGAATATTTCTATATTACTATTTCTAATATTACTTAGAAAACCTCTGAGGATAGCTAACTAGCAATAAAGGTTGTCTTGAAATACAATAAGATATGTATACGAATATATATGATATACAGAGTGTGACCTTGTTAAGTAACCCAAATATTATCAAAAAGGTGAAAGCTTATTGAATTCCCTGAGATGATAAAGTTTTCTAGAATATTTTAGAATCATAGCCATTATAGTATCCAAATATTTATGTTTCCTTTACATTCTAATTCAATTATATTAACTTTAATATACTCGTATCCTTAAAAAATGAAATTCGGTTGTATTCACTTTGGAAAAAGATTGCAGAATTTATTGGGATATAACAATAATATTTGGTAATCGCACTCCACGCGGCATGAGATCACGATGATCTGTAACAAAATGATAGATTTAGTGGTAGCTGTGCTCGTGTCCGGCGTAGGCGTGTTCGTAGCCAGCGTGCTCGTGAGCAACCTCGTGGGCGGCCTCGTGTCCGGCATCGTGTTCGTAGGCATGAACGTGCTCGTGCTCGTGAGCGTGAGCGTGTCCAGAGCCATGTTCTTGCTTCAGCGAGAATCCATGAGAGCTGGAGCCGTGGTGAGCCTGGTGACCGTGAGAGTGATAGTCCTCATGGCCATGTCCGGCATAAGCAGCGTGTGCGGAGTGTCCCGAGTGATCGGAGTGACCCGAGTGCTCCTCGAACTCCACGTGGCCGCCCTCGTAGCCACTGTGGTGCTGGGCATGGTGCTCGGGCACGAAGTGGTGCAGCTTCTCACGGTGCACCTGGGCCTCGAAGCCCTTGTGCTTGTCCGCAGTGTAGTGGACAGTACGCTTGTGTCCATCGGCGTCGATCAACTCATAGTGTCCAGTCACCTTGTGTCCGTCGCGGTGTTCGGTGTGCTCCTTCACATCGCCCGTCTTGTGGTCCTTGACGCCATACTTAAAGTTGTACTCGGCATGCGAGTCGTGATGGTCATCGTGGTGCCCATGATGGTCGTGATGGTAGTGATGGCCAGCCTCCTCATGGTGATCGTCGTGAGACACCAAGTGCACGGAGGCGTGACTGGTGGCGGACTCATGACCATGATGACCATGGAAGGGGGCTGCCTGGATCACCACACAGGCCAGCAAGGCGAACGTTGCAAGAATCTACAAGGAAGGGGTATTAGAATGAGGCTTCTGTTGATCCTCGGTGCTCAACTCCTTACCAATTGGGACATGGTGCTGCTGCAGATTAGTTGATCGATCTAAGCTCTAAGCTCTTTTGCGCTGTGTTGGAACTGGAGAACCCAAGCGAACTGTACCTAAACAGAGTTCATGCTGCAGTTTTTATACCCGGCAGTTGGGGTCAACTTCGCTGACTCTTCGACTTACTTTCGAATAGAGTTTTAGTTACGCCCCATTTGCGGTTCAAGTTCGTAACATTTCTGCCGCCTTTTACTTTCGCCCCGGCACTGTCGAACAATTACTCCGCACAGTCGAAGTGTTTAGCAGGCCCTGTCTCTCTCCTTCTCTCCCCCTTTCTCTCTCTCTCTGATTCATTTAAATTAAATCCACGAATTGTAATTCATTGTACGATTTATTGTCCCATCGATGGCCAATTTAAAATGGCATTGTTTATGGCCGTCGGCATAATCCCGGCCAGCCGAAAGCCGAAGGCTGAGAGCTGAGCCAAGCCACGCCAAGCCAAGCCGAGAGCTGAGTTCGATTCCAAGATGAGGCAACAAACGAGCTGGGGACGAAGATTTATGTGCCAGGCGCATGTCGACTCGTTGACGTCAATCAGCCTGACAAAAAGTCATCAGAATTGCCCAGAGCCGCCGAGGAGTCGCGAGCTGAGAGCTCAGAGCTCAGAGCTGAGACTTGAGACCCTGCCTTGCTACCAGTTCCTGTCGATCCCGAGGAGGTAGCTGCTGCCTGTCAGAAGTCAATCGGCTGCCGTCTGTCAATGTCGTGCCGCCTTCATCAAAGGCTCAGCTCGAGCGACGACGAGTTGACAATGGAATTGGATGTGCATGTAATCCAAATCGAAATCCAACTCTGAAGGACTCGTCAGCGACAATGTCGCATCGTCCCGATACAATTTGCATTTGATGCGTAAATTAGCTGCCAATCGGATGCGATGTAAAGGAATTCAACGAAATGGAAACTACAATGAGATCCTAACTCATTGCTTTGAAATATTATCTATAATCACAATGAAACGGGGAAAATTTCTTATGCAAATGGGTTTTATTGTCTTGTGAAAACTTAGATGACGTAAGTCTATAATAATAGAAGGGAAGATAGTTATCACTGGAATCATCTTACTGCTGAATAGGTATTGTATAGTGTTGTCGAAATAGTTTAAAATAGTTTTGCAAATGTTAAGTACTCAGTATATACTACAAGTGAACTTTCTGGCTTTAAAATTAATTTTGATATTCGTTATTTTTTTGCTCTCAATGGGTTAAAGTGGGCGTGATGCAATTCCAATGGTAGCTTTATTTGCGTACAATAATAAGGCATTTTGCTACCAAATTTGATTGAGCTAGCTCTTATAGTCACTGAGATATAGGCGTTCATACGGACAGACTTGGATAGAATATACATACTTTGAGGTAACAGAGTACAGGTATTCATGTGCAATAGATAAAAACTTAAATTAACCCTTTACTTTCTTTAATTCCTTTAAATATTAACTAGAACGCCAAAAGAAACGATCTTCAACTCAAAGAGGAGATGAGAATATAAATAAATAGAACTTATAGTAATGCAGGTAAGGTTAGCTTAGGTTCAACAACCAAAAAAGGAATACTTTGAAAATGTAATTTTATAATTTCAACTTGTTGAGATTGTCATGACAATCCATTGTGGGGCTTCGAATGAGCAGAATAAGTTGCGACTCGCAGTTATCCCTTGCGATGATGTTCAACTCGATTGTCGATTGTCGATTGTTGTTAGTCGCGTAGTTGTTGCTGCTGCTGTTGTTGTTGTTGCTGCTGCTGCTGCTGTTGCTGGGCAGACTGACTGGTTGTTGGGCCTTCTTCAGATAGTTGTTGCTGTTGTCGGTGTCATTTCTGGCTGCGTTTTGTGGGCACATTTCGGCTGCTTGATTACTCATGTCAATCAGGTTTCCAAACAGCGACGACATGCTGTCAATCTTTGTGTCATGGCCGCTGAAGTTGGACAACAAGTTGGCTCGATTGTGCGGCCCAAAGGAGGAAGGAAGCGCACCGAGTCGAGGCACGTCGAGGTACGTTGAGGTACGTCGAGGCAAGGCGGAATGAAATGAAAGGTAAAAATGAAGCTGGATGCCACAAAGGTGCGCGCTGCCGGAGTATCGTGACAGTGACAGTACTCGACGTTGCTGCTGTTGCTGTTGCTGCTGTTGGATTGATGTGCATTGTATGTAAATTGGGCGGTCGTTTTCGCATTTGATGCCCTGTCAAGGGATAATCAACAGCAGCCCGACTGACTGACTGACTGACAGACTGACTGCCTGCCTGCCTGCCTGGCAGGGTGACTCTTGACTCACGCAGGACATGAAGAGGAATTGGTGGAGACACAGCAATAGCAACAGCAACAGCAACTGTTGCCGCTGCAACTGCAACTCATTATGCAGACGCATAAAAATGTTGCGCTCCCCCTTTGCGATGTTGCACGCGGATGGATCGATCGCTGCGATCGATGGATGGGATGGGTAGCTCGCTTGCCCGCCTGATTGCAGCTACTCTGCTCTATAACGAGCGTTAAGAAATACGGCCCCAATGTCCGATAATTTGCAACGAGCATTCCAGCCCCGCACTTGGGCCCCTGGCACGTACATAAATTTCTCTCGACGACGTTTTCGAAATCGAAATCGCAATCGAAATTGAAAACGATGTTCGGCTTGTTGACAGATATTCGTTTGACAGACCGTCAACTGTCAGTGCGAGCGGCGTAAATGCTGACTGGAAGCCACCGCAAAGGGATCACAACTCCCGATCCCCGATCCCCAGTCGGATTTTATCTTGTATAGTGTGTGTGTGTGTGTGTGTGTGTGTGTGTGTGTGTGTGCTTTGACAGTTCGCCTTGACATCGCTCATTATCATTGCGAGGGTCTCTCTACTTTTGGACATCCTTAATGCAATTTACTGCATTACGTTGGGGTCGCCCCAGCCTGTAGGGGAGATTTGCGGCATCTGATCTCTGCCTGATCCATAATGCAGCTGCTTAACTTTCATAAGTACGCGAATATTCCGCTAATTAATGCAGAAATTCAGCTTCAGGGCACTTTTATTTATTTAATTGACAGAATATTTTATTTTCAATTATTTTTGAAAAGTTTCTTTAAATATTTTTAAGCATTCTGGAATTTACTTTATAATCAAAAGTAGTTGAAGTCAATTACTCTTTGTAATCTTAAAAATAATGCACATATTGTATAGAGGTTAGATTAGGATAGTTATACATATGTATTATTTTTTTATTTTATTTTTTTTTTATTTTCATTATTATTATTTTTTTTGAACTGGTGCTTTACTCTTGAACAAATGAATGTATCCAACTTGTTGTATAAGCTATTGAAATGATAAACAGCAGATAGCAGGTTAACTGAATAAACATATTATTAACAATAATCATATTAATTACAGATCGATTTACAGCTGAAAACAAGTGTAATTCACAATGTGAGTTTTATTTATGTGTTTATTATTTATGCATGAGCACTCTGTGTGGTTTCCCTTTACCAAAAGGGGGTGGCCTAGTTTAATTTATTGCATCAATTAAATCTAATGGCAGCCATACAAAATGCACTCGATGAGGATTGAGTAATTTCGCATATAAATAAAATGAATTCATATTCATTGTGAAGTTGCTTAATTCCGATTCTAATTGCACATTACAATAAAAGACAACAACTAACTGAATTCTATCTATGGCATGGGCTGTCAACAGTGACTGCCAGCAGTCAGTGCACATACTACTTCAAGAGCTGCGGGGAAAATCGTTTGTGCGATGACAATAAAATATCACCAGACGAGACACGTAAAAAAATGCGCTAAGAAATTGCAGAAATTGCAATTGAACTGCGACAGGAGAGACAAAAACAAGAGCTTTTAAGTGGGAAGGACCGACTAGCAGATGCCCTGCAGTGCAAGTGTACTGTTGTCTATTTACAATTAAAATATTGAAAGATTTACAAATATTTAATAACAAAGTATGTTAAATGTTCTTGAAATTGAAAGGAACTATCATCCATTACTCTGTCTTCTTTTGTGTTCCTCTCTAAATCTTTCTATAAAAGATTTATATAATACATATAAGCTCTTCTAAGATATATGTATTTTTTAAAAAACAAAAAACTTATTGTTCTTGAAATTAAAATAATTGATTTCTTCACATTGAGTTTATAAATATACTATATATCATAAGAACTGTGAATGATAACCTTGTCTTCCCTTGTGTTCCCATCTATGTCTGCCTAGATCAACTTGTCTTCGAGTACTTTTATATTCAACATCGGGAATTATTTATCAATCTGTAAACTATCAGACTGTTTTCTTCTCTATCATTAGTCACATTTGCTGTAACTCCTCTCCTTATCTCTTTCTCTAATCCCCCTGCAACTTTCATATACCCCTAAATTACTTGCAGGGTATTGCAGCAACGAGTCAAACCATTTAGTTAGCTGTAATCGGTAATTGCAAGAAATAAAGTAAGTAGCTGCGACGGGGCTGCAGCTTCAAGGTGTTGTGCAGCAGCATAGGGGGATCTCTCTCGGAGACAGCCAGGAAGGGGGGCCAGAAGGGTTTGTCCTGCTTCCCGTGCTGGCAGCAAAGTGTTGACAATTCTCGTCAATTACATTGTAATGCGTCTGCTGCCATGAGGCTTCAGTCAGTTTGCCATGTAGTCAGTTGCTCAGTGCGTCATTCCGTCATTCCGTCAGTTCGCCAATTGGCATTGACGCATTGCTTGACACATTATGATGCTTGATTTGTTGTCATGGCAATTTTGCCACCATTCGCATTGGTCCTCCTCAAATGGCTTGAGTTGCAGTTGCAGTATCTGCCGGCGTCGCCGTCGACTTTGTCTCAGGCTTTGTAATGCGAATTTTTCACTATGGACAAATGAGTTTGTCGCGGCCTTTTTGCGTTATAATTAGGCTTTTTGTGCCGGAGAAATACTTTACAACATTGTTGGCCTTTCCAGTTATTAATGGCTAACTCTGCGCATGTCGGCATTTAACGTGTTTATCGCAATCGGAAATTGCCAATGTTTTTTACGGCCCTCGTTGCCTCGATTGCGATTGCAGCTGCATTTCTCGGCTGCAAACACTTGCAAAGGCATCTCGCATCTCTCGACTCTCGACTCTCGACTTCGTGGAAACGATAAAATGCACAATATGCTCCAAAAATGTAACTGCAAATGAATTTAATTACCACAAATTCATAAAATTAAAAGTTTTCATCATTCTTTCGTCACATTAATTGAATATCACAGATGATGTTGATAACTAAAAAACCCAAGGAAATATTTTCAAGTTATTTGAGAGAGAGAGAGATTGGCGAGTTTCGAAGGTTGTTTGATAATTACATCAACATTTTAATGATTCTTTGATAAATATATTGTGTCTTATGATTCTTCAGTTATATTTCGATAAGTTTCTTTATACAACACATCAAAAATGGGTATTTATATACTTATTATATATGTAGATAGAGTTTTGTTGGACCAATAAGAAACAAATATTTTTCAACTGTACTTGAAATGGATAATTACTATAATAAATTAATTTTATAAAATAAAGAAATATAAAAATAAACATATATATAGAAATAAATTGTTTATTTTACAGCGCAAAAAAATAAATAACTTATATCCAATTTGCTCTCCCTGCCTCCGTTGTGAGGTGACTTAACTTCTGTGTTTATCGGTCGATCGAATTAAAATTTCAAGGAAAGAAAGAGATTATAGTCAGCTAAATATGTGTGAAAGACAGAGAGTTGTATTTTATATACAGCGCTTACAAATCGACTTGAAAAATGTAAATATTGATTTGCAGGGGCGGTGGGCGTGGCACTCAAAATTTTAAATGAACTTGGTCTGTGGACAGTTCAATTAAACCTTCATGCCAGATTTGGAGACTATAGCTCTTTTACCATGGTAATAGCCATGATGGTGATCTTAATGCTCACACAGACAGACAGACAGACGGACAGACAGACATGACTCAATTGAGTGGGCTAGTAATCATGAGAAAAGAATATATACACTTTATATAGTCTCCCACGCCTTCTTCTATATTTTCGAAAATTTGATCAAAATTGTTCGATGCTTTCAGGATGATACAAATTTCAAAACTTAATTTCTCTAAACCCAAAACTGCATGGAGCATTATGCCTTATGATACTCATTGTTGCCTTGATTTGGATACATTGAAAGACCACTGCAAGTTCCTCAACCGATATATTTCTCTACTGATAGATCGATCAAATGTGGAACACTGGTAGCTGGCAGATGTAATCAGACGTGCTCATGAATGCGCCCGGAGGCCTTTCAATTAATTTTCGTAAATCGAAAAAAAAAAAGACTCACTGTGTGCCCCCAACTATCGGCGTGCCGGCGGGGCCTTTGTGCCAATGAAAAAGAGATAAAGCAGAAGAAGAAGAGGAGGAGAAACCCGAAAAGTCAGAGAAATAAAGCCAGTTACTTTAATGAAATACATCTGTTCGTTGGTTTGGTTTGGCCTGGTGGTTTTGTCGGCGTTTCGTACAAAAGCCAAGAGGCAGCATACAATTTATGATTAATCACAAGATCGATGAGAAAATTATGCTTATGACAATGGTCAAAAGAGTCAAGACACAGTGGCGTGGCGGGAGTCCGAGTGCGGCATTAATCTGCATTTTCTAGGCCCCTGCGAGATGACAAAGCGCTTATAGCGCATATAATTATCGGTTGCCGACAAAGATCGGATGGGAAAAAGAAGTCGCAAGTGGCAGGAAATGCCACTTAATTTGTTTTTCTTCCCACCCCCCCCAATCCCCCTTCGCCCATCGTCAGGCCCTTGGTAATGTCTTAAGTATTAACCAGCCGAAATGTCATTAATGGCAATTGCTTATAATGACTCTACGTCTTTATGAACTGCCTGTCGGACTGATGCTCTACGTTTCCCCCGATGCAATGGGAAGCTTGTCCACTAATAGACCTTAATTCATATCAACTTAAGAAGCTTAGCATGAGTTTTGCATAGGTGAACTTGGATTTCCCTCTTAGATCAAAGATCTTTCATTAGTTCCTTGTGTTTCCAAAACTGACCTTAGCTTTGCGAATCTTAACTGTATCTCAGCCACGTGTGTCGTTAGCGGCTCAGTTCAAATGCGACTCTATAATCAATTAACATAAGTTTTGAATTGATTCGATGCCGCGAATGACACTGGCCAGTTTTGGCAATAGAAAACTTGATAAAGAGCCTTGTCAAAAGCTGAGTTAATAGATTGGCTTTTTGGCATTTAGCGACAGGTTTATAATTCAATACACAGAGCGTTAGCTGAGACGAAGGACATGTGGACAGCTGTACTATGATAATCTACGCATTCCGCTTGAGGAGTGACAAAACGTGCATCAATTAGCCGAGCTATGTGAGAAGTGACAAATTGCTTAGGTCGCTCAGACTTTGTCTGTACCCGAAGCCATTGTTAGGGTGCTTCGCTGGGTTGCTTGGTTGCATGTGGCAACCACAAAGCGAGTTGATGCCTGATGCATATCGGGTTACGATAATGGCAAAGGTTCCGCACACATCAAATTTCACAATTGCTGGGCCGTGAAAATTGGTACCTAACCATACCCAGGCGATTTTGCTAGCTAGGCGAGATTAGGGTAGAGTAAACACAATGTCGGGTAGGGACGGTAGGTAAAGGTTGCTTCGTCATTGTTTGCATTCGGGGCGAAGTACAAGCAGATCCGGATCTGGCGCGATGTTTATCTTAATTCGTTTGTTTTCATCAAATTACAGAATTGCGTGTGATAACAATCAGAAGTTGAGTCAGTCCCTGCGGCTAATCCCTGACATGTGACAGTGGGGGAATGCACTGCTGTCCATCAAGGATTAGATATGATCATAAATGTGCAAAGGGAAATGCGAGAGCCTGCAGAGCTGTAGAGCTGTCGAGCTGGCAAGCTGCCTAGCTACTGAGTTACTGAGCTACCGAGAGCCCTTCAAATCCTACCCCCTCCTAGGTAGCTCACTAAGTACCATTGTATTGCTGTCAGCAGGCTAAGCGCCCCTTTTTCTCACTTGTTGGTTTTGCCAAACCATCCAAGCAACGAGAGGCAGGCAACCAACCAACCATCCAACCATCCAGCCATCCAGGCGACTAACCATTGTCCTATATACCGGACTATTTTGTCAGTTGTCTGTCTGTCTGATGGCTCTGATGGCTGTGATGCCTCCGCTCTGCCGGCTTATTTAATACATAAACAATTATTTCCATCAGGATTTCACAAAAAGTCGACAAAGACAAACAATTCCAAACAATTCGGAATGCAATTCAAGTGAAATCCCCTGCAACATCTGCCCCATTCAGAACAGGATTTGTTCGCCCAGTGATTAGCCAGAGACAGAGATAGGCAAAGAGTGAGGTACATGGTCTGAGTGAGAGCACTCCGGATTCTGTTCTGAGTAATGAAAAACAAAAACCGCAAATATCTTTAGCACTCTAACGAATTTGAAATGTTTCTTTGCTTTGTGCATTGCTAATTACTTTAAAAATATTTATTCGCTTCTCGAAACAGAAGTCAAGCCCAGCTAGTCCGGTGTGAGATTTCCTGTACTGTCCTGCCTTGTTCTCTGCTATCCTGGGTCGACCAACAGTAGTTCCTATTTGGATCGGATTACCTGCCGCGCGCTCTCGCTCCATTTGGCAAATCGCCGGGTCTGCTCCTCGCCTCGTCGACCAGGCACCTAATTAGCTCCCGGCCAGTGGACAAGCTATCAATTTACCACAGCTCGCATCGGATAACACATTTCGTCCCGGTATGTATATCGGACAGATAGTCGAACGGGGAATGAGATAGAACATCTATCGAGATGCAACGCTGAATAGTTGATACCCTTCGAAAGGGGCTAACTAGAGAAGAAGGTATAAGTTGAACTTTGACAAACGTTATTCCATAAACTTGTTAGTAATACCGTTGATTAAGTATACTATGTTTAAGGATGCTTCGATACCCTTTATAGATATTTCATTTATAATCGCGGACTATAAATTTCACAATATATAAAGCTATTAGCGTCTCTTAGTCAATAATATAGTAATACTATCGAGTTCGAAGTCATTAGATTACATTTTCATCTATGCAAATCTATTATTTCACTTCAGGACCTTCTACTCTCTTAAGCCAACCAAACAAAGTCCTAGTACGTTTCCTGCTTAAGGATTGCGATAGGCTTATCTTATCTCTTCGGATACATTCGCATCTACAAATCCATGATGCACACCGATTATAAGGGTATTCAAATCGGACAAGGCTTTGTGCTGGCCTGGCACCTTTTGCCCGTCATATGGGGGCGCTAATCTCTGCTACAGAGATTAACACACAGCAGCAAAATTTGTGTGTCGGACTGGCCAAATGACAGCCGCCAGAAGGCCCGAAATTTACGGCTTTCTGGGTAATTTGACACTCCGGACAGCAGAAATCGACCGAGTGTAGAGCACCCTCTGCATTAGAGGAGGGACACAGAGAAAGAGAGAGAGAGAGATAGAGAGAGAGGGAGTGCACGAGAAAATGTGAACTATTGCCGAGTTCAGGGCACGCAGTCGAACTTGTGGTTAGTGTCAATTGATCACAGTCTCGTCTGCAGTTGTCATTTAATTTGCTACTCCGAGCGGGGACATTAATGAGCGCATGAGGAGGGGTGTTCAGCAGTCGAGACAATTTACCGCATGCAAATGCGACTGACAGCAGCTGATTGATACGATACGACTGACTTGCAGAAGTAAGAGTTGATTGCTATGAAAGCAGGCAACTTAAGGCAGTTGATGTGGTCTGTCAAGGGACGCATGTAGCAAGTTTACTTAAGTAAGATAAACTTAATGAATATTCAAAAGTGAAATGGAAAATGTCCCTCTCGAAGTATTTTATCTCGCAAAACAACAGATGAATAGCGAAGTACCAGCTATGCATATCCTGTTGAAAGGGAACTTCTAATTAAGATCGGAAAACTCTTGTGGAAATATTCTATAATTGGAGCAACGCGACGAGTGGTTTATCTGTTGTTATTATTTTGCCTGCGTAATTACGAGTTGCTTGAATGCATCAGTTTTCATTCATATTCAGCGACTTATGCATGCTCATGTCCAACGGCAAATAACAACAACAGGAACAACTTCAACAGCAACAACAGCAACAGCAACAGCAACAGCAACAGAAGTAGAAATTGGATTCGTGTGTGGCAAAAATAACAAGAGAAGCGAGCACAAAACCATCCGTCATGCTGGCATGCATTCGGTCTGTCCGTCTGTCTGACTGTCTGTCTGTTAGTCTGCCTGTGCGTCTGTTTGTCTGTTGTTCTGTCTTTCTGTCCGTTTGTCTGTTAGTCTCTCCGTCTGTGGATCGGGTGTGCATTCATATTCAATCATGTATTCAATGCAGTGCGTAGAGCCAACTGGACATGCCTGTGAGTAGGAGAAGGCTACAAATACGAATACGAATAGGGGAACGGGTACTCGCCAAGTGTACTTAAACAAGAGTCCAATGTTTGTGGAATGCTCTGTTCACATGCAGCTCGTTAGCTTAAGATTGGAGTATTCCGTATTGGTAAAGCCCAATGAAAATAAATAAAATACATACACGGGCAGGAAGGCAGGGACGGCAAAGAAATGTTGTTAAATATTTGCATTTCGGGGGATGCAGCATGAATGCATTGTGTGCGTCACTGTTGCCGCTCGCCTGTTGCCAGTTGCCAGTTTCCAGTTGCCAGTTGCCACAGCCAGTTGCCTGCTCAATCAATAAAATGTCAGAAATGCATTGCAGAGCCAGTTGCAGTAGCCAAGCCAAGCGAGACAGAGCGAGAGAGAGAGAGAGAGAGAGACTGAATGACGTACTGACTGGCGGAGCGAGTCGATTGGTTGTCCGATTTCTAGGCATGACTGATATATGGCTTGTATTGACATGGACACAGTTCTTGACTTTCATTTTGTTGGGCCATCGACAGCGCTTTCTGCACAATGCAAACGGACGAGCGCGCCGCCGACATCCAACATCGAACATCCCCACATCCCAACATCATGTGTCAATGTGTCAGTCAGTCAGTCAGTCAGTCAATGTTTGCATAAGTCAGTTTCAGATCTCGTCTGCTGCTGCTGCTGCTGCTGTTGCTGCTTCTCTTTGATCGCCCCTCGATTTACATAACTTGGGCCCGACAAAGACCCCAAGCTCAGCCGAGGCGACTCGCCTTCGTCTCGTTGTATTCCCAATTCTCAATTCCAATTCCCAATTGGTTTGTAAATTGCTGGCGCCGTCTGAATTTTGATTTGTTTGAAATACGTTTACGCAAATATGAAAATAAATAAATAAATAAATAAACCGCAGCAAGAGTACAAACTCAAACTTCTATACGATCTTTGCCTTTTTTTGGGGCGCGCCCCAAATCAGATAAGCGCTAAGGCGCTCGCAGCACTTTGGTTTCCAGCTCACATATCACTTTTGCGCATAAAAAAGAAAGAAACAGCAAAGTATAAAAATCGTGTACTATAAAATATGCATATTAAAAACATCCAACCAGGTGTGACACCATCAGATAATGCCGTCCATAAATTAACCTTATTGCGATGCGCGATTACAAGCAATTTACTGTTTACGCATGCCATATAACATCTGAATCGGACCCGGGTTCCTTTTCTACTTGGCTCTCTCGGCTTTTCGGTATCGGCTTTATGTTCATGTGCGCCTAAAGCTCCGCATTTAATGACCCATAACGTTCAGGTTGCGTTTAGCATTCCAATTCAGGCTCATTCGTGGCGATTCGATTCGATTGATTCATTCATAATGTGTGACATGCACATGCCAATGATCTCTCTCTCCCCCTCCCTCTCTAGATATCGACTTGACAAACTGACCAAAGTAGAAAACGATGTGCTTCGATTTAACGACAGCCATAAAAGATTTTATATTCAACTAATTGATCCGCTGAATACATCCGGGCAATAAAAACTGTTAACACACTGACGACGCATCGTGATGGTTTGTAAACAGCCACGAGAGAATAGAGGCTAATGTTGCTGAGATATAGTAGTCAGATTCGTATCAAAGTCTTACCAAATAGATAAATAACTTGAAAGCTGTGATGTGTCTTGTTTGATCAAGATATCTTTATATTTTAGATACTTGTTCGACCTTTTTGTCTCGGTCAAGATTATATGGCGTAAGCGAGTTATGTCGTCTCTTTGATGTTTATAGAAGATTATCTGAATAGAAAAATTGAAAGTGTTTTTGTTAAGTATACAGATAGATTTATGAGAGTGATTCGACTGTTAAAAGACAGAGATATTTCTTAAACTATTAAACAAATCGAGGGATATAAAGGTTGTTCCTAATGATATCTTTTTTGAAGACTTTGAAGTGTATTCTACAGGTTTAAAAATTAATAAAATCTGAAAAAAGTCTACTTTCGGCATGCCGAGGGTTCTATAACCTTGAAGGTTCATATGTCCTCCGATCTTTTTAATACTAGTTATACGATATATAATGGTGCTGAATTTAATGGTATTGTGTATATTCAGTAATATTACCGACAAGTTCAGTTATTTCAATATCAGAACAGCTCTTCATACAAAAACCTGCATTCCAATCGATTGTTCCTATGACAACTATATGTTATAGTGGTCAGATTCTTATGAAATTTGATATACATATTACATACATGTATAGAAAAAGTCCGATGTAGTAATTTTGGTTACAATATATTAACAAATAACAATAATCGGCCGATAGTTTGTATGACAGCTATACGATATATCATTCCGATCCGGCTCATTCCGACTTATTTACAGCGTGCAGCAAAAAGAAGCATGTATGCCAAGTTTCATTAGGATAGTTCCATAACTGAGAGACATTTGCGTTGCAACAGACGGACACACGGACACCCGGACACACGGACACACGAACAGACGGACAAGGATAGTTCGATTCCTCAGTTGATGCAGATTTATAATACATATACTTTATGAGGTGGAAATATCTTCTAAGGTGCGTTGCAAACTCCTAGCCAAATTTAATAAACCCTCTGCAAGGTTATAAATAAATAATAAGTATTGGTCAATAATAGAAACTTTATTTTTATGATAGGAAATTGTAAATATATCTTTGCTTTTCTGAAAGCTAACAACATTTGAAATATAGTATTCGTATATAATTCTTCTGTAAGTCTTTAGTAGTAATATTAATAATATATTTTTCTTTACATCTAAAAACAAATTCGTTTCGCAAACTTCCTCGATATGGTCAAATGCTATTTATCTATTTGGTTTTAAAATGCTCTCTTTCTATTTACTTTCAATTTGAAAAGGAGAATCTGTAATCCCTACAACAATTATCAGAGTATTCAAGTTTGTGTTTCTTACCCAAAAAACACTCGTATGTTATTTTTTTGGCAAACTGTTTGGGTTTCTCATTGTCAGTTCTCAGCAGATTATCCCTTCGCCCGTCAACTGTGCAACATACTTTTGTCAGCCCAAAATTAAATGCAAATGAGAAGGTCAAACTGCGTTGACAATCGGACAATTCTGACAATGGGGCGGAGCTGAACAAATCCTGGTGCTGTGTTTATCCAGCTTAAGTGCTTATACTTTCTGGAAGAATTACGCTGATCCCGCTTAGCAGAAGCAGATACTGTATAGGAGGAATATGCAAATACCCGAATTCGATATGAGAGAGATAGAGATACAGAGAGAGAGAGAGAGGAAGATAGATACTTCCGTCACTTGGCTTGCCCCTCAACCTTCAACCTCTCGTCACTTGTGTCACAGGCAATCAATTGGTGCTTCCTCCGGTAGCTGGCAGATGTCTGGTCTCACATAAATTTAACCTCCATGAGGGTTTAATTGGCTGTCTACCATAATACGCATCAACATATCAACGAGAGAGCTGGACTCGTTTTCCTTCCATTCCGATGCCCGACGAGTGCCATTTTGTGCTCGGGCAGAGAACCCTAACAACGTGTGGCATTTCGGGTTTCTCTTTATTTTGTTTCTTTTACTTTACAGTTTGTTCGGTTTTTTATTTATTTTGTATTTAGAATTTGTTGTGTTTTCATTACCGGGCGGGCTGCTGTCTGCTGCTGCCTCATCCTAAGAAAATACACACACATAGCACTGTGTTCTCTTTCAACCCCGAACCGGAAAAGTGCTCTTCGTATTTGCCCAGCGATATAGCGACAGTGCGACAATGCGACAATAGAACAAGCTGCAGTTGTTATTCCTGTTGCATTTAAGTACTTTGTGAAATTTCTGTCATTGTTTATTTTCTCAAGTGGCTCGCTGACTGTCCCTCCCCTACCCACTACCCTATACTCTATACCCTCTACCCTCTACCTTCATCCATTTATTTGTGTTTATCCTGATCCTTATGCTGGTCCTCGGCGCATATGTGCACATTTTGTTCTAGGGTTCCCATTTCTGTTTCGATTACTGTTTCCCATTTCCATTTCCACTTGTATTTTCTCTGATTTTCATTCATATTTTCATTGGCAACCCGAGTGGTTTCATTTATTTTGTTTATGTTGCTCACTTTGTGGCCGTCTCTCCATTCATCGCTTGCCCACTTCAGGCTTGACGAGAGTGTGGTCCAAAGTGCGGGGACAGTCGAAAACTAACCAGCTCCAGCGGAAGCTATAAATTTCGAACAGGTTCTCGAGCACTCAAAGCGCAGTAGCCCCTTAAAACAGCAGCAGATACGAACATCTCTTTATGTGCACATAACGATATTTCAACTGTCCAACACTTTGCGGACTTTTATGCGTTTTTCTAGCGCATTTCCACGAAAAGCCTCACACACGTCTTCTATCTAAAAACGTCTCGGGTCTGGTCTACAAATTCATTCATTCATAAATGCCCAAGTTAAATTATAACTCTTTCTCTTGGCCCGATAATTGCTTCGGGGAACTCGTTGGACGTGTAGCACTACTTTTACAATCGCGGTAAATACGAGTACGCTGTGCACGTATTTGCTCGGAAAAATGCTACTCCATGTCGCTTTGATTCGACGAAATTTCCAAACTGGAGGAAGACATCATTTTACTACGGCTTGTACTATCAATAATCGGGCTTGTAATCGCTGGCACGTTCGAAATGTTAGTTTTTCGGGAACGTTCGCGTTGAGGGACTATGATTAGAGATGAAACCGACTATGGGATAGAGATGGGAGAGAAGAAACTATAGAATACCTGTGTTTTTGAGTGTACGTTTGGAATATCTAAGGGTATACAATATCGTTCGCAGTGAGGGACTCTATCAGAGATGTATTGGATAGAGAGGGGAAAGAAGTAACTATAAAATACCACTAGTGTTTATATTGGCATATCTAAGGGTTTTATAATAACTTTCTCGTAGAGGAACTACAATTAGAAATGGCAGCTGATATTTGATATAGATGGGAGAGAAGTAACTATAAAATACCTGTGTTTCTGTGTATATTTTGGAATATCTAAAGTTCCCATAATATCGTTGTCGTAGGGAGACTACAGTTAGATTTGGAACCTTCTATTGGATAGAGATGGGAGCGAAGTAACTATAAAATACCTGAGTATCAGTGTATATGTTTGGAATATCTAAGATCTCTCTAATATCGTTGGCGAAGGAGACAATAATTATATATGGAACCTGCTATTATATAGGGATGGTAGGGAAGTAACTACAAAATACCTATACCTGTTTCAGTGTTTAAGTTTGGTATATCTAAGGTTTTCATAATATCGTTCGCATAGAGGGACATTAAATAGATCTGGGACGACTTTTGTAAAGAGAACGGAAAAGAGTAACTTTAAAATACCTGTGTTTTTACGTATATGTTTCGATTATCTAAGATTTCTATAATATCGTTGTTGTTGAGGTACTATAATTAGAGAAGCAACCTGCTACTGGATAGAGACGGGAGAGAAGTAACTATAAAATACCTGTGCTGCCGTGTATATTTTTGGAATATCTAAGGTTTATATAGTATTTCTGTAGTGATGTTATACAATAAAAATATACTTATAAGGCATGCATATCTCTTAGAATATCTATAAGTTACCCTTTGATAGCAGTTACAAATATCAATTGAACTGCATAATATTATGTAATTCTTGAAGAAACTGAAAACAGATGTTCAATATACTGTTTAAGCTCTTAAAAGAGATCGCAGATACAATATTTTCATTGGAATTATAGATGAAACCATTGTTAAGGCATTAAGTGGCATCTGCCTCCGTGACACCGTGAAGAAATCACTAAAATCACTGGTGATGTGACACATCTCTAGATGGTCTACCTGTGGTGTGCTATAGATCGTAAGTGTTATCTGACGGATACAATCTGCCACACATTGCATTAGCCTGGCGCACTTTTTATTGTCGAAGAACTACTTCAGACTTCGGTTGCGTTATTTTCAATTACTTGCGGGTACGGGGTTTCTTTTTACGATCTACGCAACACGAGCATATCAGGATCGGGACTGGGACCGAGACTGGGAATGGGATTGGGAAGAGAAAGGCACATTTGGTGTTACACTTGAAATTTATGACATCCTCTGTGTGTCTTCTTCTGCACTGGCATTGTCTTAATGATTGGCCTTTGTACGCTACCCTGCTGAGCCAGCCCTACTTTCCCCGCAGCAGACTCACGTACATGCAACGGCAAGATATCTATCTTTATCCCTGCTTCTTATTATCTTTCTCCTGGTACTGGTCTTTCTCTGTCTCTCCTCGGCTGGCATTGAAAGTGTTAATTGAACCATAAGCGTAACCATAAATGGATTTTATTTCCAGCTAAGGCAAAACAAGAACCCGAAACCAAAATTTATGTGTCGTCCTCCGCGTTGTACAATCGTTTTTATGGCCCCTTTTGTCTGGTTCCTTTTGTTTCCGATGGGATTTTGTGTCTTTTGCTTTCCTTTCCGGGGTGTCGACGCTGTCATTTGGGTGGGCAAGTCCTTGCCAAAAATCCGAGACGCTTATGCAATTTGTTGCAGTTTCCGGCAATTGATGCCTTGAGCCTCAGCTCGTGTTGTTTGCTTAGCCGTCGGCCTGTTCGTCGGTCTATCAGTCTGTCGGCTTGTCTATTATCCTTAACAGTAGCTGCTGTCGGTCCTGTGCGGTTTTTAGGTAGCAGTTATTGGGAATTACATAACCCTGAGCTGATCCTTGGGTCGAGTGTGGCCTTACGCCCAATGCTTTGCAAATAATCTTCCCAAACACGATATCTTTGATGAATATGAGTTGAGAATAGAAGGAAAGGTTACCATCGCGAGTCTTAGGACCTTGCAGCTTATGGCAAAGGTCTTTACCAGACGTTCTAATTGGTGCAGACCTTAGCACTTCTTGGGTTTGACTGAACGTTACTATGCTAATTTTGGCATACAGTATTTACTTTGTGATGCTCGTTATTAAGCCTGCTGGCAATAACTAATGTAGAGCATAAATACTCATTATCAATACTTATACTTATTCATTGGAGTTTTCTTTAGGTAGATATACATAGTCTTGTGAGGGAGGAGGTTTATCCGACTATGGGTTAATGCTAACGCCAATCTGCAAACATCTAAAGTCTGCAGCGGCGTCGCTAATTCATTCCGGGAAACCTCTCGTCGGCCATCGGTTTATGGCGTTTAACTAAGCTAAAAGCCTAATCACCGAGCACAGATTGTGGTGCTGCCCTTGACGCGGCCCGGGACGAGGCCGTAGCTGCAAGAGTGTGTGGTGTGTGTGTGGTGTGTTGAGTGTGTGTTGTGTGTGGTGCATGCTGCATGTAGCAGTGCCCTGGGGCCAAGGCGTTGAGGAGCGCCCTCATCTCACGACACAAATGCCGTATAATCACTTGTCGAACACTGCTCAATAATTAAAGGCCTGGCGGAGGCAGGAGGGACACGCTCACTTCGCATGCAACTAGCTATTAGGGCGCTGATTTCGTTGAAACCTATCAAAATACATAACAATCAGGCAGCGCCGCCAACGCCGCAGCCACAACCGCAGCCGCAGTCGAAGCCGAAGCCGTCGCATCCCACGGGGCGATGATGATGATTTCAGACAGGGCCGACAGCTTCGAGTGGATACGCTACGTAATTATATCGAGCAAACATGAAAGAGACGCTGCGCCCAGACCCCAACAGCAACAGCAAGAGCAACAGCAACACCAACTCTGATTCCAGATACCCCGCGAGCGCGTCTGCGTCGGGATTCGTTGAGGCGTTGCCACGACGCATAACAATGAAAACGTTTAAGCCAACTAACGAGCGGTGCGCTGTAATCTTCGCTTCTTCGGATCGGTGCAGCATGGCTTCCCCATGCTAGTGGATGCTTGTGGGAGGCGCCTTTATGAAGTTTAACAAATTAATATTAAATTACGTGCCAAATTGCCAGACGGGCCGAGCAAGCAAGTCGCGCCAGGCAACACCAAGGATGCCACTGGAATTCTATGCAAACAGAGAAAGAGGATTTGTGCTGCCTCCAAGAATTATTAACGTCTCGAGAGTGGACTGTCAGACAGACTGACAGAGAGACAGACTGACAGACTGACACAGCCATATGTCTTGCAACGGAAGTCGAAAATAAAACAGTCAATCTCTTTAGGCCCGACTTTGGCTAAGACCAAATTGGCCCATTGGCGCCGCATAGTCATCAGCGATTTAGCACACGTTTCGACTTGGCCTTTCACTCCAGTCCCCTCACTCGTCCATTTTAATGGCATCCTTTTTGGGTACACTCGGTCAGCGTTTAGGGCTGTGCGCAAATAACGGGTTTGTGTTGCTGCCATTCGAATTGATTAAAGTGAAAGGCAACTGGGCTAATAACAGGACACTCGAGGCGCTCTCCAATTAGCTGCCATTCATCAAACCGGAGGAGGCCCCATGTGCTAAGGTCGTCTAATGCGCTAACTGAGAGCTGTACCAACAGGGTTGCCAAGTCATTTTGTAGTCGCAAATTATAGTTAATTTTCATCCTTTAGAGCGGCATTAGAAAAAACTTGTACACATTAATTATGAAGAGGAAGAAACTGAATATATTAAGCAGCGCACTAAAATTAATGTGGGGAACATCCCTAATGAAAATGGTCCATTAACAGGAACTGAAAGTGATCAATGAAATTCGAGTGAATGAGGGCCATTTTGATCAATGTATTTTCAAGGGAACTCTATATATAATTACTTAAATTAAATAACAATAATTTTTTTGTTTACTTATTCATTTCATCTTTATTTCAGTTGGATTTATTTGATGTGGTTTTACTGTTATTTGGGACACTATGTTTGTATAAGAAACCTTAATTAAATAAGAATTATTTGTATTTTTGAATTATGTATTGGGATTTGTTTAGGTTATGGCTTGATGCATCTGAACTGAACTAAAGTATGAACAGTTCAGTTCACAATTTCGATTTCTATAGTGAATCGATGGATCAGATTAGAAAGTTAGGTTGATTGCCAAGCAGACTTAAAAACAGATTAACAAACAGTTGGAAATATGGTGTTAGACTCGTAAAGCTTTAGATAATATAATAAAATTACCAATAAAACTGATAAGAGTTAAACAATATAGAGATTTATAAAATACTTAAATATAGAGATAAGACTTTTGATAAAAGATCTCTTTTAATGAAGCAATATGTATAGTATATAACACAACGTTCAAAATGAATTTCCAAATATCAAATACTATCTGGCAACCTCAAATACCTCTTTACCTCTTTAATGCCTTCCTTCTTGTAGATACACTAAAAATAACCACTATAGCTACGTTTAACATGCCTCGTTCTCTGCTGTGCTGTGGAAAGTAGGTGCAAACAGGTAACTCACGCGGAAGTTAAGTCATTATTTCCATTTCCAGTCATTCATGGTTATGATTTCCAGAAATTACAACTACTTAAGTATTGTCGTAAAAAAAAGAACATAAAATACATTAGCATTTATTAAAGCAGCCATGGAAGCGTGCCGTGCCGATTGCGCGTGTGCATCGCCCTGCCCTCCCCCTTTCCCCTGGCCATACCACGCCCCTTGAGTGCCACCTTAAGTGCATTTTATTTTAATTATGCCACGTAGTGTTGCAAGAGGGTCTCTGCTGCTCTGTTCTCTTCTGTTCTGAATTTCCACGAAAATTTCATGTAATTATTATGCCTTGGCTCGGGCTGGGCTCGGTCCGGTTCAGTTTGGTTCGGCTTGGTTAAGTTCAATTCGCCTGGTAGGGGGTTCTTCGACTTGTCAGCGCGCAAAAGAAACGTGTTTGGAGCATAATTTCATAATAATTTTAATGACACCCGCCAAACGGGAGACAACTCTGGCGCCGTGTACCGATCCCAGCTGGAATGAAGTGTGCACGCGCTTGCTTACTTTGTATGTAGATGGATACTGACCGATAGTGCACGTGATACCACATATCGTATACTCGCAGTACTAGCAGCACTACCTTGTCTATGTGGCAACCTCGATGCGTCGCGCGACACTCTCTCTCGACTCGCCTGCTGCCACTCCCGCGTACGTGAGGGACTTGCTCCAGGTTTGTGTGTTATCTCATTATCTCAACTCCCCCCCCCGCATGGACTTCATATTTTTATGGCTTCGTAGAAAAGTGTGGAACCCCAAAAAATTTCATAAACGCACACAAATTTGTACGTAATTATAATAAAAACCCATAAAAGATGCCATAAAATGCAAAGGCTCTCCTCCTCCTCTTCTTCTTCTTCTTCTCTGGGCCCAGGAAGTCAGGAGGAGTTGAGAATTATTTCGAAAAATTAATTATTATGACACAATTTTTATGCTGTTGTTGGATTCCTTTGTCGTGAATTTATGAGTTGAGTTTTATTACCTCTTGTATTTGTTTATGTAGCAATTTCTATTTCAGAACTATAGACGGAGGGGGCGCGTGTAGCGCCAGATTTCCTGTCCATTATTCAAATATTTTCGAGCATTTTTATTTATGATTGAGGTAATTGCATGTTCCTCATACTAATTAGTGTCTGCGAAGGTGTTCCAAAGGTGTTGCCCTGCTGCAAGTAGGAAAGGGGAGGCGCCATGTGCGGCTGAGCATTTCTGGGAAATTTGAAAACTTTCAAAATATTTGTATTCAAGATTCTTCTTTCATTTCTCTGAAACCTCTTGTGGTATTGAAGTTATTCATTCATATCATAAATCATATGTCGTGTATATATGTATATCGTATAACAAAATTGGATTGAAAGGGAACTATCTACTATACTCTTCTATGCTTATCAATCCATATTTGTAATCGAGTAGCCAGTAAACTTCATGCATAATTGTTCTTTACTCTTGCAGGTTCTTATATACTCCGATCGTTCCAATGCTTGTTATATATAGTGGTGCTGAATTGGATGGTATTTTGTATATTCAATGTCTCACTGATAAGTTCAGTTAATTTTTAAATCAGAACAACTCTTCATACAATAACCTGCATTCCGGCCAATTCTTCCATGGTAGCTATATGTTATAGTGGTCCGATTCTTATGAAATTTTTTATGCATATTAAATATATAGAAAAAATTCAAAGTAGTAAATTTGGTTGAAATATCTTAACAAACAACAAAAATTGGCCGATAGTTTGTATGGCAGCTATACGATATATCAGTCCGATCCGGCTAGTTCGGAACTATTTTTAGCATGCAGCCAGAAGAAACATGTGTGCCAAGTGTCAATAAGATAACTCCAAAACTGAGAGACTAGCTTGCGTTGCAACAGACGGACACACGGACAAACAGACACGCGCACAGACGGACAAGGCAAATTCAATTCTGCTGCTGATGCTGATTCAGAATAACATATATATATATACTCTGAGATGTCTCAAAGTGTATAATAATTGTCATAATTTCTAAGTGCTTCCAAACAGAAGAGACTCCTTTCAGCATTAACTTTCTACTTCGCTTCATTCGATACTCATACCAAATTGTTCACAGTGTATTGTCTGCTAGAATATTGTGTTGGCCCAAATGGCATTCAAGCTTTAAGCAGGTGCATCCATGCAAATGTTTTCCCAGCTCGATGCAAATATTTACCCAGCTCAAGCAGAATTTAAATTACTAATAACCTAATCGCATATCCAGGACATAATTATCCCTGGGAAAGCAATAGGCGTATGACAAGGAAACAAATGCATAATCAATATGCCAACATGCCCCGAATCCAATGCCCAACGAAAACAATCGCAAACTTGCCCAGATACTGCTCTAGCTCCTCCCTCCCTCCTTAGTGCTGCCCATCTGCATGGAGAGAGTACAAATATGTATATTGGCTTAATTATCATCAATTTTGAGCAATTAAAATGTCTGTCGTGGCGAAGGAGGACCTCGGCAAACCTCGAGCGGGAGCGGGAGCCAGGCCTAAGCCAAGAACTTGTAAAACAAGCCACAGCAAGCTGAAGACGTCCTCGATGATAGCAGGGGCGATAACAAGCCAGACGACGACAGGAAGGCAGCCCCAGCGACGCTTAATTAATATAAATGCAAATGGGGTGAGATACACAGAGAGATAGAGAGAGCGAGAGACAGGGGAGGAAGGAGAGCGCAGAGGAGGCGCCGAACTACGATGACAATTACTTATAGGATTTTGGTATGCCGTGTGCTATGCAGCACGGTGCTGGGGTTATCAACGAGACGGCGCTCCCGGCGCCAATAAAATGAAAATTTCCATGCGGCCACACAAATGGAATGAACAATTTCATAAGTAGCAGGCAGACAGTGCCACAGGGAGAGGAAGAGAGAAAGAGAGAGAGGGGAGTAGGTTAAGGAGAGAGAAGGAAAACCCGGCAATGCACAAGTTTCGGGTACAACTCGGCTCAACTTTGTTCGACTCGCCCCTCTTCGGGCTCCTCGGTTGCATATATAATTAGTGGCAAAGCCATGGGGCAGGCAGGCAAGCCAGCTGGGTAGGGCAGGTGATGATGGAGGGGGGTGGTGGGGGAGGCAAATTAACGTGCATAATTACAAACCCCAAACAACCATTTTGCGGCAAGCATATTAGATTTTATTAACTGTTGTCGTATTAGTTCTCCCCCAGCTTCGATTCGAATCCGCAACCAGTTGGGCGACCACGTGCAAATGAAAATGTTTGCAACTTGATTCGAAAAGGGGGAGGGGCAGCTGCTGGAAGGTGCTAAGTTATGAGACAAAGATAATAATAATAATTACCAGGCGTTTTTCGATACAGAACAAGAGAGCCTGGATGTAGGTTAGCAACAGAACAGAATCTATGCATGAATCATGAATCTATTTGATCTTGTATCATATTGTGAAACAAAGAAACTATCTGCAATCTGGTTTTAAACAGAAACCCCTGCATAATTCCCATACTCTTCACGGGCACACATGCTGAGGAGTTAAGCTGCTGTCAATTATAAATGCCAGCGTAATTATATACTCCCTTTGAAAGGCTCTCTCGAATATAATATCGCTAAAAATGCATTTGAATCAACGTAATCTCCGGTTGCCATTACTTACTGGGCCGAGCAACCCCGACGAGCCCAGTAGCCGCAGTGGCAGTGGCAGTGGCAGTAGCGCATTGGTAACCAGAGCCGGAGTCGGTGCCCAGGCCCAGACCGGGTGAGGGCTCTTCGCCTTTCGCCTTTCGGCTGCCTAAGCTCGCCTCTGCGAGTCGGATAATTACGAAATCCGCTTAACCTCAAACGTTGTGTAATTCAGCGTACCTGCACTGTATCGTGTAGCACACTCGTGTAGCATGCTTCTAATTGTGGCCAAAGCAAGGCAGGGGGATTGGCATTAAGAAGCACGCTGCTTGAGCGAGAACTAAGCCAGGAACAAGGTGTAAGTACTTAGTGCGATATATACATACTTAGTCGGGCGAGAGCCCAGCCTAATGCGTTCATTAGCGGAAAAGCTACCTCAAAGTGTACTCGGTGTTGCGGAAAAATGCCAGGCAAGCGATGCAAATGCCAACTGCCAAATTGTCGGGGTGAGATACGAGACGAGACGAGCCGAGACGAGGTAACCCATGGCAGCCCATAGTAGTCTACCTCCTCCCTCCTTCCCTTCCCAGCCATGGTGCTTAAATACTTAATGCGGTTGACTGAACCTTAGCGCACATTCACTTATTCACTTGCTCGACTACTCCAAAAACCAGCATACCCTCTTTACATACAGTATCCAGGTATTTACAGCACATACCCCTTGCAGTACACACTACGTACTTAGCAGTTTGCCATGGGTCTCAGCTGCGGTTACGCCCCTCCTCATCGAGCGTGCCCTAAGGTTCAATTTGTGGCGTTTCCTTTGGCTCGTCCCACTTTTGTCACATGCACTTCGATGAGGTCGAGTCAAGTCCAGGTTGGGATCTGTCCATGGATCTGTGTTAGGGTTCAGCTCCGGTCACACCTACCCAACGTACGTTGCTAACGGGCACTTCCTGCCGTCTGCCGTAGGGGACAGTTCCAGAGTAGGGGGCGTTGCCTGCCCACCATTTGCGATGTCGATGACTTGACTCTTTCCCAGCCTATCATAATAAGAGTATACTCTTTCAACTCGACAGCTGTTGAGTCGGCGTGGATTGTAGTATTTAAAAGAATATTATAGGATCTTTGGATAAGCCTAACCCACTTGTTATATATTAGGTTAAAGCTTCAATTTCCATAATCATAAAATCATGATAATAAGTCCTTAGTTTGTTGCCTAACTCTCTGAACCAGTCTCCAGTCTCCCCTTAAGTAGACTGTGTTTGCAGTTTCAATTCGACAGAGCTTCCTAAAACTCACATCTGTCTTATCTACCCACATCTGGTTGGCTAATCTCACATGCTGTTCAAGAGTATTCACACGTCGACTAACAAGCGATGACATTGTATTGCTTTGTTTGACATCTGCAAGGTGCAAAAAGGTTTGTTCGCCGCTCATCTTTTTTTTTTGTGGAGTCAGCACCTTTGAATAGCCGGTCGTAGGTAGGAACCTACTTGGCACCACTCATCATGTGTAGCCAACAATTAGCAATGTGTGCGGCTCGTCAGCTGCCCTATACGTCGAACCCTGAACCCCGTCTGGGCCCGCATTCCCGTATCCTTCGAGAGTTCGCTGTGTCTCTGGCCTTAACCTAATTGACTTTTAATTGCGGGTCTATTTTGTTAGGGCATGTGAAGAGAAAAAGGTGATAAATGAAAATTATACAGAGTGCTCTCTAAATTACAGACCCTGCAACTGTTTACACATGTTCTTCGCTTGTTCGTCTCGGCATCTTCTCGTCGCCTTGTCTCCTTTTCACGGTTCTAGGGCTTCGGATCGGCTTAGGCCGGTTGCCTAAGCCCCTAAGCCCCTAAGCCACATCGAGTGAGCTGTTGTCGGCTTTTGAAATGTGTTCCCGATATCCGGCTAAAGAGTAATTAGCGGTAAAACCCTACAAGTACAAAGCCCTAATAGCGAATCGATGGTACTAACCAACGATTCTCTGATCGGAGAGAATGGCGTAATGCGCGCCGTGACAATTTGTCTAAGTCGTTGATAGACTTAAGATTAGCAGGTCGTAGATGGGGATCAGCCTTTGGCAACATGTTGTGAAATGTAGTTCGCTGTTAAGCACACACTACACTAGAGAAGTGAGTAAGAGATAAGTAAATCGATTAATCGATGAAATAAATGAGAACTTTTCAATTTGGTTTTCAATTATTAGTTCCATTAATATGTTAATAAGACAGACAACGATTATCTTTAAAATGTACCGAGCAGGGCCGTAGGGACATTTTCAGGGGCTCTATTGCAATTTCCTTGCTTTCAAATAAAAATATTGGTTGATTTATAAAACATATAAAAAAGTAAAGACTCTAAGTACTAATGACTTCGAAAATAAAGAAACTAAGTACTAATTACATTGAATCTTTTCGTTATATAATATCGACAAAATTATCAACAGTTTTTGGGATATATATATTCTTGTTCAGCATAAATAGCGGTCAATTTAGCCATTTCCATCTATAAAGATCTTAGTTATTAGAGAAACAAAGTTCACCGAATTCGCCTTGATGCTTACTATATACAGAGGCTTCGACTACTTGTTCCGTTCTTTCCGATAGTACGGGGCCCTTGGGAATGGGGGGGGGCCCTATGCACCATACAACCTGCACACACCCCGCTACGGGCCTGATACTTAGTACCCCAAGTATTCTTACAAATCTTTCGTTCAACCTAACTGGTTTCGTTTCTTTCCCACATGGAAACTTCAAACTTTCTCTTACCTAAACTGATTCCTTCAATAAATCTTCCATTTTCTTCGGTTTGTTGCCATTTTCAGCACATTCTCTGCGATTTCTCTGTGCAATGAATCTATTTCTCGATTCGCTGCATCAAATTAGGCGTTTGATTTGTTGGGCTAAATATATTGCGGGCATTTCTGGAACTGCTCAGCATGACATGAATCGCCCCTGGTCAGTTGGCAGCGACCTAACTGAGGTCGGGCTACATATGTTTATGGGGTACATCTGCTCTTGCTGCTGACAAACTGCAGACCATATGAAAACAATAATTCGCTGCTCAGTCGGACTCGGACTCGGACTCGGATTCGAGGTCGCTTCGGTTTGCTTTCTTTACGGTCAACTGCAGCAAATGGAGGGCCATAAATTATGAATTCGTTTGACTTCTGCCTCCTGCCGGGACTGCGATGAGACGATGCCGGGGGCAGGGCTTTGTTTCTATCGCTCGTGCAGCCGTTATCCTTGACCGCCCTCACAATGTTCGACCGTGTCCTGGCACCTACTGCAAACATGCGTAAATGCATGACATACTGTGTGAGTGTGTCTCTCTGTGTGTGTTTGTGTGTGTGTGTGTGCGTCTGTTTGTGCAGCCATAATTCAGGCTGACAAGCCTAAAGCCATTAGCAAGGGCAATAAAAATGACAATAGAAGTCAATTTCCATATTGTCTGCACGAGTTTTACATTCAGATTCGGTTTCGGATTCGATTTGGATTTGGATTTGGATTCGGATCTGGATTTGCCTGCATTTCTTTCTGCCCGTTTTGACATTAGCACGCCCAGCATATCGTGTCATTTGGCTGCACTCGTCTAATCCAATTAGAGAACATATTAAAAGTGTCACATAAATCATTTGGCGATTATTATCGAAAGTGCTGGACATGGCATGAGGCACCCTCCTTGCCCCCCTCCCTGCTTCCCTCATTTCCGCTCTAACAGTTGCCCGAATTTAGATAAACAATTACACAATGCAGACTTCCGGTTTGAAAAATGGTTGCACAAAAAGACGACAGCGGACAGCAAAATAAATAAAGAGCGGACGAATAAAGACGCCTTGCCGGCATGAAAAACGAGACCCGTTTCCACACGGAACGGTCGAGGCAATAATTTACAATCAGGCGACAAATCAATGTTCCACAGAGGGGGTCACAAGTCTGAATATGATGGTAAGGGGGATGGGCGCGGGGACTCGGTCTCGGCCAGTTCGATTTGGGTCGCACACAACATATTGCAAATTGTTACAAAATTATTGTGTTAAATATATATTCGACAGCAGACGACAGACTCGATTGCCCCGATAGGGGGACCTTTGGTGCTCCAAATTGTCGCAAATGATGAGAGTAGATTGTAAAATGGTGGGGAAAATCAAATTTAGAATGTTAAGTGGATTGTTTGCAGCAGATAAACTGTTATGCAATTATTATAAGGTGTGGAAACATTTACTTAAAATTACATTTTGTATTATTTTAAAATATTTAAGAATATTAAATTTTTGTTGAGAATATTATTAAAATACAGATTTTTAATATGATTGAACGAAATGTGGGTGTATATATTATTTCTTTTAAAGTGAGGAAAGCCAAGTTTCTATGCCTGCTTCCCAAAGAAGGGTACAATAGCTTTGTGCCATCCAAGAATGTATGTAACTGAAGGAGGCGTGGCATACTCTACAAACTATGTACATTCAGTTTCAACAGACGAGTCGAAATAGCCGTGTCCGTCTGTCCGTTTGCCTATCTAACCGTTTGTCTATCTGTCCGTCTGACTGCCTGTCTTTCCTCTGTCTACTTGTCCGTCCGTATGAAAACCTAGATCCCAGAGACTATAAAGCTAGGTCTACCTAATTTGGTCAGGTGTGTAGCGGGTGTTTCACAGTCGGGCACACTCGACTGTAGCTTTTGTGCTTATATTGCTTTTTGAGAATTATATTAAAATACTTTTTTTTTTTTTTTTGTATTATTATTACTCGTATTAAGTGAAGAATCCGTACATCATAATATTGTATCTTAACATCACAGAGTGAGAAATATTCTTAAGAATTACCAAACACTATAACAAAATATGCGAAGTAGGATTAAAATATTGATTATTTAAATGTGTGTATCTTTTAAAAGACAGGCAATTATATTTTGCATTTATAATTCTTTATTCAATATTATCTAATTAAAAAAAAAAAAAAAAAAAAAAAAAAAAAAAAAAAATATTTATTATACTATTCTCGCCAATTGTCAATTCTATATCAAAAATCGCAGTAATTTTCCTTGATATCGCATATTTAATAAACTACCATCTTTCTTATGCAATTTTATACAGTTTCAGTTACAAGTATCTCATAAATATTTACTCATAATTTATATATCAAACAACCTTTTAAGAAACTCTTAAGAGTTCTCTTGAGAAGGTTACGTACCTCTCTTCAAGTCGTAATCTAACATTTCTACTTGAGCATAAATTTCCATTAGTTGGCGCAGTGCGAGTGTTAATTTCTGGATTAATTGTGTTCTTAATCTCTCGCAGCAGATCCGCTTCATGAATACATTTACACGCAAGCCGAAACGAATACTCACTCGATACTCACTACTCGCTACTCACTACTCACTACTCACTACTTGGGCCGACTAATTTATGTATTCATTTTTCACACTAAATGCCATAATTTATTTCAACGGCATTCGCAATGGCTCATCCTATTGCTGCCCCCTTTCCCCTGCTCCCCCTGCATAGCATTTAATTCTCTTCGCTTTGACTGTGGCGACGCCTCATAAACAATATTAAATCCCACACTGGCAGCCACACTGCGAGTATACTATACGAGTATAGTATATGTATTTATGTCCAATCCGAGCACAAACAGGCGGGTCTCGCGATAAAAGAAATACCCCGAGACGCCAGACAGCGTATTGCCTAAATGCCATAAAGCTTTGGCCACGCCAACTGCTAACGGGGAGGAACCAGCCCCAACCCCAACCCCAACCCCAGCCCTGTGGCATGCGGCATGTGGCCTGTGGCCCACCAACGCCTCCTCAATTCTAAATGTGCCATGACGTGGCGCTATTTTCGTCAGTAAGAAGAATGAAAACTCTTTCAAATCAGCATGCACAATGTACAGTGAACTAAACTAAACCCAACCCGTCTTGTCTCATCTTAACTCGACTCGACTCGACTCGCCTCGACTGTCTGCACGCGCTGCAACATGACACAGAACATTTAGAAATATGACAGTTTTCATTTTCAACGGAATTCACTTTATTTTTGGGCTGCGCTCTTTCCCGGGGTGTTCCCGGATTGCGGTTTCTTTTGTGTTCAAAAAAAAAAAAACAAAATAAAAATGAGGATTTTCGAAAGTTTTCTTCATGTGTTTTGCTTTTACACAGATGAGTTAGAGATTCTGTTTCAAATATAAGACATATTTGTCTGCATATTATAATTGCTGTCTTCATGCGTAGGGGATCAAAAGTTGATAAGTATAAGTTGTCAAATATTTATTTATCAATGAACTTTTGTAGCAAGGAAAATTAATTTTATTTGTTGTTATCTTTTTTTGTTTATTGCATTTTTTCTTAATCTTATTCTACATCCTTTCGTCTGTGGCTCATGTCGTGATTGAGTTCTTCGCGTTCATACAGACAATTGAACAGATCGACACACATTCTCCTGAATCCTTTCATGACTAACAATAAGTATACACTGTTTTAGTAGTTTTCAACTTATTCAGGTCAAATCTCTTGCTTACAAAAGAGTTTGAGCCTTGTTTCCATAAGAATGGAATATTCTAACCCCATAACTTTCTTTCATATTGATTTTAAAGAGTGTTCTCACATCATAAGAACCCTTAAGTGAATAGAAGTTCCCAAAGAACCAGACTGTTGAGAACGAACTAAGATAAGTCCTGCGGTACAGCCTAGATTAGCTTGATCATAATAAAACTGAGGCCATCTATCTCTTTCGGGCCTCGCCTTGCCTGCCGAAAATGTCCTAAATCACAATATTTCTTTCATTATCTCTTGCCGAGCACAATGCGTCGAGTTAGGGCTAAGAGTTGGTAAGCGTGTTAATAAAATTGTCATGAAAGGGCGCTCGAGCAGCTGGAAATGTTCGCAGGAGAGGTCAAGAATCTGCCACAACCTGTGTGACACGCATACACAATGAGAGGGGGAGAGGGAATTAGGTCTAAGTCACAGGAGGGAGAGAACATGCTGGGACTGTTGGCAGGATTCTCTGTTTGCGAGTCGCAATGCAGCTGGTCCAGTAGAAGAGGAGGAAGAAGAAGAAGAAGCAGGTCATAAATTTAACTATCGCTCAATAAAGGGCGACAATAAAAATTGATTGCACTTTGACCACCATGAAATCATCGTTAGACACTCTCTTTGGAAGGCACCTACACACGCCTATGCAATCCGGGAGATTGCAGGCACCACCTTAAAGGCCTAGACAGGCGAAAGGTCAATGAAAAATGACACACTCACGGCCAGAGGGAGAGAGTGAGGGAGAGAGAGAGAGATAGTCGCCGCGGGGGTGTTTGGCTGGAAACTTGACTCGCCTGGACTGGGTCGAGGCTGCATCTTACAAGGCTGTCAAAGACGGCGCAGCTCGTTTGTCACATTTAACAGATTTGTTATCCTGTCGAGTTAATGTCGGGCACACAACATGTCCTGCCCGTTCACAAGAAACGCTCAACGGGGACCAACAGAGAGAAAGAGAGAGAGAGAGCGTGAGAGGGAGAGAGGGAGAAAGAGCGGCAATAAAAACAAAAGATTGATGGCATTGGGCACACGTTCGATTTGTTTTCCTGTTGCTGTTGCCATGTCCTTGCCTTTAGTGCTTTGTAATGTCTTAACATTTGACACATCACTCGGATTTTCCGACCCACATCGATACAGACGCAGCTCCCCTCCCCCCTCTGCTGTCGCTGTCCCTGTCCCTGTCCTGCTCTTGCTCTTGCTCCTTCCTTACCTACTTACCTACCCCGGCAAGGATATTGCTCGTTAGTTAGGGTTTCTAATAAATTTGTGCAACACATTTCTCCAGTTTGCTCCTCATCCTTTCTCCCTTCTCTGCCTTCTCCCCTCTCCCCTCGTTGCTGTCGTCGCTTGTAACATTTTTATTTGATAACATATTGCATTTTGCCCTTCGAGTCTTTCGGGTGGCTACTAAAATATTGGACATACTCCCGACTCGCCGGCACATGCTGCTGCTGCTTCTGCTGCTGCTGCTGCTGCTGCTCAGCGTTATCCACATCCGACTACGTCGCCCTATCCGTGTCCATGTCCATGTCCGTGTCCGAGTCTCCGTCTGCGGCTCAACTGGCCGGTGATTTATGGCGTCTGCGTTGGTCATTCAACTGCATTTGATTTAGGTTGTAAATTGTTGTATATTGTGGCCATGTCTGCGTTTCCTGTTCGCCGCAATCGCCTCCCCCTGGCCACCCTCACCCTCAGCCCCGCCACGCTTTGGTTTGTTTTCATTTTCTTGATTTGTTTTCCCTCTTTTCCCGCCATCTCCAGTCGGAAATTTTTCGCTAATGAATTTATTGCAGTTCTGCAGCTGCCCGCGTCGAGTCGAGTCGAGTCGGGAATAGTTCCGAGTGGATTGATTTACCGACCTATTAATATTAATTACGTCTGCTGCACGCAGCCAACCCGGAGATAAGTCAAAGCATTATGCAAAACTGCCAACCAGATGAGGAATGCGAAGTGCGAAAGCACTCGACAAACGATTATCGGACTCGCGTTCAGCTTATCTCCAACAAAATGAGAAGATAAATGTAAATGCACTATTTACATATCTAAAGAGTTCATGGAACGCGATTGCACTTCGTTAGAGGAGCGGGTTATGCTGCAGTACATCCACATTTATAAGGGTATTCAATTTTCCTTGTAGATATAGACGACCCATATTGACATGTCTGCAGCATACTTTAGAGTCTGTTAATAGAGATTACTTTGGGAATTCATTCATGATGAGCGATAAAGATGATCAAGGTGCGTGTACTAAGTTAGTAGGTTTGAGTAAGGAGTGTTGAGATTATTAACAGAGAAAGAAACTTCTATTGACATCTTATGAGTAACACAATTGCCTAGCAACCCTGAGAGACTATCGATAGCGTTTATCGATATGATTTAGTTACGTATTTAAGCAATAAATACCTTATCTTTAATTTTTACCCTTGCAGAGGGCATATTAATTTTGATCAGCAATTTGCAATGCATCTTAGACATCCCCATAAAGTATATATGTTCTCAATCAGCATCAAGAGAGAAAACGAAATAGCCCTTGTCCGTCTGACCGTATATCCGTGTGTCCGTATATCCGTGTGTCCGTCTATTGCAACGCAAACTAGTCACTCTGTTATGTAGCTATCTTAATGAAACTTGGCACACATGCTTCTTATTGCTGCACGCTGTAAATTAGTAGGAACGAGCTGGACCCATCCGATATATCGTATAGCTGCCATACAAACTATCGGCCGATTTTTGTTATTTAATAAAATATTGTAACCAAATTTACTACATAAAAGTTTTTCTATATACATAATATGCATACAAAATTTCATAAGAATCTGACCACTATATCATATAGTTGCCATAGGAACAATCAGTGCTGCTTTTTGTATGAAGACCTATTCTGATTTTAGAAATAACCGAACTTATCAAAGCCAATCAAAGGTTGATTACTATCAATATATTATTATTCAATTCTACTCAATTATATATAAACAGATAAAAAAGATAAAAACCCGCAATACTATACAACTTTCGGCATGGGTAATATATCTTTTATTTCTCATTTAATAAGTATTAATTTGCATGACTAATTTTTAATATTTTAAAATATTGTTAATTATAATCTGACTTAATTTATTTATTTTCCTTTGACTCTAAATTAACTTTACTTATACTATAATTATTAATTTTAATTACAAGTAGACTTTCAAGTAGACTAGACAAGTACACTATCGATATATATTCAAAATATCTCAAGAATCTGTTATATAGGATGTATACATAAATATAGATCAAGAATAAAGATGAGTTAGATGGATAAACAGATTATTTTATTAATTTATTTTAATTTCAAGTAGACTGTCCTAGTTGACGTGAAATAAATAATGTGAAAAAGAGTTTCACAGATTACTTAATATTAATAATTATTATATAATTATAACATAGTATATGAATATAATAATAATATAATATATGTACCTTATTATTATATATTAATCTTGAGTATCTATTCCAATAATTCTAATTTACTCAACTAAATCTGTTAAATCAACAGTAAAAGATTTGTAATTTCTAAAAAAAAAAACCGCCAACTTTACGCTGAATTAGAGTTAATCGATTCACAATCGATTTATATGCCGCGATGACTTGTTTCCTTTTCAGTGTATTTCAGATTCTTCTTCTTTCTACTGGTGTCTCCCCCCCCCCCACTCTTTGCCAGCCCAAGCAAACTGGCATTAGTCATAAGGCACACGAGCTGTGCAAAGGAAAACAATCGAATCGAATGAGGATTGTGTCGTGTCATTGCCAAATAATATTTCTCACGTAAAGCTACCCGGAAGAATCCCAGTCCAATTGGGGGGAGGGGGGGAAGAGGGCGAGAAAGAGAAGTGTTGCAGTGCGGAAAACCCACAGGAATGCGGAAAAAATAAGAAAAATTACGCAGGCGAGCAAGGAACAAAGGGGAACAAAGAGAGAGAGAGAGGGAGAGATGGTGTGGAGAGGGGAGGGGAGGGGAGGGGGGGGAGGGGAGGGGAGGGGAGGGGAGGGAAACAACACGTTTGTGGCAATGGGCAGACGGAAAATCTACAATATATTGCCAACTATTATGTTATTGTGTGAACGTGCACTGATTCCGCCAGCCTGGCTTTGTCCACGTGCAATATTTCTCCCATGCCGAGGAGGTGAAGGCGTGTGGGAGGGTGTGCGGGTGCTGCCGAGCGTCTTATCGAGGCGTATAACATATATCATTGACACTTTGACATTGGCGAGCAACTGCAGAGCAGGGAGAGAGACAGAGAGAGGTTGGGGGGGGAGGAGTAGGGAGAGCGTGGGGCATGACCGACCGGATTTTAGTACTTTTCAAAATGGCACTTAATCATGGCAGCCGCCTGGCACAGGAAAATGCGGAAACTGGCACACACACCACGCGTAATCGCATGTGTTCACGCTTGAAAGGATAACGACGACGGGCAGGACAAGCAGGGCGACGAGCAGAGGGAGGAGGACAGGGACCAGGAGGATGTCGGAGGCTTGTGCCTGAACTGGGACTGGCCTCCTGCCGACCGTCGACCAAAACGAAATAAGATTAATGACTTGGCAGCGGCCACTGTAGTCTCTTGCTCTCTTTCTCTCTCTCTCTCACTCTCTCTCTCTGTCCCCCTCTCTGTCTGTCGACTGGGACATGCTGGCTGGCATCGGATAAATTGTTTGCTACTTGGACTGTCATTAGTCGAAAAGTTTGTTTGTTATTGTGTTAAGTGTTATTTGTGCGCATATCCAAGTGTCAGGGCCGTCCTCCTCCTTTGATTCTTTCACTCTGCCTTATCGTTTATCACTTTCGTTTTGGCGAATTCGCATGTCATGCTCTGTGCCTCGCTCTACCCTCTCTATCGAGCAATCCCAATGACCGCAGGATTTTATGAATTCAACGAGGATCTTCAGGAGCAACAGGGGGGGAGGTGACAGACAATATGCATACGCTGCGTGTCCGTGAAATGTGCGTCTAATGGTCGCAGCATGACTGGGAAATACTCTCTCTATCTATCTCTTCTCTCTCTCTCTTGCTCTGCCTCTAGATCAGACACGGCCGTGGCGAGGATATTGTGTGTTAATCCTCTTTGCAAACCAGCACAATTAGATATTGCTTCACAGCAGAAGAGGGTGTGCTGCCTTCCAAGAAAGTTGCCCAAACAAAACCTCAAGCAAATAAGAAAGTTGAAGGCGATAAGTGAAGATCTTCCTCTTCTTCTTCCTCTTGCTGTATCTGCCTTATGGCATAACAAACATGGTTGGGTATTTGGAACTCGATCGTTGCTATTTGTCGGCAAAGCCAAATCAAAGATCAATCACAAATCAAACGCACCGAAATTCCGCATAAATTCCAGGAAATCCACGAGGTGAAACAGTGCACACACACGCACACACACACACACACGCACACGCACACCTCTCGACATCTTACTCAACGCGAAGAAGGGGGCGTGGATAACAGGGAGGGGGGCGGACTTCCTCGCATAGTCATCCATCAAATGCGATTTCAGCTGCCTGCAACAATTATTTCGTCTATTTTATTTTTAAACCAAATTAACGTGTTGTTACTCGACCTGTTCTTGTTGTTGTTAATGTGTTTTTATTACGTGAACGTGTAGGAAAGCGAGAAAGAGAGGTAAACACGCATGCCAATGCTCAAGATCATTTTATGGGTGCCTTCGTTCCATTCCCTTCCGATGCGGGCATCTCAAGCCGAACCCTAGCCTAGTATCTCTGACAGCCTCCTGCTGTGGCGCGTCGTCGCAAAGTAGTAGGCGCTGATTGATAGAACAAAGTGAAAATCAAATAAAAAACAAAACATTAAACTATGCACGGCCTCCGCCTCCGCCTCCGCCTCCACCGCCGCTGCCGCCGCCGCCGGCCACATTGCGGTGCAAGATCAAAGACCGCCCCGAGATCTGTAATGACAGCTTTGATCATTGTTTTGCCTTTGATTTTTTCCGGTTTACTGCACGATCTGGAGCGCCCCGGCCATCAGTGTGCTCCCTCTCTCGCTCCCTCCCTTGCTCTAACTCTCTGTGTCTGTCTCTGTCTATCTCTTCACATGTTGCCTCGCACTTGCAGCATTTTACGATCAATTTCGCGCCTACTTAAGAGATTTCACTGGTCGGATCACTTTACAGTTCCGTTAAGAGGGAATTATAACACATTATTCATATGTCCGTGCAGTTGGCACGATTTTTTAAGATATATTGTAGTATATGTGGCACTAGAGAAGTATTCAAGTTGTCTTTTGAAACTGGAGATGACTATTTACTTTTAAATGCATACTTGGCTTAGTTTCCTCTAAAATATCATATGTAATGACACATCTGCTATGAAGATCAGTATACCATACATATATATATGGATATCGTTCTGTATGGCAGCATATATCATCATATATCATATCGCATATCAAATCAAGTCAAAAGGAAATTCCTTAAAATATGCAAGTTCATTTCGGTGTTATATATGGTAAACTTAGCGTTATCTGCCGATATATTTATAAAATAAATATGTTATAAAATATATATTCATAAATATAGATTAAGAATAAAGAAGAGTTAGATGGATAAACAGATTATTTTGGTAGCATGGAAAGCATCCTCCAGTCTTTTGAAACTGGAGATGACTATTTACTTTTAGATGCATACTTGACTTAATTTTATTCTAAAATATCATATAAATATCATAATTATCATATCATAAATATCATATCAAATGTATCACATCTGCTATGAAGATCAGTATACCATACATATATATATGGATATCGTTCTGTATGGCAGCATATACCATCATATATCATATGTATGTCGCATATCAAATCAAGTCAAAAGGAAATTTCTTAAAATATGCAAATTCATTTCAGTGTAAAATAAACTTAGCATTATCTGTCGATATATTTGAAATATGTCTTCTGGAATATGTTATAAAATATAGTCATATATATAGATCAAGAATAAAGATGAGTTAGATGGATAAACAGATTATTTTGGTAGCATAGAAAGCATCCTCCAGTCTTTTGAAACTGGAGATGACTATTTACTTTTAGATGCATACTTGGCTTAGTTTCCTCTAAAATATCACACATCTGCTATGAAGATCAACATACCATACATATATATATGGATATCGTTCTGTATGACAGCATATACGCTCATATATCATATGTATATCGCTTATCAAATCAAGTCAAAAAGAATTTTCTTAAAATATGCAAATTCATTTCAGTGTAATATAAATTTATCATTATCTGTAGATATATTTGAAATATCTCTTCTGGAATCTGTTTTAAAATATATAATCACAAAAATAGATCAAGAGTAAAGATGAGTTAGATGGATAAACAGATTTTTTTGGTAGCATAGAAAGCATCCTCCAACGCATTCCCCCTTTGGTCGTAATCGTGAATCTTTCACTTCGGGTTGCAGCAATATCATCCATTAGTCCCAAATTACTCCAATCTGCTGGCTTTATTTATATGCACACTAAGTTATCTTCTTGTAGCATCCGACTAATCAGTGTAAAAACCACAAAACTGTCACCATAAGCTGATCACACAAGACAGCTGCAAATTTTTCCCAAATTTCTTTCTTTGGCCACCACAAATTTCTCCCGACTGTCTGCGCGGAGAATTTATGGGATTTTAAAACCCCTTTCGTACGTGTAGTGTCTACGGAATTAGAAAAGCCACAAGAGAAGAGTTTTCAAATAAAAATCACGTAAAATGTCGCCTCAATTTCGAATGAATCGAGCGAACATTTCGACTTAGGCACGATTCCGCCCCGTCCCCGTCCCCGTCCCTGAGCCATAACATAAATAATGGGAGCTGCACTCTATTCTGAGAACCCTTTCTCTCCTCTGTGCTCTTCTCTCTGCCCAAGCATAGGCTATCAATTTATATTTTATTGTTGGTACAACATAAATTCCGAAAAAAACCACACAATGTAGATTTATGTAATGCCTTCGTAGAAGCCGAAATAACAATGACGATGAATGTAAGGAGGAATAGAACTACCGACTACCGTGTTCCAACAGATCTCCAGTCTTTTAACCGAAATATAACAAATAGTTAGTGCTTCTGTTCTCAATGTGGATAATAAATCAGGCTTCCCAGGGCAACCAACCAGAGTTGTCACCGTACTCCCTCAAAAGTCCGAGACACGTCCCTTGCTCTGCCAGTCGCCATAGCGCGTCGGTTCCAGTCCGCGCGGTCCGTCGATCTCCCCCGTAAATGGATTGGTATTATTTGGCCACGCCTCCACTTGCTCCTTGGCGAGCACCGGCAGTGGCTGCCTGTCCTTCTTGGGAATGATGACAATGGGTGCATTGGAGCGCAGCTTCTCCTTGAACTTGAGGTAACGCTCACTGGGCTGGCGTTGGACCTCAGTTTGAGGATCCTCCTCGACGGGCCGCAGTTCCTCCGGCCGGACCTCCAAGGGTTCTACTGTCGAATGCCGGCGCCAATATATCTGGGTTCGTGAGATCTTGCGACCCACAACACGAATTAAGGAAAACATTTAAGAATTTCACACTGAGTAAATTTATAAATTTTAAAAAACAGTCTCTCTCTCTCGAACAAGTTGTAAAAACTGTTGAACATTGATCTATTTTCTAGCACTAGGAAAAAACATGGTGTGGACTACTTGGATTGAGGTTAGTTTCATTTGAAATCGATCAAATTAGAAGTAGAGTCGAGAACGGAAATTTTACCCTTTTTAGTGTTTGTTTTTCCGTTTTTTAGGGATAGTTTTCCATTCAAATGTGGAATCTACTTTGACTTATTAATAATTATAAGTTATTGATAATACATTTTAATTCTAAATGGCCTGAGTTGTAGATTAATATCGATAGTATTTTGTTTATTATCGACTGTACAGATAAGCATCGATAGTATTTTGTTTATTTTTGACTGTTTCAATTGAAGATAATCAATCGCTACTTATAAGAACTCTAGAATTCCCTACACACAAATTAATTTTAATTTTTCTCAGGATATTTAATGTAATATCAGATTGAAATACATTTAATTTTTAATACTATCCAGGCTCGAAATGATCGATAAGTGATGAACATTAAAAAATAAAGGTTTTAATGGCTTATCCCATTTATATAGATTTTATTTTATATACCATCGATGCTCACAAAGAAAAAAAGAATTAAAAAAGATTTAATGGATTATCCGATTGCAATATAAATGATTTTAAATACATTCGATGCAGTCAGATACTCAAAACTATCGATATTTGATAAAGATTTCAAAGAAAGAAAGAAATTAGCAGAAAAGAGTGACAATCTTTTAAAGTTAAACAAGAGATATATAATATAAATATACATATAATTTTTTCTTACACTCCCCTATCCGATTATCCGATTTAAATACATTTAATTTAGTTACTATCAAGGACTAGAAACTATCAATAAAACTTACAAATAAATAAAGAAACTCCCTCTAAAAAGAGATAATCTTTACTAATCTCTTATCATATAACAACCAAAAGATATAGAATGCTTTTTATGCTCTCCCAATCTGCAACTGCGATATAAAAAAGGCTGAGTCTGCTCGAATAATGCGCGCAGGCACTGTCAGAGTGGCATCAAATACTCCAGATAAATATTCTCTCACACACACATATGTGGAGATGGTCACGGTTAGAGCGTGGAAGACGACAATAACAAGCTGTGCGGATGCGGTCTGCTTACCCAGGCCCGTCTCGGCCCGACTTGGTATGGCTGTCTGATTGGGCTGCCAGAGGAGTCAGTCGATGGGGCAAAAAGAAACATTTGTCTCGCTTAATTTAAACAGATTTGCGAGATTATTGTCATGCCGACGTTAAAGCAACAATTTCAATTTCGCAAGAGGCAACAGCCGAGAGGCAATCGTTGCCAGCTGACACACGGCGAGCGACAGGAGCGAATTAACAACCTCAATCGCAGGAGCGGAGCGTGCGGGGCGTGCCGTGGCGTGGCGGGGGCCATGAAAAGAAAGAAAGTTGCAGTCGACAAGGAGAACGATGCAAACGCATGCGAAACTTGACAGCCGGCAACTTTTAATGTTGCCCCCTTTAAGAAGAGGCCAGGCAGAAGAAGAAAAGAGAGAATGAGAGAGAGAGAGAGAGAGAGAGAAAGAGTGAGGGAGAGAGGCACCACTGACAGCAGTCAGCTCCTTCGACTTCAACTCCAACTGCGACTGCGTTGCGATTCCAACTTCAATTCCAAGTCCAATTCCGAGTGGGTTGTTTGATGCCAGAACAAATTTGCAATGTCGCTGAGATTTTGCGCCAGGCATGACAGACACTTTGCGCTGTTCACAGCATCTTTTACTCGCTCCCTCCCCCCTCTCTGAAGCCTGAAGAATGCACACAAGCCATATTTAAAATGCTTTGAAGTTGCACCGACTCCAACTGCAACTGCAACTGCAGCGAGGCGTTGCCTTAGAGACGGGCGCGAAGCGACTTATGTTGCATGTCCGCTGTCCGCTGTCCGCTGTCCGTTGTCCGCTTGACACGATCGGAGCAGACGCGGGAAGAACAGGCTTCCACGGGGCGCAACTGCAGCAGCTACTCGACACATGTCCGGTTTTAATTGCTGCCATCAATGAATGAACGAGCTAACGGACACTTAACAGTTGACTGCCGCCTGACAACATGACAACCTGACAAACTGACAACCAGCCTCGCACACCCTGCTCCCCCCCTCTCCCCCCACGACCAGGCTACTCTCTTTCTAGCTTAGCTAACTGGCCGAGAGCGAGAGCTACTCACTCACTTCCGGAAGTTTTAAGAAATCCCGCAGTTTATCTTTATCGCAGCTGTGCCTGCTCCAAAGTCATTAGACTCTGTCACTCTGCCCCGCCTGTCTGACTGTCCGACTGTCTGACTGTCCATTTGTCCCACTGTCCAGCTGTCACTCAGCCTCTGGCTCTGCTGGAGCCAGTCCAGGCCTGATCTCTGCTGTCAGCCAGACTCACGTCAAGCTGTTTGGACAGCCCGCTGGAGTGCATAATGTCAAACAGATGCCAAGCAATAGAAACAATTAGTTAACCGTATGCAAAACAATGCGAAGTGCAACAGCCTCAACTAACATATATTATATAATACCGGTAACTGACAGGTTTGAAAATGCAAATCTGAATCGATCCATTGCCTGGAGAGTTTTGATGTCGCAACTTTAAATAGGTTGAATTCAGCTTTAAAATGTCGTGAGCATAGGTTTATATTATAGTGAAGTCTGCATATGCTGAAGCAGAACGTTGACTGTTCAATATGACTCTTAAAAATCGAACCTATCAAATATATCTTTGATTTTTAAAGGCGTTGGGTGTGGCACCAAATATATAAATCAAAATGTACGTGAGTATGGTATATAGCTACCTTCATACTAAACTTGGTTTCTCTTATTTTCATAACAACTGAGTTCTCTGCGTTCATACAGACACAAAATGGTTCATTTCATAAAAACACTTAATTCAAGCTGAATAGAGCTTTTAAATGTATTGAAAATAGGTTTATATTAATGAAAGATTAGTATATGCACAATCAGAACGTTGTTGGTTTAATATTATACTACTCCTTAAAATCGAAGATATAAGGAAGAAGGATATATTTTTGATTTATTGGGTGTAGGCGTGGCAACCTACATTTGAATTAATATTTTCGTGCGTATGGTGTATAGAAATCTTCATACCGAACTTAGTGTCTCTACCTTTTCTAACAACTGAGTTTTCTGCGTTCATACCTTCATATTGAATACATCTTTAAAATTTATTGAGTATAGGGTTATATTATAGTAAGCTTGCTATATGCTTTAGCAAAACGTTGTTTGTTCAATAATACTCTTTAAAATTTAACAAAATTGTTATTTTTTCGATTTTTGGGGCGTTGGGCGTGGCAACAAAAAAAATATATAAATTATAATGTACGTGCGTATTATGTACAATTACCTTCATGACAAACTTAGTGTCTCTAGCTTTCATAAGAACTGAGTTCTCTGCGTTCATACAGACACAAAATATTTCATTTCATAAATTTTAGCATTCCCATACACAAATTTGAAAAGATACTTCGAGAATTTAATTTACGTTACGTTCTTCGTTTCGAATATCGAATACCTACAATGGATTTTCGAAAAAGTACTAAAACAAATGCCATAAAACCATACAGATTTCGCAAAATAATTTATGTAAACAATTTCCAGCGAAATTGCGCTTTTAAAGGCTGCGAAAATATTTGAATTTGAAATTTGAAAATCGAATTCAAAAAGGGGGAAGCCGCAAAGAAATTACACCAGACATTAATTAAATCGCATGAGATATACAGATCGGGGGGTTCCTGTGGCTTTGATCAGCCGTCAAGTGGTTTGATCGATATCCAACAATAAAAATTCACCGACAACTTGTTCATAATGAAGATCTCTTGTTGTTTTCATCAGCTTACAGTTGCTGTTGCTGCTGTTGTTGTTGTTTGGGGCGCATCAATCACTCGATCAGGCGATGTGCCGATGAACCGATAAACCGATGAGTATCGCGTGCACAGGTATCGCAGCAGCCGCCCACCCATAAACTTGTTTGATCCTTTTTTATTTTACTCGGAAGAATCGTGCGTTTTCACACCGTAATAAAAATCTCAAACATGTTTGTAAAGTTGTTAGTGCTGCTGTGCGGTGCAGCTCTCTGTGTGTGTGTGTGTGTGTGTGTGTGTGTGTGTCGGGAGAAGATCTGGAGAGATCTGCGTAGGCGGGGAGCAACATATAAATTAACATTTTGACTGCCAACTGGCGCGGCAAATGATCAAAGACACTTTGTGCCGTCATCGTTGCGTTGATCGTCGTCATCGTCATCAAGCGAGGCAGCGAACGCAACAGCGACGCCGACCGCGACTGCGACCGAGGCCGCGACGGCACTGTGAACATCATTTCACGTTTACGATCCATCAACACGAGCCATCAAATTGTATACAAACAAACGCAACAAAGATCAAAAGCCGTGTACCTACACACACGCACACACCCTCACACACATACACAGCACACACACACACACACACAAACACTGGCAGACAAATCTGAAATTCATTTAAATGAAATCTGGAACTCGAGTCCCGCCAATTGAGAGTTGCCTTTCAACAACCTGACAGAGAGAGAGAGAGAGAGAGCGGAAGGCAAAAGGAGTGGGAGAAGCAGGGAGAGAGGGAGAGAGAGAGCGTAAGAAAGATGCTTCTTCAGTCTCACTCCTAATGCTGTGCATGAATATTCATTGCTGATCATTTCTCTTCTTGTATTTTCCTTTGCTCTCTCTCTACCTCCCTCTCTCCTGGCTAATTATGTGTCGACGACTTGGGGCAAGTGTGATGCATTTCTCATGTTCTGTGAGAATTTCTCAGGCTCCCACACGGAGAGTGTGCATTCTGTATGTGTGTATGTGGTTGGACCATAATTGCAAAATGTTCTCCATGCATGTTCCGGTACTATAAATATTTAATCTAATGAATACTCAGTGCTCTTCTGCGAATCTTTAAGGTTGTTAGTAAATTTATCCTTGAGTAAACTACTTTGGGTGACTACTAGATGTTAATTAGGTTAGGTGATAATCATTATATATATATACTAAATCAAACTATATGTCATAAAATATATAGTAGATATAACATTAAATATATGCTGGTATATATATTTAATCGCACTTATACCTATATTATATGCACTTAAAATTATTTATTTAATTTTTAGTTATCCCTAAAAGTCATGGAACTGTCAACATTTTACTTTTGGTTCTATGTACAATAGTTATACGATCTAACTTTTTTTTTTTTTTTTTTTATACGATCTAAATAAAATTAAATCCAAAAGATTCCCTCTTCTTCTTACTAGTTTTTCATTAAATAAAATAAGTGCACATATACAATACTTATGTCCCTAAGGTATACTTCAGTATTATTTAATATATTTTAAGTATATTATCTTATACTATATATAATATAATACTATATGTCATATTGTTATATTACATTATTATAATAAATATTTCTGCTTATAATATCAATATTAATTATGTTAAACTCTATACATATAATACAATAAACCATATGACTTAATGCATTAAATAACCGTTGCCTTTTATCAAAAACTTTCGATCTCAAATCACATTTTGGATATTGAAAACAAACCGCACTTCATCAGTTCAAATTAGAAACGAAATACAAAATGTTTCTGCTACCCGCTGAGTCGTTTCAGATATCTGATATGGCCCAAAGATAAATCTGGGTTATGAACGGAAAAAAATAAACGAAAACCGAAAGCGTAACTCCATTAGCCTTATCGAATGACAGGATCGTCAAAAAGCTGAGAATTTATGTTGCCCGTTTGCCGTTTGCCGTTTGCCGTGTGTCGTTTGTCGTTTATCGTTCACCGTTTGTCGGACTATAAAGCTGCCCAGATTTCAGATTTAATGTCTATGAGCGGCATGTCAAATTCAATTTAACCCCCAAGATTGATGCGAACGACGTGCAACCACCGCGTCGTGACGTGTTGAGATGCGAGATGAGGCAGCCCAAGCTGAGAGGACGAAGGACCCCAATAAAGTGCAATTAGCCAGATTTATGATTATCCCTGTTATGCACAAATAATTTCGGGCAATTTTAGATACGAGTCGAGGCGAGGCAGCGAGCAGAAAGCCCAGGCAAAATTTATAACACCAAACGTAAACAACAAAGAAGACAAATCGCTTTATTCACGGCAGCCACAAAAACACCCCCTCGGCGCGGTAGAGCTGGGCGTGGCGAACACCCCTTTGTTTGTGATCTGCCTTCTGACTGAGAAATATGGGCTGACAGCATTATGCCCATAACATACCCGTCCGTACCCATGCCCGTGCCGGGGTCCAGGGCCCTTGTCGTCACCGGAGGCACATAAAATCAAATTGAAATCTGTTTGAAATTTGATATGCCTCAGCCCCGGCTCTATGAATGAGACTGTGAGTGTCTGTGTATGTGTGTGGGTTTTGCTCTTTCATCCTGTCGAGTTGGAGTTACCTCTATTATACGAGTAGGTTTGGCAGCACTTCCACAACACCCTCAGTAGCACGCTCTCTCTCTCTCTGGGTGAGCAGGAGGTGTCGCCAGTAAGTATTTTTGGTATTTTATTTTCAACAAACCGCAGAAACCGATGGGATCAAATATTTGTATGTAAGTCGAGCGCACAAAATGGGTGTATCGAAATCAGAATATTCGATACAATTTCATAATATTCGATATGTATTTGAGGTTATTTTTGGAGACCATTTAAAAGTGAAACATAAAAAAATATATATAATAAAATAATATATGAGAAAAATAATATGTATGTACTTAATATAATTAAAATAATTATAAATTAAATTAAATTAAGTAATTATTTAAATTATAATTACAAATAAATATATAGTAATATTACATATTTCTTTTGTAACTGAAATATAATATTAAAATTAAATTAATTTAAATTATCATGTATTCTTTGAGTTTACTGGTTTAAAATCACAAAAAATTAAAAAAAAAAAAAACAAGAATATATGTATATATTTTATGGGGTCTCCGACGCCTCCTTCTGCCCGTTACATACATTTGCACAAAGTTAGTATACCCTTTTTTGACCATTTTCAATGGTCCAAGGGTATAAAAAAAACACATATTATTATGGTTTATTCAACTAGGAAATACTTGAAATGTCTTTAATATATGCTTTATTCTTATATAAATTCAAAAAATAATAAACTTAAAGAATTTCCGATTTTATGAAAACTGTTTCGGATTTTCGACTTTTAATCAGGAATCAGTGAATGCGTCCAAGAGTGCTTCGGGTATCAATTGTTATTCTTATTTATCTTACGCCTCTTTTATGCTTCGTTGAATTTCCAATTACCACCAAAGGAGAAACTGTTTGAAGTTCTTTCGAAATTATTTGAGCTTCGGGCTCAGTCTACGCCGTACTCTATGGTCGGGTGTGTGTGTGTGTGTCCTGGGGCTGGGGACCTGTCCTCAAGTGACAGGCAATTGCGAAACTTTTCACTTGTCAGGAGGCACACACGCACCATATGCGACCATTCGGCGAGTGTGTGCGTGAGGTCCTTGCGGTACGCCTACCCAGGGAAGGCATAGGAACATGCACCCCTGGGGCTCGTCGGTTTGCCCTTTCGCGACGATAAGTACTTCGGCTCAGTTGTTGTTTGTACATGTTATTAATTTCGCGTGAAGGCGAAAGGGGCGAGAGCTGTCAATGTCGTCGCTGGGGTGGATGGATGTGGATTGATGGTGGCATGGGATGGGATGGGATGGGTTGGATGCGAGGAGAATGGGAGGAAATACATTGCCCAAGGCAACGCCGACAACGGGCGTGTGCTGTCAAATTTGACAAATGTTGACAAATGCTTCGAAAATAATATTTGAACAGACCAAGATACAGACGTGAAGGCAACGAAAATTAATACTATTTGCCTTCATTAGTGCGGGTAACCCAAGGCGCCTGCAACATTTGCAACGTGTCCCTGCCACAGGCACTTCTGACAGCTCATAGTATGTGTGCTACCTCTTTACTTCTCTGTCCAACACAGTATACTGTGTACCGATATATATCCTCGATATCCGTCATATCGAGTTGTATCTCTCGTGTCGTGTGCTGTGTCGCTTCGTCCTGTCAAATCAATCATCATCCTCTGGTTTTGTTGGCTTCACTTCGGTTTTCGGTTGGCCACTCGCTTTTCCCTTTTGCTTCGCTTTTTTCTGTTTCTTTTTTCCTTTTTTCGTTTTTTCGTTTTTGCCAGCCTTTTGTTATTGACATAAAGCCGACCCATAATTTTTCATAGCATTGCACACGCATGACATTAATTTTGTTGACAGTTTTCTTTTATTTTTCGTGTGTGCTTCGCCTCTCCTTTGTACTCATTTCCCCTCAGAGCTGTCAGCACGCATTTACATGTGTCACGCTCTTGTGGACCAACGCCCCGCACCGCCGCGTCGCCAAGGAGGGCCGAGGAGGTGGGAGGAGTGCACAGTTGAGGGGGCCTCCTTACGTGAGTGCGGATTTTGTGGTTGACTCGAGTTGAACTCGTGCTCAGCTGGCGAATACCCTGCAACTGCAAGTGCATCCGTGTGTGAAGTAAAGTCGTGTAGAAGAAGTGAATAACATACGAATATTCTACACCCGAAAGGGATTTATTCATGATTAAAATATCTAATAAGTAATTGTTTAAATTTTAAACTTATCATAATATTTCTTGAATCTCTACTCAAGTCATTTATCTTTCTCTCCCTCATGGCAAAAACTTCCTTCCTCATCCGTTTGTGAGTGTATTCAATCTTTCGCAGACATTCAATTCTTGTTGTTGTTATTGTAAGGAAATTCGTTTCTTTTACGGATCTTTGCATATGAACAATTACGAATTTGACATTTATGTCATATGGCGCATTCGTTTTATTCATACTTGACAAGGGTCGAAAGCTATTATACCACGCAGCAGATACATTTGAGGTATGCCAGTCCTAGTTAAATGGAAATATATGTATGGGAAAATACTAAGAAAGAGTCTGCTCAACTGTGAATTACCCAGTGCCAGGTGTGCTTGGCAAAATCAGATATATAACTGAAGTAATGGCAATTAATATCGTTGATTAGGTCAACGATGCATAATACTTCTTTTTTACAAATCCAAAAAAACCCTAGATGCTATCAATATTACTGGGTAGGAGATGGACATGTAAAATAGTAAAATATATTGATTTATGTATAGTTTGACCTTTTAAACCTATTCAATGAGCCTAAAAGTGTGATCCCATATAAAATCACGCCCTGGACATCAACAAAGATTAAACTTGGGGAAAATACATAAAAAAATAGGACACGTTCAAGAAAGATTAAACTACAGGAAACTACATTAAAAAGTAGGATCAAAACACTTCCGTAATATTAAATAATATCAATGTAAATGTATATATAGTTAACATTAGCAGTCTCGAGGGTATTTCAATATTGCATTTCAATAGACAAACCAAATGATATAGACTATTTCTTGCCGTATCCTGCAGCGTGTTATTGTCGTATTTTTATGGTTTTCACCTGTTTCAGCTTGTTTACACAGTCGAGATAATTAATATTGTTGCCATCCGGTGAATATCTTAATACGCGAGCTTTGAAATCAATACCCGATCGAGACAGGTTCGTAAAACACCCACTTGAAGTTGCGACATAAGACACTCGAAATGGCCACTGGGGAATTCGAAGACGAAGACGAAAACGAATATGAAGACGAATGCGATGAATACGAGCACAATGAAATAGCGACATGACATCCGACATGCATAATTTACAAGATTAACGATATGAAAATTGAATTCGTTGCCACTAAAAATGTCGAATATAATCTCGAAAAACAGAAAAAAGTTTCAGTCTGTTTTCTTATTTATTGCCCAGGGTGTGCGAGTGTGCCGTGTGTGTGTGTGTGTGTATGGAAATGGAACACCATTTAAGTCATTTAAATTTTATAGTCAAATTATTTTTACGGCATTTCGAAATCAGGTATTTATAGTTTTAAGTGAGCGACCTCAAAAACCCGATGCCACTTTAATCGTCGAACTACGCCTTAATGACTCATTAGCTAAGCCCCAACTATGTATTGGTGTGTGTGTGTACCAGTGTGTGTGTGTGTAGCTCATCTTGTGACACTCCTCTAACTACTTTGGCCCGCTTCTTAACGACTGCGCTGTGTGTCAACTGTCCCCAGTAATTGTCACATTTTGTCAGCTTCCCATATTTGATTTGGGTTCACAGAAGTCGCTCCAGTCTCCCCTCTCTCTCTCTCTCTGTCCCTCTTCATCTCCCTTGGCTCTTTTATGACAATTTTAATGCAATTTTCTAAAATAAAATGTATTTTTTATGACTCTTTTCGAGAGTCAGCACCCCTGGGAGCTGAAACCTGCGGGAGGGAGAGAGAGAGTGACAGAGAGAGAGTGAGAGAGCAGAGCAGAGCAGAGAGACCGACCTGTCAGCCTTTACGATTGCCTTTCATTTCTCTTGTCTATTATGTCTGTGTTCGCTTTTATCTTCGCTTTGATTTTTATATCGTTTATTTGCTCTTCCCCTTCCCCTTCCCCTTCCCCAGCTGCTCTGCCTTGCTCTGTTCGTTCGCTCTGCGTGTGTGTCAAAGTTTATATTTTTATTTGTTTCGACAGTAAACTTGATGTGTTTATGACACGTCTTGACAGTAAGTAGCTGACGCGGCTACAGACGCGGCTACTGGCGGTTCATGTTGACCTTTTTTTATATACGAGTATATCCACCATGCCATGGGTCTCCTCTCTCCTGCACATGTGTCTGGGTAAGCGCCCACTTATCATGGCGTATTCGTGCTCTCCTAATGGGGCAATCCATGCATAACCCTGATTGAAAAGCCAACTGCGCTGCACACTCAACACTGGCCAACAAAGCGAACAACACAAACTTGATGTTTGTTGTTATGGAAAGTCGGAGGATTAGTCCAAAACAACCATGTAAATATATGTATAGTTTCCCTGGCCATAAACAAGATTAGAGTCAGTCGAGCTTACTGTAAACTGAAAATAGAAAGATTATAGAGATACAAATTAGTATTAGATCTGATTGATATTGAGTTAATCTACAAGATTCTGTATTGAATTCGAGAAATGATATCAAACAAATACCCGAAATTGTTTGAAGAAAGTTTTAAAATACTATGAAGTAAGTTTCATTTAAATAAAACTGACGATCAATGCTAAGGAAATACTTTGAATAGGAAAAAACATAGTTAAAGATTAAGATGTTACAAATGGGTATAATAGAATAAGTGGAGTATAATATAAAATCTAAAATCAAAATAAATTAATAAGAAAGTTCCATTTGAAGTAATGGAAAAGGGAAATGTAATCAAATATATATTTGAAAATCCAAAACGAAACATTCAACGAGGAACAACTTCTGCTTGCCAAGGGTTCTATACCTTTGCAGTTCCTTATGTCCTGCGATCGTGCCAATACTAGTTATATATAATGGCTTAGAATTTTATGATATTGAGTGTATTCAATTCTATGTTTCACTTGAATCGATACTGATAAGCTAAGTTATTTCTACAATTGGAAAAGGTCTTCATACAAAAACCTGCATTCCGTCCGATTGTTCCTATGGCAGCTTTATGTTATAGGGGTCTTATTCCTATGAAATTTTGTATGCATATTATATATATGAAAAAAGTCCGATGTAGTATAATTTGGTGAGAATATCTTAACAAATAACAAAAATCGACCGATAGTTTGTATGACAGCTATACAATATATTGGACTAATCCGGCTCGTTCCGACTTATTTACAGCGTGCAGCAATATGGAGCATGTGTGCCAAGTTTCATTAAGATAGCTCTCAAACTGAGTGACCAGTTTGCGTTGCAATAGGCGGACACACGGATATACGGACAGACGAACACATGGACGGACGCACAGGGCTAGTTCTAGTGATTGAGAACATATAAACTTTATGGGGTCGGAGATGTTTTCTAAGTTGCATTGAACACTCCTGGCCAACACTAATATACCCTATGCAAAGGTGTAATTATTGTAAACTAGTACTATGAATTAATAAAAATATTGCAGGCATTATAACGTTAACAGTTAGTAATAAATCTTATAGAAATTATATATATATCTATGTATGAGTTAATATTAAATCTTATAAAACTGATATACATATACGAGTATATGCATATTTATTTGTTTGTTTTGATTAAAAAAGTCTACTTATTTCGATTTTCATCCAGGGTCCTACTAACTACAATGTATTGACAGTTCTATCAGCTTAAACATATCTTAGTCAAAATAATGAATTTTGCTAATTTTGTCTTGTAACATATGCACCTCAGATTCAATTAACATATTCGAAAAAGTCTGTAAACATAATTTAGCTTTCGAATGGCGCTTCAGGGCCACGTCAGAGCGAGACGAGACGAGATACAGCTAGCATTTCAGCTGGTTTCCGGCATAGCCGAAAGCACAAAAGCCAAATCAATATAAATGTGATGGGCATGTCAAAACCGTCAGGGCGGTAAAAAACAGAAAACCAAAAAAAAAAAAAAAAACAACGAGAACAAAATTTGTGAGTAAAAAGTAAAAACCTCAACGGGGGCCGGACAAGGACTTAGGTGAGTTAGCTGCGACTCCGGCACAGAAGTCGCCCCTTGAAGTCGACGATGAGAAACGACGATGAGGAGCTGGCGAAAAAAAGAAGAAGAAAAGGAAAGAAAAGAAAAACCGCAAAATTGAAAATACATCAAAGTTGTCTGCGGCAAGGCAACCCAAAAGTAGAAGAAGTCGGTGACGGAGACGGAGACGAAGAGGGAGAAGAACACAACAAGAAACGAACTGAAGGGAAGAGGAGAACAGGCGAACATATTCAATAACGAGAGATGTCAAAAAGCCATCATAAACAGATGACATTTCCCATATTGAGTGGCGAAAGTAAAATTTAATAATAATACGGAAAACGGACTGCGGACTGAGGAATACGGAATACGGAATACGGAATAGGAGACTGATGCCAACAGGAGTGAAGCGTGGCAGTGTGTGGGAGGGCAGAGACAGGGGGGGGGTCAGAAGCAACACGTCAACAACGAAAATTGACACGCCGACATAAACACTCACACATGTTTGGGCCACGTCGACGTCGACGTCGACGTCTCTGTCGGCGTCTTTGCCTTTGTCTCCGTTTCGTTGTTGTTGCTGTTGCTGTTGTTGTTGTTGCTGTTGTGAGGCCGAGGCACCCTGCCGTGTGGAATGTATAGCAAAAATGTCAATATGTTGTTGGGGTTGTCAGGCCTGTCATGTCACACTGGCGCTTGGCAGCGGCGCCCCTTCCCTGCCCTTGGCCCCCCTAGCTCGCTGCTCCACATGGTAAACGTGTCTTAGTTTCATGCATGAATGTTTGTGGCACATAATTGAAAGCTAGCTAAATTAATTTCAATGCGAGGCGCCAACAACAAACGAGCCAACAAACCTCGCCAGGCCACAGCAATAGCAACAGCAACCGGTTACCCTTGCCCCCTTGCCCCTTGCACGCCACCTTGGCTGCCCCTGAGTTGCAACTAACTTTTCACACATGACTGCTTCATGTTTTGTGGACAGTGCTGTGAAGGCAGCAGTAGAGGGATGGGGAGGGGGAGGGGGAGGGGCTGGGTCATGTAGGGCAGCTCGTTAACAGGAGCTTCGCAGCTAGTTATAAGTCACCTCATCATCGTCACCGTCATCGTCATCGTCGCCGTCAGCGTTCGCGTTTGAACATTTCCCATGACATTTTTGACAGGTTTCGTCTAACACGCAACAAACCCACAAAACACTTTGTACATGCCCCGCCCCCTCGTCCTGCCCTGCCCAGCTTGGACCGTTTGACACACGACGTTTATCAATGACATTTTGGTCAGCGCAGGTAATGGCAAATGGCATTGATTTAAATGAGTTTTGGCCTTGTGGTTTACAGTTAACTGTGGCCCCACCTCGCCCCCACCCAAGGCAGGGAGGGAGTGCTGGCTCCCAAAGGGGCAGGCCGGATGTGTACGGTCACCTTAGGCGAGCGTACTTGCTCGCACCTCAGTGCTCTATTAGTATCTCTGACCCTGTTCACACAGGTGTCAAGTGGTCGAACAGTCGTAACTTTGTAGTCAACCTCAGGTCATTGTAGCTTAACCTCTGAAAACTGTATGAGTTCATCATATCACGTGCTTTGTTTTATGTTTTAAAGAAATTTTGACTAAGGTTTGTTCATATTAAAATAGGTACCTTGGAAGCACTCCTTAGGTGCACTGTGTATTATCCAATAAATGAAACAGAACTGAGCAGATGAACAAGGTCGGAAGGGACTTTTCTTTGGTTACAACTTATTTAAAATTCAACTCATACCTATATGATCATTCTTTCTTCAAAATTGCATGGAATTCCAGTAGTAACAACAGTTATAAATGCATATCTCAGTTGTAGCTACGCATGATATTTGATAACTTTAAATATTATCAAAGCACCCCCTTATAGATACTTTCAAGTGTGAAAAGGAACTAAAAATTCCCTTTAAATTCTATTCAATTTTCATGTAAAACTCCTTTCTTTACCATCCATATATGGCACCAAAGTATTTTCGAAGTATTCACACTAATTAGAATCTAATTTTAATAGATTTTCAATCAGTTCTTAGTGCTCACTTAATTGACTTAAGCCTTCGAGCTAATCAACCCTTCAATCAATGTTGATTATAGATCTTCCGTCTTTCTCTCTCTCTTCCCCCAGCAACTAATTGACTTTCGCTGTGCTAACAGAGCAGATCAGACTTGTATTTATTATGGAATGTCTGTCAATTTCCACCACTTATCATTTCCAAAGTGGACACATCCGTATCCGCCCTGCCCGCAGCCTCCTGTGCGGTCATTTAGGACACTGCCATATGCTGCTTGTTGTCAATGTCTTCCTGCGACTTACTTCGCTGAGCCACTTTTCGCCACTAATAAACCAAGTGGCCGAAACGAAGCGTCCCAAATTTACGACCATACCGAGAACGTGCTTTGTCTCGGGGGGTTGCTCTCGCCGGCATTGCTCGGCATTTGTGCCCTCTGTCTGCTCAGCCACGCTCTATTAAAAGTATGTATATCAGTGCTCCTAATGGGCTACGTGTGAATGGCCCCGAGGAGGACAAGCCGGAGGATGAGGAGGAGGGCGCTGTCAATGTCGGTTGACTCCTGCTGACAGACGGTCGTAAAAAACAAAAGGTCCTGTTACAGTCTTCTTCTACGATGACACAAAAGTCGTAACCACCCATGGCTAAGCCCCAACGCTTTGGCTAAATGTTCGATAATTTTGGCCGCAATTGCACTTTTATGACATTTCATGGATCATGTGTGTCCTCCCCCCCCCATCGGGATGTGTGCGCAGTACCCAGCCTCCTGCAGGACATAAATTGTAACAAGCTCCGCCACGCATTCCCAGTTTATCTGTCCCCGTAACGCCATAAACTGCGACTTGCGATAGTCGCCAGCTGTCGTCGTCTCTCCTGCTGTCGTCTCCTCCGTGCTCCCACTCCTCGCCACGCCCTCCCTTCCTGACTGCGTCTTGCAAGGCTTTTAATAACTATTTCTATTACACTTGGCACACACAGCACGCAGGCCATAAATGTAATATAAAACGCCTGGCAACGCTTTGTACTTATCTATGTGTCCATTCCCATTCCCGGATATCCACACAGCAATGAGACGTGGCTGCAGATATAAACTATGATAATCTTACAGTTGGGATACGAAAAGGTTTTACTTAGCTCAAGTGTTCGCTGCGCTATCAACTGCGAATGTTTTAAGGCAGTATTAAATATGTGACTTCAATTGGAACAAGTTATAGGTAACTAGTAAGAAAGCTACAGTACAGACTGCCCGACTGTTATATACCCGCTACCCTTCCTTACTTAATTTAAATTCATAAACATATACATACACACATGCTTTTAAATTATCTCGACAGATGGCGCTCAAGCCTTCAGCTCAAGCTTTGAGCTCGCCTGCCTACCTTGTTAGTTGATACAATAACTTGGTGTTATGCTCATACTTTCTAAAGTAACTTTTGTGTTTATTGTTCGATCGGATTGAAATTCAGAGGAATGATAGATATTATATTCAGCTACCTATATGTTGAAATCAGAAAAATGTATTTTTAATACTTCGCTTAAAAATTTACTTGAAAAATTTAATTATTGATTTTTGAGGGTGCTGGGCGAGGCATACAACATTTGAAATACACATGATCTGCGCAGAGTATACAGGGACCTTCATGCCAAATTTGGTATCTCCAGCTTTTATAAACCCTGAGATATGGAATTTTTATCGATTTACGGGGGCGGAAGTGGGCGTGGACAAAATCTATAACAACATGACCAAATTTGATAGCTTTACCTCTTATAGTCTCTGAGATCTAGGCTTTCACACGGACGGATAGACAGACGGACAGACAAACGGACAGACAGATGGACAGACATACAGACAGACGGACAGACAGACGGACAGACAAACGGACAGTCAGACGGACAGACAGATGGACAGACATACAGAGAGATGGACAGACAGACGGACAGACAGACGGACAGACAGACGGACAGACAGACGGACAGACAGACAGATGGACAGACATAAAGACAGACAGACCCACATAGCTATCTAGACTCGGCACTTTATACTGAGCAAGAATATATATATCGTTTCTACGCCTCCTTTTGCCTGTTACGATAGGCACAAAGTTATTATACCCTGCTATCCTATGGGGACCGGGTATTTAAAGTCTATATTATAGGGTAGCATACATATATAAATTGACTAGATGCAATTAATGATTCTATACGTTTACATAAGCGTTAAAACAACTATTGATGAAAGGATATTCTGTTAACAATATCAACTTATACTCAAAACTTAAGCTCTGTTTGATAGTCATAGGCTCAACTGAACCCCTTGTTCAAACAACTTATGACCAGCTTATACTTCGACAGTCCAATTATATCATTTATAAGCAATGATAGGTCATGTATCACTGAGTTATCAACTGGAAATATTTAAGGAAAGGGAAAAAAAGTGGAATAAGTTATAAGTAGATAGTGTAAGTTATAAGGTTAAGTTATAAACTATAAATTGACTGAATGCAATTCTTAATTCTTTAAGTTTACTTATGAGTCTGAACAACTGTAAATAAAAGCAAACTTACTAAATAATATCCACTGTTTATACCCAAAACTTAAGCTCAGTTTAATAGTCATAGGCTCAACTAAACCCCCTCTTTATACATATATCTAATCACTAACTCACAGTTGGACCATCCGATTCCAACAGGTTATGAGTGCTCATCAGAAGTGAATCAAGGCCCATTGTGTGGGCCCTTTAGGCACACTCTCTATATGTAAATATGAATATGGAAACATAGTTATGGCCCGTGTTGGGTTGTTTCACTCTAATTAGCAGCATTCTTCGAGAGCGACCCCCGCCATGAGGTCGGGCAATTAGCGGGCGATTGTGCAGCGTCTTCTAGATCATCTTCTCAAAAGAAGTATGAATATTAGATAAACAACAGTTCTCCCCTCCCTCTCCCTCTCTCTCTCATATTTGTGCACTAATTTAAAATAATTTATAACGGTTCTATCAGATAAATCAAGAGCAAGCATAATACATTGCCTCTCCCTCCTCCCCCCGCTTCGCACTGCGAGGCATGTCTCCTAACTCAAGCGAGGCACACACAAAGAGCTTGACTCATGTCACTTGAGGATTTATTCCTTCCTTTGGCTTCCGCGCGTAACTTGGTAGAAGCCCAAAGAGAACCGAAGTCGCAGTCGAGAAACGAGAGCTCCAACTTCAACTTTGCCGCGGCTGGCGGCCTTTTGTTGCGCATGTGCGGCCTCCTTTGATGTGCAAACATTATTAAAAAGCCAATAAAACATTTAAAAACAGCTTGAAATTTTTCATTGTTGGCGTTTATTCTCTCTCTCCCTCTCTCCACTGCGTTCTCCATTCTTCCCCTCGTTGCTTTTTTTTTTTTTGGGCAATTGAAAGCGGAGGCAATGCGAAATCCAAAGACGCGGCTTATTAATGCGACAACGGCAGACAATTTAATATCTTGCATATCCCTTCGCCAGGTCGAACCACAGTCGAACCACAGTCGAGCCACAGTGGGACCTTAGTGGAAGCGCTTCTGCTCCTCAGAATGTCAACAATCAGCGAACAATCACATTTTGTTTGCTGTCAATGTGACAGGCAGCAATATTTATTTTAAATCACCGACAAGAAGTGCCAGCCCTCACTCCCCTTACCCTCGGTTTGTTCTACTGCCTGGCATACCCTGCCCCCCTCATCGGGTTGATTGGTCCGCGTTTATTTAGGCAGTCAGGCAGCTACTGTTTGTCTTTAGCTTCCAATTCGTTTGAATCGTCTCTGTGGCTCAGCGACAGTCAGTCAGCCGCATGCCATCATCGAAATGAAATACAAATATCTTTGACAGCTACTGTGGAGACAGTGCGTGAGGGAGATGGCCACAGTGAAAGAGATAGAGAGAGAGAGAGAGAGAGGCAGGCCGACTTTGAAGTCGAAGACGAAGATGCCCATCATTCGTTCGTCTTCTTTGCTTTTGTCATGTCAGCAGCTTCTGCAGTTTTAAATCTCATCCCGTCCGTCAGTCAGTCAGTTCGTCCGTCAGTCAGTCCCTCAGTCAGTCAGTCTGTCCGTCAGTCAGTCTGTCCATCATTCTCTCTGCCAGTTAGGCAGTCATGCAGCTAGTCATCCAGTCAGCAGTTTTGGTAGCCCGTCATTTCCTTTTCGGCTGTTTTCGACTGTGCGTGTGCGTGTGTGTGTGCGTGTGTGTGACACACATTCCTTTTGGCCAACAGAAGCCACTGCCATACGGCAATACTTCAAAGGACTTGCCAGACATGCGGTTTCTCTGGCCAGTCAAAACGCCAAAATAGTCCGAATGAATCGACAGTCGACAGTCCTAAAACAATAGACAAAAGGTGGACGAACAACAGTCGAGCTGACCTTGTAGCACTTCGGGGAAACACAAAACATATGTCCCCCCCGCCTGGAGGGAAACGAGTCTGAGCTAATGCTAATCACATCGATTGTTTTGCTACTCACAAAAGTGATTTGAATTATTATTGCTCAGTTGCTTGGAAGATGCCTCGGGGCGTTGGAGAATGAAATTCGCATATGATTTGACTTAGCAGACGTCTTGAAATACTCAGTACATACATATGCACATTTGTATGGCGAATTTGCCATATATTACATGGAATGTGAAGACGCTCTTGCTTAAACTAAAGACATTGCGGAACTAGTTTAAATATTAATTTAATTAATGTCCATTCAATTAATAATTTATTAAGCAGTTTGAACTTTGTTCTTGTGAGTTCTATGACTTTAAATATTTTAATAATTTATCTGGCGTCATACCATACATCTGACGTGCCAGACGAAATACACTCGTACGAGTTCCTCTCTGAAAATACCTCTCCCAAAAATAAATGAATGCACGAATTATCTCAACAAGTCATTAATGGATACACAAAATGTTTTACACTCACCCACACACACACACACCCACACCTGAGTGTGTGGTGGGGGCAATCAAATATCACTCATACGCCACATGAATTATTCAAAGAGCGAAGAAACAAAAGCGAAAAGCGTCGAAATGCAAATGCCCATAAAATTATACAATTACAAAATATTAAAACTAAATTATGGTTAATCATTTCGAGAGAGTGAGAGAGAGGGGGGGAGGGAAAGAGAGCAGCGCATTATTTATATTTACATTTAAATGCAAAATATAAACAATTATTTAAACGAACCGAGACCGACGTCGAACCGAAATCCCCATCAAAGTTAACAGCTCGAAAAGGAAAGCATTATGTGCCGACAAAGCGCCGACGATGCTCTCTATCTCTGTCTGGCTCCTGCGATAATTTCCATATATCAAAGAACCATAAAAAAGGGGCACGTTTCCCCCGACGAAATTCATTCATTTCTATGCAAAGAGCGGATCGGCCCATAAAGACTCCAACAATTTCATAGCTGGCTCGTTTGTTCGGTTCGTTTGGCTCTTGTCTGTTTCATTCAATGGCATAGTTTATGATTATTGCATCGGATCCGAATCTGAATCTGAGTCCAGCCCGAGGGACCTGGAATAACCTGGCAGCGATTAGTGAACGCCCTTTGAACTCGCGCCGACCGAAACTATTATGCATTTTTAATTAGTGAGGCGGGCAACGTGTTGATAATCATTGAATTTATCACCTGTGAATGCAACGCTACCGACACGACTACCCTCTTTCCCTCCCCCCTCTTCACAGACCCGACTCTATCAATTAGACCCGCCAGTAACTACCTGTACAATGCCCGAGGAACAGCGCCTGTCAAGTTGATCAACCTTTGGGAATACCCAGCACAGTCCGTCTCTAGTTAATCGATCAATCTCAATTTTGAAACAAATTATATTAACTAAAGATTAATTAATATAAATGAATCTCTTACGTCAAAGTAACCAACTGGTAATTCCATTTATTATATTAATACAATTGCAAACCAAACTAATTCTTATCGCACTTGTTATTGTACCATCTCTAGTACACTATTCATCGATAGACATCGATTGATTACTGTCAGTAATATTTTTTAATAATATTTTATTAATACAAATGTATCTATTACATCAGAGTAACTAACTGGTAACTCTAATTATTATATAAATGCAGTTCACAGCAAATAAGTTCTTATCACACTTGTTATCGTTCCATCTCTAGTACATTGTTCGTCGATAGACATCGAATAATCTCTGTCATCTAAATTATCTACAAAAGATTAATTAATATAAATAAATCTCTTTCGTCAAAGATACTATCTGACAATTCGAATAATTATATAAATGCAGTTCACAGCAAATAAGTTCTTATCGCACTTGTTATCGTTCCATCTCTAGTACATTATTCATCGATAGACGCAATGATCACTGTCAGGTCTACAAGCTCTTACACTCACCTACATATAAAGTCAATGAAGAGCTGCGTTTGGGCACTTGACTATTTTTGTGGAATTCATTAGACAGTCGCATCATCAACTCAACATCGCGGCCATTGTTGTCTTGCTTCAGTTGTTGCCGTTGCTGTTGCTGTTGTTGTTGTCGTTGTCGCTGTCGATGTCAAAGTGTCTCTGTGCTTGTCATATAAAGTTGTGTGTCAGTTGTGTCAGGCTGTCATTTAATGTCACGTCAATCACAAGAGTTCCACATGGCAAGTTTTCCATAGACCAACATCATTTGGTGGTTGTTAGTTATGCCTCAAAATGGTCGGCCGTGAGTTCGCATTAGTACGGCCATATAACTGTAATTAGCCCGAGCTAAATGGATAGATCCAGCCCCCAAATTGTGTGTACCCCAAAATGAAATATCTAATTGGATTTAAGTGACTGATGAGGGGTGATTTGATTGGTAATTGGTAGCGACATGTTTAACAGTTGTGTCAAAGCAGTTAGTGAGGAGTGGAATAGGTACAAAGGGGAATCAAGCTGAAGAGAAAGTTTTATTTTCCTTCTTTCAAATGCGATAATGATCATAATAATATTCATTGATTATATTTAAGCTCAGTAATTTCTATGACAATTGACCAATTATGGTACCATAAACCTCCGTGAGTTTCAAGTTAATTCTTGGCTAGTACCCACAACACAGACAGGAGAAAGGCAGGTTCCTATGGAGGGTGGTCACTTGTGAGGAATTGCCAACTGTTTTCGATTCTGAGGAAGGTTGGGAAACACCTCAAATTTGCCATTTAGCACGTTCAACAATAAAAGTGTCAGTCGGGCATTATTTGTTTATTTGACAACTTGTATGGTCATTATCCCTTGTTAGGCCAGGATCTTGCACGGGGCTACCGCTGCTAATTTGTGTCGCCCAAGCGGAGAGAGATCCCAGTAGAAAAGAAAGAAAGAATCACAGAAAAAGTGCCGCAAAAATTATGAAGAAAAATTTCGAGCAAAAATATTTGCACAGCGCACTGAATGACCCGAAGTTTCTTCTTGCTTAGGTAGGCGGTGCAAGATCTTTGAAGTTGTGTGATCCTCGTTTCGGATTCGATGGAACCCCGCAGTGTGTGTGTGTGTGTGTGTGTGTGTGAGTGTGCCTTCTTCTTTCACCTTGTTGACAACGAGCTGGAGCTCAAGGTCCGCCCGGGCTAACAATTGTTTCGAATGTGTGTGCCTGTTATAAGGCTCACCGTCTTTTGCATATATTTCTAGGAAGCTCCGATTCGGAAGTGCCTTTGACATAGCCGACCTGGCACTGAGAACTGATTTATAACGGGGCGTGGGAACTTTGCTGGGCAAGAGCGGGTGGCAGACAAGGCACTTTTCACTGGTAATTCCGACAGGGCAGACTTTAATACAAATTAAATGGCTCAGAGATTAGATATGAGGGGTGAAATGATACTTTGGATAAAAAGACACGTCATTATATAAAGTAGACAAGCACATCTGCTGCTGGTTCGGGCAAGGGTTTGGCCCCAGGGTTGCAGATAAATGCGCAGATAATGCGACACTTGAAATGTCTGAGGGTTCCCTGTGGGCCACTAGAAAATACCCTGTAAATACGAGTGTGTGCCATGGATCGTTATGAAATTGGGTAGTTAGATAGAGAATCCATAAAACTAAATGTCTTTTCAATAAAGAGATTATATCTTCATAAATAGGCATTCTAAGTGGTTCTTCTTCGAGAAATCAGAAATACTATAGCAGAAGACCTTGTCTTAAATCCAAGCTATCACTAGTTCCTATGATCCATTAGAGTGCAGAGTCTGTTGGTCTCACCCCTTTGGCATGCTTACAGGGTATTTGAAGGATTGAGCCTTTGGCATAAGCAGTCAACTGAAGCATTAAGGCTTTGTTAGGGGATTTATGACATCAAACACAAAGAAGCAACGCGCGGATTTATGCGCAAGCCAAATATTTTGTATCCAAACTTGAGAGTTTAATTGTTTTCACAGTTGCAACTGAGCAATTTCTGTATAAAATTGAATCACGACAAAGGTACCCGGGGTACGGTACCATGGGGAAGGTTGTCAGTCACTTGAGTCATTGAAAACCGCTCTTAAGTGCCGGTACTCGGTTTTTTTATATTTTTATTTTATTTGTTTGTAACCCTTATCCTGGGAATGCTTTTGATTCGCCTCCGAGTGCGTGTGTCATGTGTGCATTCACAAAAGGGTGTTTCAGTTTCGGGCTCGGATTCGGATTCGGGTTCGGTTCGGGTTCTTGGACCGTTTTCCTTGCAATTTCTACTAAAGCGTTGCGAACTTGACACATTGTTGCCGTGCAAGACGTTTCACGGGGCTTCCGATGATGTTGTTGTCGCGATTGTAAGTACGAAACCCTTTGCAAAAGGGTCCCGAGCCTGATAATGCCCCTGAAGTGAGTGTATATCATTAACTCGAGAGTTGCCGGCACTCGCGATTTGATTGCGTTTGTTCTGCTTCTTCTTCTTCGAGTTCCTCCTCCTTGTGGCTGTTGTTGTTGTTGTTGTTGTTCTTGTTATTTTCGCCCGGCAAGAAATCCTATTTCGAGTACTTCTCGAGAGCAGTAAGGAGTACGGAAATTGCTTGAAAGCAAAAAATGCGTTTTACTTTTATTCATTTTCTCATTTTTTGTCAGCCAAGAGCACTCTCAAAGTACGTGTGTGTGAGTGTGTGTGTGTTCAGTTCTTTGATATTGTAAACCTCTCGAACGATTCGTCTTTCTATTGGTTTCGTGAGCTAGGGAAATTGTGTGAAATTACACGCAAATATATTGGGTTCTCTTTCAACCTATTTGCGAACTCGCGAAGAAATTTATATTATTGCAAATATTTTGAAGTGTTTTATTGATCTGCACTTGAGAGGCCTTATAAGGTGGAGGAATGGTTGGGTAGGGTATGCCAAAGGTGTAATACCTAAGCAGTTTGAGTGTGAATTAAGTAGAGATTATTGAAAAATACCTTAACTAAGACTTAGCTGCCATGGCCACAGGATACACCAACATAACACGGCATAAACTATTTGGAATTAAGCTTAGATTTTCTTTGTCTTAAGGGGAAACAAGCTTAGTATAAAAATTATAAAATAACTTTTATTTGCTCCCAATTTGAAGACATTTTGTCAATAAATTTGGTAATCCTAGCTCTTATATTCTCTGAGATAAAGCTGTTCATACAGACAAACGGACTAAAAAGGCTAGAGTATTGACTCAGCTGTTGTCTCAAAAAATATTATATACTATACACTTCCCTTAAAAAAATGTAGTTTGTGAATACAAACAATATTATGGAAAAACCAAAAAGAAATGCAACATTCGGCATGTCTTGGCAGGTTCTTATATCCTCTGATCGTTCCAATGCTAGTTATATACAATGCAATTGTGTATCTTCAATATTGTGTCTTACTTTGATAAGCACTGATAAAGGTGCGTTGCAAATTCGTGGCTAACCTCTCCAAGGGTACAATAAGGGTTTAACGCAGTTCAATATATGTATATCTGAGGTCTCTTCTAACTTAAGATAAAATTCTTCATCTGAATTGTACCTACATATAAAAATTGTTGCATTCAATAGAGAATTTTAATTCACCTTTTGCAGGCATGTAATATACCAGATACGCAGATAAATATACACAAATATATATGCTCTCTCCCGATTTATGCCCATAATAATGAAAATACGGGGAAATATTTATCGTTTCGATAAAGATGAAAAAGCGACAGTGAAGGAATATGCAAATATTTGGTGAAAATGATTTTCTTGCCATGAGTTGGCTGCCAAAGTGTGTCTGTGTGTGTGTGTGTGTGAGTTGTTGTTGTTGTTGCTGAGTAATTAATCGGTTAATTAAGCTCTTTCGATAAGCGCATTAACCTCTTGACGTGGTAAACGAATGCATATAGAGAGGCAGAAGAAGAGACGGAGAAATAGAGAGAGAGAGAGAGGGAGATAGAGAGAGGGAGTGGGAGGAAGAGGGCAAAGCACCTGTAATTAACCACACCCAGGCAGAAGATGGCGACAGATGGAAAGAGACACGTTTGCCATGTACATAAACTGGGCGCAATCTTGTCCAGGCACAGGCTGACAACAACAACAACAACAGCAACAACAACAACAGCAACAACAAGACAGGCAGGCAATGGCAATAAATTACACAGCTGCTGATGGATGTCACTTGGCGACATAATCACTGTCAGCGCAATGAGATAGACAGAGAAAGGGAGTGACAGCGAGAGAGAGAGAAAGACAGGGAGAGAGAGGGAGAGAGACAGGCGAGGCGGGGGGGATTGAGTGAAGCAGACAAGCAACTAACGAGCCTCGCTCTCCTCGACCATTGTTTATAATTCATAAAGCAATTTTGCATGCCGGTCTCCCACAAAATGCAAGCCATATGCAAATGCAGCTGACAGGCAGCCCCCTCTCTGCCTCCCGCCTCCATTCCCTTCCCATCACTCTCGCGCTGGCAGGCTGGCCAGTTGGTCGCTCGGTTGGTTTGGTCAGTGGCCAGGCAACTTATCACGCGGTTGGTCTGCACTCTGCACACATTTGTGTTTGGTCATCATTGAACACGTTGCGTGCGTGGAGTCCAGCAAAGACTGCGACCCCAATCCCCACCCTCCCCCTCCCGCTGCCCCTCCTCTGCCATTTAGAGTTGGAGTCGAAGCCACCCGGTCCACATGCCTGCCATGTCATTCATTCATTTTGCAGCCTGGCTTTCAGGCATCCATCAGGCTCCGCTGCTGTTGCTGCTCCTACTTGATGTTGTTGCTGCTGTTGCTGCTGTTGTTGTTGTTGTTGCCAGTATGTCAGTCAGTCAGTCAGTCAGTCAGTTGCTGCTGCTGCTGCTGCTGATGCTGCCGTTGTTGCTCTTTCTCTTTTGGCTGGCCAAAAACAAAACCAACAAGGCCTTGATTACAATATATCCTCCTGGCCAGTGCGTACCTAGCCAGGCACCTCCACTTTACTCCACTCTTTTTCTCTCTCTTTCCCAGTCTGTCTCTCTCTCTGTCTCCCTCTCTCTCTCTGCTGTCTCTCTGCTGTCTCAGCGTTGTTTTGAAATGCACGCGAGATTAACTCTTGCTTCTGACATTAACGAATGAGAGCCAACAGCATCTGACAGTCAAATGTCAGTTAGCTGCTGTTCCCTGGCCAGTCTCCAGCCCTGTCTCCAGTCCAGTCTCTAGTTGAGTCTCCTGCCCAGTCTCCTGCCCCATCTCCTGCCCAATCTGCAGTTGAGTCTTCACTCCATTCCGCTGGAGTGCAGCTTAGTCCAAGTAGAGTATGCACAGCATTAGGTAGCCTCGTCCACAGCCATATCTACTCATTCCTCTCTCCTGTTGCCCCACCCCACCTCCTTCTAGTCACATTCATCTGCACTGCTGCAGCTGCAGCTGCTGTGGTCAGGCCCGTCGAGCTTGCTGCAGTTGGCAGTCCATGTCTCTGCTCATAATTTACAAATCGCCAAGCAAAATTGTCGGTATTCCCAATTTCAATTGTAACAAGAGTCAAACTAATCTGTTACAGGTGAGCAGCGACTTTCAAATACCCTGTAAATATGTATTTAATGAAATAAAAAATATTAAGTCTCATGAGGCAGTGCAATACACTCATTTAAGCAAACCATAATTGTGTGTGCTCGACTGTGATTTACCCTGTACTCTAAGTTTTCCATTAATGATTTGATTTTTTAAATGAATTAAGTGTTTATTATCCAAATTTAAAAAATCCATTCATGAATCATTATTTGCTAATAATTATTGTACACATACAAATTCTTGTATAAAAATTACGCTTATTTATTTTATTTTTCTTTTATTAATTATGCGTAATAATTCCTGCCGGAACTTTAACCTGTATTTTATCTGCGCCTAATGCTAAGGCCTATTGTCAGCAAATTTAGCAGCCCTAGCTTCTATAGTTTCTTAGATATAGCAGTTCATACGGACATATTAACTAGAAAATAGCAATACGCACTTTGTGAACTTAGTGATGCCTCCTAACTTCCTCTTACATGCATTTTAAAATTGAACAAACCTAAAATACCCCTTAATCACCAAGTTGATATAACTAAGAGTAATAATTCTTTCATTTTTCTTTGATTAATTACTCGTAATGATTCCTCTCAAAATTCTAAAGTGAACTTTAGCTGCGCCTAGTACTGAAGCCAATTGTCAGCAAACTTAACTGTCCTACCTTCTATAGTTTCTGAGTTAAAGCTGTTCATACGGACATATAGACAAAAAAAACTGCCATATTCACTCAGCTATTGTTGCTAAAAAGACACTTTGTGAGCTCAGTGATGCCTCCTCTCTGCCCGTTACAAACATTTTCAAATTGAACGTAACTAAAATACGATTTAACCTACAAGTTGATGTAACTAGCAGTAAAAATATTTATTACTTATATTCAATATTGCTTATTTAATTTAAAGGAGTTATGATTTCGTGACAGTTGAGAATACTAACATATAATCGAAAGAACTTAGTTTCATGTCTTGAAATCCTTTATAATTACGCAATCCTTATAAATAAGTATAAATATAGAACATATGAAATAAATAAGTGCTTTCATGACTGGGTATTAGCTGCTAACTGATACTTACTGCTGTCACAGATACACATATCGCATAAATAATGATGCGAAACTGTCTGGAACATCGCATTGGATTGATGAAATTCAGTTAATTAGAAATTCAATCGTTTTACTGTCAGTACATCAACGCGTACTCGTGCCTCGCCTCGTCAACTGTCTGGCGCAGACTGCTGCAAAAAACAAGGAGGGACTTGAAAACGACTTTCCCAAGTCCCTGCTCCCTCCTCTCTCCTCTCTCCTGTCTCCTCCTCCCGCAACACATTTGGTCCGTGGCCTGACTTTGGCACGACTTTGACTTTGGCCTGGTCTGGTCTGGTTTGGCCTGACTGACTCTGACTGACTCTGACTGTGGCTCCCTTGTCAGTTCAGGCTGCAGGCTGTAACCAAAACCGAGACCGTAGCAAGGACGCGAATGCCAGCGAGCAGAAGGATGAGGCGGGGCTAGGCAGGAGGGGAGGGAGGGCGCAAGACATAGTGGCAACGTAATTTGAAATGAAAATTAATGACATGCAATCAATTTTGCTAGTCGTCGTTATTTGTTATTTTGATGACTTGGCTTGTACACACTCGCTACCCCTGCACCTCGCCTGCACCTCCTGCCCCCCTCTACCCACTTCCGTTTGACGATCTGAGTGAGAAACCCACTCGGAGTTGCATTTCTTGTGCCTGAAATTGAAGCAAGAAGCTCGAGCATGATTTTGATGTATAGTGTAGAGGCCACATAACTCGCTCTCTCTCTCCCACTCTCTCTGCCTCTCTCAGTCTGCTTGGCTCACTCATTTGTCAAAAGCAAAACAATTGGGAGCACGAAAATGAAATATGGACGACGCCGAGTGCCGGCAGAGAGTGTCAGAAGGATGTCAGGGAGAGGAGGAAGGTCCCTCCCAGCCGCAATATGCTTAACTTGCGGTTATTTATTGTCTGGCATTTATAGTTCAGCCCCAGCTCAGCTCAGTGCTTGGCCAAAGGATGCAGCGGCTTTCCTTCACTCTCCCGCTCTCCCTTTCATATTTCCTTCCGTGCATAATGCTAAAGTGAAAACAGAAAAGAGGAAAAAGAAAAGCCAGTCGAACTTTCGCTTGATTCGTATCGACATATTTCGCCCGCATTTTGTATTCCGCCTGTCAACGCCATAAGTTCAAAAACCCACTCCAATCCACTTCCCCCCTCTCTCTCTCTCTCTCTCTCCCTCTCTCTCTCCACCTCTGTTTCTTTCTCCCTCTCTGTGTTGCTGTCGCCTTCGCTGAGTGAAGGACTGTCTGGCTGAGTGACGTGAGCTTACGTACGTCCCCACCCCGGGCTGATTGATGTGCGCCAGCAAAAAAGTTGGCACTTGCTTTGCCGTTGTCGATTACACAGCCGAAACAGTTCCGAAAAACCCACTCCCCGTACTCCCCTCTCCACTCTTTCTGTCTCTCTCTCTCTCTCTCTCTTTCTCTTCTTCTAGTGCCTGCAAAAACACTAACCGAAATAAGTCATCGCGTGCAGCGCTGACATCAAGTCAAACTTAAGATTGATTAGTTATTGAAAACATTGAAACGGCACAGCTGGAAAAGTCTTCATGCTGCCGGGATGACTAGCTGAATACCCTGTAAATCAATAGATGAACTTTTGTTACTGATTGTCCTTATATTGTTTGCTTAAGAATTATTTTCAAGGTTTACAGCTCGTGATTATTTTAATATTTTTGAAAATCAGTATAAATCTTTCTATTGCATTTATAGATCAATACCCTGTAATAAATTGTTATAATGTAAGTAAGTAAATTATAGATTCACAATATATATATTGGAGTAATGTAGGACTATTAATCTAGTCAACTCGAAACACTTTTTCAAAAATTTTTCTGAGTTTTTAATATTGAATTATTTTATTTTTGATATAATATTATGTTCTATGCTATATATTCTAATATATGATAATTTCAATTAGAATAAGGTTGATTTATTTTGTATTATTATAGAATAGTATTAGAATATACTATAAAATAGAATACAGAATGGAATATATTTAATAAAATAAAACATAAAATATATTTCGAATGGTTTTAAAATGTTTTAATAATTTTAAAACAATTCGAAATATAAAGACAAACCTATATAAATATTTCACTAACCACAATCTCATTCAATTACACTTTAAAGTTTTTCGAAATTCATTCCAATTCTTATTCAAAAATGTATTTAATTTCCTTAGAAGCTCCAGAAATTTTGCAGAGTGTAGTCTCGCGGCGCGTTTCCTTATCCACACACAACCCAAATAAGTCATAATGATTTTTGATCGATGTGTCAAGACCAAGGCGTCATCGAATCATTAACGGGGGAAAAAACGAGAGAACCCAACCCTGTAGCTACCCCAGAGGAGAGTGGAGAAGCGGGGAAGCGGAGAAGCGGAGCAGCGCCCCCACCTGCCCAACTCCCAGTGCATAATCATTTTCAATAAATAATTTTTTCCTCAGTTCTTTTTTGTTTGTCATAATGACAGCATGACAGGATAAATTACTGCCAAATGAATGAGGCAAAATAAGTCTTAAGCGACACACGCATACAGCGAGAGTGAGCGAGTGGGCAAGAGGGGGGGGCGGGGGGCACGCCCACTCGCTGCTGGCAAAAGGCAAACATAATTTTTTGTTGTGTAATTTACCACCAAAGCGGCACTGGATAAAGTTGGCAGGACGCGTGGGGGGGAAGGAAACAGGGAGAGTAAGAGAAGGAAGAGGGAGGTGAGGAACTGCAGCCCGCATGGGTAAAATTAATAGGCATAATAATTTTTTGACAGCACAACCCAAGGATAACGCACTGCAGCAGTGAGGGGCGTATGCGAGGGGGCGGGGCGGAGTGCGGGCAAGTCATCAGAGTCCTCAGTGGTCTCGCTCCTCGCTTCGACGGGGCGGTAATTTTTTGTACCCAGTGACTTGACTGACAGGCAGGTTGATGATAAATGATGTCGCTGATGTTGGTCGCAGTTAAGCAAGCGAGAGCGAGGGGGAGGGGGGAAGAAGGGAAGAGGGGAAATAGGGAGAACGACTGAGTGGGGGGTGAGCTGCCACGTCATGGAGGCAATCATTTGGACTCGTCGCTCGCCGCTCTATCACTTTAACTGACAGTCGCTCGTCAGAGTCTCGGGATGATTACTCTGATGACGTTGCCACATCGGCCGAGACAGACGATACCCACTGGCACACACTCAGACACTGAAACACTCATATTCATCCGCATTTACATGTTTTGTGCGCACTCATCGCCTGCTCCTGGTATATAGCTTACTATATATGCATTTCCATCTCCAAAATCGTGTAATTAATTGACGAAATGCGACTTGACACTGAGCGATTGGCTTCCTCTCTTTCTGTTTCTCTCGACTTTCGATCCAAACAACAACAAGTACCACAACAAGTAAACAATATAATGTACTATATAGCATATGGGTCGGTGTATTTGCCAAGTCATCAGGATCTAATTTATCAGCCTGTTTTTGGGCCTGTTTTCTCGCTGTGATGTGTCAATTTAAAGTGTGAGAAAATTGCCTGGGTTTGTCTACGATGATGAATGACGACGATGACCAAGAAAGTAATTAGTGTACCGCATGCCGGCAAGCCAAGCTGGTTCCCGAATATGAAGGTACCCCACGATAGGTACATACATCAATAACCCCAAGAATATTCCAGACTAACTAACGACGAGTGCCCAAAAGTTTCGTAGTACGAAAGAGAAGCTAAAGCATTTATTTTAGGAATATATGCTCCTTATGAATTAAAGAAATAAATTAGATTCATGTTTCTTATTTATGCTAAATACCTATCGAATAAAAACCCATTTCGATTGGCCAATATAAAATATTGGTTGAAAATTGGTTAACAATAGGTTAAAAATAGGTTAAATATACTGCAAATCAGAAGATTTTGGATGATAATATCGATTATTTTACACGGATTATTATAATTTAAAATGTATTAAAAATAGGTTACGAATAGGTTAAAAAAGGTTAAATATAGTAAAAGAATTAAGATTTTTGACGATACTATCGATTATTTTACAGTCATCAATTTGAGAAATAGGTTGAAAATTGGTTGAAATTAGGTTAAAAATAGATAAAAAAAATAGGTTAAATACCATATACTAACAAGAAAGAAGATTGTAAATGATAATACAGATTATTTTACAATGATCTAAAATTATTAAAAAATAGGTTAAAAATAGGTCGTTTTCTTTACAATAACCTATTATGACTGAAAAATAGCTTAAAAATAGGTTGAAAATATTTTAAAAATAGTTAAAAAAATATGTTAAAATCATTATACTAACAATAAACTGTTAATCCTATTAAGTTGAGCATTTCTGTATGTTCTTTTTAAATAAACTGCAACTGTTCCTTTGACAGAGGTTAGACATAATCTAGGTAAGTTCCAAGAGCATATATATAAAATAAATACAAGTTTATTTCTCGCTTAGATGAACTATATAATCTTGCTCTGCTCAATTTATGTGCAATTCGTTATACCCTTTGTTAGGGTGCACACAAAGCAATTTCACCATAAATCAGGCAACCGTTTGTTTTTTAGGATCCACAAATTATATTAGGTGAGCGAACAAATTGAGTAATGCGTGCGAGTTCCTTTGTAATGGAACCTACATAAAACTTCTTTGACCTTTTGCTGCCCCCGTTCGCATAGCTCAATTAGAGAGTTTCACTTTTGGCGGAAATGTGAGTGGAGAACTTCCTCCTCCTCTCTCTCTCTCTCTCTTGGTCTCGGTGTGTGTGCGGCATTCCATCGGAATGTCGAACAAATTCCTAAGCTTTTTGTTCCGAATGGAAACTGGAAACTCGTAATGCTCTGCGTGAGAGCGAGAGAGCAAACAGAGTTCAATTGTTACTGGCGACCCCGGAGCAAAGTTCAGCCAAGTCGGGGCGAAGCAGGGCCCTAAACTGGCTGTGCTGGCACAAAGGAAGCCTGTGGAACAATGCACAGTGCAAGCTCATAAATAAAACAATTGACTAAAAACATAAATCAAACACTTAATACAATAGTTTCCGCTTTTATTATTATTATGTGGTCGGATTTGAGAGTCGACTCGGGGCGAGCTCGACTCTCCAACATTGCTGCGCACTCGCATAAAATTGCCATAAATTAAAATAACAGTAAAATAAAGCATTCACTGTGTGCGTGTGCGTGTGCTGGTGTGCTGGTGTGTGTGAGTGCGAATGTGAATACGGGTGCGGGTACTCGCAAATTAGCATACAAACTGTCTGCAGAAAAGCCCATTGAAAGAGCAGACCAGGTGAAGTCGCAATATATGGCGCACTTAATCATAAATGCCTGGCGACATGCAACATGGGCGACATATGAAAGGGGGCCGATCACGATCATCGTGATGAACATCATGATGAACATGATAATGATGATGATGATGATGATGGTGATGGTGATGGTGCTGGTAGTTGGCCTAACTAGTTGGCCAAAGCGCAGGCAGAGCGGGCTCGCATGTTGCTAACTAGTTAATAATATGGCGTATAAAGTGGCCACCTTTGTATGACGCACTGCATGACATGCAGCGGAATTAAACTGACCACACACACATCAACACACACACACACACACACACACACACACACACACACACACACACACACACAGCTGCATAACTGTAAAATCATAAACTTAGGCAGCACAAATTGTTGAGCTAACTAAAGTAACTTCAGCTCGCTGAAGTCGTACTCTCGACCCCCTTCGGCAGACATTTTTCATTTCATTGTGTAATTTATGACCAGCACTTTCCCCTCCCCCCCTCCTCGCTGCTCTCCTTCCCGGCTCCCTTGCAATCAGCCAAGCGTTAATCGTCGTTTGACTCGTTCACTGTAGGCCCAACAATGGCATAACTCGCCACACGCTTCCAACCAGGTCGGAACCAGAGCAGGGAGAGGAGAAGGGACAGGAGCAGGGGGGTAGGGTAACTGGAACCGAGACTGCCACTTTGTCGCATTGTCGTGTGGCTGCTACTGTTTTCATTATTATTGTTATTATTATTGTAATTTGGCGACTACCAACTGCCAACTGCCTAAGCGACTTCCCGAGTTGCCAACTCGACTCGACTCGAGTCGACTCGACTTCAGGCCCAGCCACGTTGACAGCGTGTCATTTCGTATCGTTTTGTTTAGTCATAGTTATAACATGACTCTCACCCCGCCCCTTGCACCCCCTCTCTCTGTTTGTGCACTCCCCACAGTAGAGTCTTTTTCTTGTGGTCTCTTTCGTATGGCGTATTTCATAATTAATTGTGAAATTATACACAGTCATATGCAAAAATGCTCGACAGTCATAATTTTTCTGCGCTTGTCATTTTCCTATGCCCTGCACTGGATTAGGGTACTGCAGGCCACACACTCACTTTGCCAATAGGGGAAGGTATTTTTTCAAGTAACTAGACAAGATCTTCTTCAGCTGTTGAGGAATATTTTGCAGTTAAGGAACCATTAAAGTCTTGTTTGAGGGTTCTATTTTGCTTAGAATAGAAGAATTTGTGAATATATTATCATATTTAATATCATATATGATTCTTTATTAAGAATTATCTACAATATATGAAACACTCGAATTTTGATGGAGTAGGAGAAAAAAAGGAAAAAGTAAGTCGTAATAGAAGACATTATTCAACAGGAAAATCTTTGATTAGCTCAAGAACTGATAAAACAATTTAAAGAAATATATGAATAGATGAAATCAATAGAAATGTAATTTAAGAATCAGCAAGATATATCTAATTGAAATCAACAATACGGAGAGTCTTTCTTAAGCACATTGAAAGATATTCACTTGAAGATATTCCCTTGGAGATATTCACGTGAAGATTATTTACTCTTTATAGAGAACAATCCAGATTCTGAGAAATTTAATGGCATATCATAATACTTATCTTTATAGCAAATTTGCTTATATTGTAGTTATGGATAAAACAGGGTCAAACTAGGATAAACAGAGAATCAAAATAATTTAATAATAATTAATAAATAGTTAAAACGGAAAGTTTATATTATTGATTTGCGAGGGCGGTGGGCATGGCACTTAAAATTTGAAATAAACTTTATCAGCGTATAGTTTTAAAGAACTTTTACGCCAAATTTGGTGTCTCTAACTTTTATAATAGCTGAGAACTGTGTGGTCACACAGACAAACCGACAGGCACACAGATAGACAGACAGACAGATAGACTGACAGACGACCAAACGAATGCACAAGCAGACATGCCTTTCTCGACTCGGCTAGTGATCCTGATCAAGAATATATATAAAATATATACACCGAGAGGTTTCCCTCGCTTGCTCATGCTACATACATTTAGTAGTAGAGTTAGTACACTTACCTGACCACTTTCATTGCTTAAAGAGTATCAAAAAGAATACCGAAATAATCAGATTTGATATAGTCTTGAAGAAGACTTCCAATCTCGCTAATCAATTGCCTTCTTTCATTCTAAATCAGCAAGTCAAGAATCTATCACCTTCAACCTTCCCAAAATTCGACTTTCTAATGATTCCCTTCTTCCCTTCCTTCCCTTCCCTTCTTCTTCTTTACCCCCACAGTTATAGAGTATCAGAAATTCGTTGAGACTGGTGCACCTCACTGAGTGTTCTTATTTATTCAGCGCTGTGTCGGCTTTGCCTTTCATTTTATTTCGCGCATATTTGAATACGGGTTTACGGCCATGCTGCATAACTAATCAGCTCAGAATAATGTAGAGCTCTCACAATTCATACAAATTAATTGGTCTCGCTGCCATTCAATGGGGCGTGTCTGTGTGGGGCGACACCAACAACAAAAACAAGAAGAACAACAAGAACAACAAGAACAAATACAACACGAGCGAGCGAACGACTCATGCAAACGGAAGGAACTACTTGCGGGCAACGTTCTTCGACGCGTCGACAGGCACTTCTTGGCAGGCACTGTACACGCGCACACACACACATACACAGGTATACATATAGGGTATATGTATAGGTGCTCTATAGGTAGCTACGTGTACAGTTGGAAGTCACTGCAAGTCGGAAGCGCACTCAACACCTGCTAAAAACTCGCACAGTGCATGACGTCAGTCACTTAACATAGTTGGCCCTGGGCAGGAGCAGCAGCGTATCCTGTGCACAAAGCTAGTGGAGGAGGGAGTGGTTGGGCCACACTGTCGTTGCCGTGTCAGCTGTCAATTTGTGTTTGATATGCCGCTTGGCCCCACACACAAATCACAACAAATAAATGGCAATTGACAGCGACAAGTGCACAGCAGAGAAATGTTCTCTCCTGCTCACGTTATCTCTGTGTATCGGTCTCTACCGCCCTCCCCCCCCTCCATCTCTCTCTTTCTTCTAAGGTCATGCTTGGCAATTGAACCCCCTCTGTGGTTCCATTCGATTGGCGATTCTCGGTCTGTGCTCGGCTCGCAGCTCGCAGCTCGCTAAATGTCCATGTCAAGACACTTTATTTGTCTTACTTATTTATGTTTATGTCTTCCCCATTGCCATGCCCCCCTTCCATGCCTCTCTGAGTGTCCCTCCTTACTCCCCCTCAAGCTGTGCTAAATTAGGCACACGTCCACTTGGCATAGGCCACCGTTTGGGGCACCTACGCACCCCCATCCATTTGCCGCACAGCAGCAGCTGTGCCTAATTTATTTCACTGGACGTGCCCCCACTTGTAACGCCTCACACAGCCTCCCCTCACCCCCCTTTTGAGGCGGAATCCAGCGCCGCTCAATCCACAGTCGGAGATTTATTTCGTTCTGAAGCACATTAAAATTTTACAAATTGCTTGAATCAAATAAATTGCCGCGTTTATGGTGATAAATTGGACAAGACATCGATGTGAAAGTTTTAATTCAAGTGCGGTTGCTCCCAGAGAGCTCCCAGAGATTTCATAGGCAGATTCCGGGAATTTCGGAGCAGAGCCTTGTCAAGTCTCCGAATTTATTGCTATTTAATCAACAGCGTGTTCGAATTAGCTTTTGTTTTAAGAGACGAAGGTATTCAGCCGGGAATTCTATATACTATCTAGTACATATTTAGAGTCTAATATATATATAGAGTTAGGAATCAGTAAGGTCTATATATAGAAAGTATTATCTTGATCACTTAAAACACGTTTTTATTCAACAATATCTCAGTGTTGAGGCAATCAACAAGTTTAAATTAATTGCAGGGTATCAGGGAGTGTAATTTATGTAACTTGTGATAACGCTGCTTTTAATACTGTATACTATCAAAGAGGCATAGGTACCAAAGTACTGAGGTACTTATTTCTTTGCTATTGGTGAATGTATAAGTAAAGATCGTACTTTTCGAATATCTAGATTAGATTTAATGCATATGCATGCAATAATATCATATAATAGATCTTAAGTTTATTTATTAAACACTTCAGGCACTTTTAACTGCTCCTCAGCCACTCCTTTGTTCACTATGAGAACCCTGTACTTATAATACTGTATACTATCAAAGAGGCATAGGTACCAAGGTACTTAGGTACTTATTACTTTACTGAATGTATAAAGAAAGATGGTACTTTTCGAATATCTATTGTAGTTCAGATTTAATGCATATGCATGAAATATTATCATATAATAGATCTGCACTCTTTAGTTTTATTATTGGAATATTGTTATTCTAGCAAAACTATACATATTTTACTTATTCACATAATACAAGCAAGTTCTTTTATGGAATATAATAAAGTTATATCTTTTCATTTGTACCATCAAAGCAACCACTCCAGGCACTTTCAACTACTCCTCAGCCACTCCTTTGTTCACTATGAGAACCCTGTACTTATAATACTGTATACTATCAAAGAGGCATAGGTACCAAGGTACTTAGGTACTTATTACTTTACTGAATGTATAAAGAAAGATGGTACTTTTCGAATATCTATTGTAGTTCAGATTTAATGCATATGCATGAAATATTATCATATAATAGATCTGCACTCTTTAGTTTTATTATTGGAATATTGTTATTCTAGCAAAACTATACATATTTTACTTATTCACATAATACAAGCAAGTTCTTTTATGGAATATAATAAAGTTATATCTTTTCATTTGTACCATCAAAGCAACCACTCCAGGCACTTTCAACTACTCCTCAGCCACTCCTTTGTTTACTATGAGAACCCTGTGCTTATAATACTTTATACTATCAAAGAGGCATAGGTACCAAGGTTCTTAGGTACTTAGTACTTTGTTGAATGTATAAATAAAGATCGTACTTTTCGAATATCTAGATTAGATTTAATGCATATGCATGAAATAATATCATATAATAGATCTGCAATCTTTAGTTTTATTATTGGAATATTATTATTCTAGCAAAACTATACCTACTTTACTTATTCACATATAAGTTCTTTTATGGAATCTAATAAAGTTATATCTTCTCATTTGTACCATCAAAGCAACCACTCCAGACACTTTCAACTACTCCTCAGCCACTCCTTTGTTCACTTTAAGAACCCGTATGGAGCGCCTTTAACCCCGATAATGATATTCTATTTGCGAATCGCCTACTTGATGGTAATTTATGGCAGTGCGAGAGATGAAATATGTTTCCTACTGTAACTTCCCAGTACGGGGGGTTCACTGCTGGTCGGGTTGTCGCTCTGCCTGCACACCCTTCACTTAAATGGCAATAATTGTTATTTTAATATTTATGACAGCAAATAAATTCCACGACTGTCAGTTGCCATAGCCGAAGCGCAGCTAGTCAATTCCGGAAGGGAAAGACACAATTCTCCCAGTACCCAAATTTCATAGTTCATTATCAAATTTGTTATGCATACTTTGCGAGTGGAGAAGGAGAATTGTTGTCGTTGTTTTTGTCGTTGCACAACCCTTACGGACCTCACGGAACCCGTTCCCATTTACGACTGTCACAGACCAGTTGCCAGTTGTGAGTTGCCAGTTGCCAGTTCCCAGGCCTGATAAGTGGAGTAGCGTTGACTTATTTGTAAACCTTTATTGCACTGGGTTCTTTTCATGTCTTTCAGTTGCATTTTATGGCATTTTCAGCATATGCTTTGCCACAACAAAAAACCACATTTAACTCTTTTCACTCCGTTCTTACCCTTTGTTCCCCCCCTCTCTCTCCCTCTCTCTCCCTCTCTCTCTGTGCATAATTAATGCTGTCATCTTGTGCATATTTAACTCAATTACTTCCGCGCTTCCAGACTGGAAGTGGACGTCTGTCTCTCTCTCTGTCTCTCTCTTTCTCCCTGTGTCTGTCACTGATAGGGGCCCATCACCAGCGTGTCGGGCATGTCGGGGCCTAATTCATTTTGTTGCTTTATGCGATAGTTTGGGTCTCTCAGCTACTGGAGAGTGCCGGGACTCATTAAAAGAAATTGCTTTATTGGCGAAATTTACATACAAAGTATTATGCTGGCCATGTCTCCCGATGTAAGCCCATTAGGTTTCCTTATTCATTATGCAAAAGACTTGAAGACTTTGTGGTCTCTCTCACTCCGGACTCCGGACTCCGCACTCCTTAAAGCGAGCATCGTTTCATGCTGGTAGATTCTTATCGAACAAAGTGTTTGCCGGAATGAGAGACAGAGAGAGAAAGGGAAGAAGAGAGAGAGGGATGGAGACAAAACGATCTCATTTTCTAGCAGAACCGATTAGTACTAGTTGGGATAGTTTAATTTTTATTGAAATTGAATTTTAAATGAGGTTGTTATAATAAAGTATTCCAGCTAATGAACTTACCGACTTCTAAGAGAAGACTAATAGTAAATTAGAATAGATAGCATAAAAGTACAATAAACTGAGAGGAATTATTCTTAATTTCATTTTAATATAACTGAGAGAATCGTCTCTCTTATTCATATAATGTTTATATGTTTTATTGAGTTTGTTTACTTCTATTTATTATTTCGTGAAAAGAACTATCAGTCAGCTTCCCATTATTGATTGTACTTGAATACAATTGCAATTGTTTAGAAACAAGGAACCTGCTCTGCTTAAATTTACTTTTCCCCGTAAATTATCAACTCGGAGATGCCAATCTGATGCCCATTATTCCATTAGCCAAATCAATTAGAAGCGTAAAGAGCAGCTGTCGCGCACTCGAAGCGTGTGAATACTTTTCCATTATATATTGTACTATAAATAATGCTCCAGCAATATGCGAGTAATCAGCAGAAATGCTGAGCAGAATGTCAAATGTCAGCGATAAGAAGAAGCAGAAGAGACAGGCGAGTACAATGTGCACATTAATGAAAAATCAAGATAGCATTTTTTTAAAAATATGACAACAACAACTGAAGCAGCAGCAGCAGCAGCGGAGGCAGCAGGAAAAAATCCGTCAGAAACAACAGTAGCTGGAAAAACAACAGAAACAACAATAAGAATAAGCAAGAGCAAGAGAAGTAAGAAGAGAATAAGGAAAAAGGAATAAAGCAAGGAACAACACAGCAGTTGACAACTGTCAGTGTCAGGGAGAGAGAGAGAGAGCTGCCAGTGCCACTGTCACTGTTGCTTCTTGCTGTCTTTTGTTTCTATTTTCCCATTCTCATTTCCATTCCCATTCCCATTCTCCTCCTTCTCTGCTCCTGCTATTGTGCTCTTGCTCTGCCGCCGGGTATGCCGCATGCCCCATGCAGCTTGCATTGTGCGTCCAAGGAAGTACAAAGATACCGTGTAAGTTCTCGTATAGCAGCAGTTGAACTCATATACGATGTCCATTGTGAACGAATAATGGTCTTGGGTCGGAGTCCTTGGGGAGATACATTTAATCATATTGCGATAATGATTCCATTGAAAAGTCATTTAAATGCAGGGAATACTTTTTCATATATTTTGTAGAGTTAAATCAAACAGATGCATACAAGTATATAGGGAATGAATGCAATAGGTTCTTTTTTATATAAAGAACATTTTCATCAACATTTAATCAATATAATCTACACATCATTATATTCTACACATCATTATACTCTATATAATCTACATATTATTGTCATTATAATCTAAGCATCATAATTTACACACTATTATCAACTAAATATCAATATACTCTACACAATCCACATATGATTCGCTTACTTCAAAGCTGAAGATCTATAGATCTTTTTCTCTGCAGTATATATTTTTTTATTTAATCTGCTATATATATTTTATTTTATTAATAAGGTATTTTTTGTAAACATATATTTTAAGGTTATGTATAGAAGAATTACTAAAAGCTCTCATGAAAAAATATACAATTCTTTTCTATATCTTCCTAATTTTCCTTCATATTTTCCCCATTTTTCATGTTTATAATCCTATAAATCATATATAACTCAGATATTTCTTAATGCAACCTCGCTTTATTTTATTTTTAAGATATTTTTTATTTATTTATTTTTCCTTTCTCTATTTAGATTTTCCTACCACTTTATAGCGCATTTTGGCGTCGTGGCAAACTTGAGAAACTTAATTTCTCATTCTGTTGCTTGCCGCATTTTTCAGTGTTTGCTGTTGACATTAGTCCTTGCCGTCTGTCTCACTGTCTGTCAGTCTGTCTTTTTGTCTGTCCTGCTGTCTGTCCTGCTGTCTGTCCTGCTGTCTGTCCTGCTGTCTGTGCTGTCAAAAGTGTCCTGTCAGCCGCTGCGTCACATGCAACTTCTCAGTGCCACAAAAGAGTCGTAGTAAATGTCATTTCGCCAGTTCTGGAGGTGGTGGCAAGGGAAGGAGACTGGCAAGGAGACTGGGCCTGGAGCATGACATTTTATGATTGCATTTGTCTGATCTGCTGTTGACGAGTGGCCGAGTGTGAAGTTTGCTTGGCTCGTTCAAAAAATGAGAATTACGAGCGAGCATAAATAAAATTAACCCAAATTAAACACAGGCAATTAATTACAGCAGCTGCGTGGCCAGATTTCACAGCAAATTAACACCACAAATATGCCAGACGGACGGACGGACGGACGGACAGCGTGCCAGACTGCCATTGGGTCTGACTGACTGAGAAAGAGAAACATTAGAGCAGTGCGACAGTTTAACTGACCGTTAATTTGCATTCAAATGATACGAGAGCGGAGCATGCGACAAATTTCCGACAGACCCTTCGGATTTTCCTCCCAACAACACTTTCCCAGGCGAGAGTGTGTGTGTTTGTGTGTTTGTGAGTGCGACATTTGCATATTTCTGACATATTTTCTACAAATTTCGAGGCAGCTTGACCATTTGGCTCCCCCCTCCTTACCACTCTCTCTCTCTCTCTGGCTCTTTCTCGATTTTCGTGTGTGTAACAATTTTTACTTTATGCCACAAAATGTTCACAGTTGATTTATATAACGAGTATGTGTGTGTGTGTGTGTGTGCGAGTGTGTTGTGTGTGAACATAAAGGCAGAGCACAAAATTCGTATGGCAATATGAAAATATTTCTTTTCATGTTTTATCGCACATTTTTCTTCATTTTGTGGGTCTTTGCCGTTTACAGCGCATTAAAATTTACTTGAACGCTCGTAAATTTCCCATTTCGCATTCTCTCTCTCTGGCAAAAATACATGTAATAATCGTAAAAATCGTGATGAAACAAATTTTGGCCAGCTTTTCCCTTCCCTCCCCTTCCACTTCCACTTCCCCCTTCCTCATCATCCCCTTCTACGTTCCCGTTCTTTTGATTGTGTTTTTATAATGCACCAAAAGTATTTCCTCTCGTAAACTGCTGCACATAACTTGCCCTAACAAGTTCCTATTATTATCCATTCTGCATCAAGTTGAGATCTTCTTCTTCCTCTTTTTTTTTTGGGCTAGTTTAGCAAATTGAAAAGTCCAACGAAAGTTGGCCAAGAATTTTTATTAAGCTGTGCGTCGAGTGGAATTCCATCAAATCGAACATAGTTTGCAACTTGAGTGGATCATTTACGTGCAAAGGAAATTCATCTTTTTAAATATGAAATAAAAAATGTACTAATTTATAAATAACAAATAAAATTACATATAATTCTAGTCATAAAGAGTATCTTTATATAGGTAAGGTGCATTAGAAACGAGAAAGAAAGACTACATTCGGCATGCCGAAAGTTGTATACCCTTGCTGGTTTTAATCCTCTCCGATGGTTATATATAATGGTGCAGAATTTAATTAAACGATATTGTGTATATTCAATGTCTCACTTTGCTCGACACTGATGAATTCAGTTATTTCTAAAATCAGAACAGCTCTTCATACAAGAACCTGCATTCTGTCCGATTGTTCCTATGGCAGCTATATGCTATAGTAGTCAGATTCTTATGAAATTTTATATGCATATTATATATATATGTATAGTCCGATGTAGTAAATTTGGTTACAATATCTTAACAAATAACAAACATTGGCCGATAGTTTCTATGACAGCTATACGATATTTCGGTCCGATCCGGCTTGTTCAAAGATATATACAGAGTGAGGCAATAAAAAGCATGTGTGCCGAGTTTCATATTGATAGCTTTAAAACTGAGAGACTAATTTGCGTTGCAATAGACGGTCAAACGGATATATGGACACACGCACAGACGGACAAGGCTAGTTCGATGCCCCTGTTGATGCTGATTGAGAATATATTGTATATACTTGTGAGTTCGGAGATGTTTCCCAAGGTGCACTGCAAACTCGTGGCCATAATATACCCTCTGCAAGCGTATATGGTAAAACAAATAAATAAATTGCAATTAATAGCTAATAAATAACCTAAAAAATACTAAAATATTTTTATAGATGAATAAACAGTCAACAAATAATAAATTAGTGATAAATAAATTATAATTTACCCTTTCCATATTTATCCATATTTAGTACGCCTTATATGCAGAATATGAGTAACATTTCAGTGCTGTAATCTCACCGATACTGCTCGGAAACAAGCTCGTGTGGCCTGTGCCTGGGACACCCAATGCATTTGGCTTGCAGCCTCATAAAGCACAGGGACTGTAGCTGAAGCTGAGGCTGGAGCTGGAGCTGGAGCTGGAGCAGGAGCAGGGCCATCAGTCCCCCTAGAAAGACACATAAATTGCGCTTTTAATAGCATCCGCCTGTCATTGCAATCTAAATAAATTGTTATATTTATTTACGACAAAATGTCCACACAGCCAACGATGGCCAGGGGGAGGGGCAGGGGTATGTGGTGGGCGTGAGAGAGAGAGAAAGAGAGAGAGATGAGGGTGCGGCTAGAAAATATGAAAATTAACTGCCGACTAAAGCCAAATCCCACCACACGTATTCCGCCTCACACACACAGACACACACACACACCAAAAACAATTGCGCCACATATCCACATATGCAGGACTCTCTCTGTGTGTGTGTGTGCGAGTGTAATTTTCACTTCATGTTTGGCCACAAAAACGCAGAAACTGCCATAAAATGCACACAGCGCACACGACGAGGACGACCAGAGGACGAGGGCGACGAGTCCTGGCTAGTGGAAGCGAGGACGACCCCGAACAATAAGGTGAACCGGGGGCACTAAATGCCACTAAATGAATTTATTTGCCAGCACAGCAACAACAAGAACAACAACAAAGAGAGAAGCAATCTGAACGGGAACATTTCGAGAGTAAATAAAGCCCAAATGAGATTTATGCAACATGACCGACAAGGACCAAGTGCTGAAGTTGCCCCCAAGCCACCACCTCCCCTCCCCCTCCTTTCACCTCTCCCTGTTCCCTTGTGTGTGTACGGACAGCATCTGCTCCAACTGCAGGTTAGTTCGTTAGTTTTTAGTGGGCACCCACTTTGTGGGCAGTGCGGAATGGCTGTGGCCACTTTCCGTAGTCGCTTCAAAGGCCTCCCCTCCGCCGACACTCTCTGCCTTTCCCGTGGAACTGCAGCACAGTGCGTGCCTTTTAACCCAACTAATTTTTGAAAAAACCAAAAAAAAAGAGGAATACTATATGAGAGCGGGCATCCTTCTACGCTTGCTGCTTGACCGGAGTCAGAGTCATAGTACGGGATCCGGTTCCGTGTGTGTGTGTGTGTCTGTGTGTGCGGCCATTTATCCAGCACAAAATTGTCACATAAATTCCACAGCGTCCGAGGCATGTCGAGCGTACTTCATTTTGTATTTTATGATATTTTCCCTAACTGGTTAAAAGCAAATTTATTGTTTGCTCGCAGAGCACACAAAGGCAAAGGCAAAGCGGATACAGTTTTTGTTGTCATTCCAGAGATTCGCTAAGAGACATAACTGGATTATGAATGGGAAAGCAGGAAGCGAAAGAAAAGCCATCAATTTGCTTAGGTGTCTCTCTCTCTGAAAGCTATCGATATAATATCGGTAGTTCGCTAATTGATCTGGTTATTCTGTTTGAGTGAAGGAGGAAGCAAAGCATTAACTTTCTTGTAATTCCCTTTATAGAGCTGAAGTGGACAATTAATTCATCATATTATTATAGTTTCCTCATGGGATTTACTTAACATAATTTATAATACCGATTAGTGTTATTATTATTATTATTATAATTATAATTATTATTATTATTATTATTATTATTATTATTATTATTATTATTATTATTATTATTATTATTATTTTTATTATTATTATTATTATTATTATTATTATTATTATTATTATTATTATTATTATTATTATTATTATTATTATTATTATTATTATTATTATTATTATTATTATTATTATTATTATTATTATTATTATTATTATTATTATTATTATTATTATTATTATTATTATTATTATTATTATTATTATTATTATTATTATTATTATTATTATTATTATTATTATTATTATTATTATTATTATTATTATTATTATTATTATTATTATTATTATTATTATTATTATTATTATTATTATTATTATTATTATTATTATTATTATTATTATTATTATTATTATTATTATTATTATTATTATTATTATTATTATTATTATTATTATTATTATTATTATTATTATTATTATTATTATTATTATTATTATTATTATTATTATTATTTTATTTTATTTTTATTTTATTTTTATTTTATTTTTATTTTTATTTTATTTTTCTTTTTATTTTTATTTTTATTTTTATTTTTATTTTTATTTTATTATTATTATTATTTTTATTTTATTTTATTTTATTTTATTTTATTTTTATTTTATTTTTATTTTATTTTATTTTTATTTTTATTTTAATTATTATTATTATTATTATTATGATTATTATTATTATTAATCATAAAAACATTTGAGATACTAATATATAATACACCGTACAACCTTCTATATAGTTTCTTGATAGGTTATTCCTAGCGAAGACCTTCCAAATATTGGTAGTGAAATCCCCCTTTCAATAAATAATAAATAAAGCCAACTTTCCCTTATCAGCTTAATGACTTAAATGCAATTTGGAACAACCTAAGCAGGTCCCATTTCGGTGCTACTGAAATTTGATTTATGGCACCATTCCAGACATCCATTAGGATTGTAGAGAGGGGGGAGCACAGACGACAGTTATGGCAAGGAGATGGCTTGGCCTCTTCATTACTTTGCCATCTGAAATGTGAGAACGAACCCCTTAGCAAATTGTGGTCTACTTGTTACCAAGGGCAACCGTGCGTTAAACAAACTTCCTACATTACATCTGGCTAAAGGGGTAGACACACACACACACACACACACAAACAAACACATACACACAGGAAGCTTAACCCCTTTTGGGCTCTCTGCGGGTTCTTCTCGTTTCGCTTTTGTTTGCTTGAAATTGACTGATTACCCACAAAATAACCGAATTTCCGAATTTATTTCTATGTAATTTGAGACATTAATAAGTTCTAGCTTGCTCTTGCTCACACACACACACACACACACACACAATGTTTATCTAGAAAGTAACCCCCTTTGGTCGAATGACAAAGTGTGACAGACGGTCTCGACATTTTCCACTACTTGTGTAACATTTGTTATATCAAACGACATTGCTAATTAGCTTAGAATTCAAAAGTGTGAGAAAAAAACCTAAAATCTTTAGCGGCTTAACTACCATGTGAGAACTGTAGTCTCTATACCAAGTTATAGCCGGTTTGGTAGTGTTGAAATTGGGTTTTTTACTTGAAAAATGAGTTTGTTTTCTATCTTAAAACTTAGCTTGCACTGTCTACAAAGGGAAAGATTACAGGGAATATGTGCTATAAGGTATGCATGGTAACACTTCTTATAGTTAGTATATATTTCCTTGAATGCTGAGGACTAAGAAAAACCATTTCCTAAATATTCTCAACTTGTTGAAAGATCAATATAAATGTGTTTCTGAAACTGTCAAAGAGGATAAGAACAGGCAGCTGTATCTACTGAGATGACCCGTACTGTATGTACAACTACCTACTTCGATTATTTCAATGCTCTCATAAGGTCGTTTAATCCATAAGTAGTTTGTTCCCCACACTTCATGGGAGCACTTCCTTTTGTGCACACGCAGTTTGGGCAGAATCAATAGACCTCAAGAAGTTATCGCATTAGCCTCACCTCACGAAGCGGTGCGGTGCACAAAGGGCTGCCCTGCCTGGACCCCTGGCCCCCGTCTAGTTCAGCGACATTACTTCTGCTTAGTTTAGCAAAACGACGGCCCGTTCCTGAGGGTCTCAGGTCGAGAGAGTTGGCGGTGAAAGCATCGTTTTCATTTCATTTAAAATGCTGTCAGCACGTAACCCTGGCTGTCTCTCTCTCTCTCTCTTTCATTCTCTCCCTCTCTCTCGGTGTCTTTCAATGTCTTCATGTCCTTTTTTATGGCACTTTCAACGCGTCATTGAGTGCGCCGCGGCGCGTAGTCATCAGCCCGAGGAATGAAATGGATTGGAGAGGAGAGGAGAAGAGAGGAGGGTAGTGTAGGGTTTAGTGTAGAGTTTGGAGTGTGGAGTGCAGTGTGTAGCATAGTGTGGAGTGGAGTGGAAGTGCTGCCTGAAAATGAAGACGCTTAGAAGAGAAAGAGCTCATCCGCGTCGCCGTCTCGAGAGTGAGGTGTGCGTTTATAATCAAATTAGAAGCGAAGCGTAAGATCAAAGCGGCCAGCGAGTTGTTAATGGAGAGAGGGGAGTGCCCAGAGAGAGGGGAGGGAGGGGAGAGAGTGCAAGGGAAAGAGAGTGAAAAGTAGGCGCGACATAATGCCTGAACTGTCGAAAACACAAGCTGCCACAAATTTCAAATATGACGAGGGGCTACGCGCGTTTCCCCTGACAACTTGAAGTGGAAATGACTCTGCGCGCGGGCTGAAGAAGACGTCTCATTAATGACAACAAGGAGCCCGCGACGGCGACCCAACTCTCCTCAGGTTCAGGTCCAAGACCGCAGCCCAAAAGGAAAGGTGTATTATACACTCAACTCAACTCAACTCGTCGAGACTCTACTCGACTCATTCCAACTACGTCTCCGTCTCCGTCTTCGACTGCGTCTTCAGCTGAGGCTGAGGCTGACGCTGTCAATTCAAGTTTTTTCGTGCTGTTTGTGTTGAATTGTTCCGCTCAAGTGGTTGGTGGTACTTCCTCGAAGGATCATGGCGCTGCCATATATAATTGAAAACGAGAAGAAGGCACCACGAAATTGCTCTCGACGTGGCTGACATTTAAAGTTGATTATGAGTGCCGCCCCACGTTGGTACAGATGCCTGCAGATGATGATGATGATGATGACGATGATGCTCGGGATGGAGATGGAGATGGGGATGGGGATGGGGCTAGCAGAATCATTTCCCTGCTGACGGGGCTGGCTGGCGACAGGTTAAATGTTTTCATTATGAATCGCTGAGCTGAGCTCGCGAGTTGAGCTGCCGGCAGTTTTTCATAATTGGAGCCGCATTCGAGTGCCCTCGAGTGTTGTTCCAAGCGCTGTAGTTGCTTCTGCTCCTCCTTCTGTAGCTCCCTCTCCTCCTACTGCAAACTAAATTGAGTTCTAGGTAGTCGACCAGGCTCACAAGTGTTGGCTTCATGCTCAACCTACTCTGCTCCCTTCCTCCTTCTCTTTCAGTCTTTCTCTCTGGGAGTCGCCGACCTGTTCAATTAGTTCCTCGAATTGCGAGTCCGAGTGTTTTATGGCTTCCTTTGACACTTGGCGCAATCTTGTGCACATGTCAAATCCAACATGAATTATCCTCTTGAGCCAATTTGGTGCTTGAAAACCTTCTCAAGTGCGGTACCTCGTCTAGATGCTTTACAAACTTCATGTTTCTTACTATTTGTACTGTTGTAGGCTCGAAAGATTGGATTTACTGAGAACATATGTACATATATCTTATTTGGTGTATGGTTATAGACAGGATAAGGGAAGAAGTTAACTGCGCTTTAATACTATAACGCTGCCTGGTACCTTCTTCAAGTTTAGAACTGTCTTTCTCTGCTCCTCGAGTAACAATTACTATGATTTATAGGGAATAGTTATAGACAGTTATTGATAAGGTTAGCATTTAACTGCGTTTTAATATTATAAAGGTACTGAGGACCATCTGCAATCATCCCTTACTCTTTGAGTTATAAATATTATCATATATAGTGTAAAGATATAGACTGTTTGTAATATATATATAGATAAGGGAAGAAGTAAACTAATACAGTAGAATACTGTAAAGGTGCTAAGGACCTTCCGCAATCTTACCATACTCTCTGAGTAATAAATATTAGCTTATATAGTGTTAACATACAGACAGTTATTGATATGCATAGATAGAGAAAGTTAAGTGGACTTTCGTATTATAAAGGTGCCTGGTACCTTCTCTAAGCTTAGAAATACTTTCCAACTACTCGTGTAATATATGTTATTTTATATAGGGTATAGTTATAGACAAATAGTGATATATATGGGTAAAGGTGGAGGTTAACTGTGTTTTTTAATATTATAAAGGTGCTGAGTACCTTCTCTACGCTTAGAAGTATTTCTCTACTCCTCCTGTAATAACAAATAACGTTAAAAGAGTATGGATACAGACAGTTAGTGATACATATAGCTAAGGGAAGAAGTTAACTACGTTTCAAAATTATAAAGGTGTCTGGTACCTTCTTCAAGCTTTCCCTACTCCTCGTGTAGTAACAAATATCGTTTAGAGAGTATAGATACAAACAGATATTGAAATACATCGATAAAGTAGGAAAGTTTACTGCACTTGCGCATTATTAAGGTGCTTAGGACCTTCTGCAAGAGTAGCAGTACTTCTCTACTCTTCCAGTTATCATCGTATCCCCCTCAGCGGTAAGTTGCGCTTCCATTTAATTTAGTTAGTCGTAAAAAGAGACCCCAGTCAGACTGTTTGTACTAAAACGCAACTGTGATTTATGGCACATCAAAGAGAGCCGTACCGGGAGAAGGGAATGGAGCCGGCGACTAAGTCTTAGCTCGGACACGTGACGTGATAAGCGGCACATCAATAAATTAACACAAAAAGCGAATGAGTTAAGTCGAAGAAGGGTGGGAGACGGAGGTAGAAAGAGAGAAAGAGAGAGAGAGAGAGAGAGAGGGAGAGGGAGAGGGAGAGGGAGAGGGAGAGGGAGGTAGAGGTAGAGCTGCAGGACCCCGTTTAAAAAACAAACATGCCACGCATAACTGATGAATCCACCATGTGTGGAAGAACTGCTCAAGTCGGCGGAAGGGGGAGAAGATGACGGCGAAAACCTTTACAGCCCGCAATAAAAACTAAATTATCCTTTCTCGTTCACGTTCACGTCGAGGCTCAAGTGCGATGCGAACTGCCACAGTGCGGCGTGCATGAAAAACGAATCAACAAGATGCCGCCAAGGCAGCAGGCAGCAACATGTTGTCCAGGCCAACTGACACACAGGACAGAAGGACAGACAGACAGAGCAACAGGGAGACAGACAGACAGACTGGGAGACAGACAGATACCGACGAGGGCGACCCACGCACTATTTAATTTAGTACAAAATTATTATGCGCAACATTAGCACTCGCTTGGGTCGAGCAGGGCCTGAAGAAGAAGGAGGAGAGGAGACAGGAGCAGGAACAGGGGAATGGGTCTCGGTCTGGGTCGAGGTCTGTCTCCGTCTCCGTCTGCTTCTCTGGGCTAGGGCTCTGAAGCGTGAGGTGCCTCAAATGAAGTGTGAATTCTGCTGTCAGTCTGTCATTTCAACGGAGTGTGAGAGAGTAAGAGAGAGAGAGACAGAGAGAGAGCGCAAACTGCAGCCAACTCCTGCTGCTGCTCATACTGCAGCTCTCTCTCCCACAAGCATCTCCGCTGCTCCTGCTCTTTTTAACTTCGTCTTCCTACCAAGATTTTCTCTGCTCTTTTTCTGCTTTTGTTTTGAACCACCACAAGGATTTCTGGCACGCTGCGTTCTTCAGCCGTGACGAATCACGGAAACACGCATCATATTTATAAGGAAGTGCAGCCAGTGCAATTGCAGAGCTTTTGCTGCGAAATCGAGCGGGTTAACTGAAGTTTACTTCGGTCTTTGGAAGAACAAACATTGTTTTGCATGCATGTCATGGATATGGTGTTAGTCAGCACAGCACGTTGTATATCCTGCACCGATTGTCATGAAATTTGGTACGTGTATTAAGGGGATATAGGAAAGGGTATAGGTTAAAGAGTAAAATATGTTTGAACCTTTGGTGCTCAATTTAGAACGAATCAAATTGTTTTTCTTTATAATATCGTGTGGATTTTAATATGATGAATATCCTCAGCATATATTTCATTTCACTCAATATATTCGCTGCTTTACTCGTACTTCCCACTATCAATTACCCTGCAATCGTCTCTGGGCAATAGGTTTCTATATGTTTAGCAGGACCTCGATAAGCTCAGCAGCAACAAACGGTGCCGGCGAGAAGCGCAATCAACAACTGTCAGGGACAAGCGGGCAAATAAATGACGCGTGACTGTCAGACGGGACGAGGATGAGGATGAGCCTTAGGACGAGGGAGGGCAGGGGGAAGAGCCAAGGGAAAGACTAATAGGACGAGTGGCCTGGCTCAGGCTCAGCGTGTTGCAAATGGGATAATGGCAAGGACAAGACAGTGAGACAGAGAGGGAGACAGAGAGAGGGAGAGAGAGAGCGCGCACTTTTGACAAATGCGTCGTAAAATGAGCAATTATCACGTGCGGCACGTTGAGGCAGCTGAGCAGGAACTGAGTAACTTGCAGGACAATTAAAAACCAAACACAGAACGTCAATAAAATTATTTGTCAAAATGTCAGGACAAGGGGAGTGAGCTGGCAAGGGAAACAAGAGAGAGAGAGAGGGACAGGCAGAAAGAGAGAGCGAGAGCAGACGGAGAAGTGTCAACTCTGGTGGCAGGCCTTATTAATGATGGCCATAAATCAAGGACAATGAGTGACTGCCTGCGAGTCTGTCCCGCTCCCTCTCCCCCTCCCTCTCCTTGTTGCTGTCCTGTCCAGGCTCGTTGTCCTTGATTGACCGCACTGCGCCGTGTGCAACATGCTCGAGAGAGTCTTCGAAATTAGCCACGCCGTCAAGTAAATCAATAAACAGGCGACTCTGCCACGGATCATAAAACTCGGCGGGGCCATAAAACAGCGAGCCATGGCAGCATCGATAGATTTCCATGATGTATGGACCATAATTTATGAGCTCCTTATCAACACAGAAACACAGCAAAGGCGAGAAAGAGAGCGGAGAAGGAAGTGGAGTGGATGTATTTCTTGTGGATGACTATATCCTGTGCCCAGCCAAGCGCCAGTCTGGGCGACCTGGGACCTGGACAACTCGAGAGCTGGAGAGTTGGAGAGACCTGCCTGGGCTGTTAAATTGTGAAGGTCGTAAACATTTTTATGGCCGCCCATAAATATTTGAGGCAGCTGAGCGCATTGCTTGTTCGACGGCGGCGCTCGACAAAAAGGATACGCATTTGTTTCTCCAGGATTTCGTTGTTCCCACTGATTTTTATGGCCTTCTTAAAACTCCACTCTCTCTCTGTCGCTCTGTCTCCCTTTCGCTCACACACTCTCTTTTCAGACAGTCCTCATCATATTATGTTGTCATTCGGGTCGCGTTGCGATTACTTCATTAAATGCCGTAGATGAACATTGACTGCACTGCTCAAGGTTGCGGTTTGCCGATCGCAGACCTTCATAAAGATATAAAGATCCTTAACTATTCCGTATAGTCATTTTATGATCGCCTCCTTGAGGTGTTTCGTAATATTATTGCAGCTGAAGATGCGTTTATGGTATGACAATAAAGTGAAATGTGTTGGGAATTGTATAACTTTCATTGAAGGGTTTTAAAAATTATATAAAATTATTCTGAATCAAATAAAACTTTTTATTTTTTATTGCTTTCTCTGATTTTGTAGTTTTATGGTTTATTTATGTTTAGAATGAGGGAGTTTCTTAAAGAGAAAATAAAAGTGAAAGTAACCTATTGAAATTAACCAATTTAAAATTCAATTTGAATAGGCTCCTTGAATAGGTTACTATTCAAATAGAATAGGTTACTTGAAAAGGTTACTTTTCAAATTGAATAGGATATAATACTTAGGTATAGGTTATGGGATATATATAATACCTAAGTATAATACTTAGGTATAGGTTATGGGATATATATAATACCTAAGTATTATAACCTATAACCTATTCAAGTAACCTATTCAAATTAAAATTTATATTATGTATAACCTATTCAATTTAAAAAGTAACCTATTCAAGTAACCTATTCCATTTGAATAGTAACCTATTCCAGTAACCTATTCAAATAGAATTTTGAATTGGTCAATTTGAATAAGTTACTTGAAAAGGTTACTATTTAAATAATGAAAAGTTTATAATACTTGGGTTACTATTCAAATTAAATAGGTTACTTAGGTTACTTTGTAAATTGAATAGGTTATAATTAGAAGAAATTGATAATAATAGCAAATGAGATCAGCTCATTTGTTATAACTTTTATATACCATATGACTACTCTCCAAAATCCATTAGAAACGATACACTAAATAAGTAAAGTTCTTGTTGATACAGTCGTTCAAAAACCGTTCTTTTCATAGAGTTATCTCACTACAACTCTACCTATGTATGTCATATATTTATCCGTATATAATGCTAAGATTCCATTTAAATCCTTCTTATTTCAAACATACGCATACTTTACGATCTATACTTAATGACAAAGGTCCCTGGATTTTATGCCATAGTAAAATGCTTAAAAAGCTATAGACTGCCATTAGTTTAATCTCTTACTGGACATGTATGATTTACTGCTCTACAGTTTACCCTTAAAAAAACAGCGCTAACCTTCTCCCCTCGCCCCGTGTCTATGAGGTATTCAGCAGTTTTGTAGGCAATTAATACCCAATAGCGATGCCAATAAAATTTATATTGTCAATTTATCATTGAGATTCCTCTGCGCGTGTCACATTTTGTTTTTTACCCCAAAAAACTGCATTGTTTTTTATACGTTGATTGTTTTTTGTTGCGCTTTATTTGCTCATTGCGCTCATTCATCGGCAACAATGCAGCCATTAATTTGCTGTATTAATCTCGGGTTGTCCGGGCAGGGAGGCGACTGGGACGGGCAGGAGGGTTGGGCAAAGTCAGCAAAGTCGGTTTGCAGAAATATTCTAAAGAACCTTTTCGTGCATTACCGTAAAATTTCAATGTCAACGCTGGCAGGGAGCAATTTCTCTTTGTTAGTCACTGTCCCCCCCCCCCCCTCTCACTCTCTCTCTCCTCATCTTCCTTTCTCCCTCTCTCTCTTGCTGTGTGTGTGTGTGTGTGTTTTTCTGGTCGTTACTATTACAAGATAAATTGTTGTCGATAAATTATCGACAGTCGGTAGCTCAGCTTGTTACTCCTGGCTCTCTACCCACCTCCCTCCCCTCACTGCTCTCCTCCATTCATCATGGCGGTGCTGGTGGTGGTGGCTCAGCCGCCCAGGGGGCATGCCGGATGTGTATCCCTGAATACCTCGCTTTTTATGTGGGTCTTCAGCTGTGTGTCTGTGTGTGTGTGTGTCTGTGTGTGTGTGTGTGTTGCATGCGCTCTACTGAATTTATTGCAGTTTGTTTTTCAATTTTTTAAATGGCCAGGATTTTGGGCCTTCGGGATCTGTGTTTGCTTCGAGCTGGGGCTGAGTTATAGTGTCGCAGGGCAACATCAATCGAGTCCCATAATTGTGCCACAATCGATACTATCGCACAGATGTGGACGATAGTCGGACTCGTGCCTGCCTCAGGGGTTTCTGCCTCTCTAATCTCGATTCCTTTTCCCAATCCCTGATGCACTTTGGAATCGAGCTATTGCTCGAGAAGGCGTCACTTGACTACTCCGTATATATGTTCCTGTACCTTGCCACATATTGCCGCAGATAATGTCGAATTTATTACATCATTTTACGCTACTTGCTACGCAACTTTTATGTTTGCCTCAACCCCCTTTTGTTATACCCAAGAAATCACTCGACTTAACCAAGAGGAGGCATAAGGTAGATGGGGTTTCCTTCAAAGTATACACTTCAAAGCACATCAATCGAATCAATCGTATTGTCAATTGACAATTGACAGTTGGAAGAGATAAAGTATCTAAAGATAACTCTGAAACTTCTTTTTAAATGTTTCTGTATTAAAAACGAAGATTTCAATGCTTGAACTGCTTTCAAGGATTCGGTTTATTATTCAAAAAACTCTTTTATAATTCGAAGATTGCACACGATAATTGCCTTATAGGCTTAGTTCTTTCACTACTTTAATCATCTCCAACTTATTGCAGAGTTCAGGCAATAAACAACTTAATAGGCTTATGTTTTCCCTTCAAAAAGATATAGCAAAATCGAATGGAAAGATTTAAACTCTGCAAGGGGAAAACTTGAAGAACTTTTATTTTGTTTGAAGTTTGCAAATGTCTTTGACTACGGTTTACAGGGTATTTCCTGCTTCGGCAGTGCTCTGCTTTATCTGCTCTGTCTTCCTTACTGCTGTGGTTGTTACTGTTGTTGTTGTTGCTGTTGCCGTAGTTGTTATTGTTGTGCATAAATCAAAAGGTAAATGGCTGCATTTTTATGACTGCCTTTTGCGCCATTGCCATCGCCATCGTCGTCGCCATCGCCGTCGTCGTCGTCGACGTTGCGTCGTCGTTGCGTCGTCGTCGTCGGCGTCGTTCATCGTTTGCCTTGTGCGCTTCGCTTTTATCACACAAACATTTCTGTGATAATAAATGCCATAAAAATGAAGAAATATGTGGTTAATTTTATGTGCTGCCTCCTTTTTATATTCCTCGCAAACATAAATGTTTTCGCGGCTACAAATTTTGCTCGGGAGTCGCTTCTGCTGCTCAGCGCTTTTACATCCCTGCGTGTAATTTATAATATTTTGTGTTATTTATGTATGTGCCGCCTCCACCTATCCCCCATCCCCTTTCCCCTCACCCCATTCCTCTCCACCTTCTGCTGTATTCGCTTTGCTAGTAAATAATTCACATGCACGAGAGAAATTTATGACGCTGACAAAGTAGCCGTAAAAATATGAATTACTTACCTACCTACGGGTACTCACACTCACTCTGCGGCACTCACACTCTCGCTGCGGTACTCATACCTTTCTTACACTTGCATATTTATTTTGCCATTTAACGCAAATGAAGCAAACTAAACAAAAACGCGAGACGAAACCACAAATTGCCCTTGAGCCCTCAGCCCTTGAGCCCTCAGCCCTGAGCCATGGGGTATGGCAGGCGAACACGCTCTAACCTAATAAATCCATCATATTCTGCGAAGGTTCGACCTTGCTCAGGTCCAGGTAGAGTCAGAGTTCTGCCCAGTGCGGGTCTTTCCCACTCTAATCCACTTCTCTTCTCTCAGTGTAATCTGACAAATTTGCACAGATTTTAATTTACTTAAGTGTGGCCAAAGAAAGCAGCTGAAGTCGTTTAGGGATATTATGAGTATACATTGGGATATTATGAGTATGCATAGCATTTTAATCAGGTGCTAAGCAGCTTTAAACAATATATAACTAAATATATCTTGAAAACATGTGTATTATCACTCGTAACTATAACGGATACAGAAGGTGCTTGAAGAAGTGAATTTTCTGTGTTTAGCCTGATCAAATTTGAATTCAAAGTTGTTATTAGAATCTTTTATTCATAGATTATTCTAAATAACTAATAATTCCTCACAATATATATAAGTATATATTAATTTACCTGATTATTTTTATTATATTGTACTTTATTATAAAGATTCACCTGTTATACTTCCCTTATTTTGATACCTGTCTGAATAAATTGCATTATAAACCTGTTCTTACTATCTCTTTAACGAAAAATGTTTCTAAATATCCCTCACTATTCAATATTTACTCATATTACTTTGATTCTTATATATTGATTATACTGAATCTTCAGCTATCTCATGATAGTCTAATAACTAGGGTGGTTTCTATACTTTCCATTACCCAAAATAATTAAAAATCGTAAATCTAATAATAAACCTAACCCAAACACTAGTAAAACAAGTAAAACTTGCGTATCCCAAAAATGACTAAACAGATTGTCATGAAATTTTGTATGCATATAAGGAATGCATAAATAAAGATAAAGAATGAGCTACAAAGTGCATTTGACAAGCTAGAACTGAAAGAATTGCGAATCTAATTGTCTTCCTTTGGTATCTCAGTATATTCTAAAATATTGAGAATTTTTACTGATTTAATGTAAATAATAAAGGCTAAACAAGTTAAGAAAACCATAAATTTGTTTTCATGAAATATATTTAAATGCAATAAGCATTACAAGACGAGATTACAGTTATAATTCTTACATATTTTAATGGACTTCTAGAGCTGCTTTACAGTTTTGCAGCGCATGCAAAAGTCGTGTGTTAATTGCGAGAAAAAGGGATTTACAAGCCGCAAGGGAAAAGTTTGGCCAACTAACACGCTAAAAAAAACCGCTAACAAGCGCGGAGGAGTTATTCCATTAAGGATTCAGGAAATTCAGCGGATTTAACCATCAAAGCATTAAAAAGTTTGGAAAGTGCATCAGGCGAGAAGGCCACATGGAAATAACTCTCTCTCCCCCTCCCTCTCTCTCACATAGTCTCTCTGGCTGTCGACAAGCGGCTCATCTGCTTGTGTGGTGTAGATTAATTAAGCCACACACACACACACACATGCAGAGATGCAGACACACATTTGTCATGCGATTACTAGATGACAAAACATGTGAAAAATTGTTGGAAACAACTTTGACACGACGACAAAACAACGATTTCCACTTAAACAACAAACAGAAGCAGAGCCAGAAGCTCTTGTGGAAAACAAACCGCAGAACAGAACCCAGAAGTTAATCGAAAAACGCTAAACAAAGGCCAAAGCGCAGGCAGAGACAGCGACGGAGGCAGAGGCAGAGGCAGAAGCAGCGACTGAGCTCGAGTCGAAGCCAACAACTCGACGAAGAGCGATGGAGAGCGGCAAACAAATTAATTTTTATATGACATTAAAACGAGCGAACCGAGGCGATGGCGATGGCATAAAAAAGAAGAAGAAGAGGAAGATGAAGAGGAGCAGAAGAGGAGTGCAGAAGGAAGAGTGGTTAAGTGTTGAGTGACTGAGAAACAAATCTCGGCGAAGACAATGCGACTGAGCGTTGAATAGCCTGGTGTTGACAGCTCACTGAGAGTGAGTGAGAGAGAGAGAGTGGGAGAGCCCGCAGCCGTCGTGCTCGTGTGTGTATGTGTGTGCGCTGCAGTAGCGCGTGACATATGTGTGAAGATAAAATTAATGTGCGCGTCAAAGGCGAACTTCCGCGGACAGCCGAGGCAGAGAGAGAGACAGAGAGAGAGAGCCGCTCTCACGCTCAACTGTTGCTCTCGCTGCAGTGTTGCCGAGTTGCAAAGAGCTACACAATGAGAAAGAGCGACGGAGAGAGTATAAGAAATGCCCATGCATTGTGGAACAATAGCAACAAAAACCTGCCGGTTCAGTTTATGGCTTCCATTGCATGGCGCATGCGATGTGATTGGGCAAAAAGTACGCCATATTTGAAAATTACACACAGTGCAGCTCGCTCGCACCTCACATGCGCTACTCCTTCAACCCGCACACAAACTACACAACTCGCTCTGTGCAGCGCTGCCGACCGGTTCTGAGCGCAAGAGAGAGCGCCCTCGACCGAACAGCAGAGAGTGAACGACAGCGAGAGAACGTGAGAGAGCGCAGCCGAAGCGAGCCGAACTGTGCCGAGACGTGCCGAGCACTTGCTGCGCGCTTCACACAGCGGCTAGTCTCCGGCAGCGAATTTCGTTTGATTCAGTTCGAGTTTAGCCTTTGATGCGTTCAGACGTGTTCGGAAAAAACTGAAAACGGAAAGCAAAAAGTAAACTCTGCCATCTAAAAGTGGAAACAGTCTCTAACAGCAGTATCTGCACAGCTGTCACACAGCACACACACACATTGTCATCGTTCGAGTCGAGTGTTCCCAATTGTTTTAAAGTGAAACACAAACAAACTAGTGAACCCAAGTGAATTTCCTTCCTCAGTGAGAAATTCCAAACTAAGAAATATTGAATATATATATATATTCAATATTCGGCAAAAACAAAGCTAAAAAGAAACACAATACAAATTTGCCGTCGCATTCTCAGTGGATTAGTCAATCAACGAAATCTAACTTCGCTTCAGTCTAGTGGATTATCGTCTTTAGCGACAAGCGACAACAACAACAACAGCAACAGCAACAATGGTGGTCTTGGAAGGCGGCGGTGGTGTCGTTACCATCGGCAATAACCAATACTTGCAACCAGATTACCTGGCTCCATTGCCAACAACGGTTAGTATTCTCAAAAAAAAAAAAAAAAAAAACTAAAAAAAAATAAAGATAATAACTAAAGAAACGCTGAGAAAATATATTAAATGATATAATAATAAAATGAAGAAATAAAAATAAATAATTAATCAAGATCGAGTACAAAGTTACAGAAAGCAAAGCAGGAATATAATATAAAAATCTATATTCCATACATATAAATATCAATTCAATCAATTATCAAACGAAAGTTTTATTTATTTTTTTTTTTATTTATTTTTATGTGTTTTTAAATATTCGCAGTGAATTCTTTGAATGAAGAAAAGACAATCAAGTTAAAATAATTGATATCAAGTTTATATTGGTTTTCATTTGAAAGACTTATCAAGTTTTTGGCGAAATCTTTCTTCAAATTAAGATGTTTTGCCAACAAGAAATACTTTGAAAATTGTTGTGCATATTGTATATAATTTAAATTATAATATAATATCTTAAAAATCTCTTTAAAAAACATGAGAAACATTACAAACTGAAGAAGTGAAACACTTAGCATGGAATTTTATAAAGAATTTGAGATTTTCCTATTTAAAAACCCTTGTCTATATACAAATAAACCTAAACTGTTCTAAACATGTTTAATTTTAATTAAAGAGTTCATTAGACTTGGAAAATATATGATATATATCACAAAATGCATCATTAAAATGAAAGTTTAGAAGCAAAAGTGCTTAAAAATAATATTAATAATATATAAAAAATAACATAATATAATAATATAATAAGTTGATACAATCATTGCCAAGAAAAAAATAATAAACATTAAAATCATATAAAAAAATAAATAAAAATACAATTTAATGGCATATTAGAATATATTTATTATATGGAGTCTAGAAAATCACTCTTTATGGAACTAAAAACTAATCGATAATTACCTTCTCTCTTGCGTTCTTCCAGATGGATGCCAAGAAGAGTCCGCTGGCTCTGCTCGCCCAGACCTGCTCACAGATCGGCGCTGATTCTTCAGCTGTCAAGCCCCTGCTGGGCATGGACAAGAACAAGAACAAGAGCGGCACCTGCTCCTCCTCGTCCACATCGTCCAGCTCGTCGAGCAGTGCCGAGATCGCTACAGCCAAATCACCCAGTCACAGCTCGGCCAAGTCCCCAAAGTCATCCACGCCCATCACATCGACAGTGTCGGCAACAACAACAACAGCAGCAACAACAACTGGCACTGGAAGTGAGTCAGTGAAGCTGGCATTCAAGCCATACGAGACGAATGTGCTCAGCCAACAGAACCAGAACAGCTTCAAGAGCAGCTCCAGTCTCAATCTCAGCCAGTGCAGCGAGCCAGAGCAAGTGCGTCCCAGCTCGAAGAGCTCCCTGGAGCGTGTGCCGTCGCGCAGCAAATCGAATGCCACGCCCACCGCCACAGAGGTCAAGCTGGAGTCGGATGTCAGCAATCGCAAGACAGTCTCGCCCGCCGGCTCCTCGCAGCGCGGCGCCAGCCCCATTGTCCGCTCGGGCATGGAGGTGCTCAGCAATGCCAACGGCACTGCCCAGCATCCCAAGGAGATGTCCAGCATGGCAGCAGCAGCAGCGGCCGCGGCTGCAGCGTACAAGGCCGCCGGACCCTACGGCCTGAATCCCCTCTCGGCGCTCTGCTGCCCCCCTGGCATGGAACAGCATGCGAATCCCGCATTCCGTCCACCCTTTGCCGGCGGCTTCTCACATCATCATGCTGCCATGTTGGCTGCTGCAGCCAATGGCGGCGGCGCTGGCGGTTATCCGGGTGCACCTGGCGCCGGACCCGGGGCGGGTCAACCCAATCCGTATATCAGTTATCAGCGCATCAAGACTCCCGCCGGCGGCGAGGCCATTGTGCCCGTCTGCAAGGATCCCTACTGCCCCGGCTGCCCCTACTCCGCCCACACCCAGCAGATGCTCATGGGCGCCCCCTGCCCCGCAGGCTGCACCCAGTGCGAGCACCAGAAATACGGCATGGCCATGGCAGCCAGCGCCGCTGGCCTCAACCCGGCGCATCCTTACTCCCAGGCAGCTGCTGCCGCCGCCGCCAATGCCGCCGCCGCCCGCTCCGCCCCCTATGTCTGCAGTTGGGTGGTGGGCGATGCTTATTGTGGCAAGCGCTTCCAGACCTCCGACGAACTCTTCACCCATTTGCGCACCCACACGGGCAACCTCTCGGATCCGGCTGCAGCTGCCGCCGCTCTGGCTCAGTCGCAGGCGCAGTCGCTGCTCGGCACACTCTTCCCGCCGTCGGCTCTGCGTGCCGGCTACCCCACCCCGCCGCTGAGTCCCATGTCTGCTGCCGCTGCTGCGGCTCGCTATCATCCCTATGGCAAGCCACCAGGTGCCATGGCTGGGGCACCGTCACCCTTTGGTGCCGCAGGTGCCTTCAATCCCGCTGCGGCAGCTGCTGCTGCGGCACTCGGGCCTTACTACTCCCCCTATGCCATGTACGGACAGCGCATGGGGGCGGCTCATCAGTAAGCAGGGGGCGTGGCCAAGGGAAGAATGTTGCATACCAAATAGACAGAGAATGGGAGCGAGAGAGAGAGACAGAGAGAGTCGACTCTGAAAAAATTTTAAAAGTTTGAAGATCATTTTTTTTTTTTATTATATGATATGATATGATATGATATATGATGATGATGATTAGTAGTAACGCTGTTCTGTGATACTAAACAGTAGATTTGTCGAGCGCTAAAATTAAACTAAGTTTTTCCATCAAAATAACAACAATAACAATAACAACAACAACAACAGCAGCGAGAGCAGAAGAGTTAAGAGATACCACAGAAAGAATATCACATAAAAGAAATAATAGCACCGATATTTCCCAGCACTGAGCTTCGCTTTGGCATCGAGTAACCTATACCAACATAGGGTTTAAGCATGCTTAATCCTTTCTGAAATTGAAACTTGTTTACTGCAAGTTACTCCCGCCATAGCCAGGCTCTACTGTTCGTACCATCTGAATGTTGTTTCTCATTATTATTATTTTTTTTTTTTTTGCATTATGTTTTAAGCCGCGTTTGTTCTCAAAGTTCAACCAAAGTTATTTCTCATTGACTTCCAGTTCGCATACATATATAAACATATATTTATATATACATATATACATATAATACATAGGATTAGTATATGGGTATTTATGCATACACTAAACATACCCATTAGGAGCAGATCATGTGTGTAGTTGTTTACGATAATTTTTTTGCTAGCTGCTAAGTTAGGATCTAACTACCTATAACCATACTTGCTATGCGATTCAGTAATGTCTTAAGTCAATCAAACTGTAATTCGTATTATAATAATTATAAATTGTAATAACATAAAGCGATAAAGCTAAATACAAATACAGAAATACAAGAAAAATACAAAACATATTTCCACATAATCGTTTGCTCTTTATACTCCTAAACCTCATGAATATCAATTAGAACTCGCCGATTGCACAGCAACAACAACAGGTACAACAGCAACAACAACAACAGCTGACAGAACAACAAACAAAGACAGCAACAAAAACAATAAGAAGAACAAGAATATATATGAAAAAGTGCGCAGTAAATAAATAATTACGCAAGCGAACAAAACAAACCCGAAAAATAAAAACAATTCAATACAAAAAGAAACAATTTTCAAAAATACCAAAAAATACATTTATTGTTTTTATTGTCGAGGTTGTCAACCAGACGACGGCACACACAATCTGGCAACCCTGAACAGTTTGCGTTTTTAGGGTTTTTCCAGCACAGAACAACAACAACAACAACAACAAGTGCGTAATGGAACTGAAACTGGCGATCATATTCAACTTTTTCTAGGGATCTGCAGAAAGTAAAACAGGTTTCTTTCGGCTAAAATATGGAAACTGTATGGGAATCGAATTACATTAATTACAGAGAAATTAAGGCTAATAAACTTACAGAGTTAGTTTTTAGCGGTTTTCCAGTGTTGTAAATGAATGAATGAACACATTTTCTAACAATTCTGAAAAATTTGAACAGGTTTTTCAGCAGAAATAAAGACTTGGAATTGGAATTATAGAATGATATCTTAGAAAATTTATATATGGCATACAAAGTGCCAGGTTTGCTGGAAATGACCTATACAATTTTAAATATATTATACTAAAAGGTAAACATACGTATAAAGATGATTTAGGACCTGACAAGATAGAAGACTTGATTACAAAGATGCCTATACCCAACTTTGCCATAGAAATACTCTATAAAGGCAGCAAACAAAGCCAGATCCCATTTAGTACAATGGAAGCATAGTGCAGCATGTCATAGAGCTTGTCTGAAGACCTATTCAGCATTTAACACTCGAAAGTAGTTTAGTTCCTCTACAGAGATAAGGCACAGACGTCAAAGGCATCTGCCCATTTGATTTCTGACCCAATATACGAGTAGTTTAAAAAGCTGCTGATTATGGAGCTTATTGTGCCATAATCTAAGGAACTTATAGACATACGAGTGTGTACGAGTTGCTCATAGATGCCTTAAGTGTGTCGTAATTCCGCAACATTCCCGGACTTGAGGGTTCCGAGCAGCGCTAGTTCGTGTCTGTAATCAACTTAATTGAATTAGTTAGTCGCTCTGAGCCTGTTGACACGCAACTTGATTGATAAGCTCGGCTATTCGTCATTCCTTGACAATATTTACATAAGACCCTCGAGTATTCACAGCTCACTCACTGGCTTATCGGTCGCATTCCCGCTCCGGTATTATGTTTGATTCCATGTAATACACAAATAAATAAAAGCGCGACTTATCAGTGCGAGCAGCTTAGCGAACTAAGCCGGGGAATATATATATTCCTATAAGCAGGGCGATAGAACGGAGGTGTAACTGACCTAAAAGTATTCAAGATTACACAGATAAGACTGCGAGTTGTTGCTCATTTGCTGACTGAACTTTGTTGAGATGCAATTAATTTACAATTGGACAATATATATAGAAATATTGTTTAATGAACTTTAGTTCTTGTGAATTTCAGGAACTTTGATGAGTACTCAGGCTCTTGGTGGAGCATTATATCACGCCTCAAATCTCTCTTCCATATCTTTTCGAGTAACTCTCGTAGGTCTGTCAATTTTGTGTTTGATTCGATTTCCATTTCAAATATGTATCTGTATCTCGATCTGAATCCGAATCGAAGCTGCAGACTGCAGTATTTCGTATGCCGAATGCATAATTCGAGTGTCTTTTTCTCTTTTTTTCGAATTCGAAATTTGAATTTCATGAGCGAAACGGGGGCGCCACGTGGTAGGCGCGGCAATTGCGCGACTGCGACTGGAACTGAGAAATTAAAAATCAATAAAAGAATCCATCAAATCAATTGAGAATGCCGAGTACGAGCCGCACAATCGACTGAAAAATCTCACTTATTCCCAGACAATGTGACACGAGCAATCAACGCGCCCATTCAGCGACAAATCGACGGATCTGCGCGACTGAGACTGACTGAATCGGGTGTGCATATCTTATAAGTAAATTAATTGTGACAATATTCAATTGAATTGATTCGAAATTATCGCATTCAACTGTCAAGCTTGTTCAACACGCCAATGCGCTTTTTCAATTCCCTCAATTTTGATTTCGATTTCGGACTCTTTACTCCCCCCACGCCTGGACTTGCTTTGATTCCATTTCGATTGCTGGCAAACAGAAGAGCGCCTCAACCCTCTCATACAATGTGGGAACCTCTGGGAATGGAAACTTGTTCAATCGATGTTGCTTACTTAGCTCCTCTTTCCGAATAGGTGCACTTTCGGGTCGTCATATTACGCTGCAGCAAGAAATGTTTTCATAACTGATTAACAAGAATTCTTATGTAAGCAATACTTTTTCTGGTAGGGTACTACATTGTTTTAAACATGCATTATTATAGAAGATTTCAAATATATTATATTGACTTATTACATTGATATATAATATTAAAATAGTTTGATTCATTACTTGCCAATAAGATCTACGTTAAAACTTAGGGAACTTAAATTTTCTAGTTTTTAAGAAGATTCTACTAATATTCCACATATATTTTAAGTTGTTGGATATATTGAACATACCGTAATATCTTAAAAATGTTTCTTTAACATATTATAGTAATATAATATGACCATATCATATTATATTATTCTCTGTTTTCTTCAGTCTACATCAATAGATTCTTCTTTTTGTTTCCTTAGAAATACTTTTTATATGTTATTATACCTATATATATTATACTTAAAGAACGTAAATCTTCGATTTTTTTTAAAAGATTCTACTAATTTGTTGGATATATTGAACTCTAAAAGGAGTATCCCAAAATCAAGAATTATTTATTTCTTTAACATCTCTTAAATACTGTAATCAATATGATCACATTATATTTATACTATCATATCATATTATATTGTAATATCCTCCTATTCTCTTCAGTTTACATCAAGGGATTCTTATTTTTGTTTCCTTATAAATAGTTTTTATATATTATTATATATTTGTTCTACCTTTGTTGGTATAAAAGACCTTTTTCTCCCGTATGAGACTGCCTTTTACTAATATATTTATATCATATTATTCTATATTATTATTATTCAACTCTTACAATATATTATACGTGTATATAAAATTCCCAGTAGCTGAAATTGATTCCCCGCTTAAAGAGCATTGAAAATTCCCCTTACGATCTCCATCTTCTCTTTTTTTTCCCCAACGTTGTCTTTTGCTGTGTTTTGATTAATATTAATAATTTTTTTATTCCCCTCATTTTTGTGTTGAAAGATCTGTGATCGCATTTTATTGCCGAGCGTGCTTTGCTGTGCTGGCGCTTGTCTTCGCAGTTTATTTTCATTTATTTAGCTTTTTGTCCGATTTTCTGTTGTTCCAAATTGAATTTATTTACATGCATCATATTTCTTTTGTATTCTGTGTGTGTGTGTGTGTGTGTGTGTTTTTTGTTGTTGTCCATGTTAAACAATTTGTATTGTTGTCAACACTCACAAGCGACAACAACAATAGACGCACAGCAGCAGCAGCAGCAGCAACAACAACAGCAACAAGAGACAGTCGAACATGGCAAGTTTTCATTATAAATAGACTCGATTTGCTTTGGTAACGGCTTACGTGGAGTCTGACCATGTGTGCAAGAAGGAGAGAGGGAGGGAGTGAAAGGGGAGACTGGCAGCGCAACTCTTGTCGCTCGAAGTGGGGGGAGAAAGAGAGAGAGGTGGCTTTCTTGGACTTCTTTTACTGCCTCTTGTGATCTTTCTTCGCGCTGCTTAAGTTGGCTACGCTGGCGTCTTAGTTCAACTGGCTCGTTGGTCTAGGGGTATGATTTCCGCTTAGGGTGCGGGAGGTCCCGGGTTCAAATCCCGGACGAGCCCAAGTCAAAGATTATATTTTGGACTTTTTTGGTAAATGGTTTAGTAATAATTAATATTGTATTTTAAAGAATATTTTCTGCACTTTGCTTGGGTATAAGGGAAATCCATGCACGCCTTATCAACTTTGCCAGACAGTCTTCAACTTCTGCGGATTTCCTTAATAAATCGATAAGGACTCTCAAAACTAGAAGTCACTGTAAAATGTGACCGAATTTACGATGCATTTGGGGCAATGGAAAGGTCTTGTGACACAACTTCATACTTATACCATACATGTATATATATATATATATATTATGTATATCTCACGGCAGGCGCGTAATCCCCATTGGGCCGCGTGTGCTTTATGGGCCCCATGAAATTAACTCTAATCAATGGTTGTGATTTAAAAAGATTTTCCCCCAACTTTATGTCTGCGCATTAGACTCGCATTATTTACGGCACCTCAGGCACTGAAAAGTCATATATGCTCGCCTGATACTTATGGCATATGGCTATATGATCGTAAAAATCATTTTATTGGCTCGCCTCGCATTTAGATGGTGCGATTAAACTACGCGAAGAGCAGACCATAATTTATAATCACAACAAACAAGCAAACCCCATGGGACACTCCCCACGACTCTCAGATGCCCTGCACGGGCTGTAGAACAATTGAAGGGGAAGAAGAGTAGTATAAGTAAGTATAGTACTTATATAATATAGTATTCCAAATATATATTCATTCCATATATAATGCTTCAAATATATAGTTAATACTTTCTTATGTTTACTTTACATCCCCTTAACATTTGAGTTTGGGTTAATACTTTATAAATGATATATATGTGTATACTTAAGCAGAACCTTCTTGATGTCTATTTCATATAGTAAAAGAAGGTATGATATCATATTAAAGAGTTCAAAAACATTCACATTTATTTGAATATAATCAAAATTATTTGTTTAAATTTCTAATTTGTACTTCAAAGCTCAGTTGATTTTGAAGAAGAGCTTTCCTCATACCAGAAGAAGGTATATTATCATTTCTATATATATACCATATACTATGTATACTATATACTATATATATATACTATCTTTATCTGATTCGGTTTCTACTTTTCAACTATTACAAACCGAACATAAAAGTGTAACTTGCTCATGCCTTTCCGTAGACCAAATCGGAATTGCAGAACGAGTTTCGATTCGATTTGATTTTACTGCGATCATATAAATCGTTGGGCTGATCGTACATAACATACGAGTATACTATACTTAAATTGATTGTGGACAATGTGTTGCCGTGATTTGGAACTTCAGTTGAGTTGATATAGCGACCAGCAGATGACAACTTGACACTTGAGATCTGATGATTTATTCGAGGACTGTCCGATGATTTATGAGGTGTCGTTTTAGATTAGCGAATGACTCTTCGGGTTAGCACTGCCGCCGTCTCTCTCCCTCTCTCTCACTCTCTCTTATATAAAGCGATAAGCGCAGGCTCAGCGAATTACGAAATACGATTCTATAAATGTATATTCGCTCGATCGGTTCAGCGCGGTGTCAGGGCGAGAAGGTTGATAAGGCAGCAACGGTAGCAGCAACAAACAGCAGAGGGTTCAGCCCGCGTGCAACAATGTATGCGAGGCCAGGGTAGGGTTGCCGCTGCTCTCTCTCGGACTTGTTGCACATACTTACTACACTTTAGGGGCAGCTGCCCCTGTGCCATAAATTACACAGCAGCTGACTGATGTCAGCGCAGTCGTCGCAGCTAATTAACGGTTTTGTTATAAATTACACCAAAGTCATTACAATTTTCGTGTTCGTCGCCCAAGACGGGACGCGCTGCCACATTCGGAGCGTCAATCATGCGCGAACTGACGGAGATGTGACATCAAGGGGCGAGGCAAGACGAGGCGAGGCGAGGCGAGGCGAGGCAAGTCGAGTTGCTGACTAGCGGATACATTTGTATCTTTTAGTTGCTCGAGTGCTCAAGTGTTGCCCGCTGTCAACTGCTTGATAAGTTTTCTGTGAAACGCAGACCTCTCACTCTCTCTCTCCCTCTCCCTCTGTCTCTTAGTCTCTCTGTCTCTTAGTCTCTCTGTCTGTCTCTTTCTACACCCCCGCTGTGTTGTGACATTGTTGCTGCCGCTGCCTGTTGTTGTCTTTGGATATTTATGGCTTCCTCGTGTCATTTTCATAATGTTGCGTTTGACACCTTCCCTTTGGCTCCACTCCGGCAGTGCCACGCCTTTGCCTCTGCCTTTGCCTTTGCCTTACACCACGCACCGCCCCGGCCCGCCCCTTGCCACAGTCTATTTATTATCTCGCATTATGTAGCATGTTGGCGTTGTTATTATTATTAATTTTTTGCCTTTTGAATGACATTTGTAGCTGACAACACGACAAGAGGCAACAACAGCGCCGACTGTCAACAGGCACTCGGTGGCCATTTATAACGGGTTAAGTACTCTGGGTGGCACTTCCGATGAAAATCCCTAAATACGATCCTCAAAATACTGCATACACACACACATGTCTGTCTGTGTAGAATAAACATAAGATATGCAGCTAGGCAGGATAAGCCTTGTCTTTAAGGTTACTCATCGTGGGAGCCACTGTATCTGGCATAAGTTGAGCGTTTAGAGATCGGAAATTGATTGATTGTATATTCTAAACTGATCAGAGAGAAAGCTACATCTGTATGGAACTACTATGAAGTTATAATAGTCTGTTAATGTTCTTATATTAATCTTATTATGGTTAAATGAACTTAAATTGAGTAATAATGATCTAAAATTGAGTAAACTAAATAAATATCAAAGGATCTGGACAGCAATTGAATTAGTATATTCTAAAATGAGCTGATGAGAAGCTATATATGTATGATAGAATTAAACTATAATGTATTTATAATAAGCTCATCATACACATCATCTTATTATGTCTAAATAATCTATAATGAAATTAAAATAACCTGAAACTGATTATATTATAAATGATAATACAAAAAAAAAAAAATAATAATAATAAATGGTCTAGAAAGTAAATGAGTTATTAGATTCTAAAATGTTTCTGAATTTAAATTCACATTTAAATCTACAAAGCGATTCAATTAGTGAACTTTGTAATGACTAACTTCATGCAGATAAATGATATAGACACGAAATTCACTTAGTAGTGAAATTGTCTATAATGGCATTAAATAACTATATTCTAAACCGTTTCAGAATACACTTAAACTGTTAAGGGATGTAAGTAGGCATGTAAAACTTGGCAGACAATCAGCATGCAATCTGTGAATACATTCCCCCAAGTTTGCTAATTTCATAACCTATATTAGCTGCATTATATCGCTGATCTGCTGTGAATCAACTCGCGCTATTCAGCTCATAATTCCCAGCTGTCATTCGCGTGAAATATGACAAGGAAGTCGAGAATAAAATGAAATTAACAGTACGTAATATGCATGCACACACATACAGACCCATCCATAAGCTCCAGGTGTATGTGTGGGTGTGTGTGATGGAGAATTTATAGCCCTGCAAGGCCTTCAGTTGTAGCTGCAGTATAAATACTTCAGCTGCTGTGATTATTATTATGGCAGTACCGACTGTGCACCCTAGACACCCCCTCACCCTCACCCCGGTACTGGCAGAGCACAGATACATAGCGACACCTACTCCACACGTACGTGTATCTGGCAGACAGCGTGGAAAAGCTCGACAGCCCAGCGAGTACCTTGGCCAAGTTGTTTGGCTTATTTGACGGCTCTCGTTGACACTTCAAAGCGAATGCGCCGACTTTTTGGGAGCGCGTTATATATTATTGATAGACGGATGGCTGGATAGATAGCTGCGAGTATATATACCACACAGTAGATAGTGCTGATATACAGCCAGAGAGTGTGCGTGTGTTTGTGTGGTGCTGGTCTGGTCAGTTGGTAATATGAATTCGCGCCCTCGTCCGGCCCGTCCAACTTTACCGGGAACATCATAAATAACGTGGCCAGAAAAGCCCACGGTTTTAATGGATTTCCTTTCGCTCGGGCTTCGCTTTGCATAAAATCGCTTTGTTTCGATATTGTTAATTTATAAAGCCTTTCGGAAATCAGGTCAGTTCGGTTGCCGGTTGTCGGTTGTCGGTCTGGGCGAACTGTCAACAGCTTCGCGTCGGAAATCAGTTTCAACAAAGCCATTAATTTCTTGTTGTGCATTTTATATGCTTTCCTACTACTTCATAATTCTTAATTAACCATGTCAAATGTCAAATTTAAATGCCACATATGTTGACTGGCGATTGTGAGCTGCGGAATGCTCTGTAGGATATTTCCCCAATAGTTAATGTTTTCTCAGAAATCTACTTATTTTTTATTGTTCTGTACAAAATATTTATGGCATTTAATGTTTAGTTATTTATTAATTTAAAATTCCAGGAATCTATTGTAGATTCGCAAGAATTAAAATACTAATGGTACTAAGCGAATGTACTCGTATTCCATGGAATTTTGAAATATAATTAGTGTAAGTTGGTGGAATTATGATTAAAAGTTTATGGAGAAGGATGAGTATTCGTAATATATAGTATAATATAATAGTAGAAATAGTAGAAACTGTAGGATTAGTCAGTTATTGAAACTGAAGGAATATAAGTAGGGGATCAATAATAGTTCTATAAAATAGGTCAGGTTATTGAAGCAGAAGAAATTGATGAAGTGTTTGGACAGAGTAATACAGTGAGTATTGTAAGATTCAATTGTAAGATATCTTATTTTTTCACTACTAGTACTTAAACTACCATTACTGCAACTCCTACCACTTCTACTACAACTTATACTACTACTACTACTTGAACAACTTATACTACTACTAGAAGAACTTATACTACCACTACTACAACTATAACAACTTATACTACTACTATTAATACTAGAACAACTTATACTGCTACTACTAGAAAAACAAATACTACTTATACTACTACTACTAGAACAACTTATACTACTACTAGAGGAACAACTTCTACTACTACTACTACTACTACTACTACTACAACTACTAGAACAACTTCTTCTACTACTAGTACTACTTCTAGAACAACTTCTACTACTACTTCTACTACTAATCAACTTCTACTACTATTACTAATAGAACAACTTATACTTTTACTTCTACTTGGAGAACTTATACTACTACTAATACTTCTACTTATACTGCTACTTTTATAGTTTTTCCACTACTACTCCTTCTACAGACACTGCTACTACTGCCACTAATACTACTACTACTACTACTGCCACTAATACTACTACTACTACTACTACTACTAATACTACTACTACTACTACTACTACTACTACTACTACTACTCTTACTACTTATACTACTACTACTTCTACTACTACTACTACTTAGTAGTACTACTATCACTACTTCTACTACTTCTACTACTACTATTACTACTACCACCACAACTACTACTTTCGCCACTACTTCTACTCCATCTTCTACTATTATTATATAGTTATACTGCTCTGTTATTTCTTTTACTTCCAATCCTCTTTATATACATTATAATGAGCATAAGTAGTAGAAGTACATACTAACATTACTTGTAGTAGAAGTAGAAGTCTTTTATTCGTTACAACTACAAGAGTAGTAGGAGAGTAGTAGAAGCAAGTGTAGCAGTGTAAGCTAAGGAAGTAGTAGCTGTGTTGGTAGTAATCACTGAACCATTAGTCGTAGTATTAGTCGCACTATCTCGCCGACAACGCGATGAGCAGGCCGCACTTTGCCTGCTCACTGCCTGAGACTGGCTGAAGGGGCCAAGGGGCCAAGGGGCTCAGGGGCTGACTGGCTGCTGGCCAAGTTACATGGTACATCGCATGACAGCTACCTAATGCACCCCAAATAATCTAGAGAGCATAAATAATTCATGCACTGTCAAGATAGCCGATAGCCAAAGCCGCCTCTTAAGTGTGATATCGCCAGAAGTTGCTAAATATGGGCTTGACCTGCTGCTGCTGCTGCTGCCCGCTTGAATTGCTGCTGATGGTGGCTGCTGCTGTTGTTGCTGCTGCTGTCCGTGCTGCCTGTTGGCAGTTGCCTGTGTTGTTGGCCACATTATTAAGCCAATTCAGCGGCAGCAGATAAATAAATAAAATTTGAAACATCGCCGCAACAATAAAAGGCGACAGTACACGATTTATTAAACGAAGCGGCGGCTCTTGTTGTTGTTGCTGCTGCTGCTGCTGCTGCTGCGGACCAAATGAAGAGACAGCAACAACAGCAACAACAAGCGACAGCAGCAGCAGCAGCAGCTGCCACCGTTGCTGCTCACATTACTCTTTTTGGCGTGGCAACGACAACAACACACGATTCGGATACAGATACAGATACATTCACAGGCACAGCTACAGATACATTGCTGTATAGAAAACAAAACACACAATACTTGAGGTTGAGGTCGAAATGACTAATGACCAGCGATTATCAAGCGATAAAAGGCAAGAGACCACAACAACAGCAACAACAACAACAACAACAACAACAGCAACGATGATAATTTATTATTGTTTTAAACATTTGTGTTTCGCGCTCAAACGAGATACATTTGTCTCCTCTAGTCGCCGTCGCCTTTTGTTCATTAAGACAATACGCTGGCGAAGGGTCTCCCGATTCCTATATGAATATAAGGGCGACACACACACACACACACACACACTCAAGCACATGCATACATATGTATGAGGGGGCAGGTTTGTGTAGGCCAACATACATATTCAAATTTGCTTTCAGCATATGCGAGACGGCGGCTGCAACTTGTAATTAGTTGGTCTTTTATAACCCGCTTATTTACTACTGTCTGAGTGTTAAATTTGTTGCTACCAGAAGCAGCAACACACACAGCACACACACACACTACAGACAACACACAGCAGACAACAATAATAAACTTGGAGATTCATGAAAGCGGCAAGGAAAAATAAACAGCCAAAGAGACGTAAATTTCTGTCTTTCTGTATTTCATTTCTTTTGTAGCCGCAGTCTCAAACAGCGTAAACTATCTCAAGCCCACGAAAAAAAGGTCTCAGCTCGAAAGCTACGAAGTTTCAATGCTCTGAAAGAAGGTGGCTTCGATGCAGTGTGATAAGTGTCTGGAATAGTGAAATATTCAAATTTATTATCTGAAATATTTACAATTTAGATGTATTAAGAAAACAAGTGGAGTTCTAAGTTACCAAATGAGGTTATTTGTTTTTGAAACTCAATACAATTTTATCAATTTTATAGTATTTTTGCATACCTCACTAAAGATTGATTAACTTTTGTTTGCATTGTTAAGATTCGTAAAAATATATTTATCAATTTCTTAAACCTCTCATCAATATAAAGAATCAAAGGTCTTAGAACTACTAATTTAAATTTTAATTTTTTCTAAATTGTTAGTGTTTTGGCGACCTTTTATTGGATAATATCACAACTTTATCGAGGTCTAAATCAATATAAAAGAACGACAAAAGAACCTAAATAATTCTCATCGAATTATGCGACTCCAAATGTAAATTCAATATAGAAAATTTAACTTTACTTTAATCTTTCAATGCAATGTCAATCTTTCTCTTTACGATATTCCACATGCCCCGTTTTGTAGGGTACACGCAAAGGGGGTAGCCGAGCTTGAGCGATGATGTTTGCGTGGCTCGTTGTAAATGCGAATTGGGCGAAATGAAAAATAAATTTATGAGTTAAGTGCCTATAAATTATATTTCTTGTTAAAATTCTATTGTTTCTGTTGCCTGGATGTTAATTTCGCTTTGTATCTTTTTGTGCTCGACTTTCTTTTTATTTATTTATTTTGTCTAAATTTTTAAATTATTCACCAACTGCTTCGACTGTGGTTGTGTGTTTGTGGCTGCGGTGCTTCATAAATTTGCTGGCACTGCCTTCTCCGCCTGCTGCCTGACATTATTTACGAGCCGCTAATGAAGCCGAGTAGTTTCCCGATGATTTGCACACAGATACGAGAGAGATAATTCATTAATTATGAACACGGCTGAAATGTGAAGAGCTGAAGAAAAGACTCGCTCGCATTTGGTTTACGACTCTCAGCGTACTCGAGCGGCAGATTGCCTGCTCACAATTGCTTGCAATTAATTGTAAATCTGTTGAGGACGGAATACGGCATTCGGAATACGGCATTCGGAATACGGCATTCGGCATACGGAATACCCACCGGCATGACTGATAAGACGTCCCACTTGAGCACATGCACAGTCCAGGCCGAAAACACTCGAAAACAGATCAAGTCACATAAATTCATTCAGGGGGCATTCTCCTACTCTCCCTCTCTCTCTCTGCCTCTCTCTCTCCCTCTCTGCCTGCTTTGTTTATTGTCGAATACTTCAGTTTTCCATTGCGTTTGCCCCGAGTATTTCGTATTTTGTATATTTCTGTTTCTGTTTCGGATTCGGTTTTTGGGTTTCGGGTGATTTGTTATTTATTAAACACTTCGACACGAAATTTTGTGTCTCAAGATTTGTAAAACACTCTGAATTATGTAGTCACATCGCTTTTTAATGGATTATGTCGGGAAAAGGGAGCATGATAGTGTGTAAAACGATGTTTGTGTGGTGGAAAGTGAATAAACTTGAATACTTTATGGGTATACTCATAAAAAACAATGAGAAATGCGTATTGCGTAGGGAAATAAACAATTTAAATTGTACGAAATAGTTATCAAGAGTTCATGGAGAAAAGGGTTTCTAGTTTTATAAAAATTGATCTAGGATTATTTTGAAATGAAAGCTAAGAAACATTTTTGAGTATTTTTATTATTATTGTACACATAATAAATACTACTTCATTTAAAAAAATATCAATTATTATTTAATTACTTAGACCTATTTAGAGTTGAATTGAAACTTAAAGATATTGCGTGTTATCTGATCATGTTTCGATATATACTGATTGCTCCCTTTGTAATCACTCAACACAATGTATAAAATGAATGAATAAATGAATTTCGATGACCTTAGAAATTCAGGAATCTATATAAACTGTTGAAAAACAAAATGGTTTGATTGAATTGATTTGTTCTGAAGATTTATGAGAAACACAAGTTGGAAAACAGGGAAATTTTTTTAAGCAATTTATCTTAATTTAGCTGAACAACAATTCTCAGTTAAAATATTTATTGAACTAATTAAGCGATTCATTCTTGAATACCCTCAACGTATTAAGATCTGGATTGCAGCGAGTCTATCTCCCCTTTATCTCGCATAGAGCATCAGCTCTTCGTTTAGGCAAATGCTTCCACGACTTCCAATTGACACTTTGTCACGCTATATTCATGTTCGACCCATGTGGGCACATCGGAACACAGTCTAATGTCATGGAATAGAGTCAATTTTGAGAGTAAGACAACATAATTGCCACTGCGTCGCCCCGTTTGACAGTCTCTAATCTAAATACAAAGCAATTAAAATGGAAAATTTATGGCGTTAATGTGCCACATACACTCATAGTTCAAGAACTGTCCCCGCCTTGCCCCATCCCCCGCCTACCTCTTTAGCAATTTATGGTTCCGTTTTCAACTGATAATTTGTGTGGCCAATTAAAAATTTGTTTGACGACTCAGGCAGCTCCATTACACCGCGAAATTAGGACTCAAGTATCTCCCCCTCGCAGTATCTCAAGTATCTCAAGTGTGTAAAGTATCTGGAGTATCTTTCTCGCGCAGTCTGTTAAAAATAGCCAGAGCTTGGGCTTTTTGTGGCATTCTCAAGATAAACAAAAGCAGACGCATTGCAAAATCCCCCTGACAAGTGTCAACTGGGAAGTGAGCTCATTCCCAACAGCGTGTGTTTTCTTTTTAAACAAGCACTGGAGGGGGAGCAGAAGAGGGGCCCAGTGTGTACAATAGTAAATTTGAGGTAATATACGAGTAGTACGAGCATTTTGCGGCGACTTACCTACTTAGGCGAGAGCCAGAGATAATAAACAGCTTTGCATCTGCATGGAATTTAAGAAGAAAACATTGCCGTAAAGTCTCTAAAGGGCAGGAGACCAACAGACAGGCAGACAGACAGATAGATACATGGATGGATAGATAGAGGGAGGGATAGATAGAGGGAGGGAGGGAGAAAGGGAGAGAGAGCGACAGACGGGCAGACAGACTGACAGACGGGCAGATGAGAGGGGGAGAAAGGGAAAGACAGACAGAGAGACAGATGTAGAGACAGTCAAAGGGATAGACAGACAGAGAGACGCAGAGACAGAGAGGAGACAGACAGATAGATAGAAAGAGACAGACGGGCAGAGGGACAGACATACAGAGAGACAGACAAACAGACGAAAGGGAGAGAGAGGAAAATACAGAGAGACCGACAGGCAGACAGACAGAAAGAAAGATGAATAAATAGAGAGAGAGAGGGAGAGATAAAGAGACCAACAAACAGACAGACAGACAGATAGATAGAGAGACAGACAGATGGAGAGACAGATGGACGTGAGGGAGAGAAAGTGAAAGACAGATAGACAGACGAAAGGGAGAGAGAGGGAAAGACAGACAGACAGAGAGGGAGAAACAGACAGAGAGACAGACAGAGAGAGAGAGAGAGACGGGGAGACAGACAGATAGATAGATAGAGAGTGAGGGAGAGACGGGCAGAGGGACAGACAAACAGACAAAATGGAGAGAGAGGGAAAGAAAGAGAGACGGACAGACAGACAGAAGGATGCATAGAGGAGAGAGGCAGACAGACAGACAGACAGACAGACAGACAGACAGACAGACAGACAGACAGACAGACAGACAGACAGACAGACAGACAGACAGATAGACAGACAGACAGACAGACAGACAGATAGATAGATAGAGAGATAGAGAGACAGACAGACAGAGAGACGGGGAGACAGATGGATAGATAGAGAGAGAGGGACAAAGGGGCAGAGGGACAGACATACAGAGAGACAGACAAACAGACGAAAGGGAGAGAAAGGGATAGACAGAGAGACAGACAGACAGATAGACAGACAGATAGACAGACAAAGAGACACACTGAGAGACCGACAGACAGAGAGAGGGGGAGAGATAAACCGGCAGCCAGACAGAAAGCCTGACAGACAGACAGACGAGAGCGAATGAGAGAGGGAAAGACAGAGAAACAGACAGACAGGCAGAGCAACATCCATAGAGACAGACAGGCAGACAGATAAAGAAAGATAGAGGGAGAGACAGACGAGCAGATCATCCGACTGGGTCTCGTGAACGTGCTGCCTTGACAGCTGCTTAGACCGTACCGTACCTCGGTACCGTGGAGATGTCTAAATTTAGTAGCTCATAGAACAGATTCGGTTAGTTTGCTCTGTGGAAGAGATAACCCGGCCGTGGCCGGGAGATTGTGATTGTCGTTGTGATTGTGATCTTGAGATTTGCAAGATCTCTGCTCTGTTGACGTTAACATTACCGTTGAGCAAGCTTCAGCCCAAGCAGAAGCCCCGCAAGCCTGTTGATTGTCAGCTGGCACACGATTATCACTGCAGCATTCTATTTAATCTGCCGCGATGTTGATTGTTGTTTGAGCAACTCGACGGGTTATCAGGCCCGCTCTTTGGCTCTATATGGCTTCATGGCATGCGTCCCAGCCAATTGCGGGGGTATTACTAAGCTAAACCCCCTAATTTATGGTATACGATGGGGCTTAACAGCTTAACATCTACTTTAACTGCCCAGGGAAGTGAGACAGATCATCATCATATTGTTTTCCCATTGTTGATGTTGTTGATGTTGCTGTTTCAGTTAATTTATGCCTTTGGCCTGTCTGTCATAAGCGAATATAACTACAGGGTAGCAGACTAATTTCAGTTAGTATATTTAGTACTCGTAAATTCACATCTCGTTATAGTACTCGCAGTGCAAACTACATATGCAATCTGCGGTCTGTTTATGGATCTTAGCAGTTTATCAAAGGTTTTAGCACACAATCATCTAATTGCTCTGAGATTTTGCGCTAAACTCTGTGATTTGTGATTTGCAATGTGATTTAATTACTCCACAAGGGGGCCCAGGGGGGTAGGGGCGTGTGGGAAGCTGTAGAATTACAATGATATACTGTACGATTGCACTGGGGTTTTAACAATCTCAAATTGGCAGCTGCTATTTAATATGTCAGTATCCAATAAAGTGTAGTAAAGTGTGCTAAAAGCGATGCACTGAGAGAAAACAACTCTGGGAGGGAGTAATTGAAATGTGCTAACAAATCTGAAGAGTTTTATACAGTGTTTGAGAACGTTGTTAGGTCTTTATGGAGTAAAGACTGATTTGCACTGAACTGAAAGTTTAGCTCTAACAAATCTATTTATCTTTCTTTGTCTGTTACAACGCTAATAAGTCTCTTACACTAGTCGGCATAAGTATTTTGACAAAATAAACGCTGCACATTTGTCAGTGAAATTTTTAAATGGCTTGATATGGTAGTATTGATTATTTTTTAATTTTTGTGTGCAAGTAATATGAACTTAAATATTAACAAACGAAATTTTTTTTATTGAAACTTAAAAAGATATAAACTTCTTAATGAAATATGATGATTTTTTTTTCGGCATAAGTATTTTGACAGGCCTTTAATGCAATGAAAATAAGTTTAAACGAAGCTGGATTAACTCCTTATTGAAACAATTAGTAAAATATATATCCTCCTTTGGCATCAATAACTTTTTTGAGTCGGTCCTTTACTGAATCCACCAAATTGTGAAGGATCTCTGGAGTTATATCTTCCCAAAGGAAAGTGAGCTCAGAAATCGTCTCCTCTCGAGTTTTATGTAACGAAACTGTTCTTTTGCGTTTTAAAAGAGACCAGATGTTCTCAATTATATTTAAATCTGGACTTTGAGGTGGCCAGTCCAAGACGGTAACGCCAACATCCTTTAGGAACTTGGTTATCATTCTGGCTTTGTGGCATGGAGCATTATCTTGCTGCAGGATAAATGATTCCCCGATCAGCCTATCTCCAGAAGGAAATGCATTTTCGTTTAGGGTCGTCAAATATTGCCCTTGGTTCATCAAGCCGGATATGGGGACCAAGTCACCCAACCCATTATAGGCAACACATCCCCACACCATGACAGAGCCTCCACCATGGCTAACTTTCTGACAAACGGGCCGTCTTTTTTGCCTTTGCTGAGTAGGCAATCTTACAAAAATTTTTTGTTTTGACGAGTTATACTGGAAAGAGCTTTCATCCGTCCACAAAACACTTCTCCAGAACGACTTCGGCTTCTCTAGATGTTCCTTTGCAAATTTCAGCCTTTTAAGCTTGTTAATTTTTGAAATATACGGCACATCCTTAGCAATATATGTCTTCATGTCCTGTTCCTTTAAACGTCGACGAACTGTGCGCTCACTGAATACCTTACGTCCACTTATCGGAAGGCTGGCGGTCAAATTCCACTGCTTTGCAACAGCTTGGGGCTTCACAAGAGGATTTTTTTAAATTCCCGTATAAGGATTTTGTCGTCAGCGATCGTTGTTTTGCGCTTAGGACCTGTTCTTTTTAGGTTTTTTAAGTCATTATGTTTCTTAAACTTTTTAATTTGATAATACACCGATTGTCGCGACACATTAAACTCATTAGCAATGTCTTTTACTTTAATTCCAACGTTAAACTGTGCTACCATTGATGATCTAATAAATAAACTTAACTCAGCCTTTTTACCCATGGCTATCAATTAATTTTTTGTTTTTTATTAACGTTTAATATCCAAAAAAGTTAAATTTAAACAATTTTTGATTAACACGTGCTCAAAAGCAGAATACCATTTACTAAATGAGTTTGTCAAAATACTTGTGCCCAACAAAAATTAGTTGTCTGCGTGCATTCTTATCAGTAGAAAGAGAATGCAAAGGGTAAACCGTATAAAAATTGGCATTCTGTGTGCTAAATATTCATTCGTTGCTTTGCTCATCATCTTCGCACCGTTAGTTAACGGTATCAAGCACAAGGTAGGTTTAAAAGAAACAGACAATTTTGTCAAAATACTTATGCCGACTAGTGTAGTTTGAAAGTCAGTTTGCTAAAACTTGCTATACATACGCTTTTTTGCTGTACATATACACAATGAGAAAAATCTTAGCCATATATCGTATAGATTCTATAGAAATTATCAGCTGATTATCGATAGTTTTTAAGCTATTGTACTGAGCACATCTCCTTCTTTCAATGCTTGGAATATACTGTACATTGTGCATCTATTTTGATTACTACATACAACATATACATATCATATTAACGTGTACCCATATTAAAAGTTTTTGTTTGAGCAAGATCACAGTCATATATCGTATGACTGCTATTGAAAATATCGGCTGATTATGGATATTCTTTTACCTTTAGTTTAAGAGCTGTCTTTATATTTCAGCATTATACGAGGGTCGTTTGTTAAGTCCGTGACTTTTTGAATAAAATATATTTTTTTCGTCAAAGAAGCGTTTTATTTCTCAACATAATCTCCTTTTAGCTCTATACATTTAGTCCAGCGTTTTTCCAATTTTTTTATTCCTTCCAAATAATAGGTTTTCTCAAGGCCCTCAAAATAGTCGTTTGTTTCTGTGATGACCTCTTCATTTGACCCGAATCTCTTACCGCCGAGCCATTTCTTCATGTTTGGAAACAAAAAATAGTCACAGGGGGCTAAATCTGGAGAATATGCTGGATGGGGTAGCAGTTCGTAGCCCAATTTATGAAATTTTGCCATGCTGACTACACACGTGTGCACCCGTGCATTGTCCTGATGGAACAGCACTTTTTTTCGCCAAATGCGGTCGTTTCTGCTTCAAATCAATATCGAATCTGTCCAAAAGCTCTGAATAATATTCGCCGGTGATCGTTTTACCCTTTTCAAGGTAATCGATGTGAATGATACCTTGTGCATCCCAAAAAACTGTGGCCATGACCTTGTTGGCCGACAGACCCACCTTGGCCTTCTTTGGTGCACGTTCACCCGGAGAAACCCACTGTCTTGATTGTTCTTTGGTCTCTGGTGTGGTGTGGTGGATCCATGTTTCGTCTACGGTAACGAAACGGCGCAAAAATTCGTTTGGATTGCGGTTGAACATCGCCAAACACTCCTTTGAAATGGTCACACGGTTGCGCTTATGGTCGTGTGTGAGCAATCGCGGCACCCATCGCGCGGAAAGCTTTTTCATGTCCAAATATTCATGTAAAATGTGATGTACCCGTTCAGTTGAGATGCTTACAGCCTCAGCTACCTCACGCACTTTCATTCTCCGATCATCCAATATCATTCCATGGATTTTGTCGACGATTTCTGGCATGACGACCTCTTTTGGGCGACCTGAACGTTCGGCATCACTTGTACTGGTACGACCACAACGGAACTCAGTAAACCATTTCTTAACCATTGAAATTGATGGTGCAGAGTCCCCATAATATTTATCAAGTCTTTCCTTGGTTTCGGTGATGGATTTTTTACGCAAAAAATAATGCTTAATTAGCACACGAAATTCACTTTTTTCCATTTTCGTTAAAATTCACGAGATCGTCTGCTTTCAATGCCTATAAAACGCAAACTAAGAAACGCAGCTTTCTCAAAATTTTACAGTCAGCTGTTAATCGATAACTGCTGACAGGAGCAGTGTTGTATTTAGAGCAGGTGCGCGGCAAATACAAAAAGTCACGGACTTATCAAACGACCCTCGTACATGCTTCTCAGTGCTGCACGCCGTAATTGAGTCGAAACGAGCCGGATTGGACCGGTATATCGTGTAGTTGTCATACAAACTATCGGCCGATTTTTGTTATTTGTTAAGATATTGCAACCAAATTTACCACATCGAACATTTTCTATATATGTAATATGCATATTAAATTTCATCAACATCGGACTACTATAACATATAGTTGCCATAGGAACAATCGGCTGAAATAGAATTTTTTGTATGAAGACCTATTCTGATTAAAGAAATAACTGAACTTTTCAGTGCTAAGGAAGGTGTAACCTGATTAAAGGTTTTTATATACCTTAATATATGTATTTATTGTCAAGTTAGAGAAACTAATTACTCGTATGTATTATGATTCTCTTTATATACTGTTAAAATTTCAAGAGAATTTGACAGCCATACTACGTAGTTATTCCTAGTGCCGAGACTGAAAAAAAACTGAATAATATTGGCATATGAGTAATCAAAGCAGACACGATAGTACCGTATCTTTCTTGTTTTTGAATAAATCTTAGTATTATAATTTATTACTCTGTACTAGGGCAATCTCTTGCTGACTTTTATCTATCGCACACTTTGCACATAAAAAGTAGCTAGCTCACGTCTACTTTGATAGAACTCTTCCGAGTGGTCTCACGTCACAATCTTCACAGTCTCGATGAATCGTCGTCATATCTCTGGCAACTCGAGCCGACTTGTCTAACTGGGCTATCGATATGCTCGCCCGACTTTGGCGTGGGCTCAACAGGCTGCCGAAGAGTTGCGAAAGAGACTCCCTCCCTCGATCCCTCTCCCTCGCTCCCTCGCCCCTTGGCACTCTTCCGCTCGTCAAAGCTGTCGGCCCGAGCTGTCAGACATTTAAGCCGCCCACCTTCTTGGCCATCTCAGGCATCTCGGCCAGCTGTCTGACAGTGGCACTCGGCCGCTCGTTTAATCACAGTATTAACTCTTTCGCTGAGCCGCTGTCAGTCTTGTCTCATTTTTGCTCTGCCTGCGGCTGTGAGAGAGGCAGCGGGGAGTGGGTGAGGAAGGAGAGGGGGACACGTTATAAACACTACTGTCTTCCAACTGTCAAGTTGGTCTAAGTTTTGAGCGCAAAATACAAAATACAAAAGCCGCCTTGACAGCTGAACGGTCTCTCTCTCTCTGTCTTCCCCACTCTCTTCCTCTTTCTCTCTCTGGCTCTGACACTGTTCATTCCTCCTGCTCCCCCTTGATGATTATTATGTGTTTTGTATTTTGTGTCTTTGCTGTCTCTTGGCTTACTGACCAATGACACACACACACACACATACCACACTCTTCTTTCTCTCTCCCTGTCTCACTCTGTCTTGTGTGTCCGCGCATTCGTTTAGGCTTTTAAACGCTTAGGCCGACTTATGTTGGACTTAACGCGAGCGGCGCGCAAAGCCAACAGTCGCACTGAGACACTTGGACACTTGGACAGCTGGACAGCTGGAGGAGACGCCTCAACTCGATGGCGGCAACGTCGACGGCGGCGGCGGCGGCAAAACTTGAAATGAATTCGGACGCGCTTCGGATAATGAAAACGAAACGAGGCGCGCGTTCCAAGCGGACAACAACAAGGAAAGCGAAAAAAATGAAGCAGAGAAACCGAAACAGAAACAGAGAAAACTAAGCAGAGAGAGGGAGAAAGAGAGAGGCACAGAGAGGGAGGGAGGTAGAGAGAGAGAAAAAACCCCCTACAAACCGACAGAAGAATAAAAACGTCAAAAGTGATTTTGCGCTTTGGTCAGCAGCGGCAAAGTAAAATCAAAAAGTGCCGCCGTCGCCAACGTCGACGTCGACGTCGACGTCACCATCAGCACCTCCGCGGCGGGGCTCTATCTACTCGCTCTCTTCCCCCTGCCCCTGCTGCTTACCACTGGGGCAGAGTTGCTGCTCCCCTCCCCCTCCTCACGTTAACAGACAAACTGAGCAGCGCAGCTTGAGGGGATCGGACAGTCAAGGGGGTATGCGGGGGGCACTTTGACATTTAATTTTTTGCTTACTTTTCGTGCGCCCTTCGGTCATTTTGGCACGTACTCTGCGAGAGCCTCTGGCAGCGACCTAAGCGCGCAGCCTAAAAACGATTACAGTTGACAATTTAACCCGCCATGCTGGCAGTTCTTGAAAATATGATATGTAAGGGGTGTACAACGAAAGATCGTATAATTTATTATGGAAAACTTTTGTGGCACTTTTAAATTCACGGGGACTATGGACATACTTTACTATATTTTGGAAGAATATTTGTTGCATCTTTAAATTATTTTATTCATATTTAAGATTTACAGAATGCGCTACAAATATTTTAAATATTTGAATATTAAATAAATTAAATATACATATGTTCTGTGGCATTGTTGAGATTTATTTGGACTGTTTCATAAATATTTTTAATAGTATTTTGCACTTTTGGAGCACTCAAGAAAAAATGTAAAATATATAAATATTTAAAACTCATTAATCACAACTTTTGAAAAATCGTTACGAGTGTAGGATTTTTTAGAATTATTTTATAAAATAAAAAATATGTATTATTAATATAGAAATATCAATAATAATAAATAATATAATAAATATAATAATAATATTAAATACAAATATTTTTTTAGCTGATATATTTTATTTAGAATTACAATAAAATCCTATATTAAATTTTCATCATTTTTCAAGTAGAAAAAAATAAGTGTTTGGAAATTTTTTGGAAATCTTTAAAGATTTTTTAAATTTATTGCACATTTGAAATTCGCAATGAAATTTTTTTAAACTGTGAAGCATTCATTTTAAATATTTTTATAATGATGAAAAAAAAATGCCAGTGCGTTCAGAAGTATTTTACATTTTCAAAATTCAAAATTTGTTGAGAGAGTATATTAATTTTGACAGTAGTTAAGAACAAGTATTTAAATTCATTATATACTTTTTCTACATACATCCGAAAAATATTCAACCAATATTAAAATTATTCTTTGATTCACTTACTGTATAATAAAAGAAATAATATTGCAATATTATTGTAATATATTTGCAATATTGCAGCTTAGAATAATCATTAAAAACATTTACGATTTGATTTTAAATATTAAAATTATGTAAAATTATATTATCTATATTAAATATTTAAAACTGTATACATTATATAATTACTCAATTACTGACTCCACTACAAAATGATAGCACACCTGATTCCATGCTCAAGCTAATTGAGACTTGGAAAACACATGTCAAAAGCTTAGAATTTGTCATTTGATCTATTATATTTTCCACTCAGTAAGCACACTTCCATGCCGGGGGGAGGTGCGATCGTTTAGGCTTAATGGGTTCTTTCCCTCCTACAGAGAGGGCGCTAAGGGGGGAGGGGGCTGAGGTTGTAAGTTATTCCCATGCAAAAGTGCACGCACATTTCAATTTGTTGCTGTGCCTCGTAGATTGTTTCTCGTTTCTCGTTTGTTGTTGCTGTTGTTGTTGCCGTGCTACGTGCAACGCGAAATTGTTTATAAATTATTGATTAAATGACAATGCGCTGTCAGAAATTGATTTATGGCCTGCGGGGCGAAGCGATGCGCCGCTGGAGGCACGCAATCAAATTGTGTGGGCACGAAAATACATTGAAAAATTGTTAAGCAAACAATAGGCAAAGCAAAAAACAAAAAACAAAAAAAAAAAAACAACAAACAGCAACAAAAACAACACAGAAAATAATAATAAAAGATGGCCGACGCCGACGCTGACGCTGACGCTGACGAGGCGACGTTCGCAAAGATTTATGACAGCAAATTATATGTGAAAGGGAGCTCCATAAATGCGTAGAGCCCGACGACGATGACGACGTTACACAACAGAGCCGAAAAAGACTGCAGCCGGGGCTAGAGAATAAACAAAGTCGCCTGTTTTTATTAATTTATCATTGGACGGCGTCGAACAAAAAGTGACATTAAGTCAGTCATCAATCAAAATTACGAAATGAAAAAGCGCCGCAATAAACGGACGATAAAAGCTCCATTTCGTACTTGGAAAGCGACACGACACGACGCGATGCGACACGATGCGATGCGTTTCAATCGAGTGCCGAAAGCTGAAGGATTTCCAATGGGTATTCAATTAACGAGGCGACAAAGCAAGCCCGGGATGGGGAAGTGGGGAGAATTGTGAGCTGAGATGGGGTAAAAGAGGAGGTTAACGATGTACACTTGAAAGATGAAATATTGCACGATGTTTCCTTAATATTCTGTGAGTTAAAATCATGCTAATCCCATGGGAATCTTAGAGTTTTATGAATTAAAAGTCAGCTCAATATATTCTTAACTTACTTTGATTTCATTGAATTTAACTTTATCATATTGTATTTTATAAAGAACAAGAGAACTGTAAGTGATACCTCAGAGAAATGATAACTTGTTTCTGAAAGAACTTCAATTTTAATGAACTATTCAAACTAAAATTTAGAAGAAAATTAGAAAATTTAGTTTACTTTTTATATGCACAATCTAAGCTATGTATCTATGAAGTGCAGGGACTTATATAAAAAGTCATGATTTGTAGTTGAGATAATTAGAAGGATTGATCTTTGTACTGTACCGACAACTACTGCTGGACAAACATCGAAGTTTGCTGAGGTTTTTGATATGAAACATCGAAGTTAATTGGTGTAACATCGATGTTTCTCCAGTTCTACCGACAACTATCTATATAATTCGATGATACTTCCTTTCCTAGTTGGGTCTGTATTTAAAAAATTACCTTTCTGGGTTGATGGGTGGCATGGGCTAATTTAAAAATACATTTTGTACAATGATTTCAATATTCCTGATACCAAATGCTCATCTAGTCATTTTATTTTCAATTCAAATAGATCAATATCTAGGCCAGGAAGCTTTTTTTTCATGCATGGAAGCATAACAAAGATACTATTGTGAAGAAGAACTTCTAGCCAGCAGCTCTTGTAATGTTTACCAATGAGAATAAGAGTTCTTTACCTTGTAACTGGCACCTCTACCTATGTTATTCTTGCTTGTCTTGCTGTACATATGCAAATATCTGGGTAAAACTTCACAATGTTTGCCAACAAGAGCGCAACTTTGCTGTGATATGTGATAGTTCCTATGGAGAATGTGTAACGGACAGACAGACTGACAGACAGACAGACATGCAGACAGGCAGGCAGGCAGGCAGACATAGGTAGAGAGAGAGAGCGAGATAGAAAGAGAGAGAGGAAGAGCTAGTCAAATAGCGCTCGTATTCCGTCATTAGATTTACAAGCCGCAGCTCGTATCATCTGGCGGGCACAAGAGGTGTAAATACCCGGGATTATGTTGCCTGCCAGCGGCGACTGCGATTGCTACTGGGCTTCTGGGCAAACAAAGTGCTCGACAACGAACCCTTTTGCTGTCTTGCCTCCCCCTCCCTGTCATGCCTAGTCTCGTCTCGTCTCGTCTCGTCTCGTCTCGTCTCCGGTTTTCTATCCAACTGCGCAAATATTTGCCAAACATTCAGTGTGCGTTCTCTGATGTGCCTCGTATCTGCAGTGTTTATCAAGTGTAACACGCGCTTTATTTGTTTTCCAACACTCACAAGTTGATTACCAGCCAGTCAGGCAACCAGGCAGACTCCGATAGAGTCCAACTCTGGCGCAACTCTATCGCGTCTCTATTTGACAAGCCCAACCGACTCGGGACCGACTTGGAACGGATAGACAGAGAGAGAGAGAGAGAGAGAGAGATTTATATGCGTTGTATGTACCGTAATATCCAGTTTTCACTTTTGCACTTTAGCACACTGGCCAATGACAGTTCCTCTACCCCTTTCGAACCTCTTCTGCCCCTCTTTACCTTCCTCCTTATGCTCCCCACAGAGACTTGTTCAAATAAATGGAAATAAATCTGCACGTCAGACGGCGCGACGTCGTCGGCCTTTGATTTACACCATATAATGCGCATTTTTCTCGTGTTTAACAGACTTAATGTCTGTTTATAAGCAAGTTAAGGCAGCAACAACATCAGCAGCAGCAACAACAACAACACCAGCAACATCAGAAACAGCAACAGCAGCAACAACAACGATAACGTCAACAACATTGAGCATTTCTTGGGTGTCGCGCTATAAAATATATTAAACAATCTGATTTATTGCTATTTGATAACCTCTTGTCTCTCTCCCCCCGTCTCCTGCCTCTACCTCAGCTCCCTCCTCCTCATGCCTTCTCTTTGTGCCCGCTAGTCGAGCGGAACAGCTCGAACGGCTGTGCAAAATGCCAGCTATAATTGCGACCATAATTTATGGTCCGCTCTTATACTTCAGATTTATAGATGCACGTTTACGTGTACATATATATGGCACAGCACCCTGAGCAGCCTCTCCCCCTTTACCTTCCTCCCCGCGCAGTTAACTGTATCTGTGCGAAAGACTTAACGATTCTGTTTACAAACGCCCGATTGGCGTGTCAAATTTGTATTCATCGCGCCGATCGCGGCTACCGGAAGTGCCTTTCTACTCTCTCTTTCTGTCTATGATAGGTGCGATAATACTAAAAATTATTGAGCAGTGTTTTATGTGTGTAGAAATTGTTGGAGTATTGGAAAAGTATTAAAGATAGTTGTTTTACAATAGTATACTCGTATGTCAAATAGGAAATTTACGATCGATAGGTTAATTACAAAATAGGTTAAAAACTACATTTTAAAATTACATAAAACAAAGCTTCAAGTCTTTATTGAATATCTTTTATAATATCAGCTATAAACATAATAAAGATTACAGATTTATTTTTACTAGATTTGTAATTAATTTTAATGTACGGTTTATTCACTTATTATTATTATTATTATAGAAGAGGGAGTCTCCCAGCGGAGAAAGCGCGAGGCACTGCGACCAATATGATCTTTTGTACCCAGAATGCTCTCCCTGTCATGACAAAAGCTGCTCTGCTTCCCTAATGAAGCATAACAGATCTTTCGTCGAGGAACGGACAATCTGCTCTGGAGTTGCGATTTCCACGTGCAGATGTTTCCTCCTTGTCCATACCAAGGCCGGACAGTCACAAAGAATGTGTTTAGTAGTTTCATCGTCCTCTTTGCAGAGCCTGCACTCCGCGTCCGAGGACAAACGCATTTTTTTGAGGTGGTAGTTCACCAAGTGGTGGCCACTTAGGTAGCCAATAAGGAGATATAGGTCTCTCCTGGAGAGTAGCTTGGTCCTTCGATCAACTTTGGGATTGGTAAGCTCTTTAGCCTGCCGCATCCCTGGTTGGAAGAACCAGTAGCGTTCAGTCAATCTTCCAGCCCAGGTTTTCACAAGGGAGGAGATAGTAGACCACCCCACGCCACAGAAGGGTTCGGGGCCGAGCAAGGTGGCTGATGACCCAGCCCTCGCTAGTTCGTCCGCCAGCTCATTGCCCTGGAAGCCAGAGTGCCCAGGTACCCAAATTAGGGTGACTTTATTCCTTATTGACAGCCTCTGGAGACAATTCCAGCAGTCAGCCACCATACGCGAGCCTACTCTTTTTGAGGAGAGGGCTAGTATGGCCGCTTGGCTGTCCGAGAAGATGTATATTTTCGCTCCTCTAGTCCCCTTCTCAAGGATAAGACGGCAGCAGAACTCAATGGCGTGAACCTCTGATTGGAAAACTGTGGGCCAGTTGCCCATAGCAATCGAGGTTCTGGAGTTGGGACCATGTATTCCAGCTCCAACCCCCTGTTCAGTCTTTGACCCGTCGGTGTACCAATGTATACCATTTGGGTCTCTGATGGGGTTGCCAGCATCCCAAACCCTGCGGTCCGGGATGAGGGTTCTAAATTTTGCACCAAAGAAGAGTTCCTTGGTCATAGAATCTGATCTAGTGCAGATCTCTAAGCCAGGAATGTCTTTGAGTAGGCTAGCATGCCCAGATTCGGTAGCTAGAAGCCCAGATTGGAGCTTGATTCTAAGAAGGCTCATAGCAGTAGCTTCTTTTATACGGATATGCAGCGGAGTCAGATTCAAAATCGATTCCATTGCTGCAGTGGGACAGGTGCGGAGTGCACCCGTCAAGGAAAGGCAAAGCAGCCTATGCAATTTCGTGCATTTATTGATGGCAGTGACCTGCGTAACCTTGGGCCACCACACAATAGCAGCGTAGGTTACGATCGGTCTTACCATCATCTCAAAAAGCCACCTAATGGTGCAGGATTTGAGACCCCATATTCTACCGAAAAGCCTTCTACATGCCCACATGGCATGAGTGGCCTTTGATAGAGTATTATGCAAGTGGGAGTTCCAGTTTAGTCGCTTATCAAGGGTTACCCCTAGATACTTGACTTCGTTGGAAAGTTCCACAGGAGAGCCGCCAATATGTAATTGACCAATGTCAATAGAGTAACGCTTAGTGAAGGGAACAATGATTGCCTTTTGAGGATTGATGCTAAGACCTACATCATCGCACCATCTACTGACCGTGTTCAGAGCTGATTGCATCAGCTCTGTCACGGTGTTGGCATAGTTCCCGTTCACTACAAGAGCCAGGTCGTCGGCATAGCCAATCGCTTCCACGCCCTGTTCTGCGAGTATGATTAGTAGTTCGTCAACTACTAGGGACCAGAGCATGGGGGATAGAACCCCTCCCTTGGGACACCCTTTTACCGCACTAATATGGGCTTATTCACTTATAATAATAAAAAAAAAAAAAAAAAAAAAAATGAAATCTCGATATTTTCGATATATTGCAGATTAATACTCAATTTTATTTTGTTGATTTTAAAAGTATAAATTATAAAAAAAACTTTTTTCAATATAAACAGTTTACACATTAAGAACAAGGAAATGATCTTAAGAACAAAAACTGCTTACAAATATAGTTGAGCCAATAAATTATTGAATTACCGGGTTGGTGTACTATGGTATGGTATACAGGAATCTGCATTCCAAAATTTGGTGACTCTAGCTTTTATAATAACTGAGATCTGTGTGCTCATACAGACAGAGTGACGGCCATGGCTCATTCGACATGCCTAGTGCAAGAAAATATTGTATATACTTATCGGGTCTGCCTTCTTCTGCTTTTTAATGTATCAAAGTATATATTAATTAATTGCTTATAAATAATCATAATCTAATAATAGCTTATACATGTAGAAATATTCATCTCTTCCTCCATTTCTTATCACTTTATGCAACATAAAACTTTCCACAAAAAAGTTCAGTCTTCAATCCGTCTCGAGACATTCTACCAAAGAATTCAACCTTGTCGCACGTGTGCAAACTTTGCAGATTGCGTCAAGTGTCGTCTCCAGTTCAAAATTCCTTGGGCAAATATTTTGAGGAAAAAACGAGAAAAACAAAATAGACAAACAGTGGCACAAATTTGAGTTTGTTGGCACAAATTTGATCACTTGTTAAGATCAACAATTAGAACTAATACGCTGATAAAACAATAGAAAAGAAGATGCTGCTGTGTGGGGTAAATATTTTGCGAAAACTGGGTGTAAATGAATAATATGATAATTTGAAACGAATAAAAGGCAGAGAGAAAGAGAGTAAACAAGTGTTTAGTAGAACGTAGAATTGTGGAAGAATAGATCTTCGAATCTTTGTGATAATTATATTATCGAGTTAAAACGAGGCAAACTTCAATCGTGCAGCGCAATCGTCTTAAATAGCGACAGTTCTTCGTTGACATGGCCAAGGCAAATATTATTCTTAGCTTCTCTCTCTTTCTCTTGGCACAGTGCTGAGTGAAAATAATGTGCCCAGCTAATTAGCAGACACACGCGAAAGTTCATTAAGGCACTCAGTCGAGGCTGTCGAGGCAGTCAGTCGAGGCAGGCCCACTCGAGATGGTCATGTCAAATTTGAAAAGGAAAATTATTTTGACAGACCGAGAACCAGAACGAGAACGAAGAAGAGACAGTTGGGCAGCGGGGGTGGCAAGCAGAAAGTGGAGGGGGGGAGGAGGAGGGGGAACCACGAAGCGACGTGACTTTGGCGAAGCACAGCAAATTGTGTTAATCAACGAGCGAGGGCAATCCACAAAACGCTTTTGCATGGCTGTCAATCAAAGGCGGCGGTTCGCTGTCTGGGGTTCAAGGCGTGAACCATGAACCATGTTCACGACGAAACACAAGAGGAATCACGAAGGGTGGGAGGGGGGGGGGAGAACGAGGGAAAGGGAAAGGGGAACGCGAACTGACAAATAGTTGGCACTAAGCGGGGGTTAAATTGGCGTTGATAATGACAGCTGAATAATTTTTATGCGGCGCGACATGGAACATCATCAAAACAATTTCACGCTACACTTCAACTCGAGAGAACTGCACAGATACAGAGATACAGATACGAAGATACAGCTACAGCTACAGATACTCTGACACAGCTACAGCTACTCTCGACAGACACAAGTTTATGGAGCGTGTGTGGGTCGACGGCGCATAAATTAAATGTAATGTGACATTTTTACAAAATGCTCTCATTTCTCAACATATCCGGCTGAAAGGAAAACAGCAACACACACACACACACACACACACTCACACACACATACACACAGTCACATAAAAGAAAATGAACATGAGAAAAGCGAGATGCGCCGAAATGAGACGCATAAATTCTCATACTCGCGTAGCCGAGCGAAATATTTCGCCTTAAATTAGCCTCAATTAAATGTTAATGCATTTTGACATATCTTCCCCTCTCTCACACCCTCTCCCCCCTCTCTTCATCTCTCTCTCGGATTATACGAAAATAAATATATCCACTCAGAGACGGCGACATCTCAGACGTCGCACTCGCATCACAAGTCGCTGTGGCACTCATGAAAAATGAGTTATGATTTGCAGTAAATGTGAATACGAATACGAATACGAATGCGAGTGTGCATGTGAATACCAAGTGTATTGACGAGGGTGCTCTGTAACTGTGTATCTGTGAGATGCAAAGAGCAATTAGCGTTGATGTAGCCCCAGCAGCTGCATCTTCATTTATCATCTCTCTCTGGATCTGTGTGAATAGCTCAATGAGGTAAATCAACGCTCGGTTTCCATTTGCCTGTTTTTACCAAATTTATGAACATTTCTTAAATATCTTAAACATTAACAATGTCACTCGTTAAATTGCTTCCATAAAATCAACAAGTATATTCTTGCATTCTGCAGATCAACATGATATATGAATGATGATTCGTGATTTCTGTTGCTCTGGGTGATTAAATCTGTATATTTATTTTATATACACTTGTTTCCATGTCTAGTAAATATATCTACAAAATTTCTTGACAATCGGGCGAGATTACCATGCTATTAAAAGGTAATTCGTGATTTCTGCACTTTCTGATAATCAAATCTTTAATTTTCCTTTATATACACTTATTTTTATATGTATTTAATTTATATACAAAATTTCATGACAATCGGGTGTTATTATCAAACTACAATATATAATGTGGGCAATTCTTGATTTCAACAGCTCTAGATGTGCAAATTGAAATTATTCTTTTACCTACGCTTGCTTTTTTATCTATTCAATATGTATATAAAATTTCATGACAATTGAGCGAGATTAGTATGATATAAAAATGCAGTTTGCGATTTTAGCAACTCTTGATTATCAAATGTATATTATTCTTTTACCATCACTTATTGGTAGATCTACTAAATCTGTATACAACATTTCATAAGAATCGGGTGAGATTAAAATGATATAAAAACACAATTCTTGATTTCTTTAGCTCAATATGATAAAATAATTATAATTCTTTTGCATACACTTACTTTTATATATACTTGGTATATGCAGAAAATTTCATGGCAATCGAACGAGATTCGCATGATATATGAAAGGTAATTCGGGTTTTTTGCAGCTATAAATGATGAAATTTTTAGTATTCTTTATCTTCATCTGTTTTCTGTTCTATTCAATATATATACAAAATTTCGTGAAAATCGAACGAGATTCGCATGATATAAGAAAGGTAATTCGGGTTTTATGCGGCTAAAGTGGACGTAATCCTTAATATTCCTTCACTTACGCCTGTTTTCTGATCTGCTTAATATTTATACTTGATTTTATGACAATCGAACGAGATTAGCATGAAATTAGAAGGGTAATTCGGGTTTTATGCGGATATAGATGATGAAATGTTTAACATTCCTTTTCCTACATCTGTTTTTTTATCTACTTAATATATACAAAATTTCATGACAATCGAATGAGATTAACATGATATAAGAAGAGTTATTCGGGTTATATGCGGCTATAGATGATATTTAATATATATACAAAACTTCATGACAATCGGTCTGCCCATCTTGGAGTATTGGAGCGACATACATATTGAGGTTATGTTTCTTATATAAAAGAAAACTCTCAATTCATTTGCCATCAAATATTTGTGAGAATCTTGAAATTGCACTGTAAATGTTCAGCTTACCTGGCCGTCGAGTCAATCTCAAGTGGTCAAGTAAATCCCGAAGGAGTTCAAGGGTTCGCTTAAGTCCGTCCATAAGTTAAGCATAATCTACGGCCTCATTTTGGTTAACTTCAGAGAGAGAGAGAGAAATCCGGCAAGGCACCACGCCCAGTGCTTGACTTCCTGCACCTCAACAGCTGCCAGACCGGTGTCTCTGCGTGTCTGTGAGTCTTTTTCTGTGCATGTGTGTGTGTCTCTGTGTGTGTGTGTTACCTGCATAAAGTATTCGTTTTTATAGAATTTGCGTAGTGGCCTTTTGCCTGGCATCGCTGCTGCCTTTTGCGGTTGTCCTTTTTGCCTCCCTTCGCCTCCCTGGCTACGGCTTCGGCTTCTGCTTCTGCTTCAGCTTCGGCATCGGTTCGGTCTGGCCGTCCTAGCGTCCGCCGCATGTCATCGTTAGTGTCTGCTTTCGGCAGGGATTTGTAATATTATGCTGTCAAGTCGAACATGCCCACTGACAGTTAGCAACTGTCTGACGGGCGGACGCTTGACTTGAGTGTGTAAGCCGACGTCGGGTTACACCCCGCATTGCGAATGGGCATGGGAAATGGTATGGTATAGAGGAACGGGAGTGGGAATCGGAATGGGAATGAGAATGGGAATGGGAGAGGCAGTTGGATTCGTAGAGCCAGCTTGGGCGGGCTGCCAATTACACTTTTGACGCCAAGCGGCAGTCGTGTGCGAGCGGGCGAGCGAGCGAGGGCCAGAGGGGCGTCGACAGCGAGTCGTCCTCACTGAGTCGTTCTCGTCCTCGTCCTCGTCCTCGCCCAGTCGGGTGCACGTCGAGTCCTGTTCGCTGTCGGTTTCGGTTTGATGCTAACAAATAATGACATGGCAATTTGCAGATTTCACAGCATGTCGAGAAGCTTCTCCTGCTCGGTAAATAGTCTGAGAGTCCATGGCAGGGCGAGTTAACAAAGTCAATTGAAAGCGCGGCCCGTCGCTTTGCTTAGCTTGCCCCTTTCCCTCACCCCTCGTGGCTGGGGACCTCCAGTAATGTTAGTTCCATTCCCAGTCGCAGTTGCAATCGGGCAACTGTCGTGCTATCGTTGTCAAGTCAAGGTGGTCGCCTGGTTGATCCCCCGCCGAGGACCGCCTGCCAATGTCAGTTAGCCGAAAGTCCTGTCGTACTCCTGTCCCAGTGCCTGCCAGCCTGCCTGCCTGCTGTGCCCCGGGAGAAATTCAATTGCGAGCATGGGTTAAAAGCTTGGCCAACTGACAGCAGCTCGACCCGCATCCGCATTCGGTATTCGCATCCACACCCGGCGCAAGACAGGCGTCTCTGTCTCTCTCTCTCTCTCTGTCTCTCTGTCTCTCTGTCTCTCTCTCTCTCTCTCTGTCTCTCTGTCTCTCTCCCTGACGGTTGGTGGTCGCATTCGGGTGAAGACCTCCTGCGTGTCGCCTGTCAAATTTCCTTGTCTCCGCCGAGGTCTATATGTCAGTGCGACCCTGTTTGTTTGCCTGTCTTGCGGTATCGCCCTGTACGAATATGTTTATCATGTGTGTGAGAGGGAATGATACTGAGCTCTCTTCTCCTCTCTTTCTCGTCTTTCCTCTTCTCTTCCCATGACTCGCGCAGCTGCCGTGTGATTAAGTCATTAAGTCGGGGATTGATGGGCTTGCGATTATTTTTAATATACCCTGTAACCCTGTAAGCAGCGTCCTAAATGTGTATAATTTCAGACAGAGCACCGACTGCAGCCGTGGCAGAGTTACCAGCTCCGAATGCACCTTAAGTGTACGGTACGATCTAATCGATATTTCGATAATTTCGAAATGGCTTCATTCTAGTAATCGGCCAATCAAAATTAGTGTGTACTTGATGTAGACTGCTTAATGGCAGCACTAAGCAAACAAAGCATATCAAGGTAGGAAAGCTTAAAATACAATAAATATCAAAGGTACAAGATAAGCAAACCTGTTTAATACTCGTATGCAATGATCGGAACAGTATAGTGCAGTATAATTGCGAATGACTTTTATTCCAATGATCAATATTGATTAGTGTTGCCATATCGTTTTGTTTGATCTTAATCCTACAAAGTTAGCTGCTTATTATAATATCTTAGGTTAATATTTGTGTGTTCGTGCTACTCAAAGTTACCTTTACTAATACTGTTGCTAAAGTAGTGTCAAATAAGCAATCAGATTGAATACTCATTCATTTCTTTAACTCTTACTATCGGTATTTACTATCGATATTATACATTGCTGAAATTGAACAAGAAATTTGACTATAATAAACAAATTATGCTCTCATTGATATGGGACTTGGGTATAAACTGATTGTTCAAAGTTCAAGTTGCAAATGTTGTTTATTAATATTTGTTTTTTTTGTTTTTTTTATATTAAATAATATATGTTGTATTTCGTAATTTTTCTAAGTAAGGTTGTTTAAATTAGATCGTCTTTAGTTTTGTCTATAAGCTGTCGCTTTCTCTCTGAAATATTGATAATGATCGTTTTGTTTATCGTTTATTGATTGAATGAGTGTCAGCTTTGGTTTTTCATATCTTCTCTCTTCGCATCTTCAACAAGAACAAGAAGAGAGTTCTTCTCCTAAATCTACAATATTTCGTTGGCAGTCCGACAGTTACTTAGGCCTTCTGACTCGGCGTTACCAGATCATTTCGACACTAATATCATATTTATTAGACAAGCACCTTCTCGAAGGAAATAAAATAAGGTCAACCATTCCGGGCAATACTATGGATTTTCTTGGAATAACTGGACTGTATAGGAAACCCTAAGCTCAGTAGGGGGTACAATAGGTCTAAAAGGCCGCAACCAAAATCATAATAACGATATACCTGATAGCTGTCATACTGACTTCCTACAGAGAGGATCGCTTTCGTCACTGACAGTCGTCAGATCAGATATGGTAACCTGCGATTATCTGTTATTCTAGATACAACAAATGCGTGTGCTTAGATTTTATTATGTAGATTTCGTATAGTTCTGACAACTGTTTCCCAACTCCTTTCCCAATGTCCCACTTTATTTCACAGTGAATACCAAGTAACATATTGCATTCAAAAAGAGAACTCCTTGATGACGCTTTACATGATACGCCTTGCATGAGATTGAGCTACTTTCCTGCAACTGGCAACGAGCACGTCCTATAAATCCGTCAGAGTTGCACTTACCACAGATGTGTGCACGTATTTCGAGCTTGTAAATTGTGGCAGGCAGCTTCCTCTTTTCGAGCCGAGCTGCCAACTGTCAATGGATGTTTCCTATGCCATAAAAATGCATTAAGATTAGACCCGCTGCAGCATACACGGCACACACTGTCAACGGGCCCGTTGGCGAGAGAAAGAGCTTATAATCAATTAACTTGTGTGGAAATCACATAAATTTGTGTAACATTAAACGGGTCGCAGAGCTGTCGCACTTATCGGGCTGGGGGAGGGAGGCGAGGAAGATTGGGGATTGGTCCATGGTTATGGTCAACATTTCTCAAATTTTACGAGCCGCTTTTCAAATTGATAGAAACATTTGCTAAGCACCAAGGCGCTGCCAACTCGTTTCGCCAACTTGTTTTGCCCAAAGAGTTGCCGACTCCGATTGCGACTCCGACTACGGACCAGCCTCCTTCCCTTTGTGTCTTTGCCGTCATGTCGGTGAATTTATTGCACTTCCTCCTGCATATAATTTTCAAATTAAGTGTTGCTTCATGTAAATTGATACATTTTCAAGCAAGAGATTTGCATGCGCCCATTCGAATCGGTATCGGAATCGAAGTCGGAGTATCTTGCGCGTTTTACTGCATCGATTTTAATCGATTTGGGTTTGGAAAACAGTCGAACAGCACGATTAACTGAGAGAGTCTTTTAACAATTTCATTCGCAGCGTGTTTCCTCGGTTTCAATTCATTTCGAAATTTATTAAATTGTTGCTGCATCAGTGTATCTGTATCTCTTCGTTTGTATCTCTGTTTCAGATGGTGTAAACTTGGAATATGTAACTTTATATCTGTATCTGTCTATGCAGAGTAGTATGCCTATGGATACAGTGACATATGGCATGGAAAGGTGTTCTTAATTGAGCTGGAGAACTGTCAAGGCAAGGGTATGATTTATCAAGGTATAGCTCAGTTCATTTACATACAAATGTATGTATATTTCAGATCGTTACTATCTTAATATTTGTATTTATCTATCTTTCTATTTCCTTTATGTCCTATGCGAGCATTATTTTGGTATCTTTACCACTTCAAAATTGTATCCTCACATCTAAGTCATTGCATATGTAATTTCACTACACTATTCTTTCTTGGTTCCTTAAACTATATTGTACTTAATCCTATATTGATGTATCTGTATAATTGTATACATTTTATAGTATTTTATGTTGAAAGTATTCTGTATATTTATCTATGGTATCTATATTAATGTAAGCACTTTATATCTGTTCACTCGTATTCCTGTCATTGTCTGTTTGTAAATATATATAAACATTTGCATCTTTATCTGTCTTTATCTGCATACTATCAACATCATCATCTTGTCATCAATATCTTCGTTTTACATCACTTGTTTATTCCATCAATAGCCGCTCTTTATCTCCGTCACTCATACCTAGTTAACTCTTTGTTCTTCAACCAAATCTAATAAAAGCTATTCAAACTTTTGAGGTTATGTTCGCGTGACTATTTCATGGTGTGGAGGGTTAACTCTTACTCTCTCACTCTTTCTCTCTCCCTTTCTCTCTGCTGTCAAGTCGGACAGTGCTGCAAGCTCTTCATTGCGCCCCCTGCTCCGCTTAGCTGACAGTCACTTCCTGCGTGGGCTTCTCATCCGTCTGCCAGGACAGCGCCTGCCAGTGATCCCCTTTGCAGCTACTCCCCCTCTCTCTCTCTCTCTTCCTCTCTCCTCTTTCCCTCTCTGTGTGAGTCGTTGCTCGTCTCATTAGCATGTGTGCGTGTCTCCCTCTCCTCCTCCTTTCTTCTCCTTCCTTCACTCGCCTGTCAGCTGCTCTGCCATTAATTTTGCCAGCCCAGGGAGCTGAAGAGCCTCCTCCCCGGCCACGCCCCCCTCCCTGGCAGAAACTAACCTAACCTGCAGTGTAATGCGTTGTATTGTTCACGCAAAATTTATTTCCGCTGCGTCATGAACATCCTGCTGTCGTCGCCGATGTGGGGATGTGTTGTTGCTGTTGCTGTTGTTGCTATTCCTGTTGCTGCTGTTGCTGCTGCTGTTGTTGTTGTTAATTTACGTAATAAATACGCTTGAAAATTCTGCACGCACATGCAAAATGAATTACATCGCTTGACGTTGGCGCAGCAACACCAACAACAACAGCAGCAGCAACAGCAACTTAACTGTCACTTGTCACAGGAACGTTTCGTGGGGGCCCTGGGCAGGCACAGCAACAGCAGCAGCAGCAGCAGCGACGGCGGCAGCAGCAGCAGGCATGTCCTGGCAGCGACGTCCTCCGTCGTCGTCTCTCACATGTCAACGCGCGTCGCTTTGCTTGGCATTTTTGTGATGTGAAATGAAGCAACGAGGTGACAGCCGAGGGGAGTTGCTGCCGTAACTGTTGTTGCTGTTCTGCTGCTGGTTGCAGCACCAACGGCAGCAGCACCAGCAGCAGCAGCAGCAGCAGCATAAAATGAATTACTCGCGCGAACAACAAAAACTGTCAGTGGGCTGTCAGCTCTGCTGGCGCAGGGGGCGTGTTGCTGCCGTTGTGTCTTGATGTTGTTGCCGTGCCTCACATGTGTGTGCGTGCGTGCGAGTGTGTGTGTGTGTGCGTGAGTGTTTGAGGTGTCAGCGCATCGCATTTGAAATGCTCACACACACAGACACACACACGCAAAGCAGTTGACAGCCAACAGTCAGTCAGCAGAGACACGCCAGCAACATGGCCAGCCAGCAGCAAGACCAGCAACAGCAGCAACATGTTGCCGGCACAATGCCTCACTCAACTCCTCTGCCACACTCCTGGGGTGATTATCTTACCTAAATTGCTTGTAGCAATCCACCAAATGTGACGTGTTGTCGCTGCTGCCTCTGCTGCTGCTGCTGCTGTTGCGCTTTCCTTTTGCGCTGCTGTCGCAATTTTCATTTTCGCACTCCATTATAAAGTAATTTTTTTACATTACTTATGCCTGTCAACGTCTGCTTTGACTGCTTTTCCTGTGTTTCCTTTGCTTGCCCCGCCCCGCCTCGCTTCGCCTCGCCTCGCCTCGTCCTGCCACGTATCCTGCGTTGCCAGTTGGCAAAGATTAATATGTTGCCGCTGTGCCATTTCCTGGCCACACTTTGTGCTCACTTTGTTTGCCTCAGCCACAGCCAGAGCGGCAGGGGGGGGGGGGAGCTCCTCCTTCAGCTTGAGTCTCCACTTGGCTGCCAGCTCCGTCTCTGTCTCCGTCTCCGTCTCCAGTTGCAGCGTGTGTGACAGTTTGCAAATGTGATTGACAACTGACAGCGCCATATAAATTCAAAGCTTTCGCACACAGCAACAGCAGCAGCAACAGCAGCAACAGCAACAACAGCAGCAGGAGGCAGCGCGTTGACAGTCTACACAACACATGGCAGCCACAGCAAGGCACAGGGGGGTCGAGGGGAAGGCACAAGTGAATGACTGACTGACTGACTGGCTGGCTGGCTGGCTGGCTGGCTGGCTGACTGAATGATGGAGTGACTGACTGACGGCCTGACTGATGGGCGGTCCAAGGCTGACTGATGGACTGATGGGCCTCGGCTTGTCTCTCTGCCTGCAGTTGGGCGTGTGCGCGTCTATCGGTTCTATCTGGCATCTGCAACAAGCACTCGCATAGCCCACAGCAGCAGCAGCAGCAGCAGCAGCAATGAATTGCAATTACGGCAGTTAACTTTTGGCAGCGACTGTTTGAGGTGCACAGCTGCGGGAAGGAAGCTCAGCGAGTGACTCGATTAAAATGCAAAAACACGAGAATACGCCACGATAAATCTGATTCCAGCCATCTTGAGCTTGTTTCTAGACTGAGAAACGAAACTAAACGAATAATGTGAGTAGTGGTAGTAGCACATAGATACTTAGACACCCTGTAGTCAGCTTAGAATACTGATGAATAGGTATAGCATGCATAGGTATCTCTCATATAAAATATAATATCTTAAATTATTTCTATCTCTACAGTTCGATCTTAATGAAAATTTCAGGACATGTTTACATTTTTATTTTCTGAAGGTATACCAAATTTAAGTATTGTATCTACTAAACTTCTACAAAAATCGCTGAAATGTGATTACCCAGGAAGATATGAGTAGTTGTCAAAATTTAAAGACTACCTCAGTTACATGTGGTAAGAAGGTATAAGCATACTAAATTTAGTAACTGCAGCCCTTGTAATAGCAGAGATCTGTGCATAAATGTAGGGAGAACTTCATGAAATGAACACTAAAACGTGATTATATGGAGAGATATGCGTAGCTCTTAAAATTTAAAGACTACCTCAGCTACATGTGGTAAAGAGGTAAAACCATACCAAATTTCATAACCTAACTCCCTGTAATAGCTGAGATCTGTGTATAAATGTGGAGGGAACTTCAAGAAATAATCGCCAAAGCCTGATTATATGGGAAGTTATTCGTGGCACTTGAAATTAAAAGACTACCTTAGCTACATATGGCAATTAAATATAACCATATCAAATTTCATAACTTAAGTCCCTGTAATAGCTGAGATATGTGAATAAAATCTGATTATCTGGGAAGTTGTTCGTGGCACTTGAAATTTAAAGACTACCTTAGCTACATATGGTAATTAAGTGTTACCATACCAAATTTCATAACTGCAGCCCTTGTAATAGCAGAGATCTGTGCATAAATGTAGATGCAACTTTAATAATTAATCACTAAAACGTGACTATTTGGGAATTTGAAAGTAATACTTAAACTGTACTGACTTCCTCAGCTACATATGGTAAAGAGGTATAACGATGCCAAATTTCATAGTTAAGTCTATGTAATAGCAGAGATCTGTGCATATATGTGTGTCTACATAACTCAGATATCACTACAAGTAAGGAATAGTCTATATATATATCGCCTTAACTGTCTGTACTGGCTCTTTTAACTGCTCTTAGACCTAGACAAGCTTAGTTTGCCCATTTTTTGTATATTAGGGTCTTCCAATTATAAAATTATATATTATATATATATTATATTATTATACTATATCATACTTACATCAATTATCAATGGCAGTGCCAGCAAAACTTTTCACGGAAACTGACCAATTTGATTTTATTTGATGTGCTCACCTGTTCTATTCTTTTCCCTTCTGGTCGATTCTGTTGCGGGGTTAAGTAACTAGGCCGATTACTCAGCTCATTTGGGGCCTTGTGTGTTTAACTGCTTCCTGTGATGCCTTCAGCTCTTTGGAATAATTCCAATTATCATTCCGCTACTTCCGCTGGGAAACTCGAATTACGGCCTAATTGCTATTTAGGGCTTCCTTTTCTCCTCTCGACGTTTCCCGATTCCGGGGCCAGTAATGCCCCATTATTCAGGCATCAGCCATAACTGCTGACACGGCCAGCTCGATAATAGACTCATCAGACAATTGAGGCAAGGTGATGCCCGAGGGGGCAGAGGGGGAGGGGCACAGCAGGTAGCTGTGGCTACCTAGGAGACCGTTTTGGTGGGACTTGTCGCTCGTGCTGACGACAACAAATGTCTCGGGCGGGCCCAACGGAAGTGACGCGACAGAAATTGAGAGAGAGAGAGCGGGAGGGGGAGAGAGAGGAATGGGGAGAAGCAAAGCGAACCAAAAGAAAAGAAAAACTTGATTATAAATGTGGAAGCCGTGCAGAAAATAAAACTAATAAATTGATGTTGATCGGACAAAAAGAGAGAAGTGCAGATGGGGAGAGACAGAGAGAGGAGAAAGGGGAGAGGAGAGGGAACTGCTACCAACGCAACGCATCAACGACACGACACGACACGTTGCCGGGCAATGACAATGACAAAATCAACTGAGCTGACAATGATGAAAGTGACAACGACAATGGCGCTGAATGACAGACAGACTGAGAGACTGACAGACAGCTGCCAGACAAGGCTGCCAAGGCAACTGGCTGGGGCACTTTTCAAATGGAAGAAGCCAGCCGGGAGGGGGGGGCAACAGGAGGTGCTGCTACATCAAGTGGCAGCTGGCGGGGCAACTTGCGCTTGCCATGACTCGTCAATCGGGCAGCAGCAGGTCGGGCATGCATGAAGATATGCTTTGCTTTTGTTTATCCAACTACCCCAACTGCAATAAGACTAAGGAGTCTACCCGACTAACTACTCTCACTATCTTGTAGAACCTTCTACTTCTACTTGTCTTCAACTTTATTCAAATTTGGTGTTTACATATGCTCTTTCCTTTCTGAATCATAGCTAAAGAGTTTACCTGTTTGTGAGTTATCCTAGTTACTCATTGAATACTCGTAATACAGATACCTTCATTATCTTTCCGTATCCTTCCCTCTTCAGCATTCTTTCCCAATTGTTGTCCTAAAGATCTACCTCTTCTTGGCTATCCTAGTTCGCACTGTTAAACACATGTTATAGTTAACAGAGTACCTTGCTACCCAAAAAGTCTCAACCCGCCTCGCTACTCCCCACTCTTTCTATGTAGTAAGTGTAATACGGGTCTGTCCTTTCTTTGCTATCGTAGTTTCCACTGTTAACCACATGTTAATCATATGTTATTGTTAACAGAGTGCCTTGCTACCCAATATGTTTTAACCCATCTAGCTACTCCCCACTCTTACAATATAATTAGTGTCCTAAGGGACTATCCCTTTTTCGCTATCCTATTTCGCACTGTTAACCACATGTTAATCATATGTTATAGTTAACAGAGTACCTTTCTACCCAAAGTTTCAATTCGCCTAGCTACTCCCCATCCTTACCATATAATTAGTGTTCTAAGGGACTACTCCTTCTTGGTTATCCTAGTTCGCACTGTTAACCACATGTTAATCATATGTTATAGTTAACAGAGTGCCTTGCCACCCAATATGTTTTAACCCGTCTAGCTTCTCCCTACTCTTACTATATAAATAGTGTCCTAAGAGACTATCCCTTTTTCGCTATCATAGTTCGCACTGTTAATCACATGTTAATCATATGTTATAGACTATACCCAGAGTTTCAATTAGCCTAGTTACTCCCCACCCTTACCCTATAATTGGAATCCTAAAAGTGTACTCTTTCTTGGCTATCCTAGTTCGCACTGTTAACCACATGTTAATCATATGTTATAGTTAACAGAGTACCTTGCTACCCAAAAAGTTTCAACCCGCTTAGCAACTCCCCACTCTTACTATTTATTGTAATTAGTGTCCTAAGGGACTATCCCCTTTTCGATATCATAGTTCGCACTGTTGATCACATATTAATCATATGTTATAGTTAACAGAGTAACTTGCGAACTACACGCCACTCCCTTTTTATCTGATATAAGTAGCTGCCTACCTCAGTCATCTCCCAACTATTTCATTCACTTTCTTTTCTTGCAGCTCCACTGTACCATACTCAGTCAGGCAGTTGCTGAAGCTAACTGGCATTGAATCATTTGAATCATTCACTTATTGCGACTGTTGTCACTCACTCGGCGTCGAGTTGCATGTGGCAGGCTGCACGTTGCACGATTCGTGCTACGCTTCAATGAAAACAAACTGATATTTGCCTGACACTTGAGATTGATTGTCATCCATCAACCCAGCCGAGCCGTCTCTCAACCTCACAAGCTTCCCAACTTACCAACATTCATCGTCATCGTCAGCGTCAGAGTCACAGTCGTCGTCGTCGTCGTCGTCGTCGTCGTCGTCGTCGCATAGCATCACATTGCCATCGTCTGTCGTTCGCCGTCTGTCGTCTGTCGCCTGTCTCCTGTCGTCTCAGTGAGTGATTGAAGGGCAAGGATCCGTTGTTTGCATTTCCAATTTACATGCGAATTCCCCTTCACGTCACGTCGACTACCCCCGTCCCGCCTTAGCCAGAATTTATATTCAATTACAGAGCTGAAGAGTCTCTGCAATCCTCGGCCTGAGAACTAAGCCTTGTCTTGCTGACCACAAAAGTCCTTGATTATTTTTCACACCGCGAGCCGAGGGACGCTTCTCTGCCTTTGCATCAACAGCAGCTGCCTTGCTATAGAGGAGTCTCAACTGTCAGAGGTAGAAATGCACTTGAAGCGGGACTGACCACAAAAACAAAGTTGCTCAGCATTCAGAGAAGAGAACAGTTGAGAACTGTTTATTAATTGCAACGGATTTGTATTTTATTACTTTGCCAAGGGGCTATAAATCATAATAAGTATATGATATATTTAATTTAATTTTTGTATGATAAATATGTTCCATGTTGATGACCTTTGTACATCATAAAGAATTCATTAGGAGTGTGGAATATGCTAGCATTAGTTGGTTCAATTAATTTATAGTTATGTTCATCAGGATCTATTGCCTTGATGCAGTTCTTTCTGACTGAAAAGCTACGTTAAACAAGGTCATTAAAATATTTGATATTTAGCGAGATGTACAGGCTGACCTAAACGACCTAAATTTGCTTTAACTTTAGTACAGAACAAGAATATATAGCTTGAAGTGCCTAGGAAGCTTTCCACTTCCCACTAAGATAGCCAAACACAACAAACTTTAACTACCCAGCAAATAACTCAACCAGCTGCGATCGCCTCCACGCTAGCATGCTCTACTGTAGACGGCACTTAGTGCTCGTCTGATCACCCAACTTGCGTATCTGCCAGATACCCGAAATGCAAATGGCTCTGGCCCAGAGCAGAGACTGCCCATGCCGGAGCAGGTAGCGCATAAAGAAATCGAATTCATTAAACATTAGCTCCCTGACACGATGCCGCAAGGCGGCCCCAAGCAAGTCCAAGCAAGTGGGGCAAGTCGGTCAGGCTGGACCCTAAAACATTTAGTGTCGCAATATGCAAATGCATAAATTTGCTGTGCACGGGCGAGCAGAGTGGCCACTCCACGGCACGCCAGAGTTGCCCCTCTCTCTCTCCCTCTCTCTCTCGCCTGGGCTGTCGTGTAGGGCAGCCGAAGACATACACACGCGATAAAGAAATTCGATTAAGCATCAATTTTAAATGAGACGCATTTCCCTCCTGCCGCGCGAGGCCGCCTGCTGCGGATGCCACGTAACCTGATACGGTGACACTCGTCGACGACGTTGCAGCGCGTCGAGTCGCGGCTGCAATCTAATTTATGACTTAATTATCGGGCCATATTTAATGTGTCCAATAAACTAGTCTACAAAATTATACCAACACATCGTTGTTTAGGCTCCACTGTGCCCCCTCCCCCTCACTCTGTCCCTCTCTGCCTGCTCTCCTTGCCCCTGCTTGGCGTGCAGCTTGTGGCTTATTAGGCTTTTGCTTTATGCGTGGACAGGCAGAACTTGAATTCGCCACGTTCGTGGCTTGGCTTGTGGTACTGCGCTGCCGCTGCGGCTGCTGCTGCTCTGGCTGGTGGTGGCCTCCTTTAGTTTTGCGGCCATCAATTTGCTTTTAAATGCAACAATTTGGTTGCCATTGCGGCGGCTCCACAGTGCGCTGTCCCCACTGTCCCCAGTCTGTTGCTGTCGCAGCCGCCTTCGTGCCACTGTCCGCTTGTCCGCTGGTCCGCTTGTCCGCGTCATCGTCACCGCATGCAGTCAACGTATTTGGGTTGGTCTCCGACTTGGCCAACGTCGTCGTCGTGCACCGTCTTTGGCAGCAGCTCGCGGGGCAATAAAAATTTCGTGAAGTGGCAATAAAATTCCATTTAAAATGGCAGCGATTATGTCTCAACAGACCATTAAAGTCACTCAAATGACAACTACTACTTAGCCACACTCACACACACACACACACACACACACGCACACACACACTGTGTGTACTTCCAGCCTTTTTGTTTTTGTCATTTTTTGGATCGTCGATCGCGACATCTGATGTCGGCGCCAGTCCTCGCACAGTGGGACTCATTTAACGGCTGAAGTTATCACCCTGGGCCACTGTGCAAGCATTGGAAGGGGGAGGGGGGAAGGAACTTGTTGGGAGGCAACGAAAGTGTCGCAAGAGAGTTGCAATGCCATTTGCCATGTGTCGCCAGTGGCATTTATATTTATTACCAGGCATCTTCAACGATAAATCAAATGTCTCCGACATTTATCGATTGACACACGATTCCAGCAACAACAATCGATAATAACTCACGGTTTTGTATTTATATAATAACTGCACTTATTTAGAGTCTTTAGCTTTTATTTTAGCTGAGTTCTTTGCGTTCATACAGACAAATATGGCTAAATTAGCTCTGCTGTTGTAAGTATCCCCTTGAAGAGGGTATATTAATTTTGGACAATAGTTTGCAACGCACCTTAGGAGACACAATCTGATCCCATAATGTATATATATGCTGAATCAGCATCAATAGATGAAACGAACTAACCCTGTCCGTCTGTCAGTGTGTCCGTCTGTTGCTACGCAAGGAAGTCTCTCAGTTTCAAAGCTATCTTAATGAAACTTCGCACACATGTTTCTTATTGCTGCTCACTTTAAATAAGTCGGAACGAGCCGGATCGGACCAATATATCGTATAGCTGCCATACAAACTATCGGTCGATTTTTGTTATTTTTAAAGATATTGTACCCAAATTTACTAAATCGAACTTGTTCTTTATATTTAATATGCATATAAAATTTCATCGACATCAGACTACTATAACATATAGCTGCCATAGGAACAATCGTCCGAAATTAAGGTTTTTGTATGAAGACCTATTCTGATTTTACAAAAGTCGATCAAAGTGAGACATAATATTGAATATTCACAAAATCAGCATCATTACACTTAACTAGTATTGAAAAGATCGTAGAATATAATATCCTGTAAGGGTAAAGAACCTTCGCCATACGGAAGGTAACCTCATTCTGATTTAAATTTGATTTCTAAAATATTCAGCCAATTTTATATTTGAGCCATAAATTGTTAACTGTATCAATATCCATTTACCTTTTATAACATCAGCTTTAAGCTCGTCATACTAAAATGGATTCCCAGCCAAAGCACAAAGAGTCCCAAAATATTTAAACGCATTTCCCTTAAAGATTCCTTTATATTTCATATAATACAATTTTGTACTCGCAGCTTAACTGCAAAATTAAATTACACATCAGACATCATGAGGCATCATCAGAGAGAGAGAGAGAGAGAGAGAGAGACGCAGACGCTGTACTCTACTCGCAGTTTTGCAATCCCTGCATCCTTATTTCCTGCTGACTTAACATTTTATGATTTGATGGTCGTCTGGCTGCCTCACTCCTGGCATCGCGCGTCGCTGGTTATGGCCAACATCCTGACGACTTCCCAGTGCATTTACGGTCCGTGGCAGGGCATCGTTTAGATAAGGCAGACAGACTCGGCAGTCTCGGGTGCTGCGTCGAGGGTGCTGGGTGAGGAACTAGTAGCAGGAACTATGAGAGTGTAGCAATCGTATTCATAACTCTCGACAACATGCTCGGACTTCCTTACGGCGCATCGAGAGCTCTTGACATGTCTGGCAGAAGGTTTACAGCTTGAAACTAACAAATGGAAAGTTAATATGCCGGGAAATTCAATACCGTAATTTGGCTTTCAAGTGGCTCGAAAAAAGAATAGAAAAGGAAAACGCAAAACGCAAAACAGAAATAACAATAACAAAATAACAAAATGTCAAGCCAAAGTTGATCCTCATTAGTGGTCACATGTCACGAAGAGGGAGAAGCGAGCAGGGAGCGGGGAGCGGGGAATGAGGAACGAGGCCAGGACCGCATTTGCTGTATAATTTTGTCATTCATCATTTTTTGCCCAGCACTCGTATTTCACACTCCCTCTCTCTTCCCCTCTCTCCTTCTCTCCCTCTGGCTGCCAACTCCTGTGACATGTGACAACAATGTGGCCCGTTGTCATTGTCATCGTTGTAGGTAGTAGCTCTGATTGTTGTTGTTGTTGTTGTTGTTGTTGTTCTTTCTTTCTTTCTGCTGTTGCTGTGACAATTTTGTTTTTCCTGCTGACACACACACACACATGCTCCGTGTGTGGGGGTGTGTGAGTGTGTGTGATAGGTGTGATTTTCAACAAGTTCGTTTTTGGATCATGCATGGCGAGTACTTTCCTCGTTTTGTTGCCTCTGTCTACGCATGCCGTGTGATATATCACGCCCCAAATGACACTGAGTGATGACTGACCCAGCAGGAGCCAGGCATGATGAGCGAGCACCTCTAATGACAGCCCGACCTGGTCAGCCTCAGTCGCTGTCAACGCCTCTGCCAATCGCCCCCAATTCGCTGAGGATTGAGGTGGAAGCGTACATTGAAAGGGGGAGAGAAGTGAGGGATTTGAGTGCTAATTGAGGACTGAGCTGGGGTTTCATAAAAGTTTATCCCATTGTGTCATAATTCAATTTAAGCTCTAATTTAAGGTAATTTAAGCTAATCGTGGCACAAAAGAGATACGAGTCTAGATTGCTGCTTAGAGGCACATTGTGAAACTGAAATTGTGGCAACCCTAGGCACCAGTATTTTTATTCTATATTATAACTATTGTAGTTATGTAATACTATTGTTTTGTTCTCTTTTCAATTGAAGTAAGCATTAATATTAACAGTTTGAAGCACAAAGAGTAAGAGGGAAAGTGTGAGAAAAGACCACAACGAAGGCTGCCTACGGCATGCCGAAGGTTCTATACCCTTCCAGTCTCCTCTATCTTCCGATGGATCCTATAATAGAGATATATTATGCAGCAGAATATTATATCTCACTTTGCTCGGCACTGATAAGTTCAGTTATTTATAAACTCTGAACAGGTCTTCATACAAAAACCTTAATTTGAAATTTTATATGCTTATTATATATATAGAAAAAGTTCGATACAGTAAATTTGGTTACAATATCTTAACAAATAACAAAAATCGACCGATAGTTTGTATGGCACCTATACGATATATTGGTCCGATCCGGCTCGTTCTGACTTATTTGCAGCACGCAGAAATAGGAAGCATGTGTGCCAAATTTCATTTAGATAGCTCCAAAACTGAGAGACTAGTTCCCGTTGCAACAAACGGACACACGGATATACGGACAGACGGACACACTGACAGACGGACAAGGCTAGTTCGATTCTTCTGTTGATGCTGATTCAGAATATATATACTTTGTGGGGTCGGAAATGTCTTCTAAGGTGCATTGCAAACTCCTGCCCAAAATTAATATTCCCTCTACAAGGATATTATAAAAGATAACTGTACTTTATATGCAAATTATTAAAAATTATTAAACAAAAAAAAAAGAAAAACTAATTTAAGCTATAGATACGTGTGTGAATACATTTGCATATATTTAACGAATTTCTCTTCACTTTTATTGATGTGAAATGCACTCAAAAATGTTCAAAAAATCTCTAACAAAAGGAATAATTATTTGTTTACTCCGAAACTACAGTTTGGATCGAAATTGCATATATGATTCAAAGAGAACACTAACCTAAGTCTGCATACTGGATTTCACATGAAGAGAAGAAGAAGAACACGATGAAAAACAAATGTGAAATTTAATTGAATTTTCTTTTTGTTTTTTGGATTTGTGAATTTTGAATGAATTTCAGGGCAGAGTTCTCATATAATTTGCAGGACCTTTTCGCCAGCACAACAACAACAACAACAACAACATCGTGTTGGCTGTTGTCGCATTTAAAATTTGAGTAGCTCTTAACTGTTGAGTTCCCTGGAGCGTTGGCAGAGTTGTCATTGCCTGCTGTGCCTGTGATGCGATGTGCGATGTGCGATGCCAACGGGCATCTCATCCGTCTCCGTCTCCATCTCTCGTCTCTCGTCTCTTGTCTGCTGCTGGCGCTGTGCGTTGCGTTGTGCTGGCAGCCAAGTGACAGATAGACAATCCTTCGGGCAGGAAGTGCCAGAGACAATGGGCGAGCGAGAGAGGAAGATGGGTTCAAGGAGGGGACGCTGCGTAAGACGAGAAGCGGAACAAAAGTTTCCCCCACACTGCGTGCGCACGGCCTTTTGTGCCCGGTTCCATCTATCTCGCTCTCTCCCTTTTCATATTTCGTTTTATTTGTCTTCTGCCTCTTCTTCTTCCTCCTCTTCTTGGTTTCCTTCGTCTTCTCGTTCTCTCGGCTTGATCGTAATTGTGAGTGACAACGCCTTGATGCCTGATTATGATAAATGAATTGTTAAATTGAATTAGGTGTTGCCGCGCTGCTGTCACTCAAAGCCATCCACAGAGTTGCCACCCCCCCTCGACGCTTGCAACCCTCTCTTTCCCTCGCTCTACCCTTGCCTGCCATTCAACGTTCGTCTTTCTTTATTGTATTATCATTTTTTGTGTTTGGTTTTTATTTTTTTGGCCTGATTCTCTCGGCCTCTCCACAATTAAATTGCATGAAATTTGATATTTTTCAGGGTTGTCAGCGCGCTGCCAGCCAAAGGGTTGCCAGGCAGCCAGTTCAAGGGCTGCGGGATCGGGTGTGTGGTTTCAGATTCGAGTTTGGGTCGTGGCAACGTCGTGGATTCGGGCTCGAGTTCTCGGGTACAATTGTTGTCTCGCGCTTTGCACTGCGTGAAAATTAGCTCAGGTTTCTTTAATGATGCCCCTTGATGGCACTTTGTTTACTGCTACTCTCCGATTCCCCTGTAATTAGATGGATGAGCGGACGTCTATCCATATGCACAAGTCGGGAAAAGGGCGATAGAGAGCTTGTTGTTCGACTGCTTGAGTTGGAAGTGAAAGTTCTCATGGAGAAGTTTGTTACAATGGAAGCGAATAAATGGGAAGGATTGCTTTTAAGAAAGACATCTAAGGTATCTATGAGTAAGAATATAAGACACATATAGTAAAAGAGAGTCCTCTTATGGATTCTACTCTTGGCAAACAACGATTTCATTTAAGGCTTCTTCTATTTATTGGGATTATTCAAATATTAATGACAATCGTTAAACCAACAAGAACATTCATGAATTCTGCATTTCAACATGATATATGAAGAGTGATTCGCGATTTCTGTTGCACTAGCTGAACAAATCTATATTATTATTGTATATACACACAGTTCCATATCTACTTAATGTATATACAAAATTTCATGACAATCGGTCGAGATTTACATGATATATCTTTCGATTCCTTACGAATTGCAGTCTGCAAATGTACAATCTATTCATGCCACCTTAATTTGTATTTTCTTTGAGTAAATATATTTATATACAATTTAAATTTAATTGAAGTTTATCTATAGGTAGATTAGACTGTGATTCCTTAAATTGATCTATTCATAACATCGATATCATATAAAGAACCTTTCTATAGGAAATCCCACTGTAGGTCACACTTTAGGTATGCATTTTACAAGTTCTTCCTTTACAATTTCACTTCCTTATAAGGAGTATTTGTGTAGCACCTGCAATTCCTTCCTAAGTAACTCCCCCAACTGTCTCAGCAAACATTTCTTTATTTTACAAATTACTTATGACAGAACTGGAGTGATAAACTGCATTTGCAACTGTTGCAACTCGCAGTTGCAGCAAATATCGCCTGCAATATTTTAGATAGACATGTGACACACACACACAGACACACATACACACACACACTCTGGCACTCACAGTGTTGCAAAGGGTTGCACAGGCAGACAAGCTTGTCAGAGCAGCCTCGATGCGAGGCGACGCGCAGTCCCTAAACCAGAGTTGACACCGTCACAACTGAAACATAGAGTTGCAAATGTATTGCACATACGTGTCTGTGTGTGTGTGTGTGTGTGTGTGTCTTCATATATTTGTTGTAGTTATTTCAGCTCAGCTGCCATTGCCACTAGCCATTAATTTTCGGGCAACAGAAACAGAAGCAGCAACAACAGCAGCAGCAGCAGCAGCAATAACACCAACAGCACAGCAATAACAACAACAAACAACAGCAGCAGCAACTACTGCACAGCAGCAGAAGCAGCAGCAGCAGCAACTGTTGTCGGGGTACACCCATGAGTTTGGCCTTACGTTGCGCTGCGTTACGTTACGTTACGTTGCTTGTGTTGTGAGCCTCTGTCTCTGTCAGCGTTGTCCTTCCCCCATCTCCATCTTCATCCCCTCACCCACTCCCTTCCTCTCACTCATCCACTCGCGCTGTCAGCCAACAATGCTTTCACTGTCAGAGACAGAGACAGCAAGGCAGACAGAGAAAGCAGAGAAGGGGGCAAGTTGCTGTTGCTGCTGTTGCTGTTGCTGCTGCTGTGCAATTTGTTATGTGTCGCATTGTTGCTGCTGCTGTTGCTGCTGCTGCTGCTGTGGATTTTTATATAAATTTTTGCCATATTGCAACTTACGAGGAGCGAGTTGTACGGCACATGTCAACAACAACGATGCATTCTGACAGCCCAATGACATTTTCTACATTTTCGTAAATTGCTTCGATTTGTTGTTGTTGCTGCTGCTGCTGCTGCTGTTGCTGCTATTGCTGTTGCTGTTGTTGTCAATGTGGCTGCTGCTGCTGCTGCTGCTGTTGCTGTTGCTGCGTGTTACATGACCGCAAACCGAAGGTGTACGGCGAATGGATTACGTTGTGAAATGTTAACATATGAGTCTACACTGGTGAGACCATCTCACGTGTGGATACTCATGTATCTTTTGTCCGTGTGAGTGTGTGTGTATAGAAATGATGCACCACTAATGTCTACACACAGTGTGTTCAGTGTGTTGTCTGTCCCAGGTGTGCTCTGCAGCTGATGGCCTTGCGAATCTATTATTGCTTCAAGTAAGTTGCCTGCCCTCTTGCATTCCTCCTCCTAGCAATGTGCGAGGCTCCTCTCGCAGTGAACTCAGTTAATCAACTATATAAAAAATCAACTTGCATTGAAGCTATATAGAATATCGAATGATTGACCGATATATATCAAATATATCTAAGATATTTAATGAGTGACTAACAGAAATTATGTATGGTATACAGAAGAGTGTACTTTGTTTGCCTGAGTGTGTTAACATCTTGCAGTCAGTGTTGGTACTCTATAGTGCATGGTGTATGTATACTATATTTTTTATAGGGTATATGAGCCTTAGCTAGAGATCGAAAAAGAATATATTTATTTGTTACATACTTATTTGTATACTAAATGATATTTACTAAGGCTTATAAAGAGAAAGATATGTAACTCAGACAGGGCCGTAGCTACGAACTCGGGGGCCTTGTGCAAAACTTCTTAGAAGCCCTATTGTTATTGCCTTGCTGTAAATTAAAGTATCTATATAGTTCACAAAATGAATAAATCCAATACTAATTACATCTTACATATTTTATTTATTTAATTTTAAATTTGTAAAATTATAAATTGATTTTATAATATATATATTCTATATTGTATTTCGGGTCCTTTTATTCTTGCTTGATAATATTGAAATGCATTCAATCATACTTTTCCCATAGTACTTAGCATAATTATACACATTAAGAAGGAAGCACTGCAAACCCCACAAATTAGGGATATTCTTAGTTGCCCCTGGCAGACGGGGGCCCTTGTGCAGTGCGCACACTGCACTCGCCTATCTACGGGCCTGATCTCAGTTCTTATGCTAATCCTGCCTGGATAATTTAGAAATACATTTGTTCATGTCTAGATATTATGAGAATGATATATATATATGGTATATGATATAATAAGTTAGCATATAAGAGTAACTTACACTCTTCTCTTAAGCAATATAGAGAACTTCTTTGTAATAACTAACTTACTATAACATATGTACTGCACATCTACTTTATATTCCCAGTGCATCTCGAAGCTGTGCTTTCACTGTCTCTCAGTTGTTCCTCAATCCCATATGCAGTAACATATCTCATGCAGACATTATATTCGTTTCCAATATATCTTCTTATACCACACATCACTCAAAGGAGACGCTTGATTTCGCTGCCCAACAAATCACCTCAAGAGCTGTCACTGCTAACTGGTAAGGTAATCCACCCGGTTAAGCCCCTAAGACTGGCCCAAGTACGTGCAGTTGAACTCTCTCCCTTTCTCCCTCCCTTTCTCTCTCTCTCTCTGTCGCTCTCCCCACTCGAGTTGACTTTGCGCAATATTTATTGCGGCCCATCAAGCTGGCGAGCCGAGGCGAGTCGAAATATCTTCTTGTTAGCCAAGTTACGACACGACCGCCGAATGATAAGAAAATTACTGGCTACACTTATTAGACAGCAACGTGTCAGAGATAGCAGCCAGAGCCGGCTAACAAAAGGCCACGCCCCCTCTGGCACAGCCGCCTACCCTTTTATACATACATACTCGTATATCCTCTCGACAGTGCCATGGAAATCAGAAAGTGTAATAAATTTTAAACAATGCGGAAAATTTACGGTGATTTTCGCTGACATGCCCACTTCTGTGCTTTTGGCAGACAACCGAGACGAGACGAGACGGCACCAGGGGCGTACAACAGCGGCAGAGGGGACGGGGTGCAAGAGGGCCCTAAAGTGTTGGTAGCATGTCTAAAGAGTCGCTGCCTCGACTTCAGGCGGTATATCAAAGTGAACGCCTCCGCCCCCGACTGAGGATGAATGTGTAGCGTCGTCGTCGTCGGCGTCGTCGTCGTCGTCACAAACTGTTGAAAGCGCAAAATGAAAGATATATGACTTCAAGTAGGTGTAATCACACTCACTCACACACACACACTCGCACACACACACAGAGAGAGAGAGACGCACTCACTCGCACATGTGAGCTTAAAAAATTGCACTAAGTGTTTTTCAAGGGAAGCCTTCGTCGACTCTTCGTCGTTGACTATTCCAAGCTGAGAAATTACTTTGCCTTTTCTTCTTCTTCTTCTTCTTGTTGCTGCTCGCGTTGCTCTGCTTATTGTTGTTACTGTTGCTGTTGCTGTTACTGTTGTTGTTGCTGTTGTCTCTCTGTAACTCGACCTATGCATAAATTGTCTTGCGCTTGGCTGTTCAGTTGAAGGCATTTAAGGGGTTCCTTTCGCCCTTCTTTCGCTCTAGTCTCTCTCTACGCTGCCTTGTACCTCCTTCACCTGCTTCTTCTCTCTCTCTCCCTTTTTCTCACTCCCTTGTCTAGCCCTCTCTCTGTCTCTCTTTCGCTGGCTCTTTATTATTTTGGCCCCGGCTCTGTGCAAAGTATGCGTGAAATACGATTTATTGTTTTCGTTAAAAAGATTTATTATACGCGCTCGCCTCTCGAAAGCAGTTCCCCCTCTCTCTCTCTCTCTCTGTTCCCCTCCCTTCCTCCACCATTGCCCCTTCCCTTGTCGCACTCCTCAGCGACTTCCAACTGCGGTTGAACTTTATTTGAAAAGTTTCCAGCAAATATTCTCACTTTGAGCCGAGTTCAGTCTGCCTCCAAGTACGAGCTTCGAGCTTGTCTCTCTCTCACTCTCTCTCTATCTCCCTCTCCCTCTCTGTTTCTGTCGCCGCGATGGTTCCGCTGTCGGTGTCGGTGCCGGTGTCTCCTCGCCGTGCACAAACAAAAGGTTTATTGTTTTTTACTCAAGGCTATGCCGCATAATGGTTTCTACTTATTTTTTAATTGCTCCCACCCCCTGCCTGCCTCCCCATCTGGCACCTTTAGACTTGTTGTGGGCGCCACAAAGGTTGACGGACAATCTTCGACACTTAAGGTGGCTTTATGCTTGTTAGTACGTACAGATTATGTACATAACTTATTTGACGAGTATTTTACAACCTGTTTATCGATTATGATAAGTTTACAGACAAATTAGTATAATTAGTATCTATTTTTCTTTTGTGGTTGCATAATTATATCTAAGATACAAAAGTATCTACAAGATACAAAGGTATCTGCATTAAACAATAGAATATGTAAGATACAAAAATTTCTTTAAGATACAAGAATATCTGTAAGATACAAGAATATCTGTAAGACACAAGAGTACCTGTAAGATACAAGAGTATCTGTAAGATACAAATGCATTTGTAGAATACAAAAGTATCTGAAAAATACAAGAGTATTTGTAAGATACAAAGGTATCTGTAAGATACAAAAGTATCTGAAAGATACACAAGTATCTTACAAAAGCATCTTAAAGTTAAATAATACTTTGTTATATACAGTAGTATCAGTAAAGTTCAAAAGTATACATATGAAAGATAAAATAGTATCTGTAAGATTCGTAGGTATCTGTAAAGTAAAAAGTATCTGTAAGATACAAAAGTATCTACAAGTACAAAATAGTGTTAACTATTCTGCAAGTAACTTTATTCATTTTCGTTCAGCAAACTATCTTTAAGATACAAACTCACATAGCAGATACAAATCTATCTTTCAGTACAAAAATATCTTGCAGCCACAGAAGTGTCTTGTTGTGATGCAGTATTTCATTCATTACATCTAGTCAAAATAAATGTATCTCACAGATACAAAAGTATCTACTATGCAGAAAAACGTTGCATAAGTTTCTTGTAATGCAGCTTATTCCTTGACACTCTGCAGCAAGATAGATGGACATGGTCAGAGCATGCCCGACTGCACTCCGCACAGTGTGAGTCACAAAAACTATCGTTTACCATCGGCCCTAAGTCCATCTTGAGGCGTCTTGGGCTGCCACACAATCACAGCTGCCTCGTGGTCTCCGCTGATGATCTGCCATTTCTTGTGCCCTTCTCCCATTACGGAGCCATCAAATATAACGGCAGTTACAAATCCCAAGCAAACAAAATGGGGATAGCCGAAATGCAACTGGCAACTGGCAACTGGCAACGGGCGAGATGCGAGTTGCGACTTAACATTGCCACTTGCCACTTGCCACTGGCAGCGAGAGCAACAACATCACTCCAGGCACATCTATCACATTGTGTGTCGCCGACAACGGCACACGCCCCCGCAATCGAAACTTTGAACCAGCTGACCCCGACAACGACAGGGGTTATGTATAGTTACGGCAGGGGAAGGGGGCGGAGTGGCAGAGGGGAAGTAGGAGGAGTAGAGGGGAGAGCATTTCTCTGTTTGTGTCTGTGCAACAGCACAAATTGCAAGCGCAAGACATTTATACACTTGCCATGCCGCGAGATACCCCGCTGCACCCACCGCCCTTGCTTACATCCCCCCCCAGCATGCTGTGGCTGCCACAGCTGGCGCTCTGCACTCGCAGCCGCACAGACGTCAGAGCATATTATTGTAAATTGAACTCAATTACCAGCGACAGCAGACAAATTGAAGTGGAAATTGAGATCTTCTTCGGGTGCCAGCGAAGGCGCAGCGCAAAAACTTAATAAAAATGAGAAATACTCTCGGATTGCTCTCTCCTCCTGTGCTGGCGTGCGCATCCTCCTCAGCGACAACAACAACAACAACAACAGCAGCAGCAACAAGAGCTAACTGAGGCTGCTGCAACAACAACAACAACAACTAATTCACTTAAAAACACTTTGCTCGGCCCAGTCTCGAAAATGTTTTAGCCCAGAAAATGTGTCTGGCAGTCTGTGAAATGTCATTTGTCAAATGCACTTTGTGTCCCTGTCCGTCCGTCTGTCTGTCTGCCTGTCTGTTCGTCCGTCTGTCCGTCCGTCCGTCTGTCTGTCTATCCTTCTGTCTGTCCTCTGCACCTCTGCCGCTGCCTCGCAGTTTCCCCCGCCCAACGCGACGCTTTTGATGTGCAACTGTCACAGACATGCGGGTGAATTTGTCTAAATTCCCAGGGAAACACACTGAGAGACAGTGTGAGACAGAGAGAGAGAGGGAGAGAGAGAGCAGCACAGACATCGGCGGCCGAGTGTTGACTAATTTATGAGTCAATTAGTCTGCTCGCTGGCCATGTATAAATTCATATCTAAATACCATTATTAATAAGTCAACGTCAGAGCACAGTGGGTCGACGCTAGCATACCCTCTACAGAGATGTGTAACCTATAATCTTTGAATCCGCAAGAACTTCAAATTTATCTGAATATTTCTGTATTTATAGATACTCACAATGCAAACAATTGCGAAATTCAAATATCAAAATACTGTGAATAAGTCAAAATTATAAACAGAAACAAAATATGGTATATGGTAGGGTATACGAGTATATACAGAATAATATACATAATTAAAATGCTAAATATAAGATCTCAGACAGAATATAAAATAATTTATGCATGCAATTAATCAACTGTTTAAAGGCTTCAAAGAGAACTATTAGAAAGAATACAGCAACATGAGGATTTATTTATGATGTGCCAGCTAGCACCCTGTATGATTAGCTACTCGTATATATGCTGACATATTTTAATTACTGATTTAGATATTAAAACCAGAGATATAATATATGTTATAAGATCATACAATCATACAATTGTTATTATTATTTGTGATTGTTCAACTTATGTTGTGATAAAATGAACATCTACGGAATATTTGCCAACACTCTACGGCAAGTTTAAAGAATTTGATGTACTCTTCTTGCATAAGTGGGCACATTTGCAGGGTGCACACAAAGGTGTTAACACTTCCACAACACACTTCGCCTTCCTGTTCCTGTTCCGCACCCTGCAAATGCCTTTCCTCTGTGCAGCTAATGGCGCGTTGATTTTATTGTGTCTTTGGTTTATGACTCGTTGAATTTGGCACATGCCTCGGACTACTCAAAGCTGGTGCCTCCTTTGTGGCGGCGCGTCGGACAAGTTGCTCCACAAACGGTTGCACGCTTGCATTGCCAATTGCATTGGCAACATTGTTGCTGCACTCGTTCTCGCGGCGAGGCGAACGCTTCGCTGAGAATTAAGTGCCCTGTTTGATGCTGTTGCACCCGAGATTAAATGGGTTAATGTTCGGGGCGTGTGTGCGAAAGTGTTCTAAGTTCACAGCATTCAGCTTCCGATTGACATGTGGTCGGTATAGTACTCGAAAATGTGCTAGGCAAACTCAACTCTGGCAAATAAATGGCTCGATGTTGGCTAGAAATTAATTACTTGACCATTGAGTTAGTTCAAATGAGCAGTTCAAGTGGTTCGCAAAAATATTGCCATGTCGATAACATGGTAAACTCGATTGTTTGGGTAACGGATCAATAGTTTCTTTATGTGCTCATTTCAATTGATTAGAATGGTCACCCTATTTCAGAGATGTTTAGTTTAATTATTTACATTTTATTTGAGGGGTAAACAGGGGAAAAAACTGATATTCAATTAGAAAATGTTACCATTATTGAAAGAAATCGTATTTGCGGTTAAGGTCACTCTAATGCAAGGAAGTTCGACCTTTTTAAATTAAAGTATAAATAATTCCAGAAAATCAGAACAACTGCAATCATAATTTAATGAATATGTTAGAGTAGACATCGATATATTGGAATTGAACATTGACAAATAATTTGATTCAACAAACAATTCAATTCTGAATACACATGTCATATATAAAATAAGATACTGTATAATCATGTATCAATTGACCAAAGAGACTGAGATTTTGTGAAGACAACAATATTACTATCGAAGAATTGAATCATTTTTATTTTTCAATTTCTCAATTTTTATTGAGCGCTCTAGCTCTGCAACAAATCTTCCTTCCGGAGTATATATAGGGATACTTTTCCGGCCCACTTTTTGTCAGTGGCAGCAATTATTTGTAACTTATACTCGCCCGAAGGTATTGGAAAGTACTTGAGAAAGTCTTCATTGAAAGGCACATTACGGAGAATAAGATTATGCTGTAACAGATATAATAAAATGCCTATAAGATTCGACATAGTTTACAATCAACTTACCTCATACGGACACGAATGATTTATATTCGAACTTGCATTGATCGCATCGAAGACAATCTTTTCAAATGACAATGTTTTTGATTTTTTTGACATAAATGCGCAAAAATCAAACGTTTTATTGAACATAAACGGATGGAATCCATTGTATTTACGCCAAAAACTGAGATTTACCTGAAACATATAATCACGATGAAAGTCAGTACCATTCGGTTCACCAAGCCTTACCTTCGCATTGTTAAAGTATCCTTTTACTATTACTGCATTAAAATTTATGCCCACAATACCACGGCCCAGCACCTTGAGTTCACATTCTTTGAAAGAGCAAATGGTGGGATCCAAAACTTCACAATAGATGTTTGTAAAGCGAGTAACGGATTCGCCTCTCCCACCAACAACGAAGACGAGCAAGAGTATAGTCCAAACCCACATCGTATCTCGATTTAAAGCCACTGAAATGAATTAGTCGAATGACCACCAAAAACACATTTGTGCTTATAAATACCAATATAATTGATGGCTCAATTATTAAAATAATAGGGACTGACGTTATTGATCATCTAACAGATAGTTTTAACAGATTACTAATGTTTGTCACAGTGAAACGGGATTGCATCAAAGGCATTGCCACAATATCTGTGACATGGTCACCCATATTTCACAGAAATTTACTTATACTTAACTTTTTTAAAAGCCAGTTGAATTGAATAGTCAAAAAAAGTCAAATCACAATTTGACTACGGGGATGCAGTGTTTGTAGCATGGTCACTCTAAATTAAGCAAATTAAAATTTAAAATGAATCACTATATAATCTTTAATTTTTTTAATATTATTATTTGAGGCAGTAATGGTCTGTTTAATTTAAGAAGTTAAATGGCAGCTTAAAGACTCTGGGAGTCCGTCCTAGCTCTGTAGAAAAACTTCCTTGCAAAGAAAGTGGATGGATAGTTTCGCTATCGAATGATTTATATTCGGATTTTTATGATTGATATTTAATTGTTTTTTTTTTCCTGAAAAATATAATGTTATAATGAATACGTTGAATGTACTCCACAAATTACTCACGATAAAATTCAGTACCATTTGGCTCACGAAGGAGTACCTTCGCATTTTCAAATAATCCTTTCAGTAATTAAATATTGTATGTGCATTTATGCCCACAATTCCACGACCCAGCTCCTTGAGATTACTTGTTATGTAAATGCAATAGGTGGGGTCTAGTACATCGCACTGGATGTTTCGAAACTCATAAAAAATTCCCGCGATCGCTCGAGTAGCAAGAAGGAGAGCGAGCATAAACGAAACCCACTTCGTTTATCGGTTAAAGAAGTTCTGACACAAATAAGTAGAATGACATGTAAAACACAATTGACATATGCTTATAGATATTAATATATGTGAATACCAATGGTTTAATTATTAAAATGAAAGCAATTGACCTAATTGATCACTTATGGATGTTTGTTACGGCTGAACGGGCTTTAATACAATAATACCCATTTTACCGAAAATCGAAGGTATGGTAAGGTACCTAATTTAACAAAAATAAATTCTATTTCAAAAATATGTTTAAAATACCTTATTAAACAATAAATAAATAAATTTCTCAATATTAATTGATTGTATGGTCACTCTAAAAGACAAATCAAAAACAATCGAGGGAAATCTAATATAAATTACGAAATATGAAATCTTTAAGCGCTTTTAGAACCTATCGTCATAATATGAGGCAGTATTATGTTTTGTATGGTCATCCTAATTTTACAAATATGTAATCTCTTTCAAAAACAGATTAAAAAAATATACTACTAAACAGTCAATAAATGAGTTTCTCAAAATTAATTATTTATATGGTCACCCTAAAGGCAAATGCACTCGAAGGAAACCCAATATATAAATCGAAATATGAAACCCTATTAGCATAAATCGTCATGATATGAGGCAGCTATGTGTTTGGTACGGTCACCCTATTTCAACGGAATGAAGTCACAGCATGCGTAGCTCATAAACTACTGCTATCGAATAGTAATCATATTACTGAACAGTCATTAAAGTCAATTGCACAAATTGCAACTCGTAATATTTAAGCGCCTCGAATATGGCATAAATTAAATGCCAAATCGCTTGCATAATTGCGATTTAAATAAATTCGCCAAACACTCATGCAAAGTGCAATCCGAAAACACTCGTAATAACAATGGCAACTAAACATCCGGCGGAGGTCACAAAAATACGAAAAGCTCATAAATAAAAGGCAGCTGACACGCTGCAGGCGAAAAACAACTGAAAAGCCAACCCAACTAACTGTACAATCCCACAACAAATATACCATAATATATAGTATTTTGCACATTTTCCACAGTTTCTGTTTCTGTTTTTTTATTTTCTATTTTTATTTTTATTTCGTTGCGGCAGCGATAAAAACAAGTGGGGAAAATCTCTGTGCGGCAGAACAACAACGGCAATAATAACTTATAAATTTGTAAATATTTCATAAATGGCACATAAATTAACACAACTAATGCCAAACAGCAAGAGCACAATCACAGCAACAACAACAAAGGCAACAAGCAGAGTTGTTGCCATGATTTGTTGCACGATAATTGCAGCAGTTGCAGTTGCAGCTGCTGCCCAAGAGCCGCAGTTGACATTTTTCCCGCTTTATCTAAATGCACTAAATAAACCGCACACACACACACACAGAGAGGGGGAGAGAGAGAGAGAGAGGGATAGCAACTGTACCGATTCGGATAGAGATACCATAACCCCATATAAGCAGACAGCTGCCCTGGAATTTATCGCCAGCTAGTCGAGCTCGAGAGCAAAAGCTACATAAATATTTTAATATGATTTACAAGCGGATGCTGCCGGCGCACAGCGACCCAAAGTGGAAACTCTACCAGCGGTATCTATAATATATATATATATACATATATATACTTTATATATCACGTACTATTTTGAAAACAGGATGTTTACCACGAAGTTTGGCAACTCTTTTTGCCGATACGCGAACCGGACAAGAACTGAGTGGTTGAAATATGTTTAGATTAGTTCAATTAAAGTGAATTGCGAATACTTGAAATGTGTTTAGATTAGGTTAATTAAACTGAATCAAAATATATATAGTGTATTAATATCGGTTGTCCATTTACCAGGCTGTTAATTTGTTTGCAATAAATAACTTCGATTTTATTAACTTTGCTGGAACGGGAAGAAAATAAATCAAACTAACTATCTAGATTGATGGGTAACCTATGATTATAGGCTGTAATTACTTGGGATTATCAAGATCGGTGTTTAGCTTTGTTCATTAATCGATAACCAGGAACAATCTAACTACAAAGGTTTACTATAACTTGCTGAGTAGATTTATAGGGCCAGTTTTTATATAGTTTAAGTATAGCTTACAGGGTATATTTATAGGTGAGCAGTATATTATTATAGTTATAAAACTAGATTTATATAAAATTCATTTCATGTACTCTTAGAGTTTCAGTTACGTGGTAAAGTTTACATATAGATACCACCTCAAGTTGTAGAATATGGTAACCTTAATGGGTGCCCAACTTCCGAATTTTTGAGTTACCAAATGAATGTCAAGAAAAATACTGAATTGGCTTCCCAATTGATTATTGATTAATTACATTTACAACAATCGATGTTCATTGAGTGATAGCGATCAAAACAAGCCAACAGACACGAACAACAACAACAAAAGGAATAACAACAGCAACAACAACAACGAGGAGGGGAGAATGCAATGGGATGCAATGAATCTTCTAGTTCAAGTGGAAATAACTGACTGAGTGAATGAGTGAGTGAGTGAAAGACTGAAGAACATGTCTAATGCCCCACGCTGTTCTTGTTGTTGCTGTTGCAGATGCTGTTGTTGTTGTTGTTGTTGCCACTGATTGCTTGCATGTTGGGGCTCTTGTCGGCTGTTGTAAGGCATTTGTCTGTTTGCTCGCCTCGCTTTGATCTCGTTTTTGATCTTCACTCGCTTTGATTGATCAATTAAATTCATTTGTAAACAAGTTCCAAGGCATCCCACAGCACCCTCTCCCTCTCTCATTCCTTATCCCTTCCTTTCTTTCTCCTTCTCTTCATGTTGATGACGTGGCAGAAGTTGAGAGAGACTGAGATTTATTTCTCTTCTATTTTCGGAGCTACCTCAACTTCCTCTGGTTGCGTGCGACAAACGCAGCACGATCCTGGTTTCAGTTCCAGTTCCAGTTCGTAGTTCGTAGTTCGCAGTTCACAGTTCGCTTAGCTGGGCTTGGCTTGGCTCCTCTGCCACTCCCACTGTTCATTTTTATAGCTGTCAGTGCGTCGCCTGTCAAGTGTCAAAAGCATTTGCAACCCGTGCGCGACTTACGACTCACAAATGCAGATGCACTTACGAACAGGCAACACAACCCCCTCCACCTCCCCCCTGTACCTCCACAACCCTGTCAACTTGTGCAACGCGCAACGTGCAACGCGTCGCGCTCTGACAATGACAGGCAAACAGAAAAATATGCGCGATGAGCAAATTCGCATTGTTCCCCAGATATTACACGACTCACTCGCCCTCATTGTTGTTCTTGTTGTTGTTGTTGTTGTTGTTATTTGGGTTGTTGCTGTTGTTGCTGCTGCTCTGACATAGCTGACGCCTTGATTAAACTGTCATTTAGCTTCATTTATTTTGACACAAAACTGACAAGAGGCCCCCATTCTAAGTGGCAGCTCGAAATGCATTTTCAATTTTATACAACAGTCCCGACATCTCTCGACATCGTTTCGCCTGACCTTATAGAGCAAATGCAACTATATATACACACACATACACACAAACAGACACACACACACCCACAGACAGACACACTCTAACACACTCAGCTTTCGCAAGTGCGAACTTGATTCAAAATCATTTCTATAATCAATAAGGCAATGAGTTTGCGATCTATTTTAATACCTAATAGAGGATTACGTTCTAGCTAAAATTATATCAACACAATACAGATCTGCCAGCCTTAGCAATATTACTTATACTTAGCTTTGAATAATTTTTGATTATATTATAATTCGCGAAGTGAAGGAAACATATTTTAATACCCACTTGAAGTTGCTGCTTAGTTAACTGAAAAAGAAACTATAATTAAACAATATTTATAATAATTATTGTACTGTATTAATCAAACTTTCTTTACTACTGCCTTTCTCTATATCTATATATTATAATGATATTTCATTATTTAATATACGAGGGTCGTTTGATAAGTCCGTGACTTTTTGAATAAAATATATTTTTTTCGTCAAAGAAGCGTTTTATTTCTCAACATAATCTCCTTTTAGCTCTATACATTTAGTCCAGCGTTTTTCCAATTTTTTTATTCCTTCCAAATAATAGGTTTTCTCAAGGCCCTCAAAATAGTCGTTTGTTTCTGTGATGACCTCTTCATTTGACCCGAATCTCTTACCGCCGAGCCATTTCTTCATGTTTGGAAACAAAAAATAGTCACAGGGGGCTAAATCTGGAGAATATGCTGGATGGGGTAGCAGTTCGTAGCCCAATTTATGAAATTTTGCCATGCTGACTACACACGTGTGCACCCGTGCATTGTCCTGATGGAACAGCACTTTTTTTTTCGCCAAATGCGGTCGTTTCTGCTTCAAATCAATATCGAATCTGTCCAAAAGCTCTGAATAATATTCGCCGGTGATCGTTTTACCCTTTTCAAGGTAATCGATGTGAATGATACCTTGTGCATCCCAAAAAACTGTGGCCATGACCTTGTTGGCCGACAGACCCACCTTGGCCTTCTTTGGTGCACGTTCACCCGGAGAAACCCACTGTCTTGATTGTTCTTTGGTCTCTGGTGTGGTGTGGTGGATCCATGTTTCGTCTACGGTAACGAAACGGCGCAAAAATTCGTTTGGATTGCGGTTGAACATCGCCAAACACTCCTTTGAAATGGTCACACGGTTGCGCTTATGGTCGTGTGTGAGCAATCGCGGCACCCATCGCGCGGAAAGCTTTTTCATGTCCAAATATTCATGTAAAATGTGATGTACCCGTTCAGTTGAGATGCCTACAGCCTCAGCTACCTCACGCACTTTCATTCTCCGATCATCCAATATCATTCCATGGATTTTGTCGACGATTTCTGGCATGACGACCTCTTTTGGGCGACCTGAACGTTCGGCATCACTTGTACTGGTACGACCACAACGGAACTCAGTAAACCATTTCTTAACCATTGAAATTGATGGTGCAGAGTCCCCATAATATTTATCAAGTCTTTCCTTGGTTTCGGTGATGGATTTTTTACGCAAAAAATAATGCTTAATTAGCACACGAAATTCACTTTTTTCCATTTTCGTTAAAATTCACGAGATCGTCTGCTTTCAATGCCTATAAAACGCAAACTAAGAAACGCAGCTTTCTCAAAATTTTACAGTCAGCTGTTAATCAGTGACAGGAGCAGTGTTGTATTTAGAGCAGGTGCGCGGCAAATACAAAAAGTCACGGACTTATCAAACGACCCTCGTACTTTAATAAAATTTAATTACTGTATAAGAAGTATTCATATTAATTGTATTATAATAAACAATATAATAATGATATATCAACCTATGATATTCTAAGGTACACTTTTAAACACTTTGAACTTATCTTGATGCAACTTGGCATACATACTTCTTATTGTTGCACGCTGTAAATAAGTCGGGACGGGCCGGATCGGTCCAATATATCGTATAACTGTCATACAAACTATCGGCTGATTTTTATTATTTGTTAAAATATTGCAATTTGAAATTTATAACATCGGCCTTTTCCTAATATATAATACGCATATGAAATTTCATCGACATCGAACCACTATAACATATAGCTGTCAAAGGCACAATCGGAAGGAATTAAGATTTTTATATAAAGACATGTTCTGATTTTAGAAATAACTGATCTTATCTGTGCCAAACATAGTTAGACATAATATTCTGCTCTTATATAGGGTATATAGGCGTTCGTTCTATTATGTTAGGTTATTGAATTGTCCAAACTAACATTATCCATTAGTCCAGTTCCCCTCAAACAAACTTAAAAGGCAGTAAAAAATTAACAGTGCAATAATGATTAGCAAGGTTTCAATATTCCCCAAGAACTGATAATAAACTTCACTTACAAATTGAAATAGATGCATATACAATCTGCATTCCTTGAGCATTCCCACTTACAGTCTCCCCCAAGAGAGAGAGGATGAGAAGAGGCTGACTGAGTATTGGTTTATCCCAGTCATCAAACTGCTTGAGTTCCTTAATGCAACTCTATTCTGGGCTTGTCTGAGAGCAGGCAGAGGGGAGGAAGGGGGGAGTAAGGTGGGCTTGCCAAGTCATTCGAGAAGCAACTCATTTATGCAAACTAACAAGTGATTAAAATTCGTTTTCGCCGATATAAAGCTGTCACTAGACATAAATTACAATATGTCAGTCTCGAGAACCTTTGACTTTTATTAATGTAAACATGAAAAGCAACACGCACGCCGAACAAGCGACTGAAAAGCCGAGATAAATTCGAGACCAAGAGTAAGAGCAAGAGCAAGACCCAAGCCCAGCCAGACCCAGACCCAAGCCCAGGCCCAGGCCCAGTGCGAGGCAGAGAGGAGGGAAGACCAGACCAGACCGAATCCGGTCCTCGACGAAGCAATGCGATGCTGACAGGGCCTCCTGCTTGGGGTGAGGGGGTGAGAGGCTGAAGAGGGGAGCACAAACTTGGACTCAAGTGTTTGCTGTTTGGGTGCTACTCGAAGAAGATACAACACTTGGCGTTTTGCCTTTGATTATGGCATAATACTCGTGAATATTCATAGCACACTCACTCACACACACTCATTCGCTTTCGCATCAGTATTTGTCTTTGTATCTATTCAGTCTTTGAGCTCACTTAGCGATCATATCATTTTGACATGCTTCGTGTGTTTAAGCTGTCAAATTGCCTGCTGTCTGCGGCTGCTGACGATGCGAGGCCCTCATTCTCCTGCCCCTGCCCCCCACTCCCCTCTCCAGCTGCCCCTCTTTCCTTGCTGGCTCTTCAAGCTCAGCTCTCTACTGTCCCAAGCTCCTCACTCCACTCGTTGCCTGCATTCAACTATCTTTTTACGTTGGCCGACTTCACTACTCGCACACTTCACTTCTCCTCTCTTCGCTCTCTCTGCTCCCCCCCTCGCGCTACTCTGGGCCAACCCGGGCCTGTCTATTTGTATCTAGACAGGCACTCGGCCTTATGCCTCCTTAAGTTGACGTGTTACGCTGTCAGCGTGGAGAAAACCTCAATTTCAAGCTGTCAGTTTGTGTGTCAGCTTCAACTGACAGTTCTCCACAATGTCGTCGTCGTCGTTGCTGTTGCTGTTGTTGTTGTTGCTGTTGTTGTTGTAGTTGTCTCTCTTTCTACTTATGTCTTGCTTTTGCTTTTGCCTTTGCCTTTGCAGACTTGCGACTTTTGCCGCGCACAGGCACAGCCACAGTTGCAGATACAGATACAGATACATTTGCCGCATTCAGTTACAGATACTTGCCTAGATGGGCATTTGAATAATGCGCAAGCTGCAACTGCCGCAACTTTACCAATGCGTTAGTTGTTATGGCCAACAACAACTCATTTGCTGGGCCCGCAATTAATGCTTATCGGGTTAATTTACTCGGAATAACAGCACAGTGGGCACAGCCACAGTACAATGGGCAGCAAGGCACACAGATAATTGATACAAATTGTAAACTAGCTCTTAACACAGTTCGACAAACGCCCTGCGATTAGAGCCCGAGTTATACCACACGATTAACGGCTAAAATATGGACAGATTATATGCCTGGCAATAGGTCGGGCTTGATTACTATATATGCATATATATGCCTGCCTAAGGGTATTATCCTATCGTTATAAAACCATTCTGTACCCCTTGGGCGTGTTATATATTCACATTGAATGGGAGTAAGCCGATATCACAATTGAAATTACTCTCAGCTATACCTGTAACCTGTAATCGAGACTATATCATACTAAAGAGTGAATAACCAATACTTAAATCGGTTAAATAGTGGTATATCTATATAATGAATTGACTTTCCAACCTGTTGATGTGCAGAGTTCAACAAACTTGCCATGTAATTTAAAAGTACTTATTGTATATTCATTATTTCGAAGGACTAGTCATGTAACTTATATATAATATAAATTATGGAATCATTCAATTTGATATATAGTAGTAGGCTTTTGCAAAGGAATAGCTATGATGTGAATTTGTATGTATATTTTCCTCAGTTTGTATTTGTACGAGTACTAAGTCAAGTTTGGTGATTCAAATTTATCTAAACTAAAACGTTTAAATCCTTTAAAGTATTGTGCTTTCTTTGGAATTTTTCATTATCCTTTACATCCTTATAAATTAATGTCTTTCTATTTTTTTAATAAGAATACATATATTCTGTCTGCATACTGAGTTTATTGAGCATTCTATAACTAGAAAGTAGAGTATGGTGTAGTATAGTATTGTATAGCATATTAGAGTATAGTAATAGTACGAGTATGTACACGTATGTATATATATATAATTTATAATTTAATATAGTATAGTATTTAATATGGTATAGTATAGTAGAGTATGGGTATACAATAGTATAGTATAGCATAGTAGAGTATAATAGTATGTTCAATATGTATGTATATAGTATAATTTAATAGTATAGTATAGTTTAGTATGGTATATTATGTGAATAGTCGAGTATATAGTAAAATATAATATATAGTATAGTTTAATTTAATATGGTATAGTATAATATGGTATAATATGGTATAGTAGTAAAGTGTGTATATAGTATAGTAAAGTGTATAGTATAGTATTATATGGTATATTAAAGTATAGTATAGCATGGTATGGTTTGGTATAGTATTGTACATATATATATAAATATTTATATAATATTTATTTATTGTAGCAGTCGTGAAAAATAAATCCGTAAAGACGGTTACCGCAGTGTAACCGAAATATTGTATATCGGAATAAAAATAAAATATTTATTTTACTTGATCTTGACCTCGACCCAGCCACCACAATGATATATAAAATATATTAATATATTCCTGCATTTATCAAGAATATATATTGTATATTCCTTATACTTTAAAGTAGAGCCTCCTGTCATTAAGTTGAGGCCACTCTCAACTCTTTTGATTCGTATTTCAGCCAAGTCTGCTTATCATAATCACCTTTTTAAATATGACCAAAACGCGGGACTCTCCAGCCGAGTTCACATGGTCTTGTTAATGCCGAAGCATCCGTTTTATAGTCTTTATAGTCGTCGTTTTGGCATGCAATGTTCCCGAGCGATAAATAAAGTTGTGAACATTGGCTCGATTTGTAGGGACACAGAGAGAGGGACAGAGCGAGAGGAAGGGAGAGAGAGAGAGAGAGGAACCAAGAGGGAGCTGGATCCATTGCTTTATAAGTGCCGCTGCCTGCAACTTCAGCCTCAGCCGCAGCTTCAGCCTCAGCTCGCTGTCTCAGCCTCAGCTACAGCCCCAGCAGCTGCCATGTCGTTGCACTGCGTCGGACACAAAAGATTTACGATTATGGCGCGACTATTAAAAAGTTTCGCCTCTCGCACACCTCTCTGAACCGAATTGAACCAACTGAACCAACTGAGCCAACTCACTCAAGCCCACATTCAAAGTCAAAACAAAATATTGTGAAAAAGCGCAAACAGCGACGGCGACGGCAACGGCGACGTCGACATTGGCATCGATTAATTATGTGCGGAATTTGGTTTATTGAGTACGAGCCGCCTTTAAATTGTCTAAAAGACCAGAGACCTGGGAGCTGTCAGGCGATCTCGATTGCGAGACAGGGGAGAAGGGGGAGTCCAAGGGGGGTTTCAGCGACTGACTATGCCTGGTAATTTATGAGTTTAACTATAATTTCGAACATTTACGCTGCGCCTGCGTGCGCTTGCAATATGACAATACAAGAGACTTACCGAGTCGCGACTGTATTTGGACTTTATGTGGACAGCTGCTGGTCAATTGAGTTGGCGTTGCTCGCCCCACTCCGTCTCCAACTCCATTTCCAACAGCGCCTCCAACTGCGACTCTGTCTGCAACTTCAACTGCAACTCCGTCTGCAACTCGGACTGGGACTCGTCTCGCGGCGGCAACCATTTTGTATGTTTCGATTAGACTGTTAAGTTGTCAGCCTGAAATTGATTTGTGGCCACGGCACCAACCCCCCGCCCCTCCCTCTGTACCCCCCCCTTCCACTGCTACTTCCCTGGGCGAATGTCACATGAAGGTGTTGTGCGCTCGTGTTGCCAAATGATCATAAATCGATCGCCCGAACGGGTATATAAGTAATCGTGAGTAAGACACGAGCTCCTATGACAGCCCTGTCGTGCTACACTGTGCAAAACTACAGTGCAATAAATGTCTTCATAACTGATTGCCACCATTTCTCAGCTCATAATTGGAATGATCATTGAAATTGTTAACTGATCATTTTGTTCGCTTTGATTTTGTCGATGTCAAGCTGGAAAACCAACCTAACTAACTTCTTGTTTAATAAAGTGCAACTAGGTCTTTTGTGTAGGGCTTCCATTAACTTTTAATAGAAGTAGCTCTCAATAAATGTATCTAAAGATGGGAGACTGCTACATGACCTTTCTTTGAGCGATAATAAACTAAACTAATTTATCGATATGTAAATTAGATGAAGTAGCAAAAAGTTAACATATTAAATCAAAAGACTGTTTATAAAGAGGTAAAAGCTCTTTTACTTGACAGTCTTTCCGCAGACAGTTACTTCATAAATCGACGGTCGATAACTTGGCTAACCAATGTATCGGTATCGAAGTAAAGGAAGCAAGAAGTAGAGGAGCAAATGTAAGCTCTACAAAATATAATATAGCAACCTAATTTAGACCTATTAAGTATGCAACCTAAATTAGACCTATTTCCGTTTAGATAAAGTATTCCAAATGATCCGTAACAAGTTCCAATCTCACTTAGGTTAAATCCGATATTGCATAACCTATGTCTGCTAATGCATAACCTATATCTGCTGCAAACTATGTAAGCCACTCCTCTCTTCCTGCTACTTTACAGGGTATCAAGTGCTGTGCTACAATGGTAGATCCATCAAATAGCCTCAGCACTTTGGCATAAATCGAGTGCTTAATCGATCACAAATCGCTCCTCGAATCTGACACTTGTGCATGTTCCTCAGCTGTTGAGGGAGTACCGTTGCGGGTGCGGGGGTCTAGGGGGTACCGATAAGCCCAATTCGAGCCGGAATGCGCGTTCGTTTGATGTTGACGGGAGGGGGGGCAAAAGCAGGCACAGTTAGCGCCAAATTAAGTGTCACATCTATTTTTCGTCTTATCAAAATCAGCGGCACTAACGATTACGTGCATATAACATAGGAGGGGGACTGCAATCGATGATTGGCTAATCATCTTTCAAAATTCATTGCGATTACTTTTGCAGTCAGCTCTAATCTCTAATCCAGTCGTCGTTCCAGCTCGCTGAGCTGCTGCAGTTGTGGGGGGGCAGAGGTTTGTGTAAAAAGCTGTTTGAAGTGCCTGTCAGTTTTGGTTTCTGTATCTGCATCTGTGTGCTTCTATCTGTATCTGTATCTGTAGCTGTATCTGCATCTGTAGCTGTATCTACAGTCTCTGTCTCTGCGTTCAAAGGAGTGTGCGACGTCTTTGACGGCAGTGGATTTGCTCGCTCCCCCTCGCTTTTTGGCATTTCTCAGTGCGGGCTGCGAAGGGTAGAGGGTACTGCGTACTGGGTACTGGGTACTGCACACAAGCCTGTGTAGCGACTATAATCTGACATTTAATTAATAATAAAGTTGACAGTTTGTTGTGAGTGACTGTGACAGTTTTAATTGAGATTTGTTTCCCCCACTGCGCTATGCTCGAGTGTGTACGGCCTATAGACGCACTCAACTTGCTGCTACCCTAATACCAAATTCTGAGAGTTACTGGTAGAGCATAAGGTACACAAATGAGTTATAAGAGCAGAAGAATATTCTCACAATATGTATGTAGTTTCTTTTTAACTTGGGTGCAGTTATGAAAAAAATATTTAAAGGGATACCAAATACGATTGATATTACTGACAGATTCTTAATCATTTACAAAGTTATACACAAATTAACGCACAGTGTAATAGACAAAGTTTAATCTTTATTATATTGTATTATATAATTTCATTATCTGTGGAAATATTGTTTAATTTAATAATGATCTAACTAGTCTCTCACTTTGTCAGCTGCTTAGTGGCTATCGACTGACCAGAGCTGTCTGCCACCGCTTTGATCTTCAAGTGCTTCGCCTGACACTATCCCCTTTCTTGACCTCTCCACCCCCTCCTCAATGATGGGGACAGCCTCCGAAGTCGCCCAAGGGTGCAGGGTATACAAATTACTTGAATAGCCGAGCAGCTACAACAACATTGCTGCCACTCAAAAGTCTCGAAGCACTTAAGTGCCGAGCGTGGGGCACACTGTCTGTATCTGTAAATATACACATGTGTGAGTGTGGCTGTGTGTGTGTGTGTGTGCAGTCAACTCGATTGAGAGGCGATTAGCGCACAAAACACAAGTGGCATGTTTTGATGATGATCATCAAGCGCGTCTGATTGCCGGCAATCAAATGTTTTTGTATAGGAAATTGTTATGCAGAGGCAGAAGGGTCGAGAGGGAAACAAGGCAAGGCGAGGGGGGTATGGGTAGTGCGGTCTCTAAGACAGACACGCGTAAAAACGCTTTCAAATGGCTTTTCAATTGAGTTGTAAAGCTCTCCATCTCTACACCCCCCCCTCGCAGCCACACCCCTTCTCGCACAGAGCCACCCGCTCTCCCACCCATTTGCTGTGCGTGCTGTGTGCGATGGCGATAATTGAGTTTTATGATTGACACGACAACTTTGCTTTTTAAATTGACATAAATTTCAATATGTCGCACTGCCAACGACCGAGGGAACGAGCCCCGAAACACAATTCAGACTCAGCTGAAACCGCAGCGTCATGCGAAATGAGCGAGCGAGTGAACGAAACGAGCAAACGAATGTACTCGCATTGCCTGCCCGACTCTATTCACATTCACAATACTCGTACTACCCAACAATTCACAATCCACAATCCATCGAGCTGCGATCTCTCGCTCGCTGTCCGTGCTCGACTCTCTGTCTCAGCGATAAATTGTGCAATAAATTTCAATTACTGTTATTTCGCTGGCACACACAGAGAATGACAACTTGAATGTGGACATGTTCTCAAAGCGATTTAAAGCAATGCGACAGCCTCATGAAGATACCCTGTAATCGGAGAAATCTCGAAAACAAACTTGTTTGAGGATTTCAGGATATACTGGTATGGTGAGCCCTTTAAAACCTATTCATAACCTACAATGGTACAATGGTACCACATAACCTAAAACTCTACAAATGGTTTACCAAAGTGGGGTAAGCCTGAGATACTACTTAACCTAAAACTGTGAAATTGGTTTAGCAAAGTGAGGTTAAAATGAATCTGAAATACTTTACCTAAAAAAAACTCTAAAATACGTTCAAGAGTAAGGTTAAAACAAATCTGAAATACCACATAACCTAAAAGTCTCAAAAAGGTTTACCAAAATAAGGTTAAAACGAATCTGAAATACATAACCTAAAAATTCAAACATGGTAACGTAAACCATAGTGTGATTAAAACGAATCTGAAATATTACATAACCTAAAATCCTCCAAATGGTATACCAATTTGAGACTAAAATGAATCTGAAATACACAACGTAACACTCTAAAAATGTGATACGTTCAGATTAGTGAGGTTAAAACTAATCTGAAATACTAAATTACCAAAAACTCCCAACATGGTTTACAAAAAGCGAAGTTAAAACGAATCTAAATTCTGAAATCTGAAAAGGAAGCTTCTTTTACTTAGCATAACTTACTAAATCATCGAATATGGTCTTAAGCAATCACGTGCCTTATCATTTTTCTGACTTTCATTCAATTGAATCCATTTAAAGATATACAGAAACTTATTTTATTTCTTTCAAATCAGAAACTTCTGTACTAAAAACATTGGATCCTATTTGGTTTATCATAGTTAAACTAAAGATTTCATTACTTATTTTGATAACAAGCATGCAACAGTTACATTATCTTAAACTAACCTGAGTTTAGAAAGATCTTTAAGCTATACCAAATCTGGAACCTTTCGAATACCCATAGACTAATGTCTATATACCTACAAATAATATATAATATGTTGTAGTGTATGAACTATTGTTCGCACTTCATGCAATTTTCTCTTCCATTTCCTTTATACCCCTTCAATAGCATTTTTTATTTATAGGGTATTCAAATTGTCAAACCCGCGGGCTGGGCACATAAACTATTTAAGTGGGAGGGTGGGGCGGAGGGGGTAGAGCAGGCAAAAGCCAAAGAAATATGCGCACACAAATTGTGATAAATTTTATGTTAAAGTGCATGAAATTATATGGCGACACATTTGGGCAGTCATAAATTTTATTTAAACAATTTACAATTGTCATTCGGCAATTGCCTGTCGCACTCGCCCCCCCTCTGTCCATCTCTCTCTGTGTCTCCCTCTCCCTATGCGTTGCTCCCTCATTATTGTTACTGCATTTACCCAATCGTAAATTCAGCCCGTTTTTTGTGTGACTGCGAATTGGGAATTATTTGTCTTTTATTGGCAAGTGGAAATAGTTTTTATACAGCAGGGTGTTTCAGTTGTTGAAAAGATGAAAGTAGACTGTAGAGTATTTTTTGTGCCTTCAGGGAGTTCTAGTTGCCAATTCACTGCAAGATAAAAGAGCCACATCAGTTTAAATTAGATTTCTTTCAGCAATCTATTATGGATTCACTTTGGATCAATACTTCTGGAAGACTGAATAAATCAGAGCACATTAAATTTCTGCTTGCCTGCACTCTATGTAGCTATATGGAGAGAGGGTGCCCCCAAGTCTTAATCATAATTTGGCGAGACAACACAAACATTCTCAGCACCCACTCGAATTAAGGCCTACGAGATAGACAAATAAATCACCTTCAGCCATTTCTTTCCACTTGAGAAGGCTCTCTGTGCAGGCACCTTAATAATGCATGAAAGTTAATTGGCTGCCCTCGGTACGGACCGAAACTCAATCAAATTACAACATCAAAGCAAATGTCGCCAGATTCTCGAACGAGGTGGGCAGACGAGCGAGTCTCTCCCTCCCCCCTCTCTGTCTCTCTCTCTCTCTCTCTCTCTCCCTGCCCATACCTAAGCACCTTCTTCATTCCCGATTCTCTCGATGCTCTCCAAGTACTTCACATGGTTGCCAGTTGCCAGTTTGCCAGTTGGCTGCCAGTGCCAGACAGCATCGTCATGGTCATGCCGTGGTCTCGTTTCAGTTGCTCTTTCTCTTTCTTGTTCTCTCTCCATCACCATCTCCATCTCTGTCTCTGTCTGTTTCTGTTTCTGTCTGACAACTTACTTTGGCATTTGGCTGTCAACATGCTGTCAGACATTTAAACAATAAATGACCAAACACTTTTCATTATGTTGCTCTTTGCGGTTGCTGTTGCCGTTGCCGTTGCCGTTGCTGCCAGTAGCAGAGTCAGAGCCACAGAGCCAGAGTCGAGAGAAAAGAGATTTGTCGACTGACAGCCAACTGAGGGGGAGGAGGTGAAGGAAGGTAGCGGGGTACAGAGTGAGCGAAATTTACTTTGATGCCCACCGACGACTCTGAAATGGACAGAAATGTTGTGCGTGTTGTGCTTCGATTCCCGGGCTAAAGTTTTCGACATGCGTATGCATGATTTAGACCCTGATGTGGGTCAAACAGGCACCCCACGGCAGACCCTCCTCCTCCCGCCTGCAGAGGTCAAAGTTTTACTGCTGTTGCCTGTCATAAAAATGTTGCCAAAATGTTGCTCAGCTCGGCAAATTTGTTGTTGCTTCTGTTGTTGTTGTTGTTGTTTTTTCATGTTGTCAGTGGCGCTGTCCGAGGTCCTTTGTCGGCAACAAATACGAGAACCCATTTCAAAAATGTTGACACCCAGCATAGGGCAATTAAATTCATTTTTCATTCATTTGACTCTCCGCCTGTGCCCGATACCGATGCCGATTCCGATGCCCAGCCTGGACACAGTTGGCAGCCCTGTTGAAACCGAGTGACATATTGCATGGCACTCCACTCCACTTCAGTCTCTGCCATTGCTGAAAATATCCAATTTTCAGCTGAATGAATTTACATTCACCAAATACCTTTTGTACTTTTATTTCCCCTGAACCCGAATTCAATCGCATTTATGGTTTGAATTTGCGGATTTAAATTTTATGACAATCGTATAATGGATTTACGTAGAAAATTAATTGAATTCATTTGTTTAATCATGAATAACTATCAATTATTTCATCCATCATCGATATTGAATTATTCAACTATTTAACTTATTGCAGCGTCAGTTTTCCCAGTTTGGGATGCGTAATCTGTTTTAGATTTTCCATTATATTATTATTATATTATATTTTATTATTTTTCTCGAACTAAAGTATATATATATCAGCAAGGTAAGAACAAAACAAGCACGAAATCTAATGAAATCAAAATAACGCTTGAAATTTGATTTTTTCGATTTATAATAAACTTAATAATAAACTTAATCTGTGTGCAATAATAACTCGTATGGACACAAAATTGGGTAGTCTTAGGTCTTATAGTCTCTGAGATCTAGATTTTCATATGTACAGACAGACAGACAGACAGACAGACAGACAGTCAGATATATAGATAGACAGATACGACAAACAGACAGGCAGTCAGACATGGCTCTATCGAATCGGCTGTTGATGATTTGTTTGTGTGGCGTCTGCCACGCCTCCTTCTGCCTCTTACATACATTTTCTATGGGCAAAAAGTTATTATACCCCTAAAAAAAGGGTTTAAAAATAATTATTAATTATGAAATATTGTCAAATAATGACTAGAGTTTGATGAAATAATAAATAAAATTAAAAAAAAAATAAATTTTAATGTGTTAAAAAGTGAAATAATTTTGAATGTATTCTGTATTTAAACGACTGTAAATGTATTTAAATGTACTCTACTCTATGCGTTGGTGGTATAAAATATGATATTAAATATGAATATTATTATTAAATGAAAATAATAAAGTATTCGCTCTCCAAAATCTCATCATCTCTCAACATCATTATTAAATAGTATTGTATATCACGTCATATAAACATATAGAAATTCAAATGTGGAACTATGTTTCCACAAACAATTAACATTTATGACTACTAAACATACATTATAACATGAGACCTAACCATATTTTACTTATTTATTATTTGTTTAGACAACTTTTCATTTCATTTTTCCCTGCCAGACTGCATAGAATTTAAAGGTAGAATTTGAAACATTTGCCTCGATTTATTACTCCATTTTCAGCACATTTGCAGTGCATTGAGGTAGATATATGGCAGGCACCTATGTGGGGCATGGTACCTATGTGTGTGCGTGAGTATTTACTTTGTTTGTGGGGTCAGGCAATCCTGTATGTGACTCGTAAATACCTGAACACTCGCACCCGCATCTCACTCCCTCGTTCCCCTCCCCCTCCCCATTCCCCTGTCGGGCAATGTCAGCAGCATTTAAGTGCCTCTTGGCGAGGGCCGCATTAATGGACCCTAAACACGTTGTTGGAATTTTTCGGTCGCAATGCGAAGCAAGAGAGACGACCATAAGAACAAATTGCTTCACACACATTAAGAAATTTCCCATTTCGATGCGATACCAAGAAGGGGCTGAGCCCGAAGGGGCCTTTGCCTGCGCCCACGACAGGAAGGATCTCTCCTAGCTGTCGGAGCTCGTTTAACCAACAGCAGCGACGGCCATAAATTCTGTTTTATTTATGAGCATTTAATTTTTGTAACATTAATTTAAACATAACTGCCAAAACATAAATTAGCTTCCGTTTCAAACTAATTATGCCGCCTGCTACAGTCACAGCAATGGGCCCGCACCCCCGCTGGCACCCCTCACACCGCCCCTGTCCCCGCTTCTTCGTTGTGGCAATCGCTCAAGCATGAAAATCGTTGACTGCACAAAAGGCAGCCCACATCACATACACACACACACGCACACACACCCGACACACACACACTGCAGCAACAGACGCCCCCGCCACCATAAATTTGAATATATGCGTATACCTGTCTCGCTCGCACTACCCAGCGCCACGTTGTGTTTTATCTTTTTGGCGGCCCTTCTGTCACTCCATAAGAAAGTTCCCTGACGACGAGCAGAGTGTGGGGGGTGGGGGGAAAGTACCCTAAGTGCCGTTACACATGCATCGCCATGGCATGCATATAAATTTTATCCGTTTGCCGCTGCTCTTTTGAACTGCCATCAAATTAGTTGTTCATCCAAGCAATTAACCAAATGCGCCCCCAGCGCCAAAACTAAAGTGGAACCAAGATCAGGGCTGCACAACCAGACAGGGCAGACAAAACGATCTGTCCAAGGGAATCAAGGGGGAGAAAGTTCTTGAAAATAGAAAGAAAGAAGATTTATTGTATGTTTTAAAGATTTGGAAATCAGATTTGAAGATGAGAGAACTATGGGAAAATTAAGACATTCATTGATAATATTTCTTGACTCAAATTTATGAAATTATGAAAAACATTTATCTGTATGCAAAGCACTCTATAATTATTTTACTTAGGAATAAAGATTGTTGTTGAAGAGACTTAATTATCAGTAAAGCAAAAGCAATCATACAATGTTAAAGAAAGATAAGTAGAGGTGGAGATCAATCGATGTTCACTGAATGGATTTATTTTCAAAGATTCAAAAAACTAATCGATTTAAATCGAAAATTTAATATATAAAAAAAGAGTTTTTTTGGCTTGAAATTATTAAAAAAATATATACAATATAATGATGTACGACCGATTCCGTCGTCACCGTAACGACCTTCCGAACCAATGCTGATCATTAGGTTTTATCTTTCAGAATATAGTTCAATATACTGTTAAATATTGAATACAATTAAGAATTTTAAACTTATTGTTAGTCTCATAACTTCTGAGAAAATCCAATAAATAGAGAAAAGTTAAAAAAATGTGTTATGAAGACCTCATATTTTTATTTCACAATTAACCAAACAATTAACCTAAAACAAATGCTTATTATATACGTCTTACGATCCGTAAAAAACTCAAATTTTGAACCACCCCTAGACATGTTTACTAATTAGGTAGTAGTTATTAAGAAATTGTGGAAAATTTGGAATTGGATTCTTATAAATCGATGCATTGAAGAAAATTGAAAATATCGATTAATCGATTCGAGAATCGAATTAACTTTCAGCTCTAAAGCGGAACTTTGATTATATATCTAAGCATACATATCTTCAGATAAACTCATACTAAATATTATAAGCTAACTCTTATTGCTATTTCTTTCTTTCATTAGGCCTGTAGCAATAGCGCTAAACAACACTAATAGTTATCGAAAGTTTCGTTTATTTAAAACAATATGCATGAGTCTCCTCTCTAATTAGCCAATGCAGTCAGAACCCTTTTCTTGTGTGCATTCAAATAATAAATAATACTTTATTATTATGTTTAATAAATATATAAAATCGATAAGTTCTACTCGTTAACAATTAGAACACTACAAAGTTACCATGTTCGTAAGTTCGCAACACTGTCAGCCCTGCCAAAAAGGCGAGAGATCTGAAATTACTTTATAACTATTTAAACACAATTATTCATTACCACAAACACTTCTAACCCAGGCCCAGCCATAAATCGCCTCGCCTTGAGTTGAGTGGACAGTTCTGGCTTGGCGTGGCGTGGCGTGGCGTGGCTTGGCTTGGTTTACGGCAGCCCTGGCGAAAAGAGCCGAAAACACGCCAACATAATAATCATAAATATATCAGACAGCTAACTTTTGGCTGGCATAATAAAATCCAATTAAAAACCAAAGAAAACAATGTTTACGACCCGACAGCGTGCACTCGCTGGGCAGCGATGGGGGTAAGTATGGGGGACCGGGGCGTGGGCGGAAGAAGGGCGGCTGTCGGGTGCTTTGGGCTAAAAAGGGCTGACTCGACTCGATTGCGTTGAGTTATGTTAATGGCGCTGTCTGCGCCCACAAAGTGGACCAATGTTGTTATGGATCTGGCGCTTTAATGTCTACATCCTCCAAGATGCATTTCACAACAGCTGCCGGGTGAGCAGGGCAGGAACACAGTGGGTGAACGAGGAGGGGGGGGTAACTCATTATGAAGCACCGGTAGCCCCAAACATGCAACTTCAACGGCAACAATAATTCTCCAGCTAACACCAAATAATTCACAGACCCAGAACGACAAACAGCTGAGCTCTAGTTCGTTATCCCCTCTCCCCTCTCTCTCTCTCTGGCCCACCCCCTGCTTGTCTACGCCACTGCCACAAGCTCTGCCAAGTGTCAGCGTAAATCTTAAAATTCACGAAGCAGAAAGTGTTGCCTTTGTGGCAATTGACTTGCCCGGCAGCAGTTGGCAGCAAGAGGTCTCCACTCCGACTCGCCTTGTAACTAGCATAGCTCTTTGTTGTTGTTGTTGTTGTTCTTCTTCTTCTTGTTTTTGTTGTTACCTCCTTTGTTGTTGCTGTTGTTGTTGTCGGTGGGTGTCGTGCGATACGCTCACCCACCATCACCATCGCTGTCTCGCATTCACAGGGCTTGCACTTTATTATTTATGGCTGTCGGTTTGAGTACGAATTCATTTTATTTATGAAGCAAGTCAGCCAAGCGGCCAACCAAACCAAGCCAAAACAGCCAAACAGCCAAAGCAGCCAAAAACAGCCAAAGCGAGCAAAACAGCCAACTGTGCCCGCTCTCTCAGCTGACTACAGAAATTTGAAAATTTGTTTTCCTCAAAGAAAAGTTGCGGCACACAAAGAAAAGGGCGTTCACAGTGTCGGTGTGGGTGCCATGAGGCTACCATGGAGTGCAGAGCAGAGTTCAGTCTCAAAAGGATTAGCCTTGATATATAGTGCGACGATTTGGGGAACATTTTGACAGAGTATGAAAAATATATTGCGATGACTTGAAGTAAAGTTATGATGAAACTTACTGAGAATGAGAAAAAGTTGTGGGGGTTAACATCTTACAAACAGTTTCGGGAGTTAGGAACCCTTTTCACCAGTCACCTTTCATAAAGGGTCTTAGAACTAGTTTCTGTTGAAGAAAATCTGAATTATAATACAGTATTCAGTGCAGATGAAGGATTTACCTTATAGCATATAAAATATTATTAACGTGGCAATTGCAGAACTTCTTGACTAAGTATAGAAAATATATATGATAATTATATTTCTTGAAAATTATGAATTATGCCCTATAGCTATGGCAATTACAATACAAATACTTTCATCAGTTCATAAAAGTAAAAGAAATCAGAACTATATAATGAAAGCAATCCGAGTAAAATTCAGAGAAAGGACCGAATAGGTTGTACTATGTTATTGTCTAGATATCAAGAGAAAATTTTAACTGAGTATGAAATATATATGTAATTGACTATTAGTAAAGTTTAAAATGATTTCTGTGGAATATAAAATAGTTCTGCATAAATCAACAGAGTCCTTAAATTATGATATCTCTTATTTAACTATTTATAACAATACATATCATATATATCTAACTAATAGGAATACCATACACTCACAGCTTATATTATAATATTAGTCAGAAACAGATATATATACGATATATATACGATATATATATCTTATATTAGTTATATTTTATTCCATTTCATTGCCACAAACAAACTTTACCTCATTTATTCCACTGTGCTCCACCCTGCGTAGACGCCCTGAGGTATGCAAACCGATGCCATAGCCTCCGACACTTGTACCAAGACTCCGAGACTCTTTGGTGCTCTCATTCTAGCTGCCTCTCTCCCTCTCTCTCTATTTCTCTGCCTGGCTCTTTGGCCATTTGGCTCGGCTAGTTACGTACGTAGCAATTTTCGTGTCGGCTAATTAGCTTTGGGTGTATTGTTTATAAATTTATGACGCATGTTAAATGGGTTTAATTAATTTATGGCTCTTTGAGCCCGACTGCACTGCATAGGGCCGTGTCGTAGGAGTCCAAGAGGGCAGTCAAGCAGTGGGGGCAGTCTGTTTAAGCTGCGGCCAATTGAATTTTTGCCTTTGAATTATGTTAATGCTCGAGTTCGTGCTTATGAGTTGCGGTCATTAGGAGTGTGTGTACTACATGTTAATTGGGTTACCCTCGCGACAGACCTCAGATGATGTTGTAGATGGTGGCGATGATGACGATGATGATGATGATGTTGGTGGGGGAGAAAGCCATCAGCCGCGTCAATTAAAAACGAAAACTCTGCTCACTTATCACCTTCAGGATCAGCTGCGTCCGCTTGGCACCCCGCTGTGGCAGACATCTCTATTATGATCGGAGCAAATGCAACCCCCAAACATGACGATTATACTCATTTATGCTTATTTTATTCAAATGACTCTTTCACATTTCACGGCACTCTAAATTACTCAATCGAGAACCGTTGCTAATACTCTACAATTTGGGGTAGAGTAGCTTTATAGGTTAGTTCTTTGACGGTTTCATAAGCTTGACTTCCAGAATTAAAGTGAAATATTTACATACACTGCTTAAGAAAGTTATAATTCTTAATGTTTTATTGTGAATTTCTAAATTTTTGTTCTTAAATATAAGACAAAAATATTATTTAATTAATTATAAATATAAATAATATATGCATATATGAAAATAAATATAAATAATATATATAATATATACATTCAATATATATAAATTAGAATATATTCAAAAGAAATGCTAAGACTGCCAACAACATTTATATAAATGCGATTAAGAAGCTTAATTAATATTATGGTAATTAAAAAAAAATATTTCAGATATTTGTTTTTGGTATTTCTTAAAAATAATAAGTGCATAAAGCTGTTTAATAATTAATAATAGTTACACAAATATTTATTCAATGTTTTAAAAATTTTAGCATGTTATGTCTTCATGATTTTAGTTAAATATGTGATATATGTTATGGGGTATTATATCATAATAGTGACTTATATACCTTATATCTATAAATATTATTATAATATACCATTTAATAATTTTGATATTGTAAAACTTTCACTTATCTCTTTGGTCTATTAATTTATTCTATACAAACCAAATATACTCGGCTAAATTAAACAAATTTAATTACAAAAGTAATTGTATCTAATTAAATAAAGGCAATTTAACAGATAAAGTTTAATAAGATTAAAAATAAAATTTCTATAATATCTTTATAGTTTAAAAATTTAAATTTATAAACTTATTTAAATTTTAATTTACTTTATACCACATTTACTCTACTCATTATGCCTCGAAGAGCATTCGCACTTCGGTTAAAGCTTCTTTCCTGTTTCACTTTTTGGTTTTTATTGTCGTCATCATCACCGTCGCCGTCGTCGTCGCCTTCGTCGTCGCACCCAGGCGCCAGGGTCGAAATGATCAATGGCCGCTAATTAGTGTGTCCTCTCTCTCTTGGAAAGTTTACACATGCTCCCAGCGGGTCTGTGGCCCAGGGGCAGCGGGGGTATTCGGTTACAAGTGCCGTCTGGGCCAGGCTCACTCTCGCTCTTACTGCCTCTCCCTCCCTCTCTCTCTCTCTCTCTCATTCTGTCACTGTCGCTCTGCGAACTGGACTCCCCACTGTGGGCCGCAGGTCATTTATTATTTCTGCTGCTGCTGCTGCTGCTGCTGCTGGCGGGGCTTGAATTTCAATCATTTTGTAGCTGTAGCTGCGTCGATTAGAAATTGCGATAATGTCCGACATGGCGACAAAGTTTCGGAGCTGCGCCTACTGTCTGTCCCTCCCAGGCCAGCCTCGACTCGGTAGGGACTCCGCCACGGCCTGTCTGCAGTTTGTCAATACGTCGCCAGCGCCAGAGCCGTAGCCAGAGAAGGCTTATCTGCACTTGGCTGCCAGTAAATTATGTTTTATCTGCATCAGTGGGTCATGTTGCCTGCATCGGGTCTCTCACGCTCTCTCTCTCTCTCTCACTCCCTTCCATAGAGATGCATAAGTATTTTGGACAATGGTCACTTTGATTGATGAGCCCAGCGCGCTAATGAGCAGCAATTAATAAAGTCATGGACTTTGTTGACCACAGGGTACAGGGTACAGGGTTACCAGGGTCAGCGTACTCGCCGGTGTCCAGCTGATTAATGCCCAGCACGATAATGAGGTTTTGACTCGAGCTCAGACTTGGCATCCGCTTTTCGCTTTGTTTAGACTAGGCCTAATGCCGTTTGATAGATGGATCTGCCGCCCCCCAAGAGAGGGTGCAATCATATTATAAACGACCTTTATATGCAGAGTGCACTTGCCACAAATAGGAGAGGGACTCTGGCAGTCTTCCTTATGGCGCAGGTAACAGTTGAGTTTGTTGACTTAGGAGCACCCCCTATATATATATATATTTATATATAAAGATATATCCATATCTTAAGCTGCAGTTCTCGGGATACAAAACTCTGCTATCGTTGTTTACTTCCGACAGAGAGAGAGAGAGAGAGAGAGAGAGAGGTTGTGGCAATATTTGATGTTTAATCATTGTAAACTGTCGACGAGGAAATTTCCAAGAATTCGTCATAATTAGGTAGGAAGAGCTGGAGAGCTATAGAGGGGGGCGGGGGTAATGCGTGGGCGTGTTAGTTGCCAGCACTTTGAAGTTGCCGCCGCGCATTGGCAGCCGCCAGTTCACCTAATTATCACACTATTTGAGGCACCATAAAGCAGACGCGGAGTAGGAAATCGGTGGTGCGGGGAGTGCGACTATATCTACGGGGCTAGCGTACTGTGTGTGTGGCTAAAAACAAATAAGTTGGCCCTCGAGCCTGGGTGCGTAGCTTGTCTACTCCATAAAAACTGAAAATAGGCGAAATAAATAAATAATCGAAACAGAAACAGACACACACAAAGACAGAGACAGAGAGAGAAAGAAAGAGAGAGAAAGAGTGAACTGCAATGTAAATGAAATGTGCAGCCAGAGAGAGAGATATAGCCACGTTCCGTTCCATTCCCAATCTGTACACGATTCCGTATGGTTCGTTATGTCGTTCCTCTGGTGCGCATCATAAAGTCATAAAAGTGTGAAAAGCGCGGCGAGATCAAAGATCCTCTGTTCTTCTCCTCTCCTTCTCCTCTTCTTGTTGTTGCTGTTGATTATCGCAGTCGTTGGCACACTGTAAAGTAGAGCCCAAATATTCCCGGAACATACTTTTAATGCATTGAAAGCGCAACAAACTGCTAGAAAAACCTCTTAAATGACTTTTACGATATTATTTTCACATTAAGTTGGAAAATCTGATTGTTTTCCAGCTTAAAGTATTTATTGCAATGAATTGAAAGAGTATGGAAGCCATCTTGGCAAAGAAGAAGCACAGAAATTGAATATAATGAAGAATTGGATGTTGAATAAAATATATAATATAAACAAGAATTTAAAATAGAATAGAATATAGAAATTAAAATACAGACCAGACTATTGAATAAGCTATAGAATATAATATTGAACAGCATATAGAAAAGAATAAAGAATAGTTTATGGAATAGAATATAGAATAAAATCTTGAACTAAATGGCATATAAAATATACAATAGAATAGAAAATAGAATGGAATTACACAACATTACATATATGTAGAATACAATATAAGTAGCAAACCAGAAGGAAAGGCTGACTTCGACATGCCAAAAGTTTTATACTCTTCCAGGTTCTTCACTTCTCCGGTCGTTCCAATACTAGTTATATATAATGGTGCAGAATTTAATGGTGTTATGTATACTCGTAATCAATATCAAGTCTCATTATTATTGGCACTGATGAGTTAAGTTATTTCCAAAGCAGAACAGAAGGAAAACAAAAAAACCTGCATTTAGGCCGATTGTTCCCATGGCAGCTATATGTTATAGTGATCTGATTTTGATGAAGTTTTATATGAATATTATATGTATAGAATAAGTTCGATGTAGTAAATTATTGAAAAGAATAAGAAAAAATAAAGAAATAAAAATAAATGAAGAACCATTATGACTTGTTGATTTTAATAAAGTTTTATAGTTTTTTATTAAAATTAAATTACAAAAAATGTTATATCGAGAAGGTATCAATCAATAAATTGATGGAATTATTAAAAGTCCCAAAAATGTTCTTATTCAATTTAAAGATAAACCAAAAATTGATGAAGGGTCGAATACAGAAAATAAATTTGTTATCATTTTCAATTTATTGAATTTAAATTTAAATTTTTTAATTATTTTAACAAATAACTAAAATAGAGCGATAGTTTGTTCGGCAGCTATACGATATATCGTATCTATCTTTAACACATATCTTCAAAAGTATTTCCACTGATTTATATATTCATTATAGCAAGTTTGATATACACGTATATTATTTACAAATAGTTAGAAACTGTAACATAAATAAGTTAGATAATATAACACAATCAACTAAGAAATATAAAAGATAATATTTTTGTAGTTTCACCATCTTGGGAATCTTGCGATATTTTTTGATGTGTGTAATGAAATCAAAGTAAAACTTTTAAAGTATCAGATAAATGTATTTCTTTACTGACATATGTAAATATATTGTATATGTTTGTATATTTGCATTTCTATAGGGCGAATGAAAAACCTCGTGATTTGAAGGCAATTCGCGACTCTCTAACTGAATTACTTTGGGGGGCTATCATTAATTCTCGCCAGAGCCGCCAAATTAGCAGTCAGCTACATCCGCTTTGTGGGCGTCAAGTTTGCAACTGGAATCTGCCCCAAGTCCGGCAATTGGTAGTTGCAATTCACACACACAAACACACACACACATACACACACACACATACACACACACACACACACACACAAAGGCACACAGACAGTTGCAACGTTGCACATGCAAACTAATAAATTTCATTGATGTTTCTATTTTCGGTTGGCCTGGCCTAGCACCGCCCTCCCACCACAGCCAACACCCTCTACACTATACCCCCTGCCCCCTCTCCACGTGCTGCTGTCCCTGTGAAACCTTCAAGTGCTGCAACGGAAGCAATTTGTAGCTACAAGCTGTAATTTCAATGCGGTTCCACAGCGTTCTCCCTCTGCCCCTGGTGCACAAGTTGTTTTGCCGCCGCCTAAAAGACGTCGATAATTCTTAAGCAACGGCGCGAGAATCGGAAAAGTAAAAGCGTGCAAATTTTCACCGAGTCCGCAAGGCACTTGCCACAAGGCTGCGAGGCAGCCCGTGGCAGAGACTCGCAGCAATTGCAGCCCATTTTATTTTAACCCTTTTTATGGCCTCATTATGGCCGGGGTAGGTCGCACACAGACAATATATCTCCAGTCGTGGGGTACGGGGCGGGGCGAGGCGGGGCGTGCAAATGAGGGCGCAACACGCGGAAATGAGGCTAGGAATCAAGCAAATAAATGTTTTATAAAATGTTCGCGGCACACACAAAGTAAGTAGCGAAATTTCCAGCACTTCTCCGGACCCATTAAAACGAAATTTATTGTCCGCAATGTTTTATGGTTTTCGAAAATTTCCAACTGGCAGCGTTACTTGGCAATTTGCTGGAAAATCGGTAGAGTCGCGAGACCAACTGGCAGTGCTAGTGCAGATACAGACAAACATATACGAAGGTACTTTATCTTCTGACTTCTATGACTGGTTGTAGATATAAAAGAGAGAGAGATGGAAGGGAAGAAAGACAGAAAGATAGAGGGAGCAACTGTTTTTGAAAGAGTTTTGAAACAGTTTAGCAGTATTGCCATCTCATTTCAATATCTATTTCATTTTTATAGCTATACCAAGGGGGTGTTTACCCCCAAAGCTGCTTTATACATGTGTGATGAGATATTACTCAGCTATTTATGCAGCTACTTTTCAAGAATAGCTGATGTAACAAAAGATCCAATCAAAAGCTATAGTCCAGCCTGACCGAGTGTAAGATACCCTTCGCTCTGTTTTATTTGTGTACTAAGGTGTCTTAAAAGGTAATTATTCAGGGGTAGATACTCTACTCTGCTAACTATATGTCAAAGTCAGAAAATTATATATTTTATAGGTACTTACAAATCGTATTTAAATTATTTATTTATTGATTTGCAAAGGCAGTGGACATGGTATTCTATATTAGAAATATACTGTTTCTAAGTAAAGTATACAGGCACTTTCATGACAAATTTAATGACACTAGCGTTTATATTAGCTGAGATCTGGAAGTTCAAACAGACAGACTGACGGTTATGGCACAATGGACTAGGTTAGCGTTTCTGAACAAACGTATATAAGCTCTATGGGGACTACACCTCCTTCCTTTCAATGTTATACAAAGCAATGATATAGTATGTATATATAGAGTATATTAGTTTATTTATTATAATAAAAGCTATGATATCATATTATTGAAAAATTAATTTAATCTTTTTGGAACTGTATTTTGAATATTGAGAAGTGTAAACAAATAAATTTAAGTATTTGAACAAGGTTTTGTTTTCTTCATTATGTTTTGCAAGTTGTATTGATTTATTTGTACACCAAGTCATTTAGCACTTTAAGCATTAGTTAGGGTAGTATTCACATAATGTTCTTAATCTAATCAATTTCTGCTTTATGTTCTTATAGAGAGAGAAAGTAGGCGCTGCTGTCTTCATCAGTGTCAATTGCTCAAGTTGCAGATTTATAGATCAACTTAAGTCTCCGATAACAGACAGACTGTCTGGAGGTTTGTCTCTGCATTTTCATCACTATCTCCATCACTATCTTCATCACTGTGTCCATCTCTCTCAGTCTGTCTCAGTCTGGCTGTGACTCGCGTCATGTCTCGGAAATCTCAGACTGCCATTCATAATTCGAGCGAAAGGGAAAGTTCGAGCGCGGGAAATTAATAGCGGGCAAAACTTTCAGTGCAGCCAGCTCCAGTTTAACAGCATCAACAGCTTCCCGGGCAGCTAACAGCAATGCCAAGTCCCCACAGCGACACCCTCTGCACCTCCCTGGCCACTGTTTCCTCTGCAGACGGGCAAGTTGAGGCCATAAATTGCGAGGCGCAACGCAAAATAACCGAAAAATGCAAGACAAGCTCTGCAGCAGCAACCAGGAGGCTCTTTAGCGCGTTGCCAGCGTTGGAAGTGGCAGTGGAAGTGGAGCATATTCCATGGTGGGGCGTGGGGCAAGCGGGGAAGGGAGAAAGGGGGCCTGGCTGTGCGATATCTAGCGCACTTTCAGCGCAACGATAAATTTCCAAGGCGAAATGTGTAAATTATAAATACGAGCAATTATTTTAACTCTACTTAACAAATTACCATGCCATAGCATATGGGGCAAAAGGTATAAATTACCGACTTTTACGACTTGCGGAAATTGTATGGCGACGACGGCGGCGACGATACCAGGTTGTGTGTGCCTGTCTGTGTGTGTGTGTCTGCCTGTCTGTGTGTGCGAAAGTCAGTTTAATTGTGTGTGTAGGTGATTATGCTTAATTGTGTGTATGTCAGAGGCGTCGACGTCGACGTCGTCGGCGGTCTGCTCGAGAACCAGCAACGGTTACTGCTTCCTGTGTGTCACCTACCACATTCCCCTCCCCTGCCACCCTCCCACTCCCTTTACCCCCTTCCCTACTGTGGTGTGGTGTGGTGTAAAACTTTTCGCATCAACTTTTAAGCAGCCCAAATGACTTTGTGGCCATTTTACTCGTGTCTGCAGGTCACACTCGACAGTAAAAGGTCCTATGTGGAGGAAGAGGGGAATACCGTGGGGTAGAGGGGGGTAGAGGGGGATACATTCCCCACTTGATAACTTGATAACTTGTGTATAGCAGAGCAAATGCGTGAAAAGGTTGCGGAGTTGTGCGTTTAATTGCAACATCTCTTGGTTTTTGGCTTTTTCGCAAGGGATTTGTAGAGCTCGAGAAGGTAGCAACAGATTCGAGTGAGAGGAAGTAAGATATTTGCAGGTTTTGCTCGGATTAGTCACTATGGGAATGTAGGAATGTGTAAATAAAAACAAATCTATGAAAATAAGAGATTAGAGTGAGAGATAAATAAATAATAAGTGCGCATTCCTTTGAGCTGTAAACTAAGTAAAGAGAACCTATAAGAATACAGGGTGTGCTTTTTAAGTGATGAATAGACAACTTTGTGGAAAAAATGCCAAGATTCCATATTATCCATAATATAATAATTAAAAGTAAATTCTAATATTATTGTGGTAATTTACTAAACTATTCTCGTTACATATATTATATTGTATTATTTTCCTAAAATAATAATAAAAATAAAAAATAAGTACCCCTTGAAATATATTTCCTTTATTACTTCTAAGCTAACTATCCGATTGCAATCAGATTACTTTTAATTTTAATATGTGTTATGTGTGTTAGTTAGTTAACTATGTAAAAATTATATTTTACATTCAGTTAATGGTAAAACAATTGACTTAGCAAATTAAGCACTCTTCGATCAACAATTAACTGACATTGACTTTTCAGTCTTTAATAATTGTTCTAATTTTGAGCATTATGTCATTTTGATGGAGTTTACGATAGACTAAAATGAGCCGAGTTTTTTATTTTGGGAAAGAAACATCTGAATCAGCAGCGCGTCAGATTAATGATGATTACTCAATAATGAATAATTCACGTGGAAGAGGGCGCAATTCATTATCAGATCTGTGTGCAGAACGCCCTCTCTGCCATCTCTCTCTCTCTCTCTCTCTCTGCGTCTGCCTCTGGCGATTATAATGAGTCGTGGATTGCGACAGCTGCATTCATAGCCAAAGTTGTAAGTTATGTTAACGAAATGCGCTTTGGATTTGCCTTCGGCTTTGGCTTTGGCCCTTTTCTTTTCCATTTTGGGTCTCGGTTTTTACTCTTTTTTTTTTGCACTGTCTTCGATGTCGTTTACACTGCGCAAAAATGTTTGGCGCAGCAGTCGATGGGTGGGAAGGCGGAGGGGGAAGGCGCTCGTGCAAAAATAATTTATGGAGAGCATCAAGAACCCTAAGAGCTGGGGCTGCAATGATAGATGGCGTGCCAGAATGTCTGGCGTGGCCTGGCAACCATGGCCGGGCAAAGGCGAGGCGAGGCGAGGCGAGGCGAGAGGAGAGGGAAGTTAACCCAAAACCCAAAATATGCTGCGGGCGATATATTTCTCGCACTCACTGTCATCGCGATGCGGCTGTCGAGAGTGCAAGTGAGGAGAGACAGCTAGGCAGAAGAGAGCGAGAGGGAGAAAGAGGGAGAGGGAGAGAGAGAGAGAGATAGAGTTGCCCAGCACTTTCAAATTGAAATGTCGTTTCGGCTGGCGCTAGAATTTTTCATTGCCAATTTCTGGGCACAAACAGAGCACACTGGGACAGCAGGCAAGAGGAATAAATGAGGGGGGGAGAGGAGTGTGGCAACTCCGCTTGGCAGGAGCTGCCAAGGGCTGCCATATTTCTGCCATATTTCTCGAGAGCCAACACAAATGTCACATCAATCTTGTGACCAGTGTTGCGTAAGAAGTAAAGAAAATATTCATTTTGCTTTGGCCCCCAAAAATGAATCAACTTTCGCACTCGACCCCGGCTTCTCTTGTCCCCTCTCTCCCCTTTCCCCCTTCCGAGTGCTGCATGCGAAATGATTAATGACCCTGACATGTTGTGCGAATTTCAAATGAAGAAAGCGAAAAGCGTAGACTGCGCACACACATATATACAGTATATATATATGCATAAGGTTCGGGAATATGGAATACGAATTGAATGAACCTTAATTGAACGAGTAATGGAATCACAGCGAACTCAAATAACAATTCATTATGTTTTCATATCATTGATGATATTATTTTCTCTTTTTACAGTTCCAATATTTTTGTATTAATAATTTTCCATAGTATGCATCAGTGAATTCCAAATCTGAGTGTTATGGCCAAAGCAGACGGTGGTAACCGTAACATATACTGGAGACGTTATGTGGATGGCCGTAACATAACATCCCTAGTATGATGTTACGGCTATCACAGTCAGATACCAGGTTCATACGTCTGTTACTTGCCCCTTTTCTTAGTACTCTTAGTTGTTACTGGTGCCGCGGCTGCGGGTTCTTCTCTTTTTTGTTCTTCCACCTTAGCTTTCGAAGTTTCAACCTTAGGTTTTTCATGCTCTCCATGGGATTTTTTATTTATTTCATGTCTTGTTCTCTCATAATCTGCCTCGGCTCTTCGTTTCTCATCCTCTATCCTTCGTTTTGCCTGATCATACTCTGCTTCGGCTCTTTTCTTTTCCTCATCAGCTTTTCTCCTTGCAGCATCAATATCTGCTTGGATTCTTCTCTTGTGTTCATCTAATTGATTTCTGTTTTTATCATACTCTGCCTCGGCTCTTCTTTTATCGTCTTCGACCTTTCTTTTTGCATTTTCAAATTCCAATTCGGCCCTTTTCTTTTCGTCATAGGCCCTTCTTTTTGCATGATCAAGCTCATCATCGGCTCTTCTCTTTTCCTCTTGTGCCCTATTTCTTGCATGCTCAATCTCAGTTTGGTACCGTTTCTTCTCTTCTAGTCCTTTCTCTTTCATATGCTCAAATTCTTCTGCAGTATGCTTATTTCTTGGTCTGAATTTATTTTTTATTGAGTCCCACAACCCCATTTTTGCATACTTGTGTTTTTTTTTTTTTGGTTTATTTTTTTTATTTTAATTTGGAACACTGATGTTTAGCAAAACGGCCGAAAGGTTCATTTTTTTTTGTACACAATTTGTTTGGAAGACTATATTAGAATGTCGATTTACAAATATGTATATAATATATGTACTTGAGCCTACTCTGACCAGATGATTTTAATGCAGGTGTTTCATGACACAAAATAAAAAAAAAAAGTTTGAAAAAACTTTATAAGAAATGTAGGTATTATATATATTACCAACTCATCGTCCGTCTATCTTTTTGTCTGTCTGTCTGCCTGTCTGTCTATCTGTTTGTTTGTCTGTCTGTCTGTCTGTCTATCTATCTATCTGTCCGTCTGTATGTCTATCTGTCTATCCATCTATCTGACTACCTCTCTTTGTTTGTCTGTCTGTATGTCTGTCTGTCCGTCTGTCTATCTGTCTGTATGTCCGCCTGTCTATCTGTCTGTATGTATGACTGTCCGTCCGTCTATCTGTTTGTCTGTCTGTCTATTTGTCTGTCTGTCTGTCCATCTATCTGTCTGCCTGTCCGTATATCTGTCTGTCTGTGTATCTATCTGTCTGTCTGTCTGTTCGTCCGTCTGTCTGTTTGCCTGTCTGTCTGTTTGCCTGTCTATCTGTCTGTAGGTCTGACTGTCCGTCTATCTGTTTGTCTGTCTGCCTGTCTATCTCTCTGTATGTCTGTCCATCTATCTGTCTGCCCGTCTGTCTGTCTATCTGTCTGCCTGTCTGTCTGTCTGTCTGTCTGTCTGTCTGTCTGCCTGTCTATCTCTCTGTATGTCTGTCCATCTATCTGGCTGCCCGTCTGTCTGCCTGTCTGTATGTCTGTATGTCTGTATGTCTGTATGTCTGTATGTCTGTATGTCTGTATGTCTGTATGTCTGTATGTCTGTATGTCTGTATGTCTGTCTGTCTGCCTGTCTGCCTGTCTGTATGTCTGTATGTCTGTATGTCTTTATGTCTGTATGTCTGTATCTCTGTATGTCTGTCTGTCTGTCTGTCTGTCTGTCTGTCTGTCTGTCTGTCTGTCTGTCTGTCTGTCAGTCTGTCTATCTGTCTCTTTATCCAGATAAATACACATATCTCAGCTAATTTTAAAGCTAGACACACCAAGTTTGACATAAAGATTCCTGTATCAAGTATATTTCAAATGTTGGTTGCCACGCCCACCGCTTTGCATATCGATAGTTAAGATTTTCAATTCGACACGTAGTCAGATAGCGACGTATGCATGTGAAGGCTTACGTTACGTTATTTCTACTAAAATCTAGAGGGCACCAATAAGTACTCTAAGTTTAAACATAGATTGAATGTTATTCAACTGTCGGGTGCTCTCAACTGTTGCTCCCGTTTGTTTTATGTATTATAAAGTTGAAATTCTGAACCAAAGCTAAGATCTATATGTTTTATAATTTGATCAACGACATTCCCTAGTCTGTACTATTAAAGTGTTTTCAGTTCTCAATATGATAATGATAATAACAGTAGCTAGTTAACGTTTCATTATTCATTCAGAAACTCTAACCTTAGTTTTTCTCGTAAAGCGGCGAACAAGGCTACCGCATTGCAAAATGAATTCAGATACATTTCTTAAATTAAGTATACCCACTTCAAGACATTGGGGACAGGTGCAGGGTAGAATAAAACAGCAATTAACAGTTCCTCAAATTTATTTGCCAAATCGAGCATTGTTTGTTTAATATGACAGAGTGCAAAAGGTCGAATAATGTTCGCATGTTGCGATATCGTTGCCTTCTTTGGCGGGTTGCCACCTGCTTGTTGATGCTGCCTTTGCCTCAAGCTGTGGGGCAAGTGGGAACGGGGCAACATGACGTCGTCCAGCTTATAAAAATTTCGCGATTGAAGGCGCACAGAGTTGCCGCAGACAGCGAACGGCAATGCCGACAGCTGTTGGAATACCCTGTACATCACATCATAATCTGAGGGGTACCTTAGCGCACAGAGAGAGAAAGAGAGAGAGAGACAGCTAAGTCATGTGGCAGGGTATCTACAGGTGTATCAGCTACGCTCACTTACCACATGTTGCCGGCAACTGCAACTGCAACACATGTTGCTGTCGGCATCGTCGAACATGTTGTCGTCGTGCTGCATGCGGCGTTTCTTGTCGCTGATTAGCATCGCCATCGCCATCGTCGCTCGTGTCAGCGCGATAAGGTCTCCTCCTCCCCACTACCCACTCTCCCCCCTATCCATGGCAACTCTTTGCTCTCCACGCGCAGCGCTTCGCTCGTGTTGCATTGCAGCTTGCATCGATTGCGCTGCCACAAATCATTGCCAAACATGCTTTTTATTACGCGGCCTCCGGTACCTGCAACAAGGTGTGGCTTCTCTTGCCTCATCTGGAAGCCGAGCTAACTCCCTGAGTGAGTTTCACACATAAGAGCTCGTGTTATGCGACTTACAATTAATAAAATAGCCAAAGATTTATGCAGTTTGTCTGGCGGTAAATAATGAGCGTCTGTACGGTAGGTCGCCTACCATATAAGGTACTTGACAGATCCTCACCTGCTTGTCGACTTATGTTATAGAGAGATATGACTTCTAACCCACTTTTATCAGTGTGTTGGTGTATCAGCAATACAATATCAAAATTTCAACACAATCTGACTATTTTATCATATGGTAAAGATCAGTTTTGTAGATAAACGTTTCTTGTCTTATGAGGCGTAACTGAATATTAAACCAAACTAGGTACATACTCGTATACCGTTTTACTTAAATTAGAATCTGATAATTATAAGTAAGTACTATAAGTAATTCATAATATTCTTACATTAATTTATACTGCTTCTAATAATTGTGAGATCAATTAATAGGTTAAATTTAATTAAAATTATTTATATTATTATATTACTATTTATAAAAAGCTGAAATATATCTGTAAATATATATGGTATATAAATACATTTTTATACCCTTTGACTAACGAATATGATCGAAAAAGGGTTTCTCACATAGTGCAAAAGTATGTAACAGGCAGGATGCGTGACGAACATCATAAAGTATATATATTCTTCATCAAGATCACTAGCCGTGTCGATTGAGCCATGTCTGTCTGTCTTTATGTGTCTGCTTGACTAGATTAACACACTGATCTCAGCTAATATACTTGTAAAAGCTATAGACACCAAATTTGGCATGAAGGTCTCTGTATACTTTACGTATATCAAGTTTATTTCATATGTTGGCTGCCACGCCCACCAACTTTCTGATTTGGAACAATATTTAGTTATCTATAATATCGACAGATTGTCAAATTGAATTTTGTATTTATTTATAGTAGATGGTATGCTAAAGATGAGCCTAATTTAAGCCATCAAATGTTAGTTGCTAGAAGTACCTTACCGTCTACTTTTAATAGTTGTAAATATTTATAAATACCTTAAAAACTAAATAACAGATCCGATGATCTACTCGATCCAATCAGAGGTTAAGCAGAGGTTATATATGTTAGTATTTATATATGTACGTGTATATATATCAATTTCAGTGGGGCAACCTAACGAGAAAGCTCCCCGCTGGGATATGGCATGAGGCACCCCGCCTTCTAGCTGCCACTGAGCAGCTGCAGCTGCAATGATGCGATGCCACGTCCCCGAGTCTCCTCCTCGCTCCATCCATCTTCCATCGCAAGCGGGTCTCATTAGCTGCTGCATTCGATGACGCCAAACAAGCCACTTAATTTAAATTTAAATGTTTACTTCTCGCTTTGCGTGTGGGGCAAAGTATTTTGTCTTCCCCCCCACACCCCTCCTGTCGATCCCTACCCCGAATCTTACTCTCAGTCTGTCTGTCGCGCTGTCACGGCATGCCAAGATTTATTTTCGGTATTCCATGGGCCACTAAAAAGGCGCTGTCAGCGCAGCAGTTGCCGCCATACGTTGCCGGGTCCTTTCCACACAGCGACAGCTACATTAGCGTCTGGTGGTGGTCTTTCTCTGCCCCACTCCCCGATCCATCGGACCCACTCGGCGGTGCACTTGACACCCGAAATTGATGCGCCACAGCGCGTTGCAACCCACATTAATTAGGCAAAATATTGACACGGCGACATGTGGTGTTGCTATTGATTTGTGCGTGCTCTGTCTTTAATCGGTCAGTGGTTAATGGATTGGGTTTCGGAAGAACTATGGAACTATGTATGTTTGAGGATCATAATTTTCAGGCATTTCCTTCTGCCTCGAGTCGGACTAGGTTGTATCTGGACGCATGGCCTTATGGGTTGCGCAACTCTTGAACGGACTGGCGCGCAGCAACATCTGCAGCACGGCCCCATAGCGCTGACTACCGCTGACCTTATCTGCAAATCGAACAAGAATATATATCTATATATATTCGGAGTAAGAGCTCGTTGAGCTGACTTACTCTGCGTCTTCAGGCTTTCCTTGTTAGACTCGATGCAGAACGAAATGCGTTTTGAACTTTTAGATTTTTTCATTTTGGGAGAGACCCTTGGCTCCGCGTCCATGTTGGATTCAGCTGCAAAAGCCACATAGAGAATAGAGGCTCTCAATGGAGTATTTCAAGTGTGGGCATTGCGTACCGATGGTACTAAGACTTATCCTTACCCACGTCTCGGTTTCCCGATTTGGATTTGCTTTCGACTCTTTTCGACTCAATGCAGATCTTAAGTGACTTGACTTGCCCAGTGCGACCTTCTGGCTTATCGTCTTTCCCCCAGCGAGACAGTTCTGCGAAAGAAGGGGATGATGTTGAGCCGGGCTTGTACAACAATTGTGATGCATTTCTGTTGTTCTGACGCGCACAACTTTCCGAAGTCTTCTTCAGCTGCATCCAATTCTTCTGCAGCATGTTGCCCTCGACAATGAGATTCTCGTAGCCATGGAGCAGGCGCCGCACATCGACACCAGCCAGCTCCTGGGGCATAGTCTGATCGTTGAACTGTCGCGATGTCTGTCGCAGATCCTCAAAGCGACGAATCAACTGCTTGATGTTACCGACGTTCTCCCCATCCTCAATCGGGCTCTGCTCCGACTCCTCGACGCACTCGATCGCCTCCACTGAGGTCGCTGCCTTCACTGGGGTTGCCACGTGATCGGGATTGATATTGCGCAATATTTGGGCCGTCTCCTTCATAAAAGTCTCCTGTCGCTTGCGCAGCTGCTGCAGGCGCTCCTTCAGCTCGTCCAGGTAGGCCAGTTGCTGACAGGTGGGCTGTTTACCGGCCATGGTGATCCTCAAAATATATTTGGATTGCAGTGGGTCACTAGCGCATTGAGCGAGAGCCTCATCAAGCACGTTTGACTTTGTGAGAGATGGGGAAAGTGTTTGGAGTTTGATGGAATGTGAAATGAAAATGGAAATTAAAGCTGAAATATAAATGCTGGGTAGCTTGTGTATTCAGGTAACTGTGGGAAAATTGTCCAGGTCTACAAACGTAATCAAACTCAATTGACAAATTATACAAATTTTATAGAGAATTTTAGTATTTTCTACTCTCGGAACCTTCAATTTAGCCTTTTCTGTATGTATGAACGCATCTAGCTCTGTTACTTTGAGGGGTAGGTACGTCAAATTTGACATACAGATTTCTCTAAACTGTATGTAAATAGAGCTGAATTCAAGTTTGAGATTCCACTTACATCGTCATCATAAATCGATATTTTCACTTATGCAGGTATTTCTCGGTTAGGTATTCAAGTCTAACTCTTTTACTTCATCATAAATGTGTTCAATTATGTTTTTAATTATATATAATATGTTTTAAATCAATTACCCAAATGATACTATAAATACGAAATTAGGATAGGATACTTGGATAGGTTATTGGGTTAATAGAATTTTTAAACTGATAGCACTATCCGAATATGAAAGCAGAATATGGATAGGTTCTAGTTCTTCCTGAAAGTCCAGTTCCATCTGAATATTAATTAAATTTGTAAATTATTAATTTAGATACTATAAATGTCATCATACCCTTGCAGAGGGTATATTAATGTAGGCCAGGAGTTTGCAACACACCTTGGGAGACATTTCCGACCCCATAAAGTATATATATTCTGAATTGGCATCGGCAGAGGAATCGAACTGGCCCTGTCCGTGTGTCCGTTTGTCCGTCTGTCCGTGTGTTCGTCTGTTGCAACGCAAACTAGTCTCTCAGTTTTAGAGCAATCTTAATGATACTTTGCAAGCAAGCTTCTTATTGCTGCACGTTGTACGTTGAATCGGAACGAGCCAGATCAGACTCATATATCGTATAGCTGCCCTACAAACTATCGGCCTATTTTTGTTATTTGTTAAGATAGGGTAACCAAATTTACTACATCGGACTTTTTCTATATTTATAATATGCATATAAAATTTCATCAAAGTCGGACCACTGTATTATGTAGCTGCCATAGGAACAATACAGGTTTTTGTTTGAAGACCTGTTCTGATTTTATAAATAACTCAACTTACCTATGTCAATCAAAGTGAGACTTAATATTGAATGTATTGTACACATTCAATTCTGCACCATTACATATAATTAGTATTGAAACGATCGAAGGATTAAGAGCCTGCAAGGGTCTACAACCTTTGGCATACCGAAGGTAACCTTTCGTTTTTGTTATAAATTATTTAATATATTAAAATATCTTATCCATCAAACAATATCTAAAGCAAGTATACGTGTCTTTTTGTACATGCTTTGCAAACTGGAAGTTGGTAGAGTATTCAAAGAACTGTATTCTAATTTACCCTACCTCTGTTCCTTCTCTCTCTCCCTCTCCCTCTCTCCCTTTCTCTCCTCCCCTGCCTGAGCCATTTTATGAGCCTGCAAATTGAGATATCGCATGCAATTCAAAATGCCGAGTAAGTTGTAAGCAAAGTTGTTCGCGGCGAATTGAGCGAACAATGGCGATTTCGGTCGGCGCTACGAGGAACAGCAGAGGACAGACAGATAGACTCACCCAGAGCTTTCGTTTAGGCGGACGCTGGATGGGCTGGCGGGCTGGCGGGCTCCGTGGTTGCTGGTTACTGGAGTGGGGAGGGGTGGGGGGGGTCAAGTTTGGAATTTCACGAGCAAAACGTGCGGCTGCCGCCTACCACAGCCTGCGAAGAAGTGACAGGAATTGCAGAACCCCTACCCAGTGTGCCGGTCATGGTAGCTGCTGCTGCTGCTGCTGTTGATTTCACCTGAGGTGAGTTTGCCCCGCCCGCTGCGCCTCCTGCTCCTCCTGCTCCACTGGCCAATTGTTGTTTCATATTTTAATGCCTTTTTGAGTCGGTGGGCGTGCTACGACACGATTCTGCTGCCCGATAAGCTGTTATTTTTATGTGCCGCCAGATCGGTTTAGTAGGCACAGCTAGGTACCGGTACCTCGGGTACTCGAGGTGTCTCGCCCGGCTCCGCTTGGCTAGGTGTGGGCTGGCCCGCGACTTAAAGAAGTTGAAATTATTACAGGGCAATTGTCTTGATCGTTGATTTATGTGCGCTTTTGTTCGGCTACCCTCCTCCTTCCTCCCTCCTCCCTCTACCTGCCATCCCTGCTACCTTCTTGGGGCCAAATTTGTGTTTGCCGCCGCGTTATTTATTAGGCGGGCCACAACCCGAGGAACTTCATTATGCCGCACGTTGCAACGTGTGAACCAAGCTGAGAGGAGCATCTGCTGTGATTGATTCCATTTGGGCATATTTTAGCGGGAATACCGCTAGTTTATGCTAAAACTCTCAGTTAATTGCAGCGCTTTGGCAACCGCTTTGCTAATGCCATTGCCACGCCCCCCATGCAAGCAGCCTCTCTGTCAGCCCATGCTCGAGATCGGGGCACAGCCAGCAAATTGCCTCGAACCTAATGATTTCATCTCTCATTGAATTCAAATTTGTAGGCCCGCGGGAGAAGGAGGCAGCCAAACCAAACCAAGCCAAGGCAAGGCAAGGCAAGGCGAGCCATGGAGCAGCTGCGAACTGGAGCTCAGGCTGTGGCTGTGCCATGTGGGCGTGCCATCATCATACGCCCCTTTGTTGCAGTCCATATTGTAGTTACAGTTGTTGTTGTTGTTGTTGTTGTCGACTCTTGTCGACTGTTGATAGCCGCCGCTGTCCGGCGATATAACGATTTTATTATTTATTTCACCTGACAGCGCAGCCAACAGACTCTATAAATTTCCCTAGCCAGTCGAGCCGCACCAAGCCGCACCAAGCCGGACCTGAACTTGCCTCGGAATCGGACTGCATTCGTATTTTATGACCTATCGCCGGGGATGCCCATATGAAAATGAAATTATTGATAAGCTCGATTCGTTCGGTTATTTGGGGTCTGCTGCTGCTGTGTCTGATTGAAATGCCGTTGCCTCCAACAGCTTCATTTGCCCAGTCAGCGAGATCCCAAATATCGTACAAATCAGCTGAGGCGGCCCCAGACTTTATGGCCAAGCAGCGAAAACTTTAACCCAATATCCTGCTTGCAGTCATAATTCGTGTGCTGCTTGGCGTGGCAGAGGGGAGAAACAAAAAACAAATCAGGGATGCAGCACATGCAACAGGGCTGCAAAGTCAACAAACACTTCAAGAAACGAACAATACACAGAACAAAAATAATAAATAAAAATATAATAATAATTGTATTTTTATTTACATTAATTGTTTTATTATTAGTTATAATATATCCTTTCTTAGTTAAATTGTAGGATAAAATAGCATAGATTTGTGCTTTATTTTGCCTTTAAATTATTACAATAATATTGATTAAATTATTAATATTTAATAATACAATTTACTGGAATCATTTAAATTACATATTTAAAAATTCAAACTACTGAAAACTTTGAAATACAACTAATTAAACTTGTACTTTCTGATTTGTATAAATATTAAGATAACAATCTTAACATGTATGGGTAATATACAACTTCATTGATCTATCTATAAGCTGCCAAGCCTGTGTATTGGCTAAGTAAAGATTTGAAAATAATTGGTTTAAACTGAAAGAAAGGCATGCCGAAGTGCCTATACCCTTGGAGGTTCTAATATCCTCTGATCGTTCCATTACTCGTTTTATATCAATAGTGCAGAACTTAATGATATTGTGTTTATTTAATATTATATCTCATGTTGAGCGACACTGATAAGTTCAGTAATTTATAAAATCAGAACAGGTCTTCATACAAAAAACTTCACTACAATCAATTGTTCCTATGGCAGCTATATGTTACAGTTGAGCGATTTTGATGAAATTTTATATGCATATTACATATATAAAAAAAGTTCGATATAGTAAATTTGGTTACAATATCTCAACAATCAACAAAAATAGGCCGATAGTTTGTATGGCAGCTATACGATATATCTGTCCGAACCGGCTCGTTCCGACTTATGTACTGCGTGCAGCTATAAGAAGTTTCATTAAGATAGCTCTAAAACTGACTGACAAGTGTGCACTGCAACAGACGGACAAACGGATATGCGGACACACAGACACCTGGATACACGGACAGGCTTAGTTTGATTCCTCTGCTGATGCCAATTAAAATATATGTACTTTATTGGGTCTGAGATGTCTCCTAAGCTACGTTGCAAGCTGCTGCCCATAGTCAAGATACCCTCTGCAAGGGTATAAATATATTCCGAAATGCAAGACCTCCACTGAAATACAAGTGTCTGCCAGCGAGAGTATAGGATAGTGCAAGCCCATCTTCCACGACTGTTAAATAACCTGAGCCCAGCACCAGCAGCTTCTTCAAAATGCAGCTACAGGCCAAGTCCCAGTCCCAGTCCCAGCTCCATTCCCAAGTCCGTGAGCCAAGTCAGAAACAGTCTGGACTCCAGCGCGGATATCTTGTGCTGGCCTGGCCTGGCACGACGCGTATTTTATTATGAATTGCTCTTAACGATGTTCCATTTCTCATATGCGCATTCATAAACCTTTTTCTTATTTTCACTGCTGTAGACTCGACTCGCAGCCCTGGCCAGAAGATTGCAAGCTGCCTCGTTTGCCTATCTGCCTCTCCGCCTCACCCTCGGTCGTTCTCGTTTGCGCAACTGAATGAATAATTGCAACAGGGTGTTGTAGGCACAAGTTGCGGCACAGGGGAGTCGCCTCAATTATAGGCTTCCCTGCGGCCGCATACTGACCGCAGCGAGTGTTGTTAGCGCGGAGAGTTATTACTGACAGCTGTCGAAGCCGTAGCGAATAGAGTACTCATCTTGAGGAAGGTTCACCCGAAGTAGTTCCGGTAGTATTAATAGGCTGCCTTATCCCAAATTCAAGGCAACATTTCTCATTGAAATCTAGATATATTGTTAATAAATCCCCAGTAATTCAGTAATATATACAAGTATAACAAATTAAATTAGTATGGTAAATGTGAATAGGTACCAATAAATATGAATAGGTACCTAACTTAATATGAATAGGTACCCCCTAAATACATTTCGAGTTGATTTTTCCATTTCAAGAAAAGTGGAAAAATTTCGAAAGGTTTTTTCGAAAGTGAACTTAGCTTTAAGTGATTACTTTGCCAATTTCGTAGGTCCCTTTTGGGCTCCCTTCACCAGAGAGAGAGAGAGAGGGAGGCTAAGGGGAAGGGGCAGGGGCAGGAACTCCTTTCGGTGCGGCTGTCAAAGGCGCAGCGGGCAGTAAAATCGCGGCAAACACAATTGAAAAACGGGCAGTGCGAGACCAGCAGCAGAAAGGAGTGAGCAAGAGGTACAGCGAGATGAAGAGAGGGGAGGAGGGAGGGGAAGAGGGGCACAGTCAGAGCCAGAGCCAGAGCAAGAGCCAGAAGAGGCTGCTGCAGCGAGTCGTGAGTGAAGGAGTGCGGCGGCAAACACTCCACACTTGTCAACAGCGGCTCCACTGATTGTCTGCCCAGGGTAAGCCCAGAGAGCGCGCCGTGGTAAATACAGACGCCGAGCAGTGGCGCAGCAAGAGGGGGCACAGAGTGGGGGCAGCCAGGCAAAGAGGCAGCTGCTCTCCAGGCAGGTACCCGGCAACGGCAATGGCAACGGCAACGGGGTCGAGGCTGGAGCCGAACGAGACTCACGCTTATGCTCACAAATCATAAATTGCCGCCTTAAAATTTATCTTCAATTTTCGAGACCCCATGTGGTGCTTAGCGAATGGTGTTTTGAAATTTATTGCTGCATTTGCAATAAATATTGTCAGTTGGGTTCAGCGCGGGCCGCCAGACAGAGATGCCGATATAAACAGGGGACTGCCATACAGAGAGAGAGAGAGAGAGAGAGAGAGAGAGAGAGGGGGGGGATAGCGAGTTGGCTGCTTTGGCGGCTGCTTTTTGTATGATTGCCGCTTGTAACGCCTCTCACACCAACTACCCGCGATGCTGTGCTTCCCCCTGCCTCCCCCACCTGCCCTTTGCCCCCTGCACCTACCCCTGCTTGTCTCTACTCTGCTCCTGCTGCATTGTTTATTGTTTTCGTGCATATTAATGTGCGTTGATTGCGAGCCGAGGGACCTGTGCGGGTGATTCCACAGCTCTAAGCCGCAACAAGCACACTCCCCTCTACCTTCCCCGCTTTGTCTAGCAGCCCAGGCAGTTAGCAGCTGCCATTGTCCCGGCTCACAGCAGTCCACACTGCACACTCCTCCCTCTCTCTCTCTCTCTCTCTCTCTCTAGTCAGATGGTTAATTTACAGCGCGCGAAATTGATTGCCCCCGCGCTGGGGCCGATGGAGTGTGCAATTTGTGGGGCGTGCCCCTAAATTTTGTTGGTTAATTGTGGTTTTTTCATTCGACATGAGATTAGTTTCCATCCGCTATGATCATTTATTGCCCAGCTTGGCGGTATTTGCCAACTTAATTGCACTCGAGGTGTTTGCTTCGAGGTGGATCAGCGACAAGTCGATAATATCGTAAAAGGAAAGTCCGCGATAAAGACGCGGTTATTTATTGAGTTATACGCGAGAGAGAAATACATTTGGAGGGGCCTGCTTAGGCTTGATGAATGATGGAGGGGCCTGAACTAAACAGATTCTGCAAACAGATGCAATGATGTTGGGGTTATGATGCAGGAGGGAGAGAAGAGAGAGAGAGAGAGAGAAACAGAATGTAGAGGAAAACTCAAAATTCTAGGCTTGGAAATTTCAAGTCTAGCACATTGAAAACATATAGATAATTAACTTCACATCCTAACCACCTTGCCAGAAATTCAACCCGAGTTCGCGACCGATCCCGTTTTCGCAGCAACAACCTTCCGACCCAACGCTGATTATTAGGTCTGATCTTTCATAATACAGTACAGACTGTAAAATATTGTACATACATAAGATTTGTAAACTTATTAACTTACTTAACTTCCTAAAAGATCCAATAAATAAAGCTTAGTTATAAAAAAAAACTTAGATAATTAAGTTTTATGGTTGATCATTAGCTTTAAAGCGTAAGTCAATTGTATAAATATATTGTGCTGTACAATTTCAATGAATTTAGGATGTTAAGAAAAGATTTCTTGCTTTAAAAACTTTGTTTCTTAGCACATTTTCTGGAAAGCAATATCTTAGGAGTGAATTGTGCCGTGTATGAGCTCATCAGGGGAACAATGGATATTAAAAGTCGCAGTACAGTCCCTTTTGTCAATAACAATTATAACATAACCTATTGATAGCCCTCAAATAATGAACCTAACCGAATTTAATACTTCGAATGCCTTGTTTACTCTTTCATAATAAAGAAGTCTCTCATAACTGATCCCTCTGGTTTCAAAACATTTTATCTTGGATATTATATCTTATATATTATATCTACATCTACATACCTATATCTATATATTATGTATACTATATTATGTCTACTTAAGTTTCGTCTCTAGCATATTATATCAAACTCTTATACCATAACCTAACATAACTTTAACGTATCCTTACATATCTTAACATAACCTAACATATCCTCCAAGAAAGTCTTTTGAAAGCGATATTCCATTACCTCAAACTAACTAGTCAGGAGCGTCGTGTTATAACACAAATAAGAATGAAAATGAATAGCCATAGCTTTCAACTGCACCAAAATGATGGGTTTTCCCTCTACTTTGGTGTTTGCAGTCCTCGTTGTCGTGGTCTTTCTGTTGTTGGGCTTCCGCGAGGTTGTTGGGCTGAAAAAGAATTCAATATTGGACTCACCTAGTTGCATGTCAGCTCGCATTGGCATAGCTATCAATCAATTCAGACACCAGAAATGTAATCCTCGTAACTCTAGTGACTACCCCCACTCTCCCCTCTTTCTCACCCTCTCTCCTCTTCCTCTGTCTCGTTCTCTTGCCGACCCATCAAGCGCTCCATCGTTGCTCTTTGTAGTCACTTGTATTTGTGCACACTTCCTGTCGCCACAATTTGTTTGCGCCGCTGTCAAGATGTGCCAGGTCCAACTACCCCCCCTGCCCCTGCCCATGGCCCTGCCGCCTCGCACTCGCTCCCTACCCGCCACTGAAGCGATTGCAGACACCCATGCGATCCATTGAAGCATGTGACAGGCGGCGGGCCGAGCTCATCAATCTCGTGTCGGGGCTAAACAAAATATGCAATGTGTTCACATTGCGGCAAAAAGCGAGCATCGATAAACCTGGCAAGGGGTCGAGGGACGGCAGACAGACGGGGAAAACAGCAAACAAAAATTAGAAGCCAAACCCTTTTGCGACCTAACCACACACACACACAAACACACACAGAGACACACGTACTCGAGCACACTCAGTAAATATTTTAGGTATCTACCACATTGGGAAGTTGGGAAAAAATTAGAAAATATGTGTTGACAGCAGTCATCAATCAGGCGACACAACTTTTGACATGTCAAATGAACGAGCTGGCGCATAAATTACAACAGAACAACAACACATCGAGACCCATGGAGACACGCAAATGTTCCCCTCTCCCGCTCACTCTCCCTCTTCTTCCTCTCTCCCTCAGTGCCTCACTTTACTCACTCCCTGCAGTAGCCAGGGTAACATGTCGAACGGCGGCAATTGGAAAATCAATTTGACGACGAACTTCGCTTCGTCTCGTAGAGAATCGAGAGAATCTCTCTGTGGGATCTGCTCAAGTGTGTCTCACTCCCTTCTCTCTACCTCTCTCTCCCTGCCCCTTCCCTGCTTGGGGGACATTAGCAGCGAACGTTTCCACAGCAACGTCAGTGGAAACACTTGTAATGAACATTCGCTCAATCACTCAATCAATCGAGACAGTCAGCTCGGTCAATCAATCAGTCAAAACGGCACGCTGACAGACGTTTCCACTTACAAATCGTTGCTGCGAGAACACATGCGCAATATCTCAAGCGGAATTCTAAGGAAAATGCCTCGATTTCGACAATACTTCACTTTGATTTTGACTTTATTTTGAGGTACGACAGAAATCGACTGTTGTTGTGATGGGATAATTATATTGTGGGCATATGCTGTAGTAAAAAAAGAAGTTTAGTTTTAGTTTTAAAAGAAATCAATCAATCAGAAAGGTGTATATAATTTTAATATCAATAACTACGCAACATATATATAATCGTATATATATTCGTATATATATTTGTATATATATTCGTATTCAATATTTCCTAGATCTATTTTAGACAGTTTACAGATTTAGAGTCAATATTAATTACACTACTTTTAAACTTCAATCCTTAAAAATAATATATCTAAACTATCTATTGTATTATTTGTTATTATGAATATATACTGTTATATTAATCATATTTATTTGATAGCTTAGAAAAAATGTAACATACTTAATCTAACAAGGCTAAAGTTTCGTAGAGTACTAGAAGCAAGACCTTACACTTCAGTTACATATATACTTCAATAAATATAATGAATATAATTGTCCATCGAAGCCAAGAGAAAGAAACTTTCAAAACTCCTCGTAGCTTAGATAGCTCGATTGTTGTGTTATCATATTTTAATTCTATATAATAAAACCAAAATCATATAAATAAGTAGTAACCGATTAACATATGTCATATGTATGTTATTTTAATTCTATATAATAAAATCAAAATCATATAAATAAGTAGTAACCGATTAACATACATATGTCATATGTATGTTATTTAAATTCAATATAACATATTAAATTGAAGGAATTACTATTATTATTATTAAAATAATAAGGCTTTTGACTGATCTTTTTATATAATAAATATAATATCAAAAGCACAATAGTTTAAATGGTCATGCTTAGTTCTTTCATATAATTCTTGTTAAGTGAACTAGTTCAATCTACAGACATGTTCTAAGAGCCTTAATATTGATTATGTCTTGTCTTTCTTTTCACTAAATATAAAGCTGATACTGTAAAAGTAATCCCATTTCCAGGTTATAAGTGCATTTGAAACTCATAAACAACATGTAAGACTTCAAATTCGTCGAGGGTATTTAATCTTCGGCACCCTGAAGGCAACTCGCCTCGTTCCTTCTTCTTGCTATTGTTTGTTTGCCTTTGCATTTAGTCAGCACTGTGACAGATTTCACTTTTCTGCTTTCCGTTTGCAGTTGTTGTTGTACTTAGTTGAGTGTGAGTATGAGTGTGAGTGTGAGTGTGAGTATGAGTGTGTATACTGTGTCTGTTTGTGAGTGTTTCTTTTTGTTGGTATTTCAGTTGGCGTTGGCAGTGACAAATCCTTTACCGTTATTTGCGTATGTTGACACTTTGACAGGCGGCGACACATGCGAGTCTCTCACGTACTCGCCACATACCCCCTTGCCAGCCCCAGCTACCCTGCCTCGCCACGCCTCGCCTGGTACCGGCAACACGTACCCTCTCACTCAAGAGCCCCTATCATATTACTTGCTGCAGGGCTTTTCTTTGTTGTTGGCCTGTGGCAAAGTTTTTAATATTTGGTGCGAGTTGCCCGTTGCCAGTTGCCAGTTGCGCGTTGCCAGTTGCGAATCGCGTTGCCAACGAACCGCACGACACATTCATTTCAATTTTCATTTTCATTTTCCATCTACCGCAGCACAAAGAGAATTTTTATACTTTTTTGTTCAAGTTTTTTTTCGCTCTCAGCGCTTTACAAATTTGTTTCCGGCTCAAGCGACAACGACTACGACGACGACGACGACGACGAGGAGGACGACGACACGCGTGACAGCTGTCAGTTGAGCTCTGCCAAAATATTGACAGTTATCATGCGTCATATGCAAATCACTTTGTCGGGGGCTTAACGCGAGCAAGTGGGATAAAAAAGTCAACAATCTCTCGCAGCGTGTTGTCGTTGGGCTATTCCCGAGGCGGAAAGGCAGCTCTCTGGAGAGTGAGGCAGGAAGCGAGAGAAAGAGAGAGGGACTGCGAGTAAATTAATTGTGGTTATACAAACTATCGTTACTACTATTGAATAGGTTGATAGTCATTTATACAAACTATCGCTTGTACTATCGAAAAGGTCGATAGTAATATATTTGTTAATATGTACAATACATACATCATACTGTAGGGCAATCTAATACAATACAAAATTAAATCAATAGATATGTGACATGTATTGATTATATATTTATTATAGATAGGGACTTTAAAAATAATTTTCGCCGAAAAACAGTCGAATAAAAAATATAAAGATCATTTGTTGGTGTCTTCTATTATTGAAATCTTTATTAAATTAATGAAAGATATTTAATTTACCATTGTCGATAGTTTAGCATGGTATCAATAATATACTTTATGTTATATTTATTCCCAAATAGACACAGTTTATTTTAAACCGATAGAAACAACTAACTTTGAAATAAGTGAATAGTTTCTTATGGTATTAAAAATTCATTGAAATCTTTAACTTAAAATTGAAGATCTTAAATACACTTCAACTTAGACAGTTAGTTAATGAAAGTAATTATTGTAACCGATAGTACCCGATATATTTGGTACTGGTAAACTTAAGCAAAATTTCAACTTATAAGGAAAATTTACAAAAATTATTATTGTAACCGATAGTACCCGATATATTTGGTACTGGTAAACTTAAGCAAAATTTCAACTTATAAGGAAAATTTACAAAAATTATTATTATAACCGATAGTAACCGATATATTTGGTACTAAATCACTCTGTAGAATATTTCCCAAGGCACTGAGACTGTTGACAAAGTCATCTGTCCTTCTATTGCAAACATATATAACATATACATTCACATACGTGTACATATCTCTCATCAGTCCAATTGGGCATTTCATCGACCTGTCGCATGTGGCCAACGCCTCGTGCGATTTATTTTTCGAGAATCCTTTGCAATTAAGATCTGTCAGCAGTCTTTTGTACACACAACATTTCTGAAATCGCTTTGCAAATTCTCTGCAGTCGGCCCGCTTGATTTACTGTGCTGAAAGTAATTTGGCGCTAGCTTCTCGTGCCTCGGATTCCTCCTCGATGCGAGTGATCAAGAGTGCCAGTACTCGTTGCGGTGTGTGCTGGCTGCCTGACAAGTTGGCATCTCTTTGTAATTGATTGGCTCGGGGGTTAGCCGGCTGACATTGCATGTCGGATTCGATTCGGGAACGCAAAGAGTGCCAAGACTGAAGATCACTTGAGTTCACAGATAAAACAAAAACAAACAGCTACAACAAAGTATTCCCGATGATCCCCCTCTCCCCACGATCGAGTGGGAGGCGCTGTTTGATTGATCACTAAATCGAAACGCTTGTCGAATGATCAATTGACTCGCACGAGCGATCACTAAGGTATTTCACATTCTGTTTTCTTTCAAGATCTTACGAATATGCAAAACAAGCGGCGAAAACAGATCTTAATTGAAGATGATCTTTGAAATTGATTGCGAAACTCAATTGGAGAAATTAAGTTCGCTTCAATTGAGTTAGGTTCAGTTATGAGTGGGATGAAAGTGGGAATTCTGTTTGAATATTGAGACAACACAAAATATTGTGGATTTATCAAGTTTTCTTCATTCTTCTACTTCTTGCTGAAGTAAACTTTCTCTACAACCAATGTAAATACCATAAACCTTATAGGGTACCCTCCGTTTATAGCTTATCTCATCTCTGGGCGAGTGAGAGTGATCGATGACCCTGTCATAAAGCTATCCAAGTGTAATACCAGTAGGCGCCAGAACAAATACAAACACGCGCTGGCAGAGAATGAGAGAAGGGAGAGAAAGGGAGTTGCGTATCTAAAGCAAACATCACTCGAGTCTACCTACTACCACAATATAGTAGATTTATAGTTGTATTCCTATTGGTATTGATATCGTGCGACTAGATAAAGCCATAGACCTAAGCCTAAGTGTATTTGCCCAGCTCAAATAGGAGAACTGAAGTTGAGTGATATACGAGCTGAATGCTCGCAACGCCGGCTGTGTGAATGAGATGTGCAGATCGCGATTAAAGCCGGAAACGATCGGGTCTCTGAATTTATGATCTCGATGGCAATAACTCGCCGCTTATCGCGAATGCAATTTATAATACAAAATGGCAGACGAAAGCCGAACCGATGGGCAACATAATTAATATTTAAGAGCTTCTCTCTCTCTCACTCACTCCCTCTCCCGCCCGGCCAGGGGCACGTACACAAAACACTCATCCTCGTGCCGAACTCCACTTCGATCCCTGTTGTTGATGGTCCTCGGCCTGGTTGTGTTGCTTCATCAGCGATTCCAATCAGATAACATTAGCACGTCACATCACACAGCGTGCAAAAATTATTATTCATTGAATTTGTGATAAATGTGACAGGGCCCAACAGGCAGCCCGTGTCCACTCCAAGTCTGGCCAGCTCCAGCTCCAACTCCAGCTCCAACTTCAGCTTGGAGTAGGGAGTCGGGAGTCGGAGACGGAGTGGGGCTCCAGTTGCAGGCTCCACGACACAATGCGATGCACACGACATACGAGGCCGCATCGAAGCTGTCAAAAATTTGTTGCAAAAGATATTATCTTGCCGCCGTGGAAAGGGGCACGTCCAGGCCCAGGCCCAGAGCAGGCAGCTGACTAAGCGAGGAACTGAGAGGACTGACTGACGACTGCTTTTCACTGTAGCTCATCAATAATGACGACAAGGACGAGAAAGAGTACGAGGCAAAAGAGGCAGACGTGAACGTAAACGTCGATGTGGACGTGAACGAGATGAAGACGATGATGATGATGATGATGACGAGAACAGAGATGATGATGATGTTGATGACCATGATCGATGATTGGCCTTTTTTGTGGCAGACGCGCAGACGTTGAGTGACGATTGCTGAGCAACGCAGCTCGGACCATAAACTATGTGCAGGCACTGTGACCACACCCATTGACAGCCAGACAAGCAGACAGAAGGAGGGACAGTGGAACAGTGGGCAAGGGGGTTAAGGGAGGGTGTGCAATGTGCAGAGATGGCAACAATTATTTGCGGAGAATCACAACATCACACACAAATGTATCCCTGGAATGGCCACTTGATTGATGGGCTCAATAAATTGCACGACCAGCAAGTCGCATTGCAAGAGCTGCTCATGTTGTTTTTACAGCTCAGTTGTTGTTGCTGCTGCTGCTGCTGTTGCTGCTGCTCTCGTTGTAGCTGTCAGAGAGTGGAGAGCTCGATAAGAAAGGTGACAGCCGAGAACGGGACAGCTTTCGACGCAATTGGATCATTATACGCATTCGAGCAAGGTCCCCTCTTCCCTCCATCGCCCTGTGCTGAGCAGCATGTGCAGCAGTTAGTTTTGTCCATCAGCTGTCATAGCATTCAGCTTTCTGGCTATCACTCATTTTCGCACCTAACCTATTTACGTTATTTAACCTAACCTATTTAGGTTTATTTAACCTATTTTCAAGTTCATAATGCAAACTAAGCTGTTCTTCTAAATAAATTGTTATTTAAACTAACTAATATAGGTTGATTTAACATATTTTCGATGTTCATGTTGCAATCTAAACTGTTCTCCTTATAAATCGTTATTTAACCTAACCTATTTAGGTATATTTAACCTATTTTCAAGTTCATAATGCAAACTAAACTGTTCTTCTATGTAAATAGTTATTTAAACTAACCTATTTAGGTTTATTTAACACTTTTTCGATGTTCATGTTGCAATCTAAGCTGTTCTCCTTATAAATCGTTATTTAACCTGACCTATTTAGGTATATTTAACCTATTTTCAAGTTCATAATGCAAACTAAGCTGTTTTTCTACATAAATCTTTGTTTACCCTAACTTATTTAGGTTTATCTAATCTATTTTCAAGTTCATAATGCAAACGAAACTAGTCTTCTATGTCAATCGTTATTTATCTTAACTTATTTAGGTTTATTTAACATATTTTCGATATTCATGATACAAACTGAAATGTTCATCCATTTATATTTAATCATTTCTTTAAGTAAAGCATACTTTTTAAAATGTTCCCCTTCAAAATAATGTCAACTTGTCTATTTCATTTAAATTCAAAAGTATTTCTCAGAATAATTAAAACACACTTAGCAAATCAAAAACAATTTCAGCATCAACAGCAAATTCTCCTCATCGCTCAAGTCTATGCTCTAGGGATCCTCAAAATTCTTGATGCTGTTGCACAAAAGAATTGAGATTTATTTATAATTTTTAATTTCATGCCTCACATGGCGCGCTGTCAGGTGATTTTCGTGATTAATGCGAGGCAAGCAAAAGAGAAAGACTTTTCTTTCCGCAGTTGATATTTTCCGGTCGAGTTGTCTGTCTGTCTTTCATTCTGTTTGTTTCTCAAACGAAATTATGTGTTAATCTCATTTGATTTGTCATTTTCACATGACGTGATTTCAGACTGTGCATTATCATATACTCCCCCTAGCTACGGTTCGTCGTGGCCTTCTTCTTCTCAATGAAATTACGGGTTTCTTCTTGTGCCGCATGTGATGTATGGCAAACAAATGTTTTCTTGACACATTTATTTGTTTAATGAGACGTTGAATAATTAGCTGCGATCCACAGGCCAAATGACTCAAATAGACTCACACACACACACACATAGACTCTCACACACACACTGGAACACCATATGTATCTGCATGTGGCAACAGCAGAGTGCAACGCTCCATACAACGATTTATAAATTATGATTGACGACTCGCCGTTGAATTGTGTGACCCGTAATAAGTGCCCCTTGCCACGCTCCCTCGCCTTTCCTCCTCCCGCTCTGCGTAGGCACCCCGCTGCAGCTGAGGCCTGATATTTTTCTGTGTTTTGCGCGGCGCTTTTTGCTCTGCTCCGGTCATTATGGCTGACAGCGTGCCTTCAAAATGAAGAGTTTAGATTGATGGCCCACACATCAGTCAACGACGTGGAAGCACAACAAGGCACAAACCAGAAACTGCAAACTATATGATCGCAGCGAAGCGTAGTTACTCTACACTGAGGGAAAAGGATGATTGGGTTAAGGAGCAATTTAATGTTGCAGTTGAATATTTTAAAAATATAAGCAATTGTTGGAATATTTAATAAAAATATTTATAAAAATTGCATTGCACCAAAGCAATATGAATTTATTTCCGAATTTAATAACAAAATTAATATATAATCAAGTAAAGAATATCACATAAAATAATTTATATTAATATTTTAAATAATTCAGTAGTTTATGAAATTAATAAAACTAAAATTAGCTTGAAATTAAAGCAAAATAAACTTGTTTTAGAATTAATATAAAATAAAATAAATAAATATTTAAATAGAAAAGAATAGATTTTTATTAAAATTTTTTTTTTTCAAAGTTAACTACACAGTATAATTTAAAATTAAATATAAATAAATGTAATTAAGGATCTAATGAAACTTAACTAATTATTTAGAATTTGTATTAACTATAATTATTGGCATATAAGAAAATATTCGGAATATATTCTGGTGACAATTTTAAAGTAGCAAAGAAAATATGAACCAAAAAGAGCAATCAATTATTTATTATGATAAGTTAAAATTAAAAAGATAATTTCACACATTAACTAAATTATATATATGGCCATAGCCAAGGGATATCGTTATTATTATTATGTTTAACTATTCATAAACTTAAAAATGTAATTTACTATTTACAAAGAATTTCCCTCCTTACCGTGCTTCACTTATTGAAACTGCCTATTAATTGTGTAGGGTATTACAGGGTCAGTATCATGCCCAACCCTTTCGAGCAGATTCTCCTGTGGCTTGTCTGGTCGCCTGTTGACATGTCACTAATTTCGAGTTCTCTAAGCGTTTTTTTTTTTTGTTGCCTTCGTTTTTTGGCTGCAAATTTGGTTGTGTTTCGTTGTTGTTGTTGTTGCCTGGGCTAGCCCCAACGATGATTGATGATTGATGCGTTTGCCGAACGAGAGAAGGAGATAGAGTGAGAGAGAGAGAGAGAAAAACCCTTTTCTGCGGGGCTTTCGAAGCATATTTTATGTGGAAATGTCATTTGAGTTTGGCAAAATATTAATCATCGGCATGGAGCGGGTCTCAGGTCTGGAGTGATAAATGAAGTTTGCGATGGGGAAATGTGCCTGCAAAGGGTTTTGGGGTAATTAGTGCGGGAAGAGGGTGCAGAGTGAGAGCTAAGCATAATGTATGCCTCATAATGATGTGCAGAGAGGGAGGGAGGGAGGTAGGCAGAGCGAGACAGAGCGAGACAGAGTCTAACTGAAATGCAGAGGAGAGAAATTAAATATGATAAAAGACCCACACACTGTCTGTCGGCATAATTAAGTATGACATGCAAAAGTATGAATTATCACTGAAATGTCAAAATGTCACAGCTGGCGAAGACAGAGACGGCGATAAAGACCGCGACGAAGAGAGAGAGAGAGGGGGAGGGGGACAGGGGGCGAGGCGGAAGGCATAAATAAGACACAAGAAGCAGACAGAGACAGAGACGGAGACGAACGCCGCGTGTGGGATTAACTGACTCGAAAATTTATGATATGAAAAATTACTTGTTACTCAGCAGCAGCAGCAGCAGCAGCAGCAGCAGCAGCAGAGTGAGAGAGTGAGAGAGACAGCAACAGAGTGGAAGTGCAAGCGAGACTGAGCAACGATTACTTTGTATATTATTTTCTTGTGTATCTTCTCCTCTTCATTCACAGCGAGAAATTTGTTGCTTGAACAAATTTTCTAAAGTCTGTGCTGAAAAATTAATGTGCCCAGCTGTCATTGCAATGACAGAGATGTACCGGAATGGAATGGAAAGGCAACGATACGAAACGGAACAGAACGGGACGGAGGAATCGTGATGCTGCAGAGAGCGAACAGGCGTGAGGGTTGTCCTCCTTCTTCCTCTCTTTCTCTCTCTCTCTCTCTCTCTCGGTGGCTGTTGTGAAAGCTTATGATAAATGATTTTGAAATGTGACAAAATGCTTACGAGTGGGATTAACAAGACCATGTCAACGACGGAGACGGAGACGACGACGAGAAGAGCCAAACCCGTCCGGGTTGGGTCGGGCGAGGCATAAGGATATTTGTTGGTTTTACGATTGCGACGGGTTTTTCTAAAGAGTTGTGAAGGGGCGGAGAGGGGAAGGGAGGTAAGTCTGCAATCTCTGCTGGGATTATGATGATTACTGTAATGAAGTTGTGAGTTCTTCTCAGAAAGTGGACATGGAAATAATCCCCTTATTAATAAGTATTCCCAAATCAATAAGCAGCCGTGGGGAGTATTTAAAGTTGTCTGTAGTTATTATGTTAATTGTTGTTGTCTTCCTTAAAGGGTGGAAAAATAAATAAACCAAATAAATAAGTACATAATTAGTTATGTCATAATTTGATTATAAAAGTAATGTTAGACTATATTATAAATATAAATATGAGTTAGTAAAACCTAAGAGATATGGAGAAGAAACTACTCAAGTGAAGTATCAACATATAAAAATATCAACATTAAATAAAAATAAATAAAATAAAATAAAATAAATATATCTTTAATCAGTATCAGTAATTTAAATGGAATTACCATCTCTATGAGAAAATACGTGTATGTATTTAAATCTTTTTGAAATAGTCCATTTCAGAGTCTTGAAACATGTAATCAAAATGATTTTATACAAAAAGAATGATCAACTGTAACTGATCCTCTAATTTGTTCTTCTAAAGATGGATTTAGGACGGTAATGTACTCATATCATATTTATAGTATACAAAAAAAATTAAATAAATTCGAATTTGAATTTTCAAGCAAATTATACATAATTGAAATATTCAAAACAATTTATCAGAGACTTACAAAATATCTAATACAACTTTTTACACTATAAATTACATTTAAATCTTATTTTGCACCCTTTCATCTTTTTGATATGCTCAAAAATATGAATTTTCAATTCATTTGGAAAAACGAGGTCTTTAGGCGCCTTAAAAATAGATTCATTATGCCGTTCGAAGTGGAGCTCAACACTGAACGATCACATGGTCAATCGGCAAATGGGGACTGACCGCAGGTCAATCAATCTGCCTGTCAATCGGTCGGCATTTCAAAGCGAATCCATTTGGACACACTTTGAATACGATTCATGTGTGCAGTGGCGCGACGTCTATCGATAGCGCATGCAGCAATCGATCGACGAGCGAGGCGTCGATCAAGCGCGATCAATCGATGGGCCAAGTGCCATCAATCTTGTTAGTTTTGACGCATTTTAAGGTAGCGAATGAGGCGCAATGCAGCGCCAGTTGCCAGCTAAGAGTGGTCAGTTGCCTGCCTGTCAGTTGCCAGTTGCCAGTTAAAAGTCGCCAGTGGTCGATCGATCGATCGTCGAGGCGTTTGTCTGGCGGGGGTAAAGACATCATCAGTCAAGCGGCGCGACAGCGTCCCTGGCAGGGTCAATTGAGCTTGGCAGCTGCTTGATTTATGTAAGGCGACTCCATGTGGCCACATGAAAGGTTTATAAATGGAGAGTAAACACGACAAGGCACGACAAGGCACGACACGGCACGATACGACACGGCATGACACGACGCACTCGAGAGACCCTCTCGATAGAGATAATCGTCGAGTTACCCAAAAGGTTACCATCCATCATATAATTAAACATATCGACAAAGTTATTACACTGTCCATAAAACGGCACTTAGGCGCTTGATAAGCCCGCGCCGCGCCACAGCGGGACAGGTGCTTAGCTACCCTCTACCCCTACCCCTTCTCTATCCTACCCTAGGCTCTACATAGCTCTCCACTGGGATGTCGTATTACTCACTTGAACAGCCTTTGACAAGATGGTAAACACTGATTAGCCTCGCCTAATTGAAAGTATGCAACCATTTTTCGGGTACCCCCCCAACGGAGGTAGGTGGCGAGGTAGTGCCGGGTAGTGCGGGGGAGTAGCGCCACACCTCTCTCTCTCTCTCTGGGCACGTCTCGTTTGTGCGTATAAATCAATTAATTTAAACTGTCGGCCAGCTGTCAAATTGTTGCTACCGGGAGCGTTTGTCTCCATGTCTGGCTACGCTATGGATTCGGGTTCGGGCTCGGTACGGCTATTGGGTACCGGGTACACACTGTGTACCGCGTACCGAGATGACGCGTCTCACAGCGAGACCAGGCGAGCCAAGCAACGGCGACATGTCGAGATTTACTGAGTGATTGACGACTTTATGTGTCATTAAATACCGTTAGCAGCGGCTGGCGTTGTTAGAGTTGTTGTTGATGGTGTTGTTGTAGTTGTTGTTGTTTTTTGTTTTTGTTGTTGCTGTTGTTTGCGTTGCATTTGAGTCATTTTTCATGCCACGTTGCTTAGTGAAAGTCGTTGGAGTCGCTCGAAGACTTTTGCTTTACTTGTAACAGTTGTTGTTGTATGTTTTTGTTATTGTATATTGTTGTTGTTGTTGTAGTTGTTGTGCGTGTGCTGTGTGTGTTGTGTGATTAGTGGCAATTAAACACCAGCTGTGTGGGCGACAGTAACTAGCGAAACGCTGCTTATCGCATTCATCTGTCGTTGCTTCAAACTTGAACATCAGTGCAAATGACTTGGGAGCAGCTTAGTATTTTAAAGTAAGCACGACTACAAGAATACCCTGTAGAGTAGCTAGGGATTCTAGACAATAATGAAGTCTGTATAAATTTTGATTTTTTTCTAATTTTTTTTTTTTTATAGGAGACTTTATTAAAATAAAAATACCCTTTTTCGATATTCAAAATAATTTTAAATTCAATATATTCTAAAATGATTATTTTGAATTAAATTCTTCAATTAATAATAATATATAAAAAAAAAAAAAAAAAAAATAAGTTATCGATTTTTAAAAAGATCATAAGTATTTTATTCATTAAATATATAAAATTGGTATATGTTGTACACATATATATGTATAAATGTTATCTGTTATTTATTATGTATTTCGGTCTTTCCGATAAAACCTTTCTAGACCAAAGTATCCTATCACAATATTTAATAACGAATACTGGCATATGAACATTATAAATCACAATATTGAAAAGTGAAATATTATGAATATTATAATATCACAATATTTAATGAAGCATGCAACTCTGTATTAATGTGAAGATTATTCTTAGCAAAAATCAATAAACTAAATAAATTGAAACCTATTTTCTCAATTAGAAAATTGGCATAATGAGCAAGCTCCAAGGATCTTTCATAGCATTGTGTGAAGGACCTATGAATACACCTACTCACCTAATTACACGTACATATGTTACTACAATAATAAACTCTGCTTGGAAAAAAAAGACTACAAAAAAAAAATTATTAAAAATTCCACAAATATATCAAAAAATATTTAAAAAAGGACTAAACGACCTATTTTATGATTTAAAATAATTTTCATACTCCTACATATGTATATAAAATGTATATAGAATATGTATGTATATAATATGTATACAACATATACATATAAATAATATGTAATAAATAAATAATGAATAAAAATATTATTAATTTAAATACAATAAAATAATACATATTAAAACAAATTATCCTTAAACCATTTCCTATATTACAATATTAGCCCAGACTGGCTTGCTTGCCATTTACAGGGTATAACTCAGCCGAAATGCAAGCAAAGAAGGTAACCGGCAAATCTCAATCCAAATTGCGCGCCATCAAATTGAATTGAAATGCCATTTATGATGACTCCTGTTAACGGGCTGGTTCAGCCGCCACTTTATGTGGCATGTGGCAAGGCGGTCATAAAACGAACGTACTCGAAAATCCGCACACACTCGCAAGTGTGTGTGTGTGTGTGGCAACGTTAAGTGGCAAGTGGTGCACTCGACTAGCAGCTTATTAGCAAACTTTCTTATTGGATTATATAGTTGAATATTATAATAATCGAGTTAGATTCTCGTTGCCGTGTTCCATGTGGGGCAAGGGAAGGAGGCAGTGCTGGCGAGGGGGGAGAGGAGGGGTAGCTGGGCATAGCTTTCATGCACAATTTCCGCTTCATGGTCGGGCACAGCCACAGAAATAAGCCCAGAGTTTACGAGCTCCAAAAGGCGGTGCGAAGAAGGGGCGTGTGAGGAAGGAGAGAGGAGTGAAGGTGGAGGGGAGTAAGTGAGGAAGGGGAAGGGGGGGGAGAAGCCAGCGTAGACGACGTCATCGTGTTGTAAGTGTTGCAAAAAGTGGCCAACTTTTTAGGGCGACGAGGAAATACTTTGCTAAATTGCCTGGGCAGTGTCGCCTCCTTCCCCCCTCCCCCTTTTGCTCTTTGACGACGCCCCTGTGTCCCACTGTGCTAAGCATTGTTGCCCCTGCCCACAACATGAAAGCAATCCAATAACATACACACACACATGTGTGTGTGCCAGTGAGTGTGTGTGCCAGTGAGTGTGTGCCAGTGTGTGTGTGTGCCAGTGTGTGTGTTTGCAAAGGATTCAACTTTTACAAATCGTTAGCATTTCGCACGTTTATTGAGTTGTTTTTGTATGTAAATTGGTTGCATAACTTGCCAGTTGTTGTTGCCAATTCTAGTTGCCTCTATTGTTGTTGTTGTTGTTGTTGCTGCTCACATGGCTTTTTGATATGGCAAGTGTCGAGTGGCGCGGAGAGAGTGTGTCCAAAGTGTGTCCGTAGTTGCCTTTTGCGGCATATCCCTTTGCCCATAGTACTGGATTATTGTCTGTAGATATTCAGATAGTAGAACCCCGCCCTGGACTGCCTGTATGTGTGAGTGTGTGTGTGTGTGTTTGTTTGTTGTGCGTGTGTGTGCGCGTCTATAAACTTTGATTCCTTTAGAACGCGCCAAACGCATTCTAAAAAGTTGTTACCGTTTACACACACACACGCATACATAAACAGGCACACACACACACACAAACACAATCAAATCCACAAGACCATACACACACAGGCACAGTCTCATACACACTCGCACTTTGCTCTGCAAATGGAAACTGTGTCTGGGTTGGGGTCAACTCTGGCACTGGGGCCCGACTGCGGTTGCCATTGTTGTTCTTGTTGTTGTTGCTGTTGTTGTTGGTGCCGGCATATTTGTCGTTTGCGGTGCCAACTGCAAATATTATAGCAAATTGAACTGTAAATAGTTTTATTGCCCCTAAGCCACAAGCCGACAATATGAGAATGCGAGAAAACGAGAATCAAAGAGATTCGCAGCGAGGAAAGGCAGTCGGTGGGAGGGGGGTAAGTGGAAGAGAAGGGAACAGAGAGAGAGAAGGTTTAACAGTAGTTGAAAATCGACTATGCACAGACATAACTTTGATTCGCTCATTGTTTTTGCCTCTGACCCACCACAATTTGAATGCGGATTCAGATTCAGATTCAAAGTGGTTGCTGGAACCGCAAAATGAACTTGTTGAAATGCACACACAGACTGATTCACTTGCCGGAATCTGGCACTCGACTTGGGCATGGAGTAAATCAGTATATAAGTCACTCTGCTAAAGATGTCCAAGAGAGGGAAAGAGGCAAAAGGGCAAGGGAAAAGAGGAAGGGAAAGAGGAAGGTTGAAAGTTAAGTTTGCACTATGAACTGTTGATTTCATAATGAACATCTTTACAAATTGAACTCTTAATTTAACTCTTTATTATAATGCATATATTTAATCTGGCAACCCTATCGGTATCGATAAAACTAACACAATATCGATAGTCAGAGTCAATGCGTGGAGACATCAAGAAGTGCGAAGAGTTATTAAGAAAGTCGAAAGCCAAAGCCGAACGCACCAGCATAAATATTAAGTTGTCGAATTATCTAGTCTAAAACTTTATCGAATTATCTTAAGCTAAAAACTATGGAAATAAAACTTATATGATTTAAAATACATCTTAAATCATGCACTTAACTTTTAATTGAATTCATTATTATAATAGTAGAATAGTATAATATGTATATACTATATATGGTAATACATGTTAAATCCTATAAGCAAGCTAAGAACCTAACGAAAATTATATTTCGTTTTATAAAAAAAACTAAAAAGATATAATCAGAATGATAGAGAAAGAGAGAGAAAAAGGATATAAATTGTATAGAATTTGTTATCATCTTACAAGCCAATACTTCCTCTGACGACTTTTAATAATACCAATCAAAGCCTCAATAGGTTATTTTAATGCTTTTCGATGTACTATATATAGTAATGAACAATCAGTTTTCTACATACTGCACCATAAAAGAGCATTGTTTTTTTTTATTATTATTTGCTTATATTATATTATATGTTTATACCAAATGCTAGTTAGTTTCATAACAATATAACATATTAATATAAAGGGGATAACCTTATTAAGATTTTATGAAGTCAAAATTTTTTTCCCCGAATAGGGAAAGTCTAACATAAACTTAAGAAAAAATGTTCAATATTAAATCTAACAAGTACTCGGATTCTTAGAGTACTAGTAGCTAGAACAAAGACTCTATAAAAGCTATATAATTTACTAATAGTATACAAAAAAGTACAGATATTCACATGTTATATGAAAACATAACTTAGTATATTATATTAAAATACTATACTTCACATATTTGTACCTGAGTATCAGGTATCAAATCACATTTCAATTATTGGAATCACAATTTCCAGTTCAAACAAACTCTTCATCCATACTCTACAGTGGGATCTATTAAATTCACATCTATTGTAGCTACCTTCCCAGGCTGCTGTACCACCCAGCTAAACCATACCAAACCCAGACACGTACGCACGACCAGTGCTCAAAAATCAAATCAGACTCGTCTCTGCCACGCGAGGCCAGTGATAAATGATTGGCAAATTAATATGGAATCCATCGGGGTCTGGAGGGGTCTGGGATGTGGAGCAGGAACATGGCAAACATGAAACTAATAACTCCTGTTCGTAATTTGCATAGATATATCATTATTAATATTATTATTTCTTTTATTTCGAACACGCCTCGCATTTTCATCAATCAATTTGGGGGAGGCGTGCACAGTGGGACAATGGACATGAAAAATATGTCTGCTAGAGTCGATGGAAAATGATAATTTATAAAAATTTAAGAGCAACTGCAACGCGGCACTCGACATCAATCAAAAAATCTCATCGTACTGAGCCACTGACAGACTGACAGACTGACAGATGGACAGGCGAACAGGCAAACAGGCGGACAGACAGCTCGTTCCGACGGTAGCCGAGTCAGACTCCGTCTCCATCTGCCTTTGTGTCCAGTCGAAACTTTTATAAATGAGCTCGAGATGGCAACGGCCTGTTTTCCCCTCGACTGACAGTTTGTTGAAAAATGTGAAAATTGTGAAAAATTCTATAAGAATCTGTTGCGAACGGAAATAGCTGGAAAACTTTATTAGATTCGTTCCACACTTCACTGATGTTGAGATGATGATGATGATGATTACGTTGCTGCTCTTGTTGTCAATTTGTCCGGCCTAATGATGTTTCCCCGTTGCCAGATGCGAGATGCGAGATGCGGAATACCCGTAATAATGCAGCGTTCTCTAATTAATGATCTGATCCGACAACCCGACAACAAACTGTCTCAGCCAACTGTAAATGGAACTGTAAACGCAGCTCGAGAGGAAGTTCTCCTCGGGCTGTAGAGAGTTGAGTGACACGCCAAGACGAAGGGAAAAACCCGAGGTGAGTGTAAGTCTGTCTGTCTGTGTGTGTGTGTGTGTGCCGCATGATTAACGAGCTTATTATATACTCTTGCACTTTTCCTTGACGGCACACTATCTCTTTCTCTCTCTCTCTCTCACACACACACAGGGCAGAGTCAAAATTATTCCCTTTTTTGGCCAAACCTCATTATTCTTCATTGTTCATTTTGATGTGTGGCAACGATTTATAAAGATATTCGCGCTAACTTGGCAGCGAGAAGAGGGCAAAGAGGGAAAGCGATGCACGTTTATGTGAAAAGAAAAGAAAGTATGAAGGAAAACCATTTGAAAGGGAATCCAGCTGGAAAAGGAACTAGAAGTGATCCCTACGAATGATTGAGAATAACACGAAGTAAATGTATTAATGGAGTTAAGCAATTTAAGATGACTTAGTTACAATGCATAGGACTTACAAAGAAGTCCATGTAAGCCCTTATTGGTAGATCAAAACATACATATCTCTTAGCTATAAGTATCTTTATTTTTGATATAGTTACTTTGAAACCAAGTGAAATAATTATCTGATCTTAATCAAATTTCAGCGGTATATTTATTTCGCTGTACACCTTGTATTGATAAGGTTTTGTTACCTGTCTGGAAATATAGAGTAGCATATATATAATAAAATATATATATAATAGCAAAACCTCATTTCAATATTATATATATTGCAGTACTTTGATTTAAAAGAAATCTCAACAGCATAATGCAAACCTGGATAAGATTTGTTGAGTATGTTAGCGATATCTCTGAAAAGTATTGTAATTTGCCGATCGTCTGTTTGATAGTTACACGATATATCGGTTTTATGTGTTATTATTCCCTTGCAGAAAGTATATTAATTTTGGCAAGGAGTTTGCAACGCACCTTAGGAGAAATTTTCGACCCCATAAAGTATAAATATACTAAATTAGCATCAACAGATGAATCGAACTAGCCCTGTCCGTCGGTCCGTCTGTCTGGGTGTCCGCATATCCCTTTGTCCGTCTGTTGTAACGCAAACTAGCCTCTCAGTTTTAGAGCTATCTTAATGACACTTGGCACACATGCTTCTTATTGCTGCACGCTGCGAATAAGTCAGAACGAGCTGGATCGGAGCGATATATCGTATAGCTGCCATACAAACTATCGGCCGATTTTTGTCCTTGGTCAAAATATTGTAACCAAATTTACGACATCGCACTTCTTATATAAATAAAATATGTATATGAAACTTTATCGAAATCGGACCACTATAACATATTTAGCTTGTTTCATTGGCAAATTTAAGGACCATTTTTTTTATAAGAGACGAACAGAAAGTCCAATCTCGATAGGCTAGTTCAGACTGATTAAGAATACATATAAAATGTTCTCAGAGATATTAAATCAGTCTTTTAGAACTTCGCACACTCTATTTCTCTTACAATACTACCCTTTTCTTTACACATATCATTGGTAGCAACATTGATAGCCTCAACTTCTGCATTTCCTGCGATGTTCTAAGCATTTTATCCCTCTCTCCCTCTGCTGCCTCCAATTAGTCTGCACTTGTGGCCTAAGAAGCAGCCCAATTGAACTGGAATCTGCTTGGCAACTGCAATAAAAAGAACCAAAAAGATCAAAAGAGAGAGAGAAAGATAGAGGGGAATGATGAGGCGAGTGAAAGAGGAAGCTGCACTGTTCAGCGCAGTGTTGACAGGCTGTCAACATGTCGTATGATTAATGTGCTCCCAATGCAGTTGCAGTTCGAGCCGCTTTAATGAAATGATAAATTGTTGCCATGGCCAACAGAAACCAATTTCCAGCTTAATAAACCGACCAAAGCTTTGCGGTTACGTCCACAAACTCGGCCCCAGCTCGGCAATGTGAGTTTGCCTCAATTAATTCGCCTGCAGAAACTTTTCAGCACCGCCACGTCAACGCATTGCATGCACCATTTCCGGGCGACTGTGCATCAGTGTATGTGTGTGTGTGTGAGTGTGAGAACTTGCAACGTGCAACGTGTGCTGGACGCCCACTTGACACGCCCTTTGACCTTTTGCGGCGGCCTGTCGTGAGTGCCATGTCCGTTGGCAGCGCCCCATTTGATTGATTGAAACTGCAGTCCGCACTTGCCCCAAGTTGCAGTTGCATTTGCAAGTCGAGCAGGTGCCCAGTTGCGGCCCGGTCAGGCGAGCGGACAAGCTTCAGCGACTCGGACAGCGCGGACAGCACGGACAGCCGGAACGGACGGCGGACAAAGTGCACAGTTTAGCGCCAATTATCGACGATCTTTGCACTTTGGTCAATATGTGCGAAGCGATGCGATGTGTTTAAATGAGGAAACTGTCTGCAGCTGGGCAGGGTGGTGGACAAGTAGGGGTATTCAATTGATATTCAATTTGGCTTGTTTGTATCGCGAACGGTAAGTTACGTGAACTGTTGAGGGATTTTTATATAATATGGGAAAGTGGGGGAATGCCTATAATAGTGCATATAATAACAGTAAAAAGATATAACAAATAAGTAAAACGTATCAGTGCGATGTAGCAAATTTGGTTAAAATATCTTATATATATTGGTCCGATAAGGCTCGTTCCGACTTATTTACAGCGTGCAGCAATATGAAGCATGTATGCCAAGTTTCATTAAAATAGCTTCAAAACTGAGAGACTAGTTCCCGTTGCAACAGACGGACATACGAACACACGGACAGACGAGATACGGTCACATGGACAGACGGACAGAGCTAGTTCGATTTCTCTGTTGATACTGATTCAGAATATATATTCTTTGTGGAGTCGGAGATGTCCAAAATTAATAAACGCTCTACAAGGGCATAAAGGTTAAAGAAAATATAATAAAATACCAACACTCTAAACTTTAATATGTACGAGTACCTCATGATATGTCTATGGTACAGTACTATACAATAGATCAATACATCAATATGCGCATCAATATACGTACATATATACCGACATTTCATTATAGTTACCACACATACACACCCCGTTCCTTGCTGAGGCGAATGCAATGGAGTTGTCTCTGAGCAAGTACCTATACTGCTGACCATGAGTGTACAGTATGTCCCCCTGTGTTGATTGCCACATCAGCAGACTTACTTACAGGGTAAACTGTCACTGGAGCTTTGAACTCAACTCAATTGATGTGTACAAATAGCCCATTAGCTTGGGCAAATCAGGGCATCATCCTCGAGGAGGACCACGGCACCTAGGTACCCCTAGGTACCTCTACTGCCTGGAGTACCTTACCCACTCAGTCAATTTCCTGTGTGATTTCAAATGCAAAACTAATAACAGACGACACGACTAGACACGATGCGACTTGCTTGGCCGAGATTGCCAATGCAGCCACAAATGCGTCATAAACACGGGGTGCGGGAGACGTGGCAGTGAGGGGGGGAAGGGAAGAAGGGTAGATGAGACGAGACATGGCCAGAGGCAACTTGCTGCAGCGGCAACAACATAATAAATTAATTATATGCAACATCAACAACTCGAGCCCCGATTGCCAGTAACCCCTTCACCCTTCCCCATCCCCCCTCCTCTGCACGCCTGTTGTGTGGCATGTCGTGAGCGTGAGCGTCTATTAGCAGTCAACGTTGACGATGTACCACAGCCAGATCTGCCCCGCCGATCGCGCACTGCCGCTCCCAGTGGCTGCCACTCTTGACGCAGACGAGCGCGAACAAACAAGGGGCGTGGCATACACAGTGAGGGGGGGAGGAAATAGTTTAGCATGTGTGGGGCACTGCGAAAAGCGAGATGGGGCGAGCCTAGGCTGGGGACCAGACCCCAGAACAGACCCCAGAACAGGCCAGACCCGGGGACGGGCCAGTCAAACAGGCAATCCATCCATCAGCCGCTGGCAGACAGCAATTGCAGGCTGCACGTCGATGCGAATACGCTAACACATCGGGGTCAATCGGTTGGCCCATTACGCTTGCCATCGAAACGATTAAAGACTTTCAACACTCCAAGGCGAAAAACATTTAAAAAGTTATAAAAAAAAAACCTTTAAAGAGCCTTTTAAATTCGTAACGTGATTGGGATTAGACAGTGTAGGTAGTTAAATGTGAACTACAGTGCACACTCGATGGGAAGAACTAATTGCAATTAAGAAAAAGAGTGGATTTATAAACTAGTTCATAGTAGTACAACATTAGTTATAAATGAACTCTGTATTAATTCAAAAAATTTAAGAAAATGAAAATAAGTTTGAAATGTTGCTTAGACTTGCCATATCAATAATAAGAATACACTACCTTAATTATACTGCTTATATATTTAAAAATAAATTCATTCAAAAAAAAAAAAAAAAAAAAAAATCATTTGGCTTAATACAAGTTTTAATATATAATGAGGATACAATTTTTTAATCTATAGCAATTTTTAAAATAATTGAAAAAGAACAGATAAATTAAATTGTATTTCGACTGATTTTCCTACTAATTTGTTTGACAATATATATTATAATAATAATATTCTAAACAAATTTAATATAATTATTACTATAAATTACACTTGTTTAATGAGTTTTGTTTTGTTCGCCAAAATAATATCGGCTAGATAAGTTTTAATACTTAAATGGACTTTGAACTCAACTCGACTTAAATTTTTCAATCATAAAATAGGTCGTTTATCCAAATATTATAAAAAACATATCATTAAACTGTCATATACTTCAAAATTATTGTATTTAAAGTAGTCTACACATTAGATAAGTTTTTATACTTAAATGCACTTTGAACTATGAGTTGATTAAATCATAAAATAGGTCGTTCAGCTAAATATTATAAAAAAATATCATATCATTAAACTGTCATATACTTCAAAATTATTTAAGGTAGTCAACACATGTTTAACATTCTAGAGCAAAGTTTAAGTTTAACCTTTGCGTTCAATATAATACAATTTTATATGTGCTCCTTTATAACCTATATCTTTCTTTCTTTAACTGTAGTTCTGCTTCAATGCCGAATCCACATAACCTAATAAAATCGATGTGATACCAAAGAAACCGCATAAAAACAGAGAAAAATAGATATACTCTAAAATAAAACAGTTAAAGTGCACAGTATCTTAGAAATATATAATATCTACGTACTCTAAAAGGAAACAATTAAGTCTGCGTTTAGTACGAGTAAATAATATACTTCCATATCCGTTACAGCTTGTCTCCAGATACTATCACGATCAAAACCCGAACATATCTCACCTTCAGCACGCTACGTCTACATATATTATAAACATATCTATATCCAGTGTATAAACTGTTCGATCCATAAACGTTTCCTTCCATTACCGGTATAATATTTCACTTCAAGTTGTTATTCTCCATCTGCTTCTTCTTCTTCAGAGTTTGGCACAAATGTTGCTCACGTCTCTGGGACTAGAGCGAGGGGGAGGAGGGGCAGGGGCAGTAGGAAAGCGTTTCTTCGCCAGTCTAGCTAGTCTTCTAGTCGCAAGCGAGGGCTCTGTGTCTCTCTTCTTGTGGCGTTCTGATTGGAAAATCAAGTGTGCGCATGTTTGCCTGCTTTTAATGGGCGACTGATGGTTGCAACTCCGCTAATTGCGAATGCTTGACGCATGTTGCAGGCACTCGGCTCAGACATGGACAGCAACAACAGCAGCAACAACAGCGCTTGCAACAACTGCGACAGGCAACAGGCAGGCAGCAGGCAGGCCAAGTCGCTTAGACAGTTCAGGCAAGTCATCCAGTCGGCCAACAATCAAGTGGCAAGCCAAGAGGGATGGGGCAAGATGAAAGAGAAAGAGAGAGAGAGGGAGAGAGGGGGCAGACAAGCAGTACAAGAGCTCCTCCTCAGTTGCACAGCTCGGTGCGTTGCGTGATTTTTAATTAGTTTTCTTAGAAATTAAATTGTTAATTTGATCGACGCATTTTCTGCGCCGTTCCCGTTGCTAAGTGGCCGCTCGAGTTGCTGCTGTTGTTGTTGTTGTTATTTGGCTCTTTGTCTACTCATTAATGCCAATTCTGGCGCGCCAGTGTTGACGCCTGCCGAGACATGACAGGCCCAGCACAGGGGCAGGGGCGGAGCGAGGGCGCGAACGAGCACTTGGGGCCGATCTTCTTGCACTAAGTTGCCATTTTATGGCCCTTGTGCGTGGTGTAAGAGGCAGACAAGGCGATTCCCTCTTCGCTTGCCATGACGAAAATATCATAAAATATACATGCACGCCTATGGCCCATACAGATCTTGGGTGAAGATAACGCTGGCAGGCAGAAACACTGCACTGAGTGCAGTTATTGAAAGTAACCACACATGAATTGGTTTTATATGAGCGCAAAACAAAAGATAGTGCGTGAGCATTGAACAGGCTCAAGTGATGAACTAGTAGATGCCCTGCAAATATTAGAGCATAAAATTGACGTATGGGATTCACCATTAAATAGCCTAGAAGAGAGAAAACAAGATAGAAAGCGCTTCCAGTAAACATGTTCAATTTTAACATTTTTACAATTTTAACTTAAATTTTTTTAAAAAACTGATTATTCATTTAGAATTTTATATGCATTTTTTTGTATTCACATATAGAATTTAAGTATATTATAGTTTTATAATATGAAATAAACAAGTTTTTATAAAATTTCCTAAGGCGTATTCATTTCTACATATACCAAACTAAACTTTCTTTATTATACTCGTATATAATGATTATATCAGTATAATAAAACTATACTATTAGAGTATAAAGTTTAACAAGCGAGAAGACATATGGTCGAGCCCAGAAATGATTGTGTAAATCAATTGCGTAGACAAAAGGCCTGACTGTGACAACAAGGTAGTCTTGAAAGTCTCTTTATGAATAGTTAAACTAAAAATATAAATTAAAACCGCGCATTCAATACAATTAGAAGAAAGTATTCAAGTCTACTTACGCTTTTACTAATTGAACCAAAAGAAGAGTGCTAGGCCCGATAAATTGTTTACATATATCCTTTTTAGTATAAAAAGTTGAATCAATTGAGCTGCTTATCAGACAGACTGTCTGTATGAACGTTTTAATCTAAGCAACTTTGAGAGTTAGAGCAACCAAAATTGGCGTATGGAGTACTGTTAACCGACAGAGGAGAAATAATCCTTTAAGTATTGGATCTAGTGCCCACCACACTGCTGTTTTGATATGGAAAGCAGTTAATCGGATAACAGAATTATGGTAAATGATTGCTCAAATGACCAATGAATGTAGAGGAAACTTTCGATGTACTTACGTATACATATTGTACATGTATGTATGGATAAGGTATGTATCTGTGTATAGGTACCTTCACATTTCTGACCAATTCCTGACAGACTACGCATGCAAATTCAAGCATCAGAGAATGAGAAAAAGGCCTGAGTTTCAGCTTTGACATTTCCAAGTCAATTAGACCTAGATTACCCGTACAGGGGGATACTGCAGCGCACAGCAGAGCCTGGCCATGCCCAAGGTTGCCGGGGGTTGCCGGACTATGCAAATTGGCGCAGTTGGGCAACTTTCGCCTGGCAATCAATCAACAAAAATGTCAGGCTCAAAGCGCTGCTTTGTGGTCTGCTTCGACGTCAATGATGTTATCAGATTGTGTGTGTGTGTGTGTGCGTTGAGTGCATGCGGTGGTGCACTGTGGTGCATGTGCATGGGCCACTCGGCAGGCAATTAAGCCCGAAAATGCCAATTAACCTTTGAATGCCATGCACGGCCACGTAGCCCGTCGCTGCATTGTGTACTTCAGTTCACTACAGTTAGGGGAGGGGCACAGGGGAAAGGGAGGGGGCTTTGAAAGATAAAATAATTACCCAGACGCATAACTCGAAAGTAAAATATGAATTTAATTTATGCACGCACACAGCGAACAGGGCAGGCAGTGCAATTTATCCCACACGGCTTTTGGGCCCCGCTCAATCGAAGCAGTCCTGCCGCCTGCCGCCTGACCCCGCTCTGCTCCTGTTCCTGCTCCTTCTCCTTCTCCTACTCTCCCCCTTTTGTGTCTCTTTCGCAGCCCTAAATACGAAATAATTTATGATGCGACATTTTCATCAGCAATTCGTTAAAATTCATGCATACATGCATTTTTTAGTCGCGGCTGCCACGCCCCCTTCGCCCTCTCTTTGCACCTCTGGGGTTCGCTTGAGCGCTCCTTGGCGCTATTTTATAAATTTATTAAGCCGTCTGGCCACGTTGCAGGGTAGGCGGGGGGAGGTAGCAGGGGGAGAGGCCCTCAATGAGTGGCAGACAAAGCCGGGCGACGACAACACGAATCGCATGTAAAATTCTTATTTTAATCGATGCAAATATGCAACAGCAACAGCAACAGGGACAACAACTGCTGCATTGCCGGCGGTGCATGCAACAGAGGCAACCACTCCAATTTTGTATGACAGACTGCCAGCTGTGTGTGTGTGTTTGTGTGCGAGTGTGTGCGAATGTTTGCGAGTGTGTGTGAGTGTGTGGGGAGGCACAGAAACAGAAACCCGACCATCGCGATAATAAATCAATTTTCACAATAAACAGTTGCCAGCACCAGGCGTGCCCAGGGTGCACAGTGGAGCCAAAGCAATGTGCTTAATGAGCAGCGGCAAAAATAAATTGTATTTTAAGTATTGTATGATATTTTAAGTGTAAGAACTCCATATAATATAAAGTACTTTTACTGTTCTGTTCGGGCAAATGAGGTTTTTGCTTAAGCTTAAGATCTTTCATCATGAATTATTTGCACATTTTACGTTTTCTGAACCAATCTACAAATATTTAAATGGTCTCTTTTTTGTAAAATATGAACAATAATCTAATTTGCACACTTCAAAGTATTAATAACAGTGAAATTTTCGAAAATATATATTTATTTTGCTAGATTTGTTTGTTCTATTAATTATTTTATTTTATTTTCTTTTATATTTTAAAATTCAACAAATCTATTTAAGTAAATCAATAATAAATAAATAAAATGAATGAGTTTATTCTTTTTTCTATTTATTTTTTATTTTATTTTAATTTATTGTCTACTATTTTAGTAAATGAAAGTAGATTATTAATTTATTTTTTTTTTAATTTTCTACCATATTTCGAAAATGTAAAACCTATTTAAGTAAATCAAAAAAGATTATTAGTTCATTTTTCCTCATTTATTATTTTATTTTATTTTATATTTCTCAAAAAGCCAAATCTCTTTTATTTAAACAGTTAAAACTTATTTAATAATAAAATGTTAGTATTAGTACACTAATATTACAAATATAATATAATAAACTGTATTAATTATTAAGTTTCTCCAATATTTAAATTGTTGTACAGCTATCAAATACTAAATAATATTAAATAAATTATTAAATACAACATAAGATAACACTTTGTTTTATATATATAGTTTCAGCCAATTTTCCCTGCATCTGAGCCCACTGTGTCGGCGGCTTCGCGCGACATGGTTAAACAGATCCGGGGGTAAATATCCCGTGCAGCATTTCTTGCCTTGGCAGCGACATAATAAATTAACTGCACTGCAATTATTCTCACATTTTCGCAAAGTGAATAAAAATTACGGAATTATGTGGAATCCGCGAGCGAAGCGAACCGAAAAGTGAGAATTCAGACAAGGGATTAACCAAGGGGGAGAAAGAATGAAACAGGGAAAGAGACAGAGACAGCGAGACAACTGACTGACCCTTGACTGCCCTTGCGTTTTGCTCGGATCACGGAGTCCAAAACAGCGCAAATTCTCTCCCCCCCAGATCCATTTCCAGTTCCAGTTCAGACCCCCCTCACACCACACCTATGCCCATTTTCCCTGTTGTTGTTGCAGTTAATCAAAATATCAAATTAACTGTCGTGTCTGTGGCAAATAAATCAAAATAAAAGCGGCTCCAACTAAGCAACGGCAGCAACAGCAACAGCAGCCCACAGTCCCACCCCATCCCGCGTCATGTGCAGTCCGCTCCTGGACGACCCCCCTTGACAGCGTCCATGGAAATTTCATATGCGTTGCGGCGTTGATGAGTGAGCTGAATTTATTATAGGCGCAGAAATTGACGCGATTCAAGAGAGAAGGGGAGAGAGTGAGAGAGTATGCTGCACACTGTTTGAGTGTGTGTGTGTGCGTGTGTGTGTGTGTTTGTATGTGTGCGCCTCGTCAACGCCTTTAACGGTGATTATTCAATGTCAAAACTTAATGTCCCCAAATTGCAGTTGTTGGCAGCGGCGAGCCATGAAATTGAATGCTGCCCCATGTGGAGGCAATAGAGCAGAGCAGAAGGAGAGGGAGATGGAGAGAGGAAGTAGAGAAAGAGCAGGGAGTGAGAAGTAAAGCGGGTAATTGAGCTACACATGCAAAAAAAAACACAATTTGTATTGATATCAAGCTTTATGGCTAAAATCTTTGTATAAAAAGTCATGCCTAGTGCGAGTCTGTTAATATTAAAGTTATCTCTATGAAAAAGGTTTAAACAAGTCGGATCGTATTGCTATATAGTCTAGATATGAAAGATCCTATTGACTAACTTTCGTTACCACCATTAAAATCGGTATGCCTAATATATACAAAAATATATATATATATTTAAAAATATATATGTATATCTTTAATGTTTCAAAAGTGTTTTTTTTTAAATCTAAGAAAGATCGGACTAATAAATAATTAAATACAATTTTAGAAATATCGGATTACTTAATGTGAATGTTTCTATATAATAATCTGTACTTTTTATTACAAGATTTACTTAAAAAATTTTAACTACAGTAGATTGTTACCGTTATACTATATTAAAATATAATAGCAACTATACGTTAAATATTAATATTTTTAATAACAAATTCTTGTCCCTAGAGGTTTCAGTAGTTTGAAATTGTTCTTTATCCTACGAAGGTTGATGCAATGAATGTATAATAAAGTTCTAAATTTATTATTTCAAAATTATATATATTTTATTATATATTTTCCTATATTTTAGTATATTTCATACTACCAACATGTTTGCACTTTTTTTTGTATTTAAATATATTTAAATTATTATCTCTGTTTTATTATTGTTCCATTATTATTCAATATATTTCATTAATTAACATTGACACAGTTCGACAGCCGCAACTGTGACAAGTACCTGCATTTCTCTCAGTGTTGCAGCTGCGACAGCTGTTGCATAGTTTTAGGCGTGAGTCGTGGACATTCGCAGTCACAGTCGCCCCAAGAGCAGCATGACAGGTCGCAAAGCAGCCGGCAATTTGGGCATTTCGACGCGGTTTTAAGCGCAAACTCAACTCGGTGCAGCTCAACTCACTCACTCGCCAGCAGCTGCCAAACAGAGTGGGAGCAAGGGAGACCGAGGAGGAGAAAGAGAGACCGAGAGGAAGGTCGAGGAAGTTGGTCAGCAAGAGGCAGAGGCAGAGGAGAAGCTTGTTACCATAAAATTGGTGTAAACGAATTGCAGTCGCCATTCTGTCGGCGGCACTGGCAACTCATCAGAAGGGGTGAACAAACGAGCAGGGGAAGAGGTGGATGGTGGGGGGAGGGGGAGTGGAGCAAAAGAGGTTGTGAGGTCGAGAGGGTTCCGAAGTGCTCGCGTCATTGTGAAATGTCTGTAATTTGGACAATTTGATGAATGGTTATTTGCCACGAGATGGCAAAGTGGTCATTATTCTTTATCACTCCACTCCACTCTCCCTCTTCCCTCTGGTTTCTTTTCTTTGCTTCATTTTCGCTTTCGGCTTACTCTTCTCCTTCCTCTTCCTCCTCTTCTTCTTTAGTTGTTGTCGCTGCATCGTTTTACCAACTTTACATTGCACATCTTGCAGCCTTTGTCGTTTCGTCGGCTGCCTCCAATGACGGGCATAACAACCTCATCAGGCTGCCATTGAGTGGAAACAGTCTTAAGTATTTGCTATATCATTTCCGATGGGCGAGAGACAGTTTTTGAAAAGACTTTTTTTTGACAGTTGCAGCGGAAACTGTTTGAAAAGGTTGGCAGTTTGATATTAATTAATTAAAAATAAATTGATTTAAATATTGTAGAACAAGTTTAGGTGTAAATGGACTTATTCTGAAATTACTTAATATTTTTTTTTTGGTTATAATTATATTATATTACATAATATTGATTTATTATTAGATTACAAAAAAAAAAAAAAATGAATTTAAACTCTGCGCGCAGATCAAGCTTATCTTAGATTTGTCCCTTCCGTGAATCAATAAAATCCGTATTCCAAGCATAATTTTATGGCAGGATTATGGTTTATTTTCTGTCTGTCTATCCTTATGAAAATCCGAATCTCAAAGACTATAAAAGCTAGTGCTACCAAATTTGATGTCAATATGTGTTATTATTGCACGCAAATCAAGTTCATTTTAGATATTGGCCACGCCCCATTCCGCCCCGTTATTCGATAAAAACTCCAGAGCTCAGCTATTATAAAAGCTAGAGACACCAAATTTGGCATGAAGGTTTCTGTATACTATGCGCAGATCAAGTTTATTTCAAATGTTCTATGCCACGCCCACAACCCCCACAACTAAATAATTAACTTTTTGAAATTAAAGTTATATATTTAAGAAATCATTTTCTTATTCATCAGATGATTGGCAGGTATATCACAGTCGAGCACACTCTACTGTAGCTTTCGGTCTTGTTTTCTCTTAGGTAGAATTCTTAGTATTTCTTTCATTTCTTTACAATTTACAGAGTATTTCCTATTCGTCTACTTCTTTCAATCGTTGCTCAGTTCCGCACTCATTTTTAATGGGCAAATAAAGCGCAATTACTTGGCCCACGTCGACCGTGTGCGGTCATAATAATTCAGTTTTCAGTCGGCAGTCTACGGTCTTCAAGGCAAGCTCAAGCTGCGTAATATTGTCATTATTATGGAAAGCCGATGCCGATTTGGGCACGTCAAGTTGCTGCACTTGGTTCCGTTATTGCTCAACCAAATTGACCCCCCCCCTTCTCTCTCTCATTCTCTCTCACTCTCTGCGTCCTTCTCTGCCTGTGTTTGGGAATGCAAGTGCAGTGACTGCCTGTGCGGTCAGCCCGAAGCTGTAGCCATCTGTTAGCTGACCCTGCACTACCCACGGCCCTAGCTTACCCCTTTACCACTTAACCCCCCTACTCCATTACCCGTTTGCCCCCCCCCTTGCCAGCTTGCTGCAGATGCTCTTGCTGCTGCTGCTGCTGCTGCTCAACATTGCGTTCCACATGGCGGCAGGCCTAATTACATTTCTCGGCAAACGGTGAATAACGAATGGCGAATAACGAATTGCGAACAGCCAGCAGCGAATGGTGAATGGCGTGATTATGCCAGAGCTGCGCCCTGAGCTCTACCTCTGCCTCTGCCCCTGTCCCTGCCTCTGCCACTTCCTCCTCTCCTCTAACGGCGTTGTTTAAATGCGTACGGAATAGATTTATGTGCTCGTATTTTACATGCTTAATTCCCAAAAAGCACACACACAACACAACGTACAGCAGCCCCACAGCCCGCAGCAGCAACAACGCCTTTCTGCCTCTCTCCCCCTCTTCCTCTCTCTCTCTCTCTCCCTACCCGAGACGTGTTAGCTCTTAGGTTACTCAGAGAAAGTTGGCAGCGCAATTCTTAAATCTTTAGAAGAATCTTAACTCCTTTGTATTTAAAATATATTTAGATAGATTCGTTAATTATAGTGATTCATTAATTCATTATAATCATTATAAGGAATGATACTGATTTCTATCATTTTATATTTATACACTTCCTTTCTTCTGTTTCTGTTTCTCACTCTTTCTCTTCATGTCTTGAAAAGATTCCTATATCTTCTGCTTCATTTCCTCTACCTTCACTACCTCTCTGTCTCTCTTTCTCCTTTACTCTATTTTTCGGTCTTTCGCTGTGGACCCTAAACGAGTTAGCTCTTAGGTTACGCAAAGGGATTGGGAAAGGGGAAAGCAATTATTAGTGAGTCTTCAAATACGAGGGTCGTTTGATAAGTCCGTGACTTTTTGTATTTGCCGCGCACCTGCTCTAAATACAACACTGCTCCTGTCAGCAGTTATCGATTAACAGCTGACTGTAAAATTTTGAGAAAGCTGCGTTTCTTAGTTTGCGTTTTATAGGCATTGAAAGCAGACGATCTCGTGAATTTTAACGAAAATGGAAAAAAGTGAATTTCGTGTGCTAATTACGAGGGTCGTTTGATAAGTCCGTGACTTTTTGAATAAAATATATTTTTTTCGTCAAAGAAGCGTTTTATTTCTCAACATAATCTCCTTTTAGCTCTATACATTTAGTCCAGCGTTTTTCCAATTTTTTTATTCCTTCCAAATAATAGGTTTTCTCAAGGCCCTCAAAATAGTCGTTTGTTTCTGTGATGACCTCTTCATTTGACCCGAATCTCTTACCGCCGAGCCATTTCTTCATGTTTGGAAACAAAAAATAGTCACAGGGGGCTAAATCTGGAGAATATGCTGGATGGGGTAGCAGTTCGTAGCCCAATTTATGAAATTTTGCCATGCTGACTACACACGTGTGCACCCGTGCATTGTCCTGATGGAACAGCACTTTTTTTTCGCCAAATGCGGTCGTTTCTGCTTCAAATCAATATCGAATCTGTCCAAAAGCTCTGAATAATATTCGCCGGTGATCGTTTTACCCTTTTCAAGGTAATCGATGTGAATGATACCTTGTGCATCCCAAAAAACTGTGGCCATGACCTTGTTGGCCGACAGACCCACCTTGGCCTTCTTTGGTGCACGTTCACCCGGAGAAACCCACTGTCTTGATTGTTCTTTGGTCTCTGGTGTGGTGTGGTGGATCCATGTTTCGTCTACGGTAACGAAACGGCGCAAAAATTCGTTTGGATTGCGGTTGAACATCGCCAAACACTCCTTTGAAATGGTCACACGGTTGCGCTTATGGTCGTGTGTGAGCAATCGCGGCACCCATCGCGCGGAAAGCTTTTTCATGTCCAAATATTCATGTAAAATGTGATGTACCCGTTCAGTTGAGATGCCTACAGCCTCAGCTACCTCACGCACTTTCATTCTCCGATCATCCAATATCATTCCATGGATTTTGTCGACGATTTCTGGCATGACGACCTCTTTTGGGCGACCTGAACGTTCGGCATCACTTGTACTGGTACGACCACAACGGAACTCAGTAAACCATTTCTTAACCATTGAAATTGATGGTGCAGAGTCCCCATAATATTTATCAAGTCTTTCCTTGGTTTCGGTGATGGATTTTTTACGCAAAAAATAATGCTTAATTAGCACACGAAATTCACTTTTTTTTACAGTCAGCTGTTAATCGATAACTGCTGACAGGAGCAGTGTTGTATTTAGAGCAGGTGCGCGGCAAATACAAAAAGTCACGGACTTATCAAACGACCCTCGTATGTTAATATATTGTATTTTCTTTGCTCTCTCTTTATCTCTTTCTCTCTAGGTTTTCTCTTTCCATATCTTCCACTGCCTATATCCCCTATATGTTTCTCTCTCTTCTGTTCCTTCGTTCTTTCTTTCTTTCATACCATTTCTATCGCTGACTCTGCATATGTTTTACAATCTTCCTCATTATTTTCTATTCCTTTCTTAAGCTCCCTTTTTCGTTTGCTATCCTCCTTTATTTCTTTCACATTTACTCACTCATTTTTTTTTACCACCTTTCCTTGCTTTGTCTGTCTCTTTCTCTTTCCCTCTTTCTCTGTCTCTCTCTTTCTCTGTATCTTTCTCTCTTTCCCTGTCTCTGTTCCTCTCTCTCTTTCTCTTTATATCCCACTTTCTCTCTCTTTCTCTCTCTTTCTCTGTCTCTCTCTCTTTCTCTGTCTCTCTCTCTTTCTCTGTCTCTCTTTCTTTCTTTGTCTCTCTCTCTTTCTCTCTCTTTCTCTCTCTTTCTCTCTCTTTCTCTCTTTCTCTTTATTTCTCTCTCTCTTTCTCTGTCTCTCTCTGTCTATTTCTCTTTCTCTTTTTGTCTCTCTCTCTCTCTTTCTCTGTCTCTCTCTGTCTATTTCTCTTTCTCTTTTTGTCTCTCTCTCTCTCTTTCTCTGTCTCTCTCTCTCGCACACAATCTCTCTCTTTCTTCATCTCCTTGTTTTGTTTGTCAATCTCTATGTACTTCCTTCTGTCTCACTGTTTCTCTCTTTTTCTCTCTCCTACTTTCATTCTCTTACTCGATCTATCTACTTCTCTCTATCTACTTCGCTCCTCCTATATGCTTCCTTCTCTCATTCTCCTTCTCCCTCTTGTTGGCTCTTCCTTTCACGCCATCTGCATCTGTTTGCTCTTTAATTTTTCAGCTCGACTCATTAATCAAACGTTTATTTTATTAACGTTTCGACCCTGTTTGCCTTCGCCGCTCAGGTTGGACGTGGCTCCTCCTCGTCTTCTTCCCATCCCCCTCCCGTTCCCGTTCCCGTCCCGCCCAAACTCGAGCAGCTTTATTAATGGCCTACGAAATGGCCTAGACACGCCTAAGTAGCAATTCTCTCTGGGCGCTTAATTTATCTGTAAATATGAACGCATAAATTCCGATTTCTCATAGCGAACGTTCTCCTCGTTCTCCTTTCGCTTTGTGGCTGCATTTATCAATATTTTACTGTTTACACGCGTATTTCCTTTTTAGATACACATAAAGTCAACAGTTGTTAAGTCGATGAGTTGAGTTAACGAATGATATAAATAGAACGTGGAAACATATAGAAGAAATAATGGGATACACATAGAATTCATATTTCAGCCTGAGGTATCTGCCGACTTTGATAAAATTTTGACAACATATTAGCAACATATTAAACTTAAGATATGCTAAGTTTCCCCACGATGTCTTTATAAACAAGAGAGATATAAAAAAATAAAGTAAATAAAATTGGCAAATAAAATCTATTACATTGCAGAGCCCTACGAAACACCCTTATAACCAAGCAGAACTCACACTGCTTATGCAAAACTATGTCACCCGCTGGACACATCTCTGGACACATGGAAATTGTATGTTCGAGAGGCCATTCCCAGTGACAGACTCAACTCATGCCGAAGAAACCAGTTGACGAGGATAAAATGCTAACGAGGCAGAGAGAGGGGGGGGAGAAAATTTAGACTCTGTCAGCCTCTCTGTAGCGAACGCTATCGCAATCGCAATTTCGTGCTGCCAGAGGTCAGTTTTATAAGCATGTTGCATGCCTCACGAATTGTTTTGTGGGCAAATCTGTCACTCGTCCTGTCACTCGCTGACCCGAACAATGGACTTGACACAAGCCGCAAGGCAGCTACTGCCTGAAATGTGGCCCAAGGCAAGTTGGGGTGAGCGAGACAGAGGATGATGATGTTCTGCTCGCTCGAACATGGAAACTGTACAAATCGTATGAGTAAGTAGTTCTAGGCCATTTACCATGACTACACTGGCAGAAACTGGGTTGGATTTGTTAATATAGTTGGGAATAAATATAAGGAGACGGAAAAGACTCCAAAAAGCTCATAGTTTCCTGTTCAGCAAGAATAGGTGTGTCAATTCAGTGATATCTTTAGTACTGTCTGTATGAACGCGTATATCTTAGCAAGTGAAAGAGCTAGAGACGCCAAATTTGGCATGAAGATTCCTGTATACCATGCGCATATACAGTATACCTTAATTTTGATGGGACTTTTATAAATTATACAATATTAATACTTCTTTAAACTTATTTCACGTGTAAGTGGATTATAATTTTTCCAGTTTCTTTCTTTGTTGCCCCCTCTCTCTGGTATTGTATTATGGCTTGATTGTTCAAGATTTTCCCCAAATATGCCTGCTCTTCTTAAACCAATTAAGCTGTACTCCAGAAATTAAAAAGCTGATGGCTTTCAAAAACGTTAAAGTTGAGTCTTCGGTCTGCATATTGAACTTCAATTAAGCTTGTCATCCCGCGTAGTTGGGCCCTGCCCACTTCGAGGCTGTTTTCGAGTACAATGTACAATTGTGTTTTATATTTCGCATTGTAAGCGAAACCACTCGTGTAAAGAGAGCCTTGCATTTTCCCAACAATGCGCTGAGAAAATAGGCCCCCGCAGCTTATGCTTATAACCGATTACACACAAAGCCATTTTGCCGCTGGCTCAACGGGAAGCAGAGTCCAACTCGGGATCGAACTGTGGTCCCTGACTGCTCTCCAGTCTCCAGATCTCTGGCCCCACGCTGATTTCAATTTCTCGAACTCAACGTGAAACGTTACAAAATAATAATGATGACGCTTGCCGTGCATTACTTTTGCGCATTTCTTGATTTCTCAATGATACGAGACGAGGCGAGTCGAGGCGAGTCGAGGCGAGTAGAGGCGAGTCGAGGTACGAGCTGTGGGCACTTTTGTCGGCAGGTTTCTTTATTATTGTGCGCGAACCGCATGTGGCCCAGAGACCCAGACGCAGTTCCCAATCGACCCGCAGACGCCCTGCAACCATATCGAGTCGGGTTTCCATTCATGAAGACCGTCGACTAATTCAAGCTGAAATGTGTGAACAACACACAATCGATTCCGATGTCCGACTCGACACAACTCGACTCGACTCGACTCGCTGCGACCGCAACGCTAATGATTAATGTATGAACACTCTGAGTGAGTTATGTGTGTGCCCTCGAGTGTATGTGTGTGTGCGTGTGCGTGTGTGTATTGGAAATTCAGTAGCCATGCGGCGCTGTCGATCGCGCCGAGTGTCATTAAAGTTGACTTAAGCGCAGCTGGAAGCTGGAAGTCATCCTCTACCTATGCCCAGTCCCCGAACCCCATACACCGTGAGACACAAGAGATCGTTCTGCAAAAAGTATATGCTTCTTGAGAAATGAGAAACCTAAAGTAACCCAATATACGTTTTTAAATTCTTTACTAAATGGCAAAGATGAGAAACAAGTTTCTTTTCAAATAAAAGTTTATTTTTCTTTTGTTCTTTTCGAGACAAGCGGATGAGCTTGATAAGAAATTATATACTATTTTATATTATACTACTATACATTGCAAAAAAGAACATTGTAGCAGATATTCAATAATAAAAAACAATCTACTAAATTGAAAACATCGTAACTCAAACAACTTAAGGAAAGAATCTATAAATTGAGTTTGATATTGTAAGAGATTATAAGATGTTATAAGTGTACCCTATAGATAAGGGTTGATTCTATACAAATGTACAAATCATACATATCTTTTATATTGTATAGAATATAATCCACCAATTCTTAACATCTCTTATATCTCAGAATAACCTTAATATTCTTCTATTTTCTCTTCTTTGCCCATCTCTTTTTTCACAGTGTAGCACTGAGCGCATAATATGTCGAATGCGATTTGGCGCAACTCAACACTCAATACGCGTACAACCTGGTAATTGGTTCTCCCAGTTCATTTGAACGTTCATGCATCATGCATGATCGTCTTCATCAGCTCTTCAGCTCTAGCTCCAGCTCCAGCACCAGCTCCATTTCCATCGTCATCGTCATCGTCATCGCCATCATTATCAACGTTGCGAGGATCGTTGGATCGTTGACGGGGCGTAAATAAATCCAATTTGTAACGCGCGTGAGCGTTTGACTTTTGCTACGATTCAGCATTCAGCGGAGTACGATACTAGATGCCAAATACCCGATACCAGTCACCAGCAGACCCCGTTGTCAGTTGTGCCGTGTCTGCCATAACATGACAATCACGAAACACGCTCGATTTATGAATCGCTTTTTATGGCTTTCTACTGACAGTTTTTGGCATCGTTTAATTCAGTTTCGTTCTGCGGCTTTGCCTGATGACTTAATGCTATTTGGAATCCCTTGTATGTCGCCCCATTTCTACAGTCGATGCTAAAGAGAGTTTAATGGGATGAAGCAAACGTGAAGTCATTGTCTAGATGGTCATTTAGGCAGGTTTCTCCAGAGATATTTCAGAGAGTTTTGTTCTGCACATTACTAATGTTAAAAGCTGTTGAAAATATACGGAAGAATAATATACTATGTGTATAATAAAAAAAAAAAAGATATTACATTATAAGTCATTAATCACATACAAATACACAACAATTTAAAGAATATTTATTATATTATAAGTTATTAATCAATAAGAAATACTTTTGTATGCATAAAAAATTAATATAATAAATATTCTCGGGAATTTTCGGCGTATTTCATAAAGATCTGCTTTAGTGTAAAGAATTGACAAAGACTTTGATTAAATAAAAGACTTGACTATAAAATAAGATATTAACCATACATCAATATATAAATATATACATATGTATATTATTATATTATATTATTATAATTTAAATCTTTTGTCGAATTTTCACACCCTTCGACCATTGAAAAAGTCAACAAAGGGTATACTAACTTTGTGGAAATTTATGTAACAGGCAAAAGAAGGCGTGGGAGACTCCATAAAGTATATAAATGCTTGCTCGCTTGATCACTAGTCGAGTCAATTGAGCCATGTCTGTCTGTATGTCTGCCTGTCTGACCAGTTGAACACACAGATCTCAGCTAATTTAAAAGCTAGAGTCACCAAATTTGGCACGAAGGTTCCTGTGTGCTAGGCGCAGATTAAGTTTATTTCAAATATTGGGTGCCACACCCACTGCCCTCACAAATCAACAATTCAATTTTTCAATTCAATTTCTAAGCGACGTATAAAATATACTACTTTCTGACTTTAACATATACTAAGCTGATTAAAAAATATACGTATCTTTCAAATTTCAATCCGTTCGAACAATTAACATAGAAGTTATTTAAGAAAATATGAGCATAACACCAGGTTAACAAGGAATGCGGAAGAGTGCGAATCACGAGCGCCATCTGTCGAGAATAAATTGTAAGCATGTACAATACATTTGTAAATGTGTCTGCATTAAACAAATTAAACTACACGGGAACATCGACTGTTGCATTCGTTAAATGTATAATAAATATAAATATGGTTAAGCTCTTTTTATCTTGTCTATTTTCCCAATGGTTTTTCTTTATACAATTAGAACAATTATCACTAATGAATATTTTTACAGAAGTAATGTTGTTATATCCGATCTGATTAGATTTTATTGGGTTTTCCCCAATCCTTTGCAGCAAATGTTGGATAGGGAATTCTTGTTTTATTATCCCCAGCCTAAATTTAAAAATATATATTTTTAATTAATTTTAAATTTTTGATTTATTACCAAATTTAATTTTAAAATCTAAATCTTAAACTTTTATTATTTTCTTTTTTATATTTCTAATTTTAATTTAAAAAATATAATCCAATTTTAATTTCAAGTCGACTGCCTTAGTTGACGTTAAATAAATAAATAAATATCTCGTATGTACAAATATAGGACAGATGTACCAATATAATATGTACATACTATTTACTTATGTATCGTATGTTACTTCTATTCATTATCAAATCAATGTATTTTTGAAAAGGTAGAGTATATATTGTAGTTAAAGTTCTTATTGCACTTTATCTTTAACTTCAATTTATTTTCTTGTTTATGAGTTTACTTAGATTCACATAATTATATAAAGCTAATCTACTAGATACGACTTTTCAAGTTGAAAGTTTTAGTAATTTATATGTAATATATCCTTAACCTAAGTTCTACATCAAGTAACCCAACATTTCGGTTTATTATTGTATATTAACTTAATCAGCAGAACCTTTGCCAGTACCACATTGCAGAGTTCGCAACCTATAGTAGATCCCAACAAACACATACATGAATAACACACATATGTATATGAATGTGTGCTGCAGAGTCAATAGCATAAAGCCCGAGAACCATAAATAACTGAAGCGGAGACAGAAGCGCAATCGCATAATAGAAAATGTCGCTAAATGGCAAACAACCCCACGCGAGTCGCGATGAGAGGCAGAAGAAGAAGGAGGAGAAAAAGGAGACAGCGAAGAATCCAGCGAGAACCACTTGTTTTATGGTCGGCAATATTTTTGCATGCAGACCGAGCAAGAGCGAAAGAGTGAGAAAGAGAGATAGAGAGTGCCCTGAGGCGAGGTTAGCGGCGAAAGAACTAGAGAGGCAGAAAGAGAGAGAGAGAGAGAGAGCGTCAAAAGACGTTAATCACGTTGAGTTATGTGACGTTCTTATATCTGAGCCACCAAAGTGTCACGTACGCATTTGTTCCGCCCGAAATGCTCAGGAGTTCACAGTGGCCGGGAAGGGGCGTGGCATGTTGCCCCCGTTGCTGCTGTTGCTGTCAGTTGGCATTGTTGCTGCCGTTGTTGCTGCTGCTGCTGCTGCTGCAATTTTGCAGTTTTCTTTACTTTCTTTGCCTGTTTTGTCGTGTTGTTGTCTGTGTCTTTTTATCGCCAGTTGCCAGTTGCCAGCAACAGCAGCTACCTCTCTCTCTCTCCCTCCCTCCCTCTCTCTTTCACCCACAACATATGCCACACACTCTACAGTTTGGCATTTTGAAAAGTTTTCGTGATTTTTTATACTGTTGTTACACAGCACAAAAGAGATTTTTCTTTGCTTTTGCTTTTGTCATGTGTGTGTGTGTTGTGTGCGTGTGTGTGTGTGTTGTGCGTGTGTGTGTGTGTTGTGCCTCGTTCCGTTTTGTGCATTGTTCGTTTCTGCCATTGTCAACACTCTTCTGTCTCATGTCTCGTTATCAACGAGTCCTCCCCAGCGACCCCTTCTACCACCTGTGACCCCTTACTCCCCCCTCCCCGGCCATGTTGTGGCTGTTCTGGGTGCAAATTGCACTTTTGTCAGAGCAAATGATAGAAACAATACAAAGAGCAAAACATTTTTCCCCACGCGGGCGCCTGCGAATTTGTCTAACCTCGCTTTTCATTTCGCTTAACTTTTCACTTTTCCAGCCCGATCCCGAGCCGAGTGTAAGGAAACTTTTGTTGTTCTCTGTCCGCATATTTTGCTGTCGTTGACAGTTTGACTTATGCGACGACTTACGCAATCCGGCAGTGAAATTATCCTTCTACTCTCGAGGCACATGTGAAGTTCGGAGGCTTTCACAGACGCAGTCCTGCCTGTCCGGCCTGTCAGCTCGACATCTCTGCAGTTGATAATCACCCAAGGAACCCAACCCGACTCCAGACTGGTCTGACTGATGTGAATGAAGCTCTTAATTCGGAAAGACTTTGGCATTTGCGAGCTTTGTTTTTGTTGTACTTTTCTTAGATAATTATACGTCATTTGGAATAATACATGCCTCATTGGTATATAATTATAAAGGGTATGTATTAATTCAAATAAGAGAAACTATTACCAAGAAGTAACTACCATGAAGACTACAAATAAGTCTTATACAATGAGCAGAAGTATTTGGTAGAAGAATATCATGAATATATAAATATAACTATTAAATATATACAGAATATAATTTAATAATATACAATAATATAATATTTACATAGGTACCCCAAAAAAGGTATCCAGAAACTTCTTTTCAATTCTTCAGCTTTATAGTTATGTTTAGTTTTTTAAATAAATACAATACGATTATACAATAATATATGTTTTGTTTATTTAGCTTGTATAATATCTTGTGTACTTCGTTTCTTTCGTTACCGAAAACAGACTGATTTATTGTTCTCCCTATTCCTATTTTACAAAGTATCTTGTTCCTAATCTTTACAGAGTATAACCATATAGAAACCTACAGAGTATGTTGATTGCAGATATGGTTTATAACGTGTATGTGCTTGGCTCCTACAATCTTTAATCCTTTCATTGCAATTTATATATAGTATACAGTCTATTTAAAACATTCCGAAGAATAAATTCAGTAATGATACTAGTGGTTCTATCACCATACCATCGTAAGAAACCTACATTTATATAGCCTGTTGATTACGAAAAAATACAAAACAATCAATTGATATAAAGTAAGTGAAGTTTGGATATGTATGACCAACTTTATGCTGTTATTTATTGTGTACTATAGGTAAATATAACATACATATATATATACTTTCATATTTATTTATACATATGTACAAATATGTACGATATGCCCCTAATATCTTCCAAAATTTCCCCAATTTCTCATGCGTTTGTAATTTGAACAATTCCATAGGGGTGCTATCAATAATTTTCACATATTTTTAACTCATCAAGAATGAATTAAGTCTGAGGGAATTACGAAAATGAACGATGAATATTAATTGCACATTTCAATCAAGTTGAAATATATATACGAAGAAATGAAAGGAGTCATGTGCCCGAAATGAGGGCACATCATTTGTCAGTTGCACAGCGGGGCAGCACTCAAGAAAGAGGAGACAGAGACCCCAAATTCGAAGCCGAAAAGGGGCACGAGATTCTTTTGCGGTCTTAAAAAGTGCTTTCCGTATACCGAAGGCGTCAATGGCGTCTGTGGAAGTCATCAATTTGAAGGCGAGGGCGACGACGAGGGCGAGGGCGACGGGACAGGGCAATCAAACGTTGTAATTATGTATTATTTATTTTTATTTATCGTATATTATTCACGTCCAGCTTGAGGGCTCCAAACACAGAATGAGCCCAGACAATTTCACTGATTTATCGTTGATAAATTTCCGAAAACTTTTCGTCCTCTCCCTCTCTCTCGCTCCCCCACGGTTGCTCTCTCGCTCTGTCGACCCTTTCGCAGTGGGCAAGTGGTCAGTGGGCAAGCCGTGAAGCCGCCAGTGGAAACTCATCAATATCATTAATCATAAAATTAAGTATCATTTATATTAATTTATTATTGTGCGGCAGGAATTTCAACGGCGCTGTGCTGCTGCTGCAGTTCCCCTCTCCCCCTCTCTCAATCTCTCTCTGTCTGTCTCTCTCTTTCTACCCATAACAGATTTATCACATAATGCTCATTATCATGATGATGTTGTGCTCATTTCGTCAGTGCCTGTGTTGCCGTCTCCCTCGCTCCCATTGCTGCTTGCCTGGCCTGGCCCATCATTAATCAGTTGTTGCGGAGAGGGGAAGCTCAACTCGGACTGTTCGTTTGTCATTAGCTCTGTGTGGTTGTTGTCGTTGTTGTTGCTGTTGTTGCCCTTCGCTTCGTGCCGCTTGGGGCGCAGTAATTAATTATGCGTCTTTTGTATTCTACCGACAATTTTCAGTGCTTTATGCTTATGAAAAATTACATATAAATTGGAAACACTTAATCATTCCGATTTACATTTTAATTAAAATATTATATATCAAATTGGGGAACGGAGCCAGCACTCGCACCTAATGAGCCATTTCCATTAACATCGTTTTATCGAAACGCAACAACAAATTGTTATTTGAATAAAGCATGTCAAGTCAAGTTATTGGACAACTTAGATTCTCGATTCAGCAGTAAATTAAACTTGAATATAAGATTAAAATTCCAGCTTATCAGCTCGAAAAGCAAACGGCCTGATTGAAAGATCGCTTTCATACTGAATGCGAATGCTTTAAGCTTTGCTCTGCTTGATCTATCAATAAAGTTAACGCTTTCTTTGAAGACAGTCTTATACTAAATTATAAGCTCTGAATAATTTATCTTAGCTTGATTATAAGATCTTTAGTAAGTTCAGTTTTTTGCCGATAGATGACGCACGCTCTAAGAAACGGTAGCAACCCTGTTAGCCTGTTGCAACCCTGTATTAAACGATACCCATCAAAACACGGTTCACTTCTTCTTCCAATTGTCATTGTTAAGCTCGCGCGCTTTTTTCTTGGTTTGTATTGTTAATTTTCACTTTTAATTGACATACAAATTTCTATATTAATAATTATATTTATTCAAAAGTTACCCCAGGTTAACTACTAACGTTTTTATTCAATTCATAACAAATTGTATCTTATTAGTTACGTTTATTATTCACATGAACCCTGCAATGAATTGTGAATTAATCCATAAATCGGCTTACTTTAATAATTTGAAATAACATACACCTATTTCTTCAATCTTAATTATTTTATATTCAGATTATACAGATTAAAAGTAAGTTGTAAGCCATTTAGGTATTGATTTGTGCCCCAAAAACGAAACCCAAAAAGCTCATCCAACTGCAATCGCTGTATTAGTTCAACAAAATCGGTTTATAGTCAGCACAGTCAGCACTCCATATATGTGTGTGTGTGTGTGTGATTCATCGTATTGGGTGTCAAAGTGCATGCCAATGAAAAATAATAATGGAAACCCTTCGGTCCACAAATCAGGGCTGCCCCCCGGACTCGAGTCGTGCCAAGAGTCATTACAACAGACGAACAAAGGGGGCCAAGAGCCAAAGGACCAAAGGCTAAAAAATTAAATCCAAATACAAAGGCAGACAGGGATAGACATAGAGGGAGCGAGAGAGTGGAAGATGGCGCAGAATGCAATCGAAGAAAGCGGAGAATGAACAACGTGCCGGGGCAATTCACAATTTAACAAACTAATAAATATTTTTTGGCTTCCGCTTGGGCTGTGCGAGAATAGAGCGATGCCTCAGGCAGTGAGAGAGATAGAGGAAGAGAAAGAGAGAGGCAGATGAGCAGCTCTAGAAATATAAATCAAAGGTTGCACTAAACTTTTGGCCTGCTCGATGTCGTTGCCAGGATAACAACAAGGCTCGCGAACAGCACCAGCAGCCGAGCTGGAGATGAAGATGGAAGAGGAGGCGCAGGCGGAGGAGCGCCGACTTTTGCCAGCTTGATAACTTGATAGGTGGCTCCATTGTTGTTGCTGCTGCTTCTGCTGCTGCTGCTTGAGTTGTTGCTGTTGTTGTCGTCGCTGTGTTGTGTGCACTGTTGTTGCCAACAAGGACACTTTGGTGTTTGGCTGAGATGCTGCCAGGACAACGCTCTGCACATGGCTTCGACTGGAGTCGGGGCTGCCTGGCTTGGCTTGCAACTGCCAGACTGTCGGATATGCACTGACATAAATTGCTTCAACTGACAACGACAGAGGCAACTAGCTGGGGGGGTAAGGAGGCGAAGAGGGATGAGAAGATACTGCAGCTTGCAGGAACCTTGCCCCATGATTACGGCTTGCTTGCCGAGCTGCCAAGGCAATAACTTTTCGCCTGGCCTTCGCTCTGTCTACCTCTCCTTCCCTCTCTCTCTCTCTCTCTCTCTCTCCCGGCTAACCCAGTCTCAGTACCAATCCCAATCCCAGTTACAGCCCTGCTGCTGCTCATCCGGTGCCCCGTCTGCGCTTTGGGGTAAAATTAATATTAAAATGGAAGCATCGGCTTCCATCCTCGGACGCATTGCAATGCAGGCAGCCCGCAGATACCCTAGATACCCTCACTACGTGGCGGGAGGGAGGTAGGTAGGATGAGCAGAGCGGGTAGGAGGGCGGTCCACGGCTAACGCCAGTCAGTGCCAGGCCAAAGGACATTTCCAATTTATTTACGCTCAGAGGCACTTTGTCTGTTGCCCCCTACCCCCAACCCCCTATCCTCAACCCCTGTCCCTGTTTAACCCACCACTCCAGTACCCCTATACTGCTCCATCTTCCCCTCTCACTCTCTCGCTCTATTACTCTCCCTTTGCTGCAATGCTTTTTGCGCTGCGTATGACAGTATTTGTGTAGTCTGTCAGAGAGAGAGGGAGAGATAGAGATAAAGATAGGGAGAGAGAGAGGGAGCTTCCCACTCGCTTTTTTGTGCATTTCACATTTTGACAGCAAAATGTTCCTTCTGGTTGTGTTAGCGTGAAGAGTGTTGAAAGGTGTGAAAATGAAAATTTACTACTTACCGCTAAGATTTATGCTCGCCATTTTTCTTCTTCTGCTCTGCACCATACCTTGCCCAGACCAGACCAGGTAAGGTACTCTGGGCACACTCAAAGTGCAAATGCTGCAACTGCTCTGGCAGAACCATTAGACTTTTATGACAAGAAGGAGAGAGGGGAAGAGGGGAATGCAACGCAGATGACATCCATGAAGATGTCTTCTGTTTCGGTCAAGTTTATTTTATCAGTTTGTGCCAACCGAAAGAGTATATAACAGGCAGAAGGAGATGTGGCAGACCCCAAAAAGTATATATATTCTTAATCAGCACCGCAGCCAAGTCCGTCCGTTCATCCGTATGAATATCTAGATTTCAGAGATTATAGGATTATTATAAAACCAGAAAGAAAGACTACCTTCGGCATGCCGAAAAATTCAATATTATGTCACACTCTGATAGATAATAATAAGTTAAGATATATTTCTAAAATCAAAACTGGTCTTTATACAAAAACGTTCATTTCGAACAATTGTTCCTATGACAGCAATATTCTTATAAAATACTATGTGTACTCGTATTTTATATTTATATAAAAATATCTTAACAGATAATAAAAATCGGCCAATAGTTTGTATGGCACCCATACGATATATCGGTCCGATCTGGCTCATAATTATTGCACAAAACTCAAGTTTATTTTATTTTAAATTTTGGCCACGCCTTCCTTCCTTCCGCGTCCGTTAATCGATATAAACCTAATTTTAAGCCAAATTTTAATGCAGAACAGTTCAGTTTTGGTAAACACAATAACCATCAATGGTCAAATATAATAATTATAACTGACAAAGAAGTTACTTAAAAAATAATTTTAAAAGAGTACTGAGCCGCACCCTGCAAATACAAAATACGCTAAGCATAGAGATGATATATTTGAGAAATCGTTTTGGTTATTTGAGTAGTGGGTATATCACAGACGAGCACACTCAACTGAAGCTCATCTGCTTGCTTGGTCACTTCTCGAGCTTTGGTTTACAACACCCTCCTTGTATTTAATACACATTATTAACTATCCACGAAAGTAAAAATGAAACATCAGTAAAATATGATGGATCGCCACATCTGGTAGATTGGGAAGTGATACCTATGATCACCATTCGTTGCGGCTCAAACTGATACATAAGAGGTCCACCAGAGTCGCCTTCGCAGGAACCCTTACCTTCGCAGGTACCTTCGCCACTGCAGCCTGCGCACAAATGAGTCTTATGTTTATATTGACATTTCTCATGCGACAGTGGAATATCTACAGCTCGCTTTTTGATTGTATGATTCGGGGTCATCGTTTGACCCCATCCAGCTAATGTCACAATGGTATTGGCTGGCAGCTTTTGTCTATTGAATGGAAGGCAAACGGGCGTCAATATGTTGTCGAAAATAATACTTCTAACTACGCGAATCAGTGCGATGTCATTGTGCATTGTATAGTTGTTGTCCTGAAAGTAATTCTCGTGCACTCGAACTTCTTCGATATCAAAATGCAGATAGAACTTGCAGTTAGGAGTTCCATAATCACAGTAAGGTTTATGGCTGAAATCCCCCAATCGTACTCCAGACCTGAAGATGAGATATAAGTTAGAAAGCCGTCTAGATCGATCTAGATGAGCATACTTACAATCCACCAACTTCTTCAACCAGATTTCCAGTAACACAATGAGCAGCAGTCAACACGTAGCGTGAATGGATCACTGACCCACCGCAGTATCCATATTTATCTCTTCTTTGATATTGTAAATGCGCCAACCAACTATACTGATCGGGAGGGATAGTGTGGCCACCAACTATTTGTGGTTTTAAATAAATTCGCGTTTTCCCACAATCTATGGTGAATTTGGAATCGAAATATATCGATGACCACGGAAGGCAAACAGTTAAAATAATGAATAAACTAATTGCGCACTCCCTAATCATTTTCAACCAGCTACATTCGCCACATACTCTTCAAACTAAAACGAAAGTAAGACAACCTTTGACAAGTAGATGATTATGCTCTTGCAGCCTTAGAACATCGGTTATGATTAGATATCTGGAGTTTGGAATGAAAAGGATACCAGTTACGGACCGAGAATTGACTCGAGAGAATATCAACAGACTAAAAAACAGATGAGTCTTTAAATTGATAACAGTGTAGAACACGGCAGTAATTAGAGTAGTGAAGTCAATAGTAGTCAGTAGTTTTGATCAAAACTGAGAGGGTTTGGTGGAAATCCAGTAGAGTTAAATGATTGTGCAAGAACGAAAAGTTTTATGTTACTTAAATCAGTATAAAAATCAGCTTGAATTGAAAAGGCTTTGAAACTGTGGCTTCAGCTTTAGCAAAACTGTCAAAGTCAATTGAAGATGCCGTGAAGAGAATAAACATTCTCAAGTAATTTAGGTATAGTTGACAATTTAGAGATAACTTAAGGATTCCAACTTGCCGCAATTTGTATGCAATTAAATATTTGAGATTGTCTTTCCAATAGAACGAAAGAATACGTTTTTTTAACGAAAGCGTAAATATTTTGCATGTATTTTGTTCAATTAATCGAAATTTGTTTATAGTTTAACTGTCAAAGAAATCACTAGTTCCGAACAGAATGAAATATAACTTTTCTCTTGCACTCTCCGCCGATTATTGGACATCTCAGTCTTGGTTTTTATCGTCTTGGTTTGACTGCTCTCGAAATGATCCATACTCACAGCACCACACAGCACGCGCGCACATTAGTGGGTGAATTATCATAATTAATTAAATCATAACACAATCACAAACCTGTCGTTCTGTTTTGTTGCTTTTGTATCTGCTATCGGTTAGAATATGTTGTGAGGCATTCGCCAACGAGACCAACGAGCTTTGATGGTTAGATGATAACTAACTAACCATTTAGCCAGCATCGGTCTTTAAACAACTTTTTTGAATATGCAAGTTATGTATGGCATTTTGTTAAGTATTAAGCTAATTTAAATGCTTTAGCTCTCCTAATAAGTCATGATTGCTATAAATGCAAGAAAAGACTAAATTACATTTCTGTGATCTTTCCCATTTTACAAATAAGAAGTTGAAGATGATCTTGTTTATGAATATATGCATGTGAAATACTTATGGGACCAATTACAACAAGTACGATAACAATCAAATGTTATAGGTATAACACCAGCACCTGTTCGCTCCCCGAAAATACTTCTTTAAAAACATTAATTCCCAGCGTATTTTCCATTGCATACTTTTCGCCTGCGCCGAAAATTCATTCAATGAAGATGTCAATAAGAAAAAAAAAAAAATAGTGATGTCGAAAAGCTAAAGAGTTTAAATAAACCCTAGAAAATAAGAGTAACCACGTGAATTATTAACTCTTTAAAATACTGAAATTTTATTCAATAACCCAAAATAAGACCAGGCAATTGCTCAAAATGTGTAAGAAAAAAATAATCAGGCTAAACAAATTGAATTAAACACATTTAAATCGTATGTTTGTCTACATTGGCTAAACATATAGTTAATAAAGAGTCTATCAGTCAAGAAACTTACAATCCATCCAAGAGGAGTTTGTGAGAACCTGAAAAGGTTTAATTTTAATTGCAAAAAGGCAATGATTTATGTTACTAAAGTCAGTATAATAAACATAAGTTTACAGAATTTGAAAAAGTTTTGCAACTCTGGCATTTTTTAGCTTTATAAACTCATCAAACCTGATTGACAAATCCGTTAAGAAAAAAAAAATACTCTTAATGAATTTGCGTAGGGGAAAAAAATAACTAAAAATATTTTACGCCTTTTTCGTATACACAGAAGTCATAATATTCTAACCACACTTGAAATTGGGTGTAAGAGAGCATACGGTACAGTTTGCTCTCTTTACCGATTATTGTACAACTCAGTCTTGGTTTTTACTGTCTCTGCTGTTGATCTGCTATGACACACAGCTTAGTGTGTGAATTATAATTACTAATCAGTTCATTATATTATCAGAAACCTGTGGTTTTGTTTTGTATTGTTGTTGTTGTTGTTTAGGTATCACCATTGAAAATGGAAAAGGGTATACTAGCTTTGTGCAAAAGTATGTAATAGGCAGAAGGAACTGTGGGAGAAGTATATATATTTTTGACCAGGTTCACTAGCCGAGTTACTGTCGTACACTTAAGTACTCTTTACGGCATTTCAACATATTTCGAAGGGTATCCCACTATCGAGAGCGATAGACTGTAGCTTTCGCATCTGGTTTTTATTATTTTGCATCAGACTGCGAAACTTCGAGCACGGCTTTCATTTATATTTCTTCGAATCCAGTTAACATTTAGTTACGATTTTTACTCTGAAGCGTGTTGGAGATCGGTCTGAAAAATGATAACGTCGAAACAGTGCGCCGGTCATTACTTCTACATCAAAATGAACTGCACGGGAATCGAAATTGGCTTGATTGCACTCTGGATTACATGGGATATTACCTGAGTGTGTAGAAAGTAAGGAATCAAACTGCGATCGGTACCGATACCGTTATACCCCGTAAACCTTAAATAAACAATTTTGTACGTTTACCGCAACCGAATCTATGTACCGGTACTGTTTAGGTTCTCTGTTTTTTTAGACTTTAAAACTCTTACCTGAACCGAAACCGAAAACGTTAAACGAATCGGTTTCATGGTGGAAAGTATGCTATGCATGAGGAATTTGAAGTTGCGGATTTATTTAAAGCCCTGAAAATATGCTAAAAAATATTCGTACCTACTTTGAGCAGTGTTGCCAGTGCTGTGCAGTTGCCAGTGTTGTTATATTAATAACAAAACGAGAGCAACAGTCGAGCGACACACGACAGTGGGATACCCTTCGACCTATGTTGCCATAAAAAGTATATAATTGTATGATACTCTCTAGCCTTTAATAGATTCATATAACATAAATGTTTGTATACTACATAACCTGCTTATATAATCTATTGTCTCCGCCTGAATTCGCTACTCATCATATATACATATATATAAATATATATATATATATATATATATACATACATATATATATATATAAATTTAATTATATTTATGTGTATATGATCAGTACCCAAGAAAGAGGATGCCATCAAAATAATAATGGGGTCACATAACAAAACAAAGTTTTGAGGACCTACAAATCGACTTGAGCTGCTATAAATCAGCTCCCAAGTCCCAAAAAAAAATAAAAAATTACTATCTGCTTACTTCAAGTGCAGAAATTACAACAAATAAAATAATTTTAATTAAAAAATAAACATGGAAACTTCTGATGGAAACATCTGACGAAGTGGCAATGCACACGCACCAATGCATACATACAAATACGAGGGAATGCAAAGAGTGGTTTGACCATTAAAAAGGATTCTTCACGCTCTTCCGTATTTTCTTATACATTTTTAACTGGACAATATCGATAGCTCGCAATATATCGAGAAATCGAAATTAATTTGTATTCAACAATTGCAATTTATGGTTCTGTATTGACCCTGACGATTACTGATCTTAAAATAACTAAGCAATCAACACAGGATTGTAAAACTTGTTTTTAATATTATAAATTTGCATTACAAAATATAAAATAATTATGAATATAAAATCCATCTACTCAATTAATCAAAAATACACATGTTTTTTGATGTTAAAAGTTATTGCCAACAAATAACCATTTTGACCCACTGTAATTCGGACTCTTAGGACTCGATGACAAATACAAAAGCAAAAACACAATTACTAGCTAAGTGTGTGCAGGGTGTGCAGTGCACAAGGGCCCTCATAAAAAGGGTTTTAACGGGAATATATTTGGACAACTTAATTCCTTTAGTAAAGACATATTCCTTTGACAAAAAAATTCAACTCGAGGCTCCTTGCAATACTTCTACAAAGGGTCTTAAATTATGGACAGTACATAAGACATTTCGAACTGAGCGTTTTAATTGAAATTTTTGTGATATCACTAAGAAATTCTATTTGTAAAAATCTTGAGATCAAGTTTTTAAACCAGTTTTTTTTTTCATTTTATGATATGACACACTTTGATAAAAAAGCAAGTATAATGATAATCAAGGTCGAAAATTAAAAAAACAGTTTTAAACGAAGTCGTTTATTTAATTATGTCATACACCGAACCTGGTAACAATAAAGGCGATTAAGGAAATTATTCGCTCATTCACCTTAACAAAGTTAATTAACATTACATTTTTGTGCTTTGACGTTGATTTTACTGTGTATTTGCCGAACCTTAGTGGTATGTATATCGCAAACAGTTTTAGAAGAGATTTTCTGTCAGATATAGTTTTGCCAGTCTTCCTTTACTACGCAAATCCTTGTTGTTATCACGTACGGTGCGAGATCAACATTAAATTGAGTCGTCTTTTCCCCCAATCCCCTTTGCAAAATTTATGCGAAGCGAAGAAGGCAAAAAAGCCTGTTCAACAAGTCGACGGCATTGTCATATCAGTCGCAGTTCTTCTACACAAAAGGAATCAATTTAAACAATGTTGTTGCCTTAATTGGCATCAATCATGCAGCTGATGCTCCACATTTTAGTTTCTATTTTAATTCATAACATTACAGCTTGTTTCCATATATTTAATTAATCATTATCTAGCGAATTTAATGAAAACGAGGAATTTAGACTATCAACGGCATGCCGAAGGTTCTGTAGGGAAAAAGAGATTGGGTGACGGTTTAATTAATGATACACAACGGATTTATGATGCTTCATATTTATTTTGATTAAGTTTATTTTCTCACCCTGTGATGTTAAGATACAATATTATGATGTACGGATTCTTCACTTAATAATAATAATACACAAAAAAAAAAAAAAAAAAATTAAGTTTATAAAGTGTTATAAGTTACGAGCGGTACGTGTGTGTCTGCTTGACGGTTAGAAATCGAAAAAGAAAAATTTACCGATGGTTAAAAGGATATCGATAAATGAAACAGATTAATATCTATTGAAAGTGATTGGCAAATTGATAAGGTTGCCAGATCCCCAAGTACTTGCTCCTAGACTTCAAGTTATGAACCAAACGAGGCTTTATCGTGCGACGTGGTGGAATTGACTATATTGGAATTTCCGGTAAAAAAAGGCTGGTTTGAGTTAATCAATTAATACCGTGAACTGTAGGATTCATTTTGATTAAACTTCGTAAGGTCCATCGTAAGGCTGCTGCAATGAGTCAGGCACTGTATCGTTGCGTGTGCAGTTGATTGAATGTCAGGTTTAAATGCTGATCGTAATCCTAACAAGATGCATGGTAGTTGTCAGCGGTGCCAGCGCTCGATGATGTCATTAGCTTGCGTGTGACATGAGGTTGTCATCTTTCATCTGTGAAAATCTCGCAAATCGGACGACTATATTTTCCTATAGCAATGTTCTGGTCAAATTGCCATAACCTTGTCATTTTTCAAGATAAACAAGGAAGAAAGGCTACCTTCGTCATGCCGATGCTTCAATACCCTAGCAATTTCTCATATTCTTCGATCGTTCCAATAATAGTTGTTTGGTGCAGCATTTTATGGCATTGTGTGTATATTTAATATTATGTCCCAGTTTGATTGGCAACAATAAGTTGAGCTTCTTCCGAAATCAAAATATGTCTTCATACTGATTCAGAATATATTGTACATATCTACTTTATGGTCGAAAATGTCTCCTAGATTGCGTTGCAAACTACTGGCCAAAATTAATATACCCCCTTCAAGCTATAAGAAATAAAAGTTACTCTGTATTCAAAAAAAGAGAGAGAGAATAAAATTTATGAAAGGGAATTCTCAATAGTTACTGCGTCCGTTTGATAAACTGTACAAATAACAGCGCTAGACGCCAGACGTGCGAAAAGAAAAATGTTAGTTTAAAAATATGTTTTTGTTATCCTAACCCCTGTGGGGTTAATTTGTTTACATAGATTAACAAAATATTTTAACGTTTTTCTTTTTGTTAGTTTGCAGAAAAATTAAACCCGAAAAATGGAGTCGATGGAACTGAAGATCTGCTTCATTCTGCTTGTAACAGCCCATCTGCCAATGAAATTAAATGCCTTAACCATCACTGAATTCCCCAAAGATTGCGGAATAACTCCCAACTACCCAAAACCTCAGATAGTTGGAGGGAGAATTGTGCCGCCAGATGAATACACTTGGCTGGCCAGTTTCCATTATGGCGAAGATAGCGAGGATATTAGATGCGGAGGAAGTATCATTAATTCGCGATATATACTGACTGCTGCCCACTGTGTCACTGGGGACGGGGTTATTCAATTAGGCGGATTGTCAGTAAGCTCAACTTGAATGATCTACAATGTTATATAATAAATTGTAATTTTCAGGTCGGAAATCCGCGTAGGGGACTTCAACCAAAAGCCGTACTGTGATTACGGTAATAATGACTGCAACTCATATCAAAGTTTCCGAATCTTTGAAATCCATCCGCACGAGAACTTCCACTCGGACGCTGAGTACATAAACCACAACGACATTGCACTGATTCGTCTTGATAGAAATATCATTTTCAACGACGTCTTACACGCTATTTGTCTACCGTTCAGTTCTTCTTTTGAGCTAAAAGATAATCAAATTCTGACCTTTGTTGGTCGGGGCCTCACAATGGAAAGGGAATTGTCAACTAACAAACGTGCAGTTGATATTCCTCTGCAATCAAATAAGACACACTGCAATTTTAAATTCATAATGTGTGGAGGAAGCCAAGGAAAGGGAACTTGTCAAGGCGATTCTGGTTCTCCACTTATGTCAATTAAATCTGATCGAATGGTTATCGTCGGAATCTTGTCACAAGCTCTTGGGCCGTACTGTGCCCAAGAACAGTACCCATCTCTTTTTACTGATGTACGCTTCTATTTGAATTGGATTGAGAGCAATGTCCACATGGAAGATGGAGCCACAATGAAAACAAACAAACACAATCGCACAGGATATTTTGTACTACTCATACTTTTTGCCTTATTTTTATTATTCTGATTAATCAATACTTAGCATATTTAAGTCACAACATAGATTAACACTATAACCCCAAATTCAACAAGAATTCTGTGAATGCTCCTCGCCAGTTCGCACCTATGCACAGTGGTCGGCGTTGTATGGAGAGCGCGGCCATAAATACTTCCAGTTGAGGTAGAAGCTTGAAACTTAGCACAAAATTTTCTAAAAATAACTCTAATATCATATATAAAAATTAGTCAGATCGGACTACTATATCATATAGCTGCCATAGAGCGACCAGGCTGCAATAAAGTGTTTGTATTGAAAATTTCTAATATTTCGGTTACTAATATGGGATTAAAGTTTCTTATAGTTTATATTAAAAATAAAAAATAATTTAACAATACAAAATAACATAATTAATAATAATAATAATAATATATATGTAAATGTATGTACATATTATTCTAGTAGGTCAATAGCTGATTATAAGAATTTTGACTTTTGCTCACATGGTAGTTGTCTTTGACCAGAAATAAATGGGTCGGAGCTTAAAAATATTATTGTATTATTAAATATTAAATAGGTCGGTGTTTGTTAAGACCCGTGAAATTTTACGGGTATGCTTAAGCCTAAACACAAAAAAAAGGTTAACTTAATTTAAATAGCACATAAATGTATTATCAATAGAAAAAAATTACAAAAATAATTTATTAAAGTAAATACCTTCAACTTTCAAAACCATTTTAAATTTTACAATTCGAACAATTATAACCTGAGATTCACTGCTTTGAAGTTTGCATTTGTCTGCTGTGAAATGCTCTTCCTACAATTGCGCGCAGCAAAAAAACACATGCTCGCAACTTTAGTTCTATTGTATTTTTAGAAAGTACCGTTATCTTTGCAGAAAAAACCAGTTTGATCTTGATATGCTTGAACATTTTAGAGATGGTTTGGATACTTTGTGAGCAAATCGGCTGTACTACGTTTTTTGATTTTTGGCCTATGGGCGCAACCACTGTGCTATGGTTCGGAATCTGATAGGGGAATATCGGCCATGCTGCCATCGCGCTTGCCGAAGCATTGCCTGTTGTCAAACTTCACAAGCGACGCATACATTCATATGCGAGCTTGTGCAAGCATGCACACACACATTGAAACGATCGCACAGCGCAAAGAATCACGCCTACGCTCATCGTCCCGCTGTCGTTGTGCGACTGAGTTGATGCCGCTGTGGGCTGCTTCGGGGTCGCTAACAAAGAGAGCCGATCGCTCACTCGTGAAACCCTTCGAGCTTGAAAGTATCAAGCTAGTACTTTCCGCTCTTTGAGTACTCTATATGTTCGATGCTTAGTTGTAAAACTGAACGTTATCATTTTGACTAATTTGTAATAGCTAAAACTATGTTCGTTAAATAATATCAATAATCAATCAATAATTGTACTATTTATAAGTATATAATCTATTTGAATGTTTTCAATGAACTTTGTAGTAAAATACGAAAAATTAAGATGAATAAAACGGATAAAAAATGATAGACAAGTGGAAAAGCAGATAGAAAATATGACAATAGGTAAGCTATTAATCGACTTTGTTTATAACATACAGTGCCGCTCAACTGAATAGGTTTGAAAAATCTTTCTCACATTTTGTTCTCTTTCTTTGGTCCAATTGCGTTTTTTTCTATCATTTTTTTTTTTTTTGTTTTGAACCTTCAATTCTATTCATACACAGAAATTTATTTCGCTTAAATCGGATTGCATATAACTAAGATAAACCTAAACAAATAGTCAAACCTATTCAGTTGAGCGGCACTGTATTTATTTTATTGATTGTAACGGATTTATTATTATCTATTTATAACCGATATTTGTAGTTTACTTTTTAATGGCCGATATTTGTAAAGTGTTCAACTCCTCTTGTTAGACTTGATCAATGATTTATCAAACTTTGCAAATTTCGATATAATTAAGCTAAGGAGAATTATTCGAAGCCAAGACCCCAAGGCGCACACACGTAAATTAAGAAAAAGAGATTTAAATAATCCAATCTAATCAACAGTAAAATATATATGTATATATAACAAACTCCCAATAATTCCATCAATTTGCAATTTTATGCAATTTCTCATGGTCTATGGATAATAATACCTTTTGACCATTTTCAATGGTACTTACTTTATCAAAATGGATGTAACACGCAGAAGGAGGCACCGGAGACTCCATAAAGTATATATATTCTTGCTCAGGATAACTAGCCGAGTCGATTGAGCCATGTCCGTCTGTCTGAATGAACGCGCCGATCTCAGCTATTACAAAAGCTAAGGACATCAAATTTAGCATGAAGATTCCTGTATACCATACGCAGATCAAGTTTATTTTCAATTTGGGATACCACACCTACCGCCCCCGCAAACTGACCATTTCCTATTTACATTCGATGTATTCATGTCTAAACGTTCTGCGTTTAGCACACATACAGATAAATACTATATATGTATCCTCCCAATTGCAATCCGATCGGATAATAAACCCGGAAATTATTAGATAAACCATTTTAACCCTTCGACCAGCATGACCTTACACGTCAGGGTCAGGTAAGGAACCATAAATTGCATTTATTAATACCAAATATAAATTTCGATTCTTCGTTATATTGCGGGTTATCGCGCGCTGCAGCGTTATGGTTAATTACATATTAATTTGTAGCTTGCGATTGGCGTTTTCGGTGCTTATTCTATCGTCGTCGATTGTCAATAGTCGATTACGAGTATTTAAATTCAAATTAATTCGAGCGGCAACAGTGGATTATATAGGCAGGTTATGTTATGTAGTATAAAAAAAAGGTATTATATGAATCTATTAAAGTGTAGATGTATCATACAGTTAGATACTTTTTACGTCAAAATAGGTCTACTGTTGCTCTCGATTTCTAATGGTTTATTATGTTGGGAAAATGTGCATAAGGGAAATATCGCAATACAAACCAATATTTCTAAGTGATTGGATCCACGTAAGTGTTCGTTTTTATGATTAAAAATCATATCAAATAATTGGGATAACGATTTGTATGTGATTGTTTTAGATTTTAAGGCAAATATTATTTAAATTTGGCACTACTCTACTTGCGATGTAAGTCCTCCCGCGATAAGTGTGAGGTTTGGTTCTGTTATTTATTTGTTTTATTGCGCTGTTATGGTACTTGTACTACATGTATGGATTCATCGCTTTAATAAAATAAAAAAAATAAAAATAAAAAAATGTACTTACATAAAAGAATTTTTGAAAATAAAAGGTATTTTGTATTAAGATGCAATTAAAGTTTCATTACTTAGACAAGTCAAATTAGATTTTGGTCTTGAACAAATACAAAACAAAATAAAAACAAATAAGTACAAAAAGCTCGACTGTGATATCACACTGTTACCCACCGATTTTTTTGCGAATTTTGTATTGCATACTTTTTTGCGTAAATTCGGGTTCGAAATAAACACCAAGCAGTTAGCATATGGAAGCCTCAAACATCGCTTCAGTTGCTTACTCTGCTTTTGCAGAATACTGCATGTATGGATTCATCGCTTCAATAAAATAAAAAAATAAAAAAAATCTACTTACATAAAAGAATTTCTGAAAATAAAACGTATTTTGTATTAAGATGCAATTAAAGTTTCATTCCTTGGATAAGTCAAATTAGATTTTGGTCTTGAACAAATACAAAACAAAATAAAAACAAATAAGTACAAAAAGCTCGACTGTGATATCACACTGTTACCCACCGATTTTTTTGCGAATTTTGTATTGCATACTTTTTTGCGTAAATTCGGGTTCGAAATAAACACCAAGCAGTTAGCATATGGAAGCCTCAAACATCGCTTCAGTTGCTTACTCTGCTTTTGCAGAATACTGCATGTATGGATTCATCGCTTCAATAAAATAAAAAAATAAAAAAAATCTACTTACATAAAAGAATTTCTGAAAATAAAACGTATTTTGTATTAAGATGCAATTAAAGTTTCATTCCTTGGATAAGTCAAATTAGATTTTGGTCTTGAACAAATACAAAACAAAATAAAAACAAATAAGTACAAAAAGCTCGACTGTGATATCACACTGTTACCCACCGATTTTTTTGCGAATTTTGTATTGCATATTTTTTTGCGTAAGAGATCGGCTGAACGCATAACTTTTCGCCGTGCGATCGTATCAATGTGTGTCTGATAATATGTATACGAATTCATTTGGTATTAAACTTTAGAAAGGACCCAAGAGGACAAAAAGTTTAAATTATAAAACCAGAAAGAAAGATTCTATACTTTCAGTGTCTTATATCCTTCGATCCGGAATTCATTTGATTCAGAATATATATGCTTTATGGGGTCGGAGATGTCTCCTAAGCTCCTGGCCAAAATAAATATTCTCTGCAAGGGTAAGATGAAGAAATTCATTATGGACTATCATTCTTCCCGTTCTTCAAACTCAAAAGAAGAAATAAAGAAGAAGAACCTTTGCCAAATTGATAAGTATTTTTAGCCAACTCAAGGTCAGAATTCGCTTTGAAGCTTAACATTCAACCGAAAAAGTACTGCAAAACCAACAACAAAACATGTCAAACACAAGGAGCAGTCTTAAACATACATGTGTTGAACAAGTAGCCAACTTTGATCATCAGTGTTGATCGCTAACCTTACTTGGTGATCGAAGACAGTTTCATCTCTTCTAGAACTGGTTGGACGATCAGGCAGCACCGAGATGAAATACCTGTTCGTTCCCCAAGTTCGCCTTTGTTTGAGGAATCGTATAGCGATGTTGGTTCATGTACATTGTTGGGCGACCTATCATTGTAAAATGAGTATTTTAAGGTAACTTGTTCTCCAAGTCTCAAAGTGCTTTGATACGACCCACGATCAGTCACAATAACGGGACTGTCGACTTCAAGTATTTTTAGCGTTTATTCTTTGGCACTATGTAACTACATTGTAACATACCAAATGAATTAAGCTGGTTTTTTGATTTGATAGCCAAGTCATCGTATCAACCCAGAAACTAATGCTACGAACCATACAATGTATGAAGGTATGTATGTATATGCAAATTGATATAATATAAAACTGGACAAAAAACCAGTTTGTTCAGTCATCATATAGTCACTCAACAGATTTAGCCGATGAAAGTTAGTGCATCGTGATACTTGAGCGCAAACGGTCGCTAAGATGTTCGCAAAAATGATTTTGTGGTTACCTTGTATCGGACATTTCTACAACAAAATGAAGTACACAGGAAACGTAACGGCGTGGGACACGCTTTCGATTTTAAGGCATATTAACTATGTAAGTAGAAAGTTTAACGAGCAGTTTAAGGATTTTGTATGGAAATAGTCAAAAGTGGTACTGGCATCATAATAAACCGAAAGCATCAAACGAGTACTTTCCGCTGTTTGAGTACTCTATATGTTCGATACTTAGTGTTAACGTAGATCGATGATTTATCGATTGGCATCGCTGAATTTAGTTTCCGACCCTGGTTTAAGTTTAAGATGAAACAAACCGGCCTACATACATACATAGCTCTTAGGTTATTAAAACACAAAAGTGCAAACGTTCTTTAAAAATAATCATTTATTTAGAATCAGAAAAAGGTGTTTATTTTATTCTAAATTATTTTCTAATAAAATTCTAAAAAATGAGTTTAATTTAATGTAAAAAAGGCTCAAACTTCAGTATGTGTTTGTGTGTGTGTGTGTGTGTGTGTGGCTGTGGGTACACACCCACAGACAGAGACACCTGTCTGTGCGAAATCGATGTAGAAGAATAAATAAAGATTTTTTTATTTTACAAACAAATTCACCTTACCTTTTGCCCACAGTTAGTATATAAAAGGAAGAAAGTTGTATCTTTTGTACGTCACCTACAAATCCACTCGTGCGGGGCAACCAACATTTAGAATAAATTTGATCAGTGTATAGTAGACAGGAACCTTTTTGCTAAATTTTATATCTCTAGCTTTTTAAAGAGCTGAGATCTGTGTTCACACAAACAGACAGACAGAAAGATAGAAACATAGATATGGCTCAACCGACTCGGCTAGTGATCCTGAGCAAGAATACATATATAAACTTTATGAGATCATCCACGCCTTCTGCTGCATAAAGTTAGTATACCCTTTTTTGACAATTTTCAATGGTAGAAGAGCATTTGGAAATTCATGATCATGAGTTATGATCCATTAAATGATGTTGCAGATAGAAGTGTTGCCTATTGTTGCCAAGGTTGTATGTACCCAAATTATATATTCTGATTCTGATATACTCGCATGAAGTTTACGTATTGTGGGTTTACATGAACCTTTACCAAGCGTCATTTCAGTGACTTGAAACGACTTATTCCGCCTTGAAGTGTATGCAATGAAGCTTTACAATATACTTTCAATTCGCGTGACGAGTGTGTGTGTGGTGAGAAAGTGATTCTCTACCGGAAGATGATCATCCGGTTCTTGCTTTAGGAATGGGATAATGATAACCCCCCATTGTTTGATCTTTGATCTTTCTGTTGTCCTAAGCTTTAATTTATTTTATTTTATTTTTTTAGTTTGCAGAAAAATTAAACCCGAAAAATGGACTCGATGGAACTGAAGATCTGCTTCATTCTACTTGTAACAGCCCATCTGCCAATGAAATTAAATGCCTTAACCATCACTAAATTCCCCAACGATTGCGGAATAACTCCCAACTACCCAAAACCGCTGATAGTTGGAGGGAGAATTGTGCCGCCAGATGAATACACTTGGCTGGCCAGTTTCCATTATGGCGAAGATAGCGAGGATATTAGATGCGGAGGAAGTGTCATTAATTCGCGATATATACTGACTGCTGCCCACTGTGTCACTGGGGACGGGGTTATCGAATTAGGCGGATTGTCAGTAAGCTTAACTTGAATGATCTACAATGTTATATAATATATTGTAATTTTCAGGTCGGAAATCCGCGTAGGAGACTTCAGCCAAAAGCCGTACTGTGATTACGGTAATAATGACTGCAACTCATATCAAAGTTTCCGAATCTTTGAAATCCATCCGCACGAGAACTTCCACTCGGACGCTGAGTACATAAACCACAACGATATTGCACTGATTCGTCTTGATAGAAATATCATTTTCAACGACGTCTTACACGCTATTTGTCTACCGTTCAGTTCTTCTTTTGAGCTAAAAGATAATCAAATTCTGACCTTTGTTGGTCGGGGCCTCACAATGGAAAGGGAATTGTCAACTAACAAACGTGCAGTTGATATTCCTCTGCAATTAAATAAGACACACTGCAATTTTAAATCCATAATGTGTGCAGGAAGCCAAGGAAAGGGAACTTGTCAAGGCGATTCTGGTTCTCCACTTATGTCAATTAAATCTGATCGAATGGTTATCGTCGGCATCTTGTCACAAGCTCTTGGGCTGTACTGTGCCCAAGAACAGTACCCATCTCTTTTTACTGATGTACGCTTTTATTTGAATTGGATTGAGAGCAATGTCCACATGGAAGATGAAGCCAGTGCTTCATCCACAATGAAAACAAACGAACTCAATCGCACAGGATATTTTGTACTACTCTTACTTTATATTAATTTTCTTATTTTTCAATACTAAACAACATGCATATTAAGGCTCAGATAGTCATTATAACCTCAAATTCAACAAGGCCTAATCTTATCCGATGTTTAACATATTCAAGCTAACTTTTTCTATTGCTTCCTGCTGCGACCTTAACAACCAAATTATTCAAAATATTATTTACAGTATTCAATTATGTTAAAGTTTAAAAAGCTTTTTGTTTGTATATTTTTTATATTCGTGTGACTGCTATTAAACCTATTATTTATTATACCTATATATATGTAGTTGCTTATACAAAAAAAATCTGAACAAATACAGAATTAAAGTACGATTGTGAATTTCCAAATAGCTTACCATATCAGTATCAATAAAAATTGTTAATTATATCATATTTAACAAATATATGTTTCCTAAAACTTGCCTTCAATTCAGCATGACCTTTTTGTCGCAGGTCAAAAATTCTTTAAACAGAACGCAGGATCTATGCTTTGCCGCTGATCCGTCTAGGGTGAATCTACTCAGGATCCATCAACTTTCTCTACCAGACGATCCTTACCATCCCACTTTCGAAATACATTTTGATTTTGGGACTTATCGTATCGTTGGACATAAAAACATGTGTAAAAAAGCGGACTTTGTAAAGTTAAATGCATTCATTTCACAATTTGATTGATCTGCTGTCTATTTATCCGCTGACATGTCAGTTGCGATAAATATATTTAATACTGCACTTAACTCTTTCACTGAAAACTTTATTCCGTTTTTATACCCTTCGACCATTGAAAATGGTCAAAAAAGGGTATAGTTACTTTCTGCAAAGGCAGAAGGAGGCGTGGTAGACCCCACAAAGTATATATGTATATTCTTGCCCAGGGTCACTAACCAAGTCGATTGAGCCATGTCCGTCTGTCTGTCCGACTGTCTGGATGAGCGCGCCGATCTCAGCTATTACAAAAGCTAGGAACACCAAATTTAGCATGAAGATTCCTGTATAGCATATGCAGATCAAGTTTATGTTTAATTTGGAATAACACGCCTACCGCCGCCGCAAACCGACAATTTTGATTTACAGTGCGATTTACATTCGAAGTACTCATTTCTTAACTGCTTAAACATATATGTATATAGATAAATACTATATGAACCTATGAAAATTGCAACCCGATCGGACAATAAACACTGAAGTTATTAGATAAACTATTTTAACCCTTCGACCAGCAAACAAATTGTCGATGACGTCACTTGAGCAGAAGAGAAAAGGACGAACGATTCGAGCGCGTAGCGTGAGCTATTTCTCGACTCTTCTTTTCTATGCACATGTCAATTACCAAAAATACATGTGCATATATGCTAACACTCATGCATACTTAATTTGTGTACACACATACATTTGTACATTTGTATACAATCAATAGGTGCCGTGGTAGATCGATATGAATGTATGCAAGTATTTAAATGTTACATGTTCATAATATGCGTACGTGCACATATGATTATTATTTAATAATTCATTCATAACCGTAAAATGTAATTAAATAAATATTAATTTTGATTACTCGATATTTTGCGAGTTATCGATATTGGCCAATTTAAAATTCATAAGCAGCTGTGGCCTTGACCTTGGTAACATAATACGCTACGTTGCCTCAATCTTCAGCTTCATGTTCTGGCATTCGAGCTCGAGCAGGCTGCGCGCACTCTCCTTCACCTGTGGTCAACTGATCAATTTGTGCGGGGTCAGCAAATTCTTCCAGAATAACTTCTCATCGATCAATAGCGAACTCTTGTTGGGAACTTGCTCGCCAGTTCGTCATATGATTGTTCAAAGCCATCAGACAAGTGACTCTAGCTCATAAGCATTCTTGTTAGGACACTTCTTAACCTCCTCCAGTTCCAGTTCCTCTGTCTTCTTCTTGGTCTTCTGCATTTGCGTTGCAAATCAACCAGTTTGAGCCTGTCCTTAGTGTAATTCGATTCCTAACGCTGATGTTGACTGTTGTGCAGCTCCACATGACATTCATGCATCCATCAATAATACCATAACTTGAAGAAGAAGCAGTCTAAGGACATTCAATCTTAGATCAAGCAACGCGAAACGCACATGATAAATTATCGTAGGCAGCGTGCAGTGAAAGATGTGGCTTCAAAGTTGTGGAGCCGGGACTGTGCACCTTTCTCTTCTTCTAAACTATTAAAAAGGAAGGCTGAGGGAGGTGGGAGGGTGTAGAAGTCAAGGAGAAAAGTGTCCGGCAAGCTTTCAAGTGCGACGCGTAAGAAGCTGGCGGAAAAGCAGGGTGAACTGCGTAGAGGATGAAAGCAGAAGCTGGAACTGTTGAACAGGCATGAACTTACGCCCTCAATGGCCAACGACCACGCCCAGTTTCGAAGGAGGGAGGGAAGAAGACGGCAGAGGAGGTGGAACAAATGTTTGTTGCAGCCAGCGGACTCAACGGGCTCAACGGGGGCCATTTACGAAGTGTCAAAAGCAAAGCTAAAGCCATTGTCGACATGACTTTGGACAACAACAACAGCAGCAACAACAACGACAACAACAACAGCAACAGCAAGAAGAAAGCAAGGACAACCAGAGAAGCAACAACAAGAACAACAAGTCGAGGAACAGCTCGAGCAGCTGGCCAAAAGTGAAATGCTTTGTTGGCAATTGCCGAGGAGTTGCCAGGACTTTTGGGGTCTTGCCCCTTGTCTCTGCCTGGACTGGAGAACAGCATGTGTCAACTTGGTCGGCCAGTGGTTCAACGAGGGGAAAAGAGAAAAAGAAGGAGGAGTAGATGAGGAGCAGGCAACGAAGACTGAAGCTCGGAAAACTGGGTGACAAGTAACCGGAAAATGTATTTTATTGTTTGCATCCGGACATTTCGTTTTGCCACTCTACACACACACACACACACACACTCCTCCTCTCTCTCCCTGTCCATCTCTTCCTCTCTCTCTCTCTCTCTCTTTCTACGTTTCTCTTTATTTCTTCCTCTCACTAACCATCTATCTGTCTCTCTTCGGGCTCAGCACTAAATTTGTCGAGTAATTGATGATACTGCACTTTTCTCGAATTGAATCAACTGTGCAGAAGCCCCACAAGCAATGAGCCTTCCTCAGGAGATGTTTTCAGTTCTCCTGGAATACTCATTTTCAACGAAGAACTAAATAAAATATTATTGAACTATTCTAAAAACAAAACATATATGCTTATCTTTGGCAAGTCGAAGAGTTAATCGAGTACTCTAATATATTTAATTGATTCACTTATAACTGATACAACTAGAGCTTTTAGGAAAGTCAAAGAGAGGTACATGTATATGGTATAATTAGGTAGAATTAGGTATACGGTAGAATTAGGTATATGGTATAATTAGGTATATGATAGAATTAGGTATATGGTATAATTAGGTATATGGTAGAACTAGGTATATGATATTTGGTATAATTAGGTCCTGCACACTCCTTTTGACGGGGAAGTTAGGCGTGCAAAGTGCACCAATTGTTGATTTAAAAAAAGATGATACAGGACACTATTGAAAGAACCGTAAGAGTGCTTAATCCACTGATGGTGATTGTTTGGCAATTCTTAAGAATATTTCTCCATGTGATGTTAAGATACTATATTCGATGTACGGATTCTTCACTTATAATAATATATAAAAGGTAATAAAGTTCATAGGAACCATGCAATTGTTAAATCTACCTTCAACAAAAAATAGTTCAAAAAAAGTTGTTATGTAAATGAAATATACAATATGTATAAGACCCTGGTGGCAGTAGAGGCAAATATACGCATAATAGAAGGGGAACGAACTGCAGGCTTGTGGCACTTGAAGTCCCTCTTAGATTGTTACAACCTCAGTAGGTATAAGCAGATATTAAAACTGTGTAAGAATCTGGTGGAAATCCTCATACGGCTACTTACAGGCCACACATCTAAGCAATCTAGGTATAGAGAGTTATGCGCTCAATCGATTCTGCGAATTGGAGCCCGAAACACCATAGCAATACAGCTTCTGACTAGCGCTACATCTGTCCCACAACAATATAATATTACATAAATTATAAGTGAAGTATTAAACATTCTATTAACTCTTCACTTACCTTCTTCTTCTCTTTTTTATTGAAGCATCGACTTATATCATCAAATGATCAGGTCTGCAATAGGGAGTCCCTTAGAAGCTACTCCAGTTGGAGAACAGTAGGAGATATCAGAGAGAAAGTGAGTGTAATATAAGGGAGCTTTGGGGTTCTCTTACACCTTGTCTCGATTCGACTATGCCAAGTTGATAGATTATTCGAATGTGCTGCGTATGAACAAGTGTTGAAGAGAGAAGGAGTGGGGAAATGAGTCTGGCAAGAGTAGCATGCAATGTGGCAGCCATTTGGCTGTTGGCTGTTCCTTGCTGCCTGCTTGACGCTACCGAGATTGATGGCTAAAATGGCTGTTAAAACAACGAGCAGCGACAGAGAGTGTGTGTGCGTTTGTGTGTGAGAGAGAGAGAGAGCGAAGAGGGAGACGGGCCAGCTACGCGCTCAATGAAGAAAAATAATCACCAACATCATTTATTTCAGTTTTGCCTGCCGACGCTGTACAGCACACATCAATCCTTGTTGTTGCCAAAAGTGGGCGGCAGCAACAAGAGGGAAACAGAGGCAGCAGCAGTAACAACAACAATAACAACAACTATCGACCCTGACCATGCCCAGGTCGTATATAAACTCGTATACTCAGCAGCTTGACAGCTACTGACGGGGAACGCCAAAGCTTTGGCCCGGCCCAGCTGACAGACGACAGACGACGACTTTTGACGTTTGCCTGCAATTAACGGATGTGCTTAGTCCCTCCCCCCAGTACATGCTACGGGAGGCGGGGTCTCTCTCTCACTCCCTCCCTGAGCAGTGTTGAAAAATGGCTGCGGCTGCAGGTGAAAATGGGCACAGCGAGTGTTGCCTAATGACATGACAAGCCTCGACCCATCTTCCGACTTACACTTACCCCGTCTTCCTCTTCAAGTCATTCAAATCATTAATTCTATTGCCCACACACGCACACTTGGCCTCGAGGCAGCAGAAGAGCGGTGCTTGTCCTTGTTAGCCAAGACTTATTTGTAGTCTCCCCCCTCGCCCCTCGCCCCAATCCCCATCTACAGTCTACGCCCCTGGCATTTTAGTTGGCAGCTAAATTTGATCCTAACTGCGCTGCGACGGCTCGACGCTGCGACGCTGAAAGTCACTTGAAAAGTCATTAATCATTTTGGGAATTCGCTTTTTGCCACGCCAAGACTGGGCGAAGCTGTGGAAGCTGCTGGAATCCATCACGCATGGCGAATGACTCTGCCAACACAACTCACAGCAGCAGCAGCATCAGCAGCAACAGTCGCATCAATGTCAACGTCAGGCAGGACGTGCACGCGGACAGGCAGAAGAAAAGCGACCCAGCGCTGCTTGAAAGGGAGTGGCAGGCATTGCGAATGGACAGTCGGTGGATTGCAGCAGTAGCGACCGCTGAGCGAAAGTGCCCCACGATAGTCGTGGCAGATGCTCTTTTATTTGGATGTCAGAGCGCGACATAAACAAACAGAGAATCCGAGTGGAACGCCGCCATTTAGCTGATCAATTTATTTCCAGCTCGTCGTCGTCGTTAAGGGGCTCTAAAGCACACAAAAGACTTCTCGTAATGAGCTGTGGCAATCTAATAAAATAATAAAAACGTACTTTATTTATTTTAAATTTATAGCTTTGATTTCAATGTTTTTCATGAATTTACTATATTTCGTTTACGTACGACTTAGGTATGCTTGTATAATTATCTTCATAATTGAATTTTTTGATATATTATTAAAATATTAATAAAACAAAAATTAGCACTAGTTTAAATTAAATTGTTTTTCTTGTTTCAAATATGGCAGGTGGCGCAATTGCCTGAGGCGCAGCCAACTTAACGCCTTAATAAAATTCCCTTTCACTCAAAGCGAAATATCACAAGTTCACCACTAAGCATTGAACTTCGAACATGTCCTTGCTACTTGACGACATCGCATTTAGCTTTAATGAAGCTAACTTCATACTGCACAAAGTTTAGCAGAGGCATGAACCCAAGGGAAAATGCTGAATCTGCTAGCACAGACACAAACTCTATATAAGTGTACCACTTTGGCTTCTTATACATAATTCGAAGTGCACACATTTGTACATGTAATCAAAATATAAGGTTATAAAACTGGATTCTTTAACACTCTATAACATTAAGAGATTTTTCCGGCACTTTAACACCTAATTTCATTATATTTGTATGGTTTATTGTTTTTGATTTACACATGTGGCTAACTTGCTAACTTAACGAAATTAAAACGGCCGGAAGCGTCGCGATTGCTTGAGCAGCTCTATCTTCCGTTTATCCTCTTCATATTTCTTGCGCATCTCCACAATGTTCTGCATTTTACTCTCACGTATTTGAAAAGTGTAGAAGTTCTTGAGTTCTTTCGTCTTTTTGTCATTGGCCAGCTTGTTTTCCAGGCGTCCGATAACAGACTCCTTCTGTTCGAAGCCAGCGTTTCGTCCGTCCTTCCCGACAGTGACCCAACCATCGGCATCGGCCTCGCTCGTCTTAGCTGCCTCTGCTGCTTCCTTTTCGCGTTTGTCGTAGGCAACCATGTAGGCATCGATCTGGGCTTGAGTTGTGGCCATATCCAGCAGGAAATTATTCTGGTATTCATCGTGCCACAGTTCCATACCGGTCTTGACGAGGCACTCGCCGCTGCTATTGTACAGATCGATACTCTGCAGGGCCAAGGCACGGCCGATGCTGCTGCTCTTCTGGAAGACCACATAGGCTACCTTGAACTTAAAGGGAGCCTGCGTATTGGAGAAGGGAATGTCCAGTCCTTCGTACCACTTGGCCGTTTCTTCTCGTCCCGGTTTGGCTGCGAACAAGACACTCTCCACGTTGCCGATGCGTTGAAAAAATATCTTGAGACTTTCCTCGGTGACATAGGGCGGCACGTTGAGCAGAAAGAGTGTGCGTCCTTTCGGTTTGTTTGGGTCCATCAGGCGAATGAAATGCTCGCGCAGGTAAACACTGTGACAATTCTTGGCGTCGGGTGTCATACGCAACGGCACAACTGTGAAAGTTATTTGTAATGGTTTACGAAATACTTTATTGCTTTGTCTTTCAACTCACCTCTGTATCCTTCTATTTCTGTCATATTTTCTGTTTTAACTTAATACCTGGTCTTTAAAGCAATGTAAACACGTTTTATTTCAAATGCGGCTAATGCTAACTAACAGCTGTTCGAAGCGCAGCCAACTTCGCGTATTTAAAAACAACCACACTGGCAGCACTGGCAAATGATACTCTTTTAAAACAAAGTGGCAACGCTACGAAAATAAAAGCGCGCAATTCAAAAGGTCACACTATTTATTGTTTTTTTTACTTTGTTTTACTGTTCAGTTTTGCGTTTGACGATTTAAAATATGTACGAATATGTACGAATATTTGAAAGGCATTAACTATTCTTGTATTAAAAAACACAAACATTTTACTTAGTCCCATAAGCTGCACAAAAGTTGTAAAGTCCGAAACCAAAACAAAGTTTTCACTACAGCTAAATGGCAAATAATTAAACAACCTCGTTGAGGCACTCGTCCTGGCAGCTTCCGAGCCACAGCGAAATTGTTTTTACGTAAACTTTGCACGTATTTTAGTTTGTACGAATTTGTTTTCCACTGCTGTCCGGCTTCGGTTGCCTTCTGGTTACCAACCCCCACCCTCCCCTTGCGACCCAGCGTGGTCGTGTGTGTGTGTGTGCCCGTGAAATGGTCCGAAAACAAAACTGCACACAGGCCACAAATGCACCAAACCAACGGGTGGCCATTCCCCTACTTGCCGCTAAGCCACGCCCATTGGCCGCAGCCTGCGTTCATTTAAGCGCACCGAAAAACGGAAGTTTGTCATGCACGTTTGCCTCGTGTCCTGCCTCGTGTCCTGTTGAATAGCTGCTAATTAATTGAATGTGATTCTTTTTTCGGTTCGTTCGTATCACAAAGAGGAAAACATGTTTTAGCTTACGTTAAGATTTGCTTACAACAATTGCTGCAAATTCCTTGCAACTCTCGTGCATTTCCAATGGAATTTACCGTTGACAATTTCTCTGCCTGCATGTTTATATTCATTAATCAAAATTCCAAGGCCCAAAATGTCCCTAATTGCAGTGGCAATTGTATACTGTACTATACACACGCACGTGCACAGCCTCACATATGTACATACACACAGACGTAGTTTAGTTCCCTTTCTTCCTCTCTCTCTCCTCTTCAGGTCTTTTGGGGACAACCTGATTGAATAATGCAATTTGAATGCGGTTTGATTTTCTGCAGTCTCGAGTGTAATTAAATGTGCAAATGAATATGCAAGGCATCTCATGTTGTTATTGTTGTTGTTGTTGTTGTGCATCGAAAAGCACAGTTAATTTGATAAAGAATTTTGTTGTGCGCATTTTGTTGTTCGGCCTCAACTTAATGCAAATAATCTTATGAAAATTTAAATCTTTCAAGAAATTTACAAGCTCATAAAATTCAAAACAAAATTGTGTGTCCAACTTTGCTAGAACGTGCGTATAATTTTAAAATTCTTCGCAAACAGCAACAAAATCTGCACCAACATATTTTGAATATTTTATTTTAAATACGCCACGGCACGTGCTTCACAATTTATTCACAACAGACGGAGAGGAGGAAGGAGGTTGCAGTGGCTGCCTTAATACCAAATCCTTGACTAATTAGTGATGGCTGCGGCAGAAACGCCGCGGGGCGTGGCCACATCAAAACATACAACATTTTTTTATGAACTTTCAAGTATCTCACCCACAAAAAGAAATGACTGTGAGATGAAATGGGATGATGAGAAGAAATGGGAGCAGGGTACTTGCTGCTTCTTCTCTGGGTGTGAACTCATTAAAAATGTTCGCTTTACTGAGGCGAGCTGTGGAAATATATATGCGAATTAAGCATTAATATACATATATACTAAATATGCACAGATCTGTATGCAAATACATCATATGTACATATTCATTTTAGTTAAGTTAACAGAGGGTACTCTATGATTGTAAGGAGAAATGTAATAATAATACAATATTATACGAACGTGATAAATCACAACATACATATATATGTACATATGTATATACCTATATTCATGCACAACTCTGTTACTGCGTCAGCTCTGTAATATTACATTAACAGTTTGTGGGAGCACTTCTAAAACTGTTCTCACTGTGGATCACTTAGTGGGAGTTAAATTGAAATAGAATATAAAAAACGAAGATGGAGGACAACAGCTGTTTATGTACATGTTTATTTGTGTATAGCGCGAGTGTAATAAAAAATCATAAAAAGAAAATAAAGTGTAACTATATTTTATTGCTTTAATGGACAATCTGACCCACAAATCACAAATGCTTGAAATCGTATAGCTGTATTCTGGCTAATGCAACTTTTCATGACTTTTACCTTTATTTTCCACTCATTTCAAATACTCGTCAAATGACTGAAATCGTTCACTGGAATGCTGTGGTAGAGAGCGTAGGAGGGAGAGAAAGAGAGAGAGAGGAGTGTGCTTTTCACCTGTGGCAGGAAGCAGCATTAGAATTTAGCCAATTGTGCGTAAAAACTCGCCAAGCGATATTTGTCGCACGCATGATTTATGTCCGTCCATTTGTGGCACGCACAAATTTGTGCCACAACCGAATCAACAAATGTGCGACCTGTGCTGCAATTGGCCTGCTCCAAATCCCTCTGTGTGGGCATCTCAGGCGTCACGTGCATCGAATTTATTCAGCTCTCGAATGTCTCGCTGAACGCATAAAAAAACACGAATTTTTCAAATTGTTATTTCAAATTCACAAAATAATTGCGCAATCAGTTGGACGAATATCTTGAATAATGGGAATTCCTGAGCAATTCGTTGGAATTGGGTTAGGAATTTTGTATTAGGAAGAATATGTTGCTGGAATACATAAAAATATTATGCATGTTAAATTGGTGACATTATTGAAATAATGAAATTCTGAAACAGATACGATATAAAATATCGCGTTGATTAAGAGACAATTCTCTTTATCATGTATTCATATTTTATACAAATTTCAATAATGGGGATATAATTCTAATCCAATTTCAATATAACAAAAGTGTTTCATCTAGAGTAAATACTCCATAATAACATATGAATTTAATGAAACCTAAGAGGGCAAATGAATTATTTACTGTTAAAATGAATGAGTCTGTCTGTATTGACAGTTAGTGTACTCATTCACTTCAATGTGGTACAGGTCTCGTATTTCTTGTATAATTTTTTTTTTTTAAATTTATTGTTTTTCATTTATTATAAATATAAATTTTAAATTCACTCATTTTTAATAACAATAAATAAATTACTGTTTATTTGTTACATGTAAGTATATAATAAATGTATTAATGTCACAGAAAAACAATTCATACCTTCCCTCCTTACTGGACTTCAGACCAAACTCAATCAAAGTCAAATCGATAGAAGACGTCTAGACGCAATTCCATTAAACTGCATAAATCTCAGATAATTCCTTCGCATTTGTTCGCAACCACAGAAAGTCATCTCCGATTTCCTTTCTGGCCCATTTGAGTTTAGTCAAAACTACTTAAGTTCCCAAACATGTCGAGAAATGCTCGCAATTTGAACGTGACCCACAATGAGGAAAGGCGATTTTCACCCCTTCCCCTACCCCAATTGACGACGGACAACAATAATCCTATAACGGGACTCCAGCACAGCCTTCTTAGCCTCGCTGATTAATCGGCCGAACACTTTGACTAACGTGGCTTTCATTAATTATGGCACACAATGAATAAGGCTGAACGAAGGAGGGAAAAAAAAAAGTTTTCGACTGGTCGCACGCTCTCATTAGTTGACATGGCACGCCCACTCAGATGGCGTTGTAACGATAAGTAGCCAATATTGTGGGGAACTGGAAGAGAACTGGGAACTGACTGCGAAACTTGCACAAAAGGTTAAAAACTTTGCTCGTTAATTATGGCCAGAAGCAAGAAAATACCGCTAGCCAAGTGGCCAAAGGGAAATTTGTGAAGAGGGACGTCGTCAACATTGAGAATTGGCTATTTGTAATTTATGCTGCATTAATTTTTATTTACCAATTTATTAACCTTCTGCGGGCAGCAGCAACAACAGCAACAACATCGAAATAACAAGCTCGCGATGCCATTAGCGATAACAAAGACATTTTTTCGAATAGACCCGCAGGAAGCAGAAATAGGAGGGCGAGATTGTGTGAGCAGAAGGAGGAGGGACGTTTACAAAGGTGGGGAGTTACAACGCCCCCCAGTCATTTATCACAGACACTTCCAGCGTATGCCGTAAAAACCAATTTAAAGTAAATTAGCGCAACGAAGTCGCCGACATCGGCTGCCAAACTGTGTGTGCCACACACGCACAGTGCCGCTAAAACCGCAACGGAAGTGTCAGCAGCGGTGGCACAGTGGTAAGAAATCGTTAATTTAATAAACTAAATTCTACGATATATGTAAAAATCATACTATTAATTATTGACCTAAAACTGTATATTGAAATATAATATATCTTAGTAAAACAGAGTCGGAGAATCTCCAACATATTACAATATAACTTAAATTGTAAGCTCCTTAAACATAGTAATTTGATTAGCCTCTTCAGTTCACACTTCAGTTCTTCACCCTCATGCATAGTATATATGGACAAAAAATAATAAAAAGACTAAAATAGTTATAGCAAAAACAAAAGAAAGTTTTCTTAAGCTTAATAAAATATAAATTACATTTTAAATAATTTAATAAAGCCATTGTTAATTTTATAAAATTCCAGTTAGGCTTAACCTAATAATAACTAATATCTCTGTACCAGTTATAACGATGATACAAACGTCACCAAAAGCTATATAATAATAAATCATAAAATTATTATTTTTTTTAGTTGATCTTAAAAATTAATGATGAAAATTTTCTCACTACATCAGATTTTATAATAATAATAAACATATTTATTTATAATAATAAACATATTTTCGTTGCTTATTAACTTCGGCTACAAATTTTTCTTCCATTCTTCTTTTCTTATTCGTCCCCCTTGGTTTACTTAGTTTTGATGCCCACTGTACCAGTTAGTCAGAAGGTTTGTAATCCGTTTGCCTTTGGCCCCATGTGAATGCGACGCGTTTTCGGCCAACTTTACACATGTCGCTTGCCGACTTGGCTTTAATTCCCTATCAGATCACGTACAAAGCGCGTGTTTAGCTGTGAGAAAACTACTCCCCCTCAAGCTCAGCACCCGTTCTTGCCCCCTACGACCTCACCCTTGTGCTCCTGCTGTGCCCGACTGACAATCCGAAGCACCTTGGGGCTGAGTCAGTCCACACAGACTTGGGGGGAGGGGGGGTGGCGACCACAAATAGTGCAGACACTGCGCCTTGGAATTTATTGCACGTGGCAAGTTGCTGCGGATGGGTTCGTTCAGTTATTCAGTTGGGCTGCGTTTGCTGCACGGACTGCAGATTAGACGTCCTGATAGACACAAAATGCTTTTTTCCTCAACTTAAACTTTAGACATGGACGTGGAATTTATTGCCGGTTAACCACAGTGCAGTGCTTGCGAGCGGGTGCTGCCAAGTTGCCTTTGCCTACTTCTAGTATACTTTGAGGCGCACTAACTTGATCTAAATGGATTCGGGACTCGTTTCAGTTTGTGTTTTGTGGCTGGCAAATGCCTTGCAGCGATTCGCAAATTTCCCCAAACTTTTTGACTGATGAATGAATGAAACAGTAGAAGGTCGAGGGATAAACCGAAAAGCACACAGGTCCCTGTGACCCTGCCACACCTCCCACACCCACCGCAAGGAGTGGAGAGTTTGCAGAAGAAGTTTCTGTCAAAGATACGAATCGGACGATTAGTGGTTTTTCTTGAGCAAGCAAATATAATGAGATATCTAATACATTTGCAGTAGTCAATCTTATTTGAGTCTCTTTGCAAATTGATCAAGTTTCGTTAATGGAATTTTTAATTTGTGTTTTATACAGTTTACGACACCCCTTATAAACTGCAAGTAACAACAAAAGGTTATCCGACTAACATAAAATACTTAACCTATTCGACAGCTCCTATAGTTTTCTCTAATTTACGATATATACGCATAAATAAAGCGTCTTAAATGCAAAGGGTTCGCGGTAGAGTGCAGATACCGCTGTTTGGAAGGTGTGGATCATTATTCTTGAATAACTTCTGTGTTCATAGTTTGACCTAATTGTAATTTTGAGAATCTATTCTATATAACAACCAGCTACATAACTATAAACTGAAATCAATGATTTCTCTCAGTACATTACTTTCAATCGTATTGTACAAACCATTTACTATTTCTTTTGGGCGTTGGGTGTGGCATTCAACAATTGAATTAAGCTTTAGCTGCGCATAGTATTAAGAGACCTTTATGCCAAATTTTAACTGTTTAGCTTTTATAATAACGGAGTTTTCTGCGTTCATACAGACTAATGAACAAAGAGACGTCTAAATCGACTCAATTAGAAAGAGATTCAATAACTTTGTGAAGTTAGACCCCGTTTTCCACCTGTTCCACACATTTTTACAAAATTAGAATTCCCTTTTTGGCATTTTCAAATGTATATATATAAATCGTTTGGTAGTTGGTATAACTACCAAACGATTCATCTGATGGCAACCATTTAATACAATACTTGAATTTATTGAAATCGCCTTGTGACAGACTTAAACTGTGATCTTAATCAAAGCACACGATTGTCATATACTTTCTTTTTGACATTAAGCTTGACGACAACCCTGCAATGGGCGCAAGAATTTACATTCAATTTCAATTTGAATTGCGAGTCGAGGCGAGGAGCATCTTCAACCGCATCGCTTACAATTTGCAGCATTTTCAATGGCCTTTCGCACCTTTCACTTACTTAAACCTCATTAAATGTAAATTTTGTGCAAGGACCGTGCTCCTCGAATGTCAGTGGGTCGAGGTGTGAGAGAGTGGGAGGTGTAAGTAGTAGGAAGGGGAAAGGGGGAGGGTAGAGGGGTTCATCCACAGTTTACGCTCCAGTGGATTTTTCGAGTGGTTTATCCGACGGTGAACTGAATCCATCTCAACTCAACTGAATTGAAGTATGCATCTTTCAGATACTCTCGACGATAAACAAACAAAGCGCTTCATTTATTCCACCATGTCGTCATACTGTGCCCCTTGACCCCCATCCCTTTCTCACTCCCCTTGCGTCATGCAGCGTACTTTATTGAAGCCGTCGCATGCAGCAGCAAGTGCATCTATTATTCAGGCAGGGCAATCAATACTTTACCCAAGTCGCCCATCGACTGGGCCGAATTACTGAACGACTTTCCTAAATAGGTGAAAACAATGTGTCAGCTTATTCGATCCATGTTGACAGTTGTAATTGCCTGAGGTAATGCTGTCGCCAGACGTTAATTATTAAACAACTCCCCGATGAAAGTTTTGCTCGTATTCCTCGAGTCGCACCATTTAAGCGCATTTATCTATGCTGCGTCCTTCCTCCTTATCTGTTTGTCTATTTGTATTAAATTAAGGCCACGCTTTTAATTATGCTCACACTCATGAACATCAGCGAAGAGAGCAGGTGAGATCTTAACCTACCCTGGAAAGTAGTTTAAATTCGCTGATTTGATGTGCTAATTTGATTGTCATACGAACTTGGATTCGTGACTATTTTAGGTAAATTCGATCAGCTTGGAGAGACAATATGGAGTTTGCGATGAAGAAGTTCCTTAAATGCTATAGTGCTGTTTTTGCAACTAATTGGAAAGATATATTTCTATTTCTCAACTATTTAAAATTTATTATATCATGTTTTAATGTATTGAATATTCTATTTGAATGGTAGTTGTTGCTCTAGAAATTCCCTAATAGTATTATCTATTAAATTACTTATTTTTAAGAAATATATTATGTGAAATATAGGTACTATATGAATAAAGTTTCAGAGTTTCCGACATGGAAAGAAATTCGAAAACATTAATTTGAATACAATTGAATCCATTTACATATTCAGCACACACTCTGAATAGTTATACAAGTATTTCATATAACTATCTGCACTTTTTTAAGGTATTTCATAGTCGACTCTTGAGAGTCCCCTGTCTAGTCTGCTGTTTATTTGCTCTGCTTGGTTCTCCGCCTGACTGACAGTGCGACACTCGACTTGCTTATCTCTGAGCTGCTGCTGCTGCAGTGCCCGAGTCAGTGAACACGCCAGACAGACATCCTCACACATCCGTGCTTCTCCACGTCTACGTCCTACTTCCTTCCCCGGTTGGTGTCCTAATTAGTTGCGGATTTTTCAATGAATGCAAGGCAAACGCCGCATTCCGCAAAGCAGCAACTGCGACAAGTTGAATTCCAAGTGAATTTAATTACCTACCCGGTTTCAGTTAAATAAACCCAACACATGTTACATATCTACTTATACTGTAAATGTATATGAAGTTTTATTTTCATTAACGCCATTCGTATTCAACCTCCTCAGACTCCGCATAGTCAAGAGGTTCGCTCTCGTCATCAAGGTATTCATCGAGGTAACCATCTTCGTCCACTTCCGAGGACGTTGCCTGTCTGGGACCCACAAAACTTATGGCATTTTGTGGCAGCAATTGTATTTTGGCCAAGTTACGTTGCTTCTGGCTCTTGTAGAACTGGAATAGTGAAGGTTCCATGGGATCAGTGGGACTCCAGGGTAGGGCGACGGCTTTTAGGGTGATTAGCGAGAGAACTGAGGAGGGTAGATGGAAGATTTGTAAAGATGGGTTAGGATATTTTTAAAGGAATTTTTTTTTTTTTTTTTTGTTTGCGTTTGCGTTTTATCTTTCCCTTATCCCCAGCATTTATAAGAATCAAAGTATAGTATGATATCTATATAACATTTAGTTTTAAAGTTTAGATCTTATATAGACAACTTTGACAGAAAGACCTTAATAATATTGGATCTTTTGTCACTTCTTCTTTACTAAAATACTTATCCTTAGCAGGTATTCTAAAAAATTAATTTACTTTAATTAAGATCCATACATTTTTTACAATGTTAAGTATTCTTTATATATATATAATATTATTTTTATATATCATCTCACCGCAACAAACCAAGAGAACTGTCGACTGCATTTTCGAAAACTGAACTGTGACTGCTTCTGAAATGAGTTTGGGGTTTTATAGCACACACTGGGATAGAGCTCATTTGGGAGCTCTTTCTTTTATGATTGAATTGATGGTTGTTTTGTAGAAAGTAAAAGGAATACTGGTCAAACCTTTCTTTTGCTGGCAGCTGATATAGAAATTAGAAATTTCTTTAGATTTTTTATAGAACTTTTTTAACTGTTAATCAACCTTGGCATTTTATGAGCTGTCTACCAAAACTTGATATACAGTTCAGTTTAGTGCATTTTACAGACTCCCTCCTCCTGCTCCCTTGCCTAGGTTTGCCTTCTCAAGTCGTTTCACTTTTGTTACTTCTCTGTCATCTGCGAAATACATAAAAAAAAAGAAACGAAAAGTCTGGGAAAATGTCAAAAATTGTTCACATTATCTTGAGAATTTCATGCAGCATTTTCTTTTGCATAAAATTACAGTTTTGTCCCTTGCCAGGGTAAAGACCAACAACAACATACACACGCACACACACAGACGGGGATATAAGCTGATATATATAATGTAGTAGAGATTACACGGACATGGGTGTTGCTTGTGGCCACTCGAAAGTAGATTATACGCAACACGCACAACGTCACGAAGGAAAAGGTCCAGATGGGGGAGAGCAAGGGGGACTGAGCTTTGCAGGGTATGTGAAATCCTGGCGTTAATCTTACTACAAACATCAAAAAGTTGAGCCACAGCTAAATTTAAGTAACCCAACTTGCCCACTTCCCTCTCCCTCCCGCCCTCCTCTGCTTCACAAGAGAAGCAACGCAATGAAGCATGGAGAGAAATTGTTTAAAAAGATTTTCCCCATACAATGTGCAACAAAATCCTTGGCGATTTGGCAAACAGTTTGTGACGGCATCTACAGGGGATTGGGGCTGAAATACTATATTTGACGCCTCTGGACCTTGTGTGTGTGTGTGTTGCCCGTGGAGCAGTAAGTTCCACAGTGATTCCCAGTTGCAACTGACTCAATTGTTTTACTTTGAATATTGCATTTCTGGCATTTAGCTGAGAAAGTTTGTGAGTGGTTTGCATGTTGAGGAAGCCAGAAGGATTTATTTGCATAATGCGTTACATATTTAAGAACTTAAATTTAAACAAAGAAATGGTTTCTACACAATTTAACTTTAGAAATTTAACTTTATAAAACATTTCAAAATAAAACACTTTTCGACTTTTTGATTTTTATTTCATTTATACATTGCTCTCTGATTTCAAAAAAAGTTTATTGCATTAAAACATTATCTTTAGTTCATTTTAAAGTTGATATTATATTATTTATACAGCTACATTCCATCATTATTACTCCATTCCGTGTTTGGCATTTTAAAGATTCAAACTTTGTCTTCCTTCTTCTTAATCTGTAATGAGAATGTTTAAAAAATTTAAGGACACAATTTTAAAGTATTCATTATAAGTATAAGAAAACTGATTGCAAGTAGCGGTATTTGTTTATGTATATCTTATGTACAATTTCAATAAGCCAGAATAACCAGATTAATTCCAATTTCGATTTCATTTTATTTCAAAGGTTTATATAACAAACGTAGGAACTATAAGAATCTATAATTATAGCTTTTTATAGCTTTAGGTATACTAAGTATGTATATAATATTATATAGGGTTTTATTTTTAAGGTAAATCATACAAACTCGTTCATTATAAATAAATGACATACATAGAAATACATACATACATTCAAATCTAATGCATTAACTTTTATTATTATGATACTTTATTCTTTGTTTCTTTTAACGAAAAGTATCTATGATAATCTTTAAATCGTATGCCATAACTTTATTTACTTTTCTTTACTCACTTTGAATTATGTAAATGATCCACAATGTAATGATCCACATTTAACAATTTTATCCGATTACTTAATTCAAATTCGTTTGAAATAATTAAAATCTACAAATCTCTTGCACAGACCGCTCAGTTCTTTATTCAATTTCAACTTATGATGATCCGACTTAAAGAGCACGCCGACTCCGTGCTGTCTCTGGCTCTGAATCTGACTCTGGTTGTGGCACATTTCTCACGCCGCAGTCGCAAATCGCAACCACATTTAAGCATTTTCACTAATTAAAGTGACACAAAAGCCGCAATACACACACCAACACATACACACAACGACCCACACCCACCAGCACTCACACACACATAGACACAGCAAGGAAAACACCTTTGACAGCGCGAAACTGGCAAAGTTTTGACTGCATAGAAAATGTGGAGAAGGGGAAATGATGAGGGTGGAGGGAGGTAGCTGTGTGCTTGGCAGCTGCAGCTGCGACCTGAGACCAGATTGGAACGTCCGACTTTGTGGACTGCGGCTTTGTGGTGACAGCATTTGTCCAGCTGTCATTGCCAGCGACTTTTTGAATTCTCAATTTGTTGTTGCTTTTAATTATGGTAAACAAATTTAATTTTGCAAAAGAAACGCGCAGATTGCTGATTAACTTGTTGGTAATATATGTTATTAACGGGTACAATTTCAAAATGGGAGGGTTTATTTAATAATATAATTATGTTTAATTGTGCTGCTGCATTCAACAAGTTTTCCGATCAGATTGGTAAACATTAACAGGTCTTTAACAGCTGCTTAACAAAAGACTTAACAGCTGCTTAAAACATAGATTCAAACATCTGATTTTAATTGATATGGCAACCTTAATTATTTAGTAACCAATATTAAATATTTTAATTAATCAGTGATCTGCCGCGAACAAAAGTATTGCTGGAGTATAAAAGGTGTTCCATGTGAAGCATGGATATCTCACTCACCTAGCTACAGATCCAGATGCTTTGCTGCACCACTCGCCTGCAGTGCCGTCGCCATGTTGTTCAACTGCAGTAAGGGGAGCTGCCCCTGCAGCTGGGACGGATCTGCTGCCACTGCTGTGTCCTGTTGCCGCTTGGTAACTACGCTACCATTGCTGGGGGCACCGCCCAGCCAGCGCCTGTAGGTGTGCTCTGGCGAGGTGTGCAGATATTTGTGAAACGAAATGGGCGCATTCAGTTGCAACAGCTCCGGCGCATAGTCCTGAGGGCGTGCCTGATGCAGCCCTGGGGCATGAAGAGCGGGCACGCCCAGTGCCTGCAGACAGTAGCCGAGTATCATGTCATCCGGTGCATTGGCAGCGGGGCAACTGCAGCGTTGCACCACCAGACGCAGCAGCGGCACACTGAGCACAATCCCCGCGCCGCCCGTGTGATAATTGAAGCCATCCGGCGCATACAGGCGATAGCCATAGCGCTCGCCCAGATAGATGTGTTCGCTGTGATTATGGCAGCTCAGCAGAGCACTCAGTCGGGGCACGCTGCGGGGATTAATGGCGATATATATACGATATATAAGGAAAGATGGCAAAAAATAACAATGATAATTTAAATTGAATGCGCTGCGAGGCGTGTAAGCTGCATAAAAATCGCAGCTTACACGACGCACACGCACACACACACATGCATACTCGCACACACACACACACACACCTCAGCAGCGTATCATCATCGACGAGCATCAGCCAACGTATGTGCCGCAGCTCATCGATATCCTTGAGGGATAATTGCAAAATTGCCAATGTTTTGGCACAGTGTCCAGTGGCAACATTCGGCAGACCTGTGCTGATTGTTGGTATCTCCGCATCTGTTGTGGTTACCATTGTACAATTGTTGTTGTTGTTGTTATTATACAGTCGTTGTTGTTGTTGTCCATATTGTTGTTGTTGTTGTTGTAGGTCGAGTTGTGGAAGATCACAAAGACAAATCAATGAATATTCAATATGTGGCAGTTGTTAGCCTCCGCTTCAGCCTGTGCTGCATCCCTGCTGCGACTGTTGCTGCTTAGTGATGGACTGATGAGAAGGTCGTGTAGGGAACTGGGAACAGGCACGACTTAGGGCGATATGATTGTGTATAAAAGTTGTTTTTGGTACTATTCAAATATTATCATAATATAAATATGTTAAAACAAATTTCATTTGCATAGGTAGTTTAAAAATATTATCGCAGTAAATACTGTCTATGCGATATTTAAAATTCGGTCTCTGTTTTTAAAACAATGAATTCGACGAATCAAATAAAGGCTAATAGGAAATTCAAGTAATGCAATAGGAACATATTTCAAGAGATGAACTCATTCCTAAAAGATGTACTATCAAAAGTTAAATTGAATAAATACCACCTAAAATTTTATATACGAGTACATATCATATCATATTTATGCACAAATGTATGATTAAAAAAAAAAAAATTAAATACGATGCAGTTTTTAATAGGTAAATAAAAACAATTATGTTATTTTTATATTTATATTAATTAATACTGTGCAAATCATGAAACAGATATTTCCTTTCAATAAAAAGAGTAGAACCAATTTAGAAACATTATCAATTGTTAATCAGTAAACTTTCATCATACTAGAATATTTCTAAAGTATACCTAGTATAAGTATTTCTGGTATAAGTATAATGTTCTGTATACCAATGAATATGAGTATGGTAGAACCTGTTTTGAAACTTTGTCAGTTAACTTTGTTCATAATAGAAAATTTCTAGAGTATTTCTAGAGTTTTTCTAGTATAGGTAAGGCAATGAGTATGAGTATTTCTGGAGTAAATATTTCAAGTATGAGTATTTGCAGTATTGTAGTTGGTATTTCTAAGATTTGTTCATAATAGAAAATTTCTAGAGTATTTCTAGAGTTTTTCTAGTGTAGGTAAGGCAATGAGTATGAGTATTTCTGGAGTAAATATTTTTAGTATGAGTATTTTCAGTATTGTAGTTAGTATTTCTAAGATTTGCAGTATTTTTCTATAAAAATAATCATAAAATAATACCAAAGATTCGATTGTTTATTAAGACACTCAATTCTTAACTAATAAATACTGGAGTTGCATGTTGGATACGAGTCAAAGCACGCATCACGTACCCATCGCAGACGGGAAGTCCCTGGAGCTCGTGCAGCTCCATGTTGCATGTTGTGTGTGTGTAGCAGTGCATGTGCGTGAGCGTGTTTAGTTTGCCTCTTGTTTTTGTTAATGCGCGTGTGTGTGTATCCATTTAGAGCCTGCCCCTTGCCCCCTCAGCAACAGCAGCAGCAGCAGTAGCAGTAGCAGTAGCAGCAGCTCAGCAGCAGCCACTCATTTGCTTTAATTGCGCTCAGCGTTGTGTCGCTTACCTGCCACATCGCTGTAGTATTTGCGCTGCTGCCTGGCGCCAGCGTCGGGCGCCCAGGTGCGTTCGATGATTGGTATACGCTCCTTATGGAATTTTGCACAGGTTTTGATTGCGAAATAGATGTGCGACCCGCTTGTGTGCACCTGTTGTGGGCGAGAGAATGATTGCAGTTGCCTTCCAATTTCAGTTTCAGTTGCAGTTCAGTTTCAGTTTGAGTTTGCGTTCTGCCTGCGCCTCTGTTGCGTCTGTTTGACCATTGTCAGAGAATTTATGGTTATAGGTTTCAGATGCTAATTGCCTAAATGGCCTATAGAACCAAGAGGCAACCACAGTGTACTTTAAGCCGACAACGAATTGATTTTGTGGAACTTATGTTTTTTGAATTACTCTTCAAACAAACTCATAAACTCTTTAACAAGTTCCACTTTGCAGCTCGTTACGCATACGCCACGTCTTGTCCGTGGCGTATAGGCAATGTCATGTGAAATTTAATGGAGTTTGAAAAGGTTTTTAAGTATTTTTCCTGTGGCATTACTATCGAGAGTTGTCTTATATTCTACAGAAAAAAATCCCTATTTACAGTTTCTCTATTTATTTAATGTCAACTAATGTTCCTTTATATCTACTACAAGTTGTCAGTGCCGTATACGTAATGTCATGTGATGTTTCATAGAGTCTAAAGCTTCTAAAATCCCTGTCGAGTGGTTTCCTTTACTTCTCTGAGTAGTCCCTATAGAGAGTTCTACTATATTTCCTTCGATCGATGTATTGTCTTTAACGTATACGTAATATTATGGGATGTTTGATAGGATATGAAATATAGTCGACACAGAAAGTATTTTAAAGAATATTTCCTGTGAAATCCCTATTGAGGGTTGCCTTTTATTCCTCTGAGAAATTCCCATAGAGAGTTCCCATATATCTCCTACAATTAGCTCAGCTTTAATCTTTAACCTGTTCACACAACATTCTATAAATATTAATAATGAAACTACATTAAAACATTTGTTAAATTCGCGAACTAAAAGAGACAACGCAATGAATTCATATTCAATCAAAATCGAATGAATGCAACTCAAATTCAATTAGATATTTCTTTATGAATGAAAGCAAATTATGAATCAAATGCAATTAATGTTAAAAAAGTGAATGAATAAATTAACAAATTATATAGTATTATACATATATACTAGAGTTACAGCAACAAATTCCCGACTGTAACTGTGAATTATTGCCAAAATTTGTAGCAAATTAATTCAGGACTCGGCCGACACTTGAACCACATCAATTATTGGCGAGCTTTGGAGAGTCGCGGCACATCTCCTGTGCTGCTAGTTCATGTGAATACGCTCATAAATCAACTCACACAGTGCTTGCTGCTCCCAGTGGACGCCTCGGACTTTGCATACAGCAAACAAGACACAGACTTCTCCTCCGTTGCCGTCTTTCTCTTCAGCCTCAGGTTCGACTTCAGCTCAGACCTCCCGGAGGAGTAGGAGGTGGAGGAGACCAATGTGCTGGCTGGCGACAAGTTCGCCGAGGGACAAATGTAGGCAGCACTTTTCAAAATTATTTTTCCCTGCAACATGTTGGGGGCATCCTCGACGGTTCTGTTGCTGCTGTTGCCGGCTTCATCATCATTTGGCATGGCAGGTGTTAAATTATCGAAAATGAAACGGGCCAACTCGTGGGCGGCATCTATGGCGAACTCGCTGTGCCTCTGCCTGCTGCTGCCACTGCTGCTGCTACTGCCGTTGGGCGCATTAGCAGCAACAAGTTCGGCCAGCCTGCAAATGCAAATACATGTTCCATGATGAGTTATGGCCACTCCTGGGAGACTCCCTTTGCCTTTGCCCTTTCGACTCACCTGCGCAGCAATGCACCTGTAAATACAACGCCTGCACTTAGCATGGGATACGGAAACCATGTTGGATTCTTGTAGTGTGCAAAGTGATGTACAATAGTCGCCTCAGCATCGTACAAGGCGTGGCCGTAGTACGCCATCTGAAACAGGTGCCAAAATTGGTAATTCATGAGTTCTTGACGGTGCACGGGCAATAACAACAAGAGTTCCAGTTATATATGGCAACCAAATGAAGCAGTCACTTTGAAAAAAAATGTTGTGAAAACTTCAGAGGGAAACTTTTCAAGATGGGAATATTTACAAGATAGTTATCAAATTTAAAAACAGGGATCATTGAATAACTCTTCAAGAACAGTGTTGGCACAAATATTTTACCTAAGCTATTATTTAAAAATATTTAAAAAATTATTATTTATTTTTATTTTATCTAATATTTTAAATAACAAAATATTATTTATTTTTATTTTATCTAATATTTTAAATATATTTTTCCATTCTGTTCATACTAAAGATATTGGTATCTTTGTACTTGATCTAAACTTGCAAACAAAAAGCAGTTTGACTACAATATTTTATATACGAGGGTCGTTTGATAAGTCCGTGACTTTTTGAATAAAATATATTTTTTTCGTCAAAGAAGCGTTTTATTTCTCAACATAATCTCCTTTTAGCTCTATACATTTAGTCCAGCGTTTTTCCAATTTTTTTATTCCTTCCAAATAATAGGTTTTCTCAAGGCCCTCAAAATAGTCGTTTGTTTCTGTGATGACCTCTTCATTTGACCCGAATCTCTTACCGCCGAGCCATTTCTTCATGTTTGGAAACAAAAAATAGTCACAGGGGGCTAAATCTGGAGAATATGCTGGATGGGGTAGCAGTTCGTAGCCCAATTTATGAAATTTTGCCATGCTGACTACACACGTGTGCACCCGTGCATTGTCCTGATGGAACAGCACTTTTTTTCGCCAAATGCGGTCGTTTCTGCTTCAAATCAATATCGAATCTGTCCAAAAGCTCTGAATAATATTCGCCGGTGATCGTTTTACCCTTTTCAAGGTAATCGATGTGAATGATACCTTGTGCATCCCAAAAAACTGTGGCCATGACCTTGTTGGCCGACAGACCCACCTTGGCCTTCTTTGGTGCACGTTCACCCGGAGAAACCCACTGTCTTGATTGTTCTTTGGTCTCTGGTGTGGTGTGGTGGATCCATGTTTCGTCTACGGTAACGAAACGGCGCAAAAATTCGTTTGGATTGCGGTTGAACATCGCCAAACACTCCTTTGAAATGGTCACACGGTTGCGCTTATGGTCGTGTGTGAGCAATCGCGGCACCCATCGCGCGGAAAGCTTTTTCATGTCCAAATATTCATGTAAAATGTGATGTACCCGTTCAGTTGAGATGCCTACAGCCTCAGCTACCTCACGCACTTTCATTCTCCGATCATCCAATATCATTCCATGGATTTTGTCGACGATTTCTGGCATGACGACCTCTTTTGGGCGACCTGAACGTTCGGCATCACTTGTACTGGTACGACCACAACGGAACTCAGTAAACCATTTCTTAACCATTGAAATTGATGGTGCAGAGTCCCCATAATATTTATCAAGTCTTTCCTTGGTTTCGGTGATGGATTTTTTACGCAAAAAATAATGCTTAATTAGCACACGAAATTCACTTTTTTCCATTTTCGTTAAAATTCACGAGATCGTCTGCTTTCAATGCCTATAAAACGCAAACTAAGAAACGCAGCTTTCTCAAAATTTTACAGTCAGCTGTTAATCGATAACTGCTGACAGGAGCAGTGTTGTATTTAGAGCAGGTGCGCGGCAAATACAAAAAGTCACGGACTTATCAAACGACCCTCGTATATTACGATATGCAGAAAGTTTTATATTATTACAAATTTTAACTGATTAAATATATAACACATATTTCTAATGGGATTCTGTTTATTAGTGATAATTAAGAAGTCATAGCAAGATATAAGAATTGATATTGATAGGGACGTTTAAGTTGTTTTAAAATCTTCACTTTTGGCCGATTTATTCTATAAAATTAAGGAGATATTGGACTCATTGTTTTGAAATTTATACAGCTTATATAAAGTACTCTAAAACTAACAAAAGTGAGGTTTGATTGAATTATCTTGAATAAACACACTGATTTAAAAAGAAAATAACTTTTACTGTACTAATGTACAGTACCTTCTTTTATTAATACCCTTCAACAACACATCAAAATGTAATTCTTTTGAATTTTAAATATTTTAGATACAAACTAACAAATCACAACTTTGTTCATGTGAAAAATGCAAATTATGCATTATTTATTTATCCCTATGTGACCAATAGGATTTTCCACTAACATTTAAACTAAAATAAATTGTCAATACACTTCCCATAACTTTTTTACTATTTCAAATTTTTCTTTTTAGTTGCTATCATTTTAAAGCCGCCCATTTTTTGGTTCTGTAGTTTTTGCGACGGCAAACGCACCTCTTGCGCATCCCAGCGCCGCATATGGCCGAGCAGGGCACGCAGCGAGGACACGTGCGTGTTGTGCTGGCACCAAATAATCCATTCAGTTTGCGCGTTTAGCAGACGTGTCTTGCCTCGCAAATGCGGCAGGGCGTCCAGCAGGGTCCAGTAATTGAATAGTTCATGCATTATGTGCACCTTAATGGCATAATCATAATCCGACGGGATCGGATCCAACGATATTTGTTGCTGCCGCAGATTATCGTGCAGGCTGCGGCAGCTGGTGGTGGCATGTTGAGGGGGGCAAGAAATGACAAAAAGAATTTCACCAGCTAAAGCAACGCGCCTAAGACACAATAAAAGCAATAACAACGATAAGCCTGGCTTTAAATGCATATTTCGCACAATTTTTTTGATTATTTCATTTAATTAATTTTCACATTATTTATTTATTTTATTTATCCAATCATTCCCTAATTCACAATTAACATGGCTAAGCCGAGCTTAGCAGACAACAACACAAGCGATTAACTGGTTCGCGTTGCCAATCACCACAAAGTAGCGCCGCGCTGCAGTCCACTGTGAATGCGACCGCGCTAATGAACGTGCGAAAACGTACTGAGCCAACTGTGATTGTGATATTAATTTTGGCGCTAAAGAACAGAATTTCGTTGTCGTTTCACGTGAAAATGCGACAGCGCAGGCGCCAAAGTGCCGCTAGTTTTATGAATGAAAATGCAACAGTTGGCAACGCCCGCTGACAATGACAATGAATTCATTTCATGTATGTACATGTTATGTGTGGGTGTGCAAACACTTAAAAGTATGCAAGAGTTTGCTATGTATTGCATTGGTTTGAGATATTGAGTTACCCTGTAAATATTTACTATATATAAAAAAAAAGGAAAATTCAGAACAATTCAGTGGAATTATTGGCAGAAATATTATTTTAAATATGACTCAACATATGTAAATTCTACACCAAATTGCTCACATGGTATGAATGTATTAAATTTATTTCTGCTCGATTCATGAATAGGATCATTTATTAATAGGTTTATGAATACATTTAATTATTAACAGTTAATTTTTATGAATACACATATTCTAATTTAATTACAATTACTAAAGTTAATATAAAGGTTATAGCTCTGCAAATAAGTTAAAGCAATCATTTTTATAACTTAAAAAAAGTTTAGAAATGATTGATTTAAACCTTCAACATAAGAATAAGGAGTTTTTAAAATATAATCAATAAGAAAACATTTGTTGATAATTCGAAAGTGTTTAAAATTTTTTGCTTTGATAACAGAAATAGCTTTTTATTTGCAGGTGTTCTTGCAATTAAACATATGTACTTAGAACTGTTTTTAAATTTAGTTCAAACCGTTTATTGTCAACTGAGATTCCCCAGGCAAACACTGAAAGTAAATTAAACTAGTATGGTATTCCAATTTGATCATCTCCCTCATATAAACTCCTAAATGCTTACAGAAGAGATATTATTATGGATTATTAATTATTTTTTTATTATTCATGTACGCATACGTGTATATTAATTATACCCTGCACAGAGAGTATACACATAAGTTTCAACAAGAAGTGGAAATCTCCGACCTTAAAACCTTATATCGAATTTGGTACTGGGCATAAGCTGACCTCCATAGGAATAATGAGTCGAAAATTAAGATTTCATTACTAAATTTTTATTATATATAAATACAAAACAAGCGATGATGTTTTAAGATTAAAATAACTGTTTGTTTATTTGTCGTTACTCCATTAGGGAGTAATACGGAGCAGAAAATACTATATATGTTAAATTAATGCATAGGCGATGCTAGGCGAGTCGTCGTCTGCATGTTGTTGCTGCGATTAGTCAGCTTGAGGCGCAGCTCGTTGACATGCTTGAACAGCTGATCCTGCTTGGAGAGCAGCTCCTTGGTGCGCTGGCAACCATGCTGGGGCGCACACAGGCCAGGGTTCCAGCGGCAGTAAAGTCCCTTCCAGAGCCGCATAGCACGTACGCTAGCAATGGGACGCAGCACGAGCTCCGGCCCGTGGGTGAACGAGGGGAACAAGGGATTCAGATACTGGTCTAGTGAGGAGTTAATGTGCGTCCACAAGGATATAGTCTTGCGCTTAAGATCTGTCAAAAAACACGAATTAGTTAAACCATCAAGAACAAAGATAGGGAAGTCCACTTACCATCCGCCACACGCTCTGCCTCAGTGTTGCAGAGGAAGGTGCCAAAGCGACACGAATACAGATGATCCACAATTGTGATGAGGAAATGCTCGTTGAACTCGAATGCATTGTTGAACTGCTGACTCACTTGCCACACGCTATCGATGAACTGCAGGAACACCGGCGAGCGATCCGCGTCCGAGTGTTTATTGTCCCCGTGCCCAATGCGTTGCTGGAACTTGTGACCAAACGACAGCCACTCCTTCTCGATGAGCACCTCGAAGCCGCGCACTGTACGATAGTGTGGATCTAACAGAAGCATAGATAACGCCGTCAGCTGTGCTGTACGATCCCAGCCATCGGAACAGTGTACAACAACGGAAGTACTCATCGTTTCCAGCTTGTCTACAATGCGCACAGCGCCTGCTAGAATGCAGCGTATGTGCTTCAGCCACAGTGTGCTATCAATGGCCGTTTGCCACTTGGAGTCATCGGTAGTGGGGTAACATGCCTCCTTCACCTTGCGCAGACTCTCGCGCATTACATGGATGTTATGGATATCCAGAAAGTTAATCTCAACATTTTTATATGCATCCTCCGACTCGTAGCCTCCGCCCTTTGCCTTGTTTGCAATGGCATTTGCACTGGGCCGGGCATCCATAATTGTGAGCTTATCGGACTGTGCATTAGCCTCCATTATGTAGCCCAAATAAGTCTCATCATCTGCATTCCTTTTGCCACTTACGCCCACCAATGGCTGCGAACAGCGCGTAATTGTGGCCTGCGTACGAGGATTCATCCAGGACAGCACAGGCAAACGACAACGCGAACGAAACTGAGCGACGCGACGCAAGAATTCATCAGAGGCCGCTTTTGGCACGGCCCACACAGCTGGATAGCTGTCGCAGATGGAGTAGGACTCATTCAACTTTGTAATGCGCCACATATCGTTGGGCACACCTTGGCGACGCAACTCCGCCAGCGGCTCATACACAGCCCAGCCATCCCAGCCGGCACTTGGCTGCGCGGCAGCGGCATGCGCAAAGGCAAACAACTTGCCGCTGTAGGAGAGCGGAAATGCATTCGCCTGCAGTTTCTCGAAGACCGTACGGCGGGAATGATTCTGTTGCTTGTGGGCGAAACGTAGATTACGCATATCCTTGCAAAATATTTCAATTCCGTAGCTATTCTCGCCGCGTGAGGTGGCACCACCGATTTTCTCCACACGCCCGATTACGCCTAGCGGCACGTCGACAACAACCGGTAGTTCTTGATCCCGTAGGGGGAGTGAACGAAAGTACAAACGGAAATTGGTGATGGTCAAAGCACCAAACACTGGGCCACGATAGGGACACACATAGGTGACATCGTTTTTCTGGTCTTGTTCTTCCTCGCCTTCCAAGTAGATAAAGGGCGTGTCCCTTAATACGCCATTCTCGCCTCCGTGTTTCGAGCCCAGCGAACTGGACTTGGAGCTACTGTCTAGAGAGTTACTGCTGGCCGTCTTTGAGGCCAACTTGTCGGCTAAGCTTGATGTAACATCCATTGCAGAGATATTTGATTATAACCTGCTCTTGCGATTATGCCGTATTGCACAGTTTAGCGTAAACAAATTTTGCGTCTGGTATAAAAGTCTTTGTTTTCTTTTTTTTATTGCCCACAGTAGAGTTGATTCGATTCGAAAAATATCGACTGTATCGATTATAGTCGATTGCTTACCAGCTGGTAATTCAGTGCATTCACAATAGATTCGTCAGAACTAATTAATGAAATGAACCTAGAATTATGTTATATTATCGTAAGCATATATGGGTAATTGTTCTAAATTATGAAATCACATTTCAAAACCAGATTTGAGTTAACAGTATTATAAAATATAACTATATTAACTGTTTTCAAAGTGGTGGCTTGTCGATATCCATTATTATAGTTATCGATTTATATCTCAAACAAACAACTGAGTGAAACTAACGTACAAAAGGCTGTTGCACGTGCCGCATTTGTGTTAATTTATTAATTACATTAATTTCGAAACATGGCCGGTCGCCTCGAGTTGCTGAGTGAGCAGGGCTTGCGGCTGGATGGTCGAAGGCCCCACGAGCTGCGCCACATCAAATGCAAATTGGGAGTTTTTGAGCAGCCCGATGGCAGCGCGTACATGGAACAAGGAAACACGAAAGTGCTTGCTGCGGTTTATGGACCGCATCAGGCCAAAGCAAAGAAGACAGAAGGCAACGATCTGATCATTAACTGCCAGTACAGTCAGGCCACGTTCTCTACATCCGAGCGCAAGAATCGACCACGCGGGGATCGCAAGTCGCAGGAATTTAAAATGTATCTGCAGCAAGCGTTGAGTGCAGCCATCAAATCCGAGCTCTATCCGCGATCCCAGATTGATATCTATGTAGAGGTGTTGCAGGCTGATGGTGCCAACTATGCTGTCGCCCTAAATGCCGCCACATTGGCCCTCATAGATGCCGGAATCTGTCTAACCGAATTTGTTGTAGCCTGCACGGCATCCCTGAGTAAAACGAATATTCCCCTTACGGATATATCCCATATTGAAGAAGTTTCCGGTGGACCCAAGCTTACCATTGCAGCATTGCCCACAGCCGAGAAGATTGCATTTATGGAGATGAGCGAACGATTTCACATCGATCAACTGGAGACAGTCATTGAGACAGCCATGGCGGGTTGCCGAGAAATTCGAGACATTCTGGAGGCAACAGTCAAGGAGCACCTCATACACATTGGCAGCGCAGCGGACTGGGCGCGTGTTTGTTAAGAATAAAGAGGGCATTTCTAGATATTTGTGTGTTGTATCACTATTATAAGGAAGGAAAAACAAGTTTCTCTTTTTTGGAATAGCTTTTATTTAGTTATTCTGGGCCGCCTCCTTGGGTGGCTGCCACGTCTCGAGCAGCTGCAGCAGTGTGGATTTACGCTGCTCTTGCTGCAAACGTTCGATGAGTCCGCTCAGCTCTTGCCCGCCTTCCAGGAAACCGTTGAGGTTGTGCAGCGTACCTCCCTGCTGCAGTCGATGATCTGTTACACGATCCTGAACAAAATTGTAGGTACGAATCTTCTCGTTGCGATTGAGGTTGCCTTGTTGTGATTTGCGTGTGGCCTGTTTAGATGCCTCGACACTCTCGAGCTGCTGTTGCATGAGCTTGGCCTGCAGACGCTTCAGCGCCAGCTCTCGATTCTTTAGCTGAGATCGTTCCGATTGGGCCTCAACGGCCAGCCCCGTTGGCAAGTGCACAATGCGTACAGCAGAGTCAGTGGTGTTAACATGTTGACCGCCTGCGCCACTTGCTCGTTTCGTCTCAATCTTTAAGTCGCGCTCCGATATGTTCACCTGCACATCTGCTGGACGAGGAATGACTGTTATTGAGGCTGTGCTGGTGTGAATGCGTCCGGCTTTCTCTGTGGCCGGCACACGCTGCACCCGATGCACGCCCGCCTCGTAGCGCAACCAATTGTAGGCGTCTATGTCGTTGACCAGCAGATTGGCATGTCGCAGCCCTCCAATGTCGGTGGTCTCGTATGCAAACTGTTCATAGTCCCATCCCATGTGCTCAAAGTATCCCGTATACATGTCGTACAGCTTCTGGGCAAACAACATGGCCTCCTGTCCACCAGCACCGGCGTTGACCTCAAATATCAATGCCGGATATATTTCGTCGCCGGTCAACGTTAGCAGTTCCTGCAACATTGTTTCCTCCTGCTTGACCTGCAGGTTCTTATATACGTCGTTTTCCTCCTGCATCAGCGTGCGCATTTCCTCATCCTTCTCGGCGGCTATGTCCTGCTCCGAAGATATGTTGCTCTGCAGGGCGCGGTACTTTTCTAGTGCATGTACTACGCCATCCAGACGCGTGAGGCGAGCATAATGATTACTATTGCCGGCCGCACTTACACGCAGTGCGTAGTATTCCTGTCGCAGTGACTCCAGGTAGCTCTGTAGCTTCTCGTTCTGGAAACTCAACGGATCTGTGCTTGCCCAGCGTCGCAGCAGGCAATGTGGGCGCAGATTCAACAATCTGCGTACTAACATTATTAACAAATAACAAAAACAATATTCAGATTATGGTTAAATAACAACTTTTTAATGTGGGAATATCGATAACAATGATGTGACCAGCTCAGATTTTTTTTAGAGATTGCTGTCCAGAGCAAGCAGAGCAAGCAGTGCGTTGCTTGCTTAAGAGAATTCTGTTGGCGGTAAACTAAGCAGTACTTGAATCTGTTAAGAAAATAACATTTGGCAACGCCAAAGTTTCAGTCTGGTCACTCGTTCTCCACGAAAAAGACATAAAAGAGAGAAAACAAAACAAATGAGCCATTCAACAACTTGAAGCACAACATATAAGTTCGATAAACAGAAAGAACCCGAAAGGGGCAATTATTAATTAATTAATTACTTAATTTGTTAATTAATTAAAAACAATTTGTTAAAACATTTTACTGGTTTACAAAAGTGTTAAAGTGATACAGTTTGTGGTCAGAGAGAGTAATCCAAAATTAAATTGTGATTGTGACTTGTGAGAAAAAAAACTAAGTAAACTTTTGGCAAGATACTTTGACAAATTTCACTTCTACAAGTTTCACCTAGCTACAATAGTATAAATACAAAAGAATAATAGCAGGCAATGTCATTAGAGGAAATAAAGTCGACACTAAAACGATTTCCAAAACTTCTGGGTGGCATTGGCATTTTGACCACGTAAGTAAAAATGGAAAAATGCAGACAACAGTTGTAAAGGCGTTTCCCACTAGTAGTTAAAATACAAGTTAAAAAGAACAGGGGGCTCGTCATGAAATATTTAATTAAAATCAGATCTTGGCAAGCAGTAGGTGGCGCCACACTTGGTTGGCTCACACTATATAAATATATTATAACAATTGCATACAATCGCATATTAAGTGCAAATGCACTAACAAACAAATTCAATATCATTTTCCGCATTCTAGCTGTAAAACGGCCAATTGCACCTGTGACGTCATTTGTTTACAGCACAACACTCATTCTTCAGCCTCTGAAACACTGCCAAATGCTCTTGTTGTTGTTGTTGATGAATCCAACACAATACGATCAAAACAAAACGTACGATTTTGCCAAAATGAGATAGCACTATTGGGAGTTGTTGTTGCTTGAAGCAGTTTGTTTCTCTTGCTCTGCTGCTTCTTGCACGTAATAACAGCTGTTTCAAGGCCCCCCGCCTCGTTCACACTTACACACACACGCACAGACACACGCAGGCACACTCTCGCATATTGACACACATCATGACAAACTGACCGTCGAATGGCGCAGCAATAGTTTTGTTGTTGTTTTGCAAAATACACACTTAAAATTTATAGTTCTTGTTATCGTTGTTTTTGTTGATACATACTATTATCGAATTGTTGTTGTTGTTGTTATTGAAATCTTTGGCTCGTGTAGTGCTCATCTTATTGCGCTTGACGTGCCCACTTTTATAAAAATAGCAGTTGTTGTTGTTATTGTTGTCTCACGTTTATGGCAATAATAACAACAACAACACTAATAAGAAATAGTTGGCACGCACTGTTGTTGATGCCCCCGTTTAATATGATAACAACAACAACAACAACAATAAGCATATATAAATAGCAGCACGTGTAATGAATAGTTCCGATTCCGATTTCTATATCTGCAGTGCCGGCATCATCCTATACGAGACTCCACAACTCCGCAAATACCTTTTAGAACATGTGCAGAAGAAGCAACAGGAGCCCGACAAGCGTCGCACCGAATACATTTACATTAAGTATCACATTTACCGAGAATCAATGCGCAAGCTACAACAGAAGCAGGAGGATGAAAAGAAATGGATCAGTGTCATCATTAATCCCATTGGCAAATGGTGGAAATCAGCAAAGCATTCGGTTGCTTGGCGCCTACTAAATATCGCACAAACTGGCAACCAGACGGAGAGGCTCAAGGCAGTGCAGCAGCTAGTCTGTATGGATCATCTGAAGGATTGGGACTTTCGACACCTTGCCCAGATTTGTGATGCACGCACCTCAGTATCACTGGCACGTAGCGGTGCCGATAATCGTTGGTTTGTGCCCGTTCCACGACGTGGCTGCATCAAGAACCCCAAAATGCTGCTCTCCGATCTGCACATGATGCTCTCCCGCTTGCGTCCTTCGTACTGCGTGGATCACTTCTTTAGTAAATACTTTCCAGAGCAACGTGATACCGTAAGTGAAAGGAAGAAATTAAAAGTAAGTGTAAGAGTAAACTAATTGAACTTTTTCGTTTTAGGAGGGCATTCATGAATTCTTACCGCCGGATCAATCCGTCGTATTATCCTCCCAAGACACTGACTTACTAAAGGAAATTATATCGTTTTTACATCATATTACAAAAGATCCACAAGTTTCGGCAAAGATTATAAACGATGGCGGTCTGATGCATTTAATGGAGCTGCGCAAGATTTTCAGTGACGACAACGAGACTTTATCGACGCTATGCAAAGTCTTGGCTAACATGTCCATGGCACCGGATGTAGTGGAGCATTTCTTTGTTTCCGGCTGGGTAGGCACCTTAGCCGAATGGCAGCAATGTGCCGATCTTCGCCTGCAAGTTATATCCGCAAAGACAATGGCAAATTTGGATCACGATGATCCCAATCAGTTTACATATCCGCCCAATGTGTATCCGCTGCATCCGCGTGTACGCACCCGCCGTAAGCCAAAGGCGGATATAGTGTTCGTGCACGGACTATTGGGTGGCGTATTCATTACTTGGCGTCAAAGGGATCGCAATCCAACCGAGTTGGGTCTCTATGGGAAGAATGCATTCTATACAAGCGAAACAGACGATGTATTCCTTGTGGGCGAGCAGAATCGTGGCAATAATAACCAGCGGCAAACGAAGCAATCTAATCCTGCACAGACTTCTAGCGCACAATCAAAAGACGAAGAGTCAGCTCACAAAGGGGAAATTGTCAAGGATCGTGTGCTGAAGACCAGCAAGAAAGTCAAAGAGAAACATCTAAATATAAGTGATGTGGCCACCAAGGAGTTTGTCGAGACACTGCGCAATGAGGCTGAATTGGACTCGGACTGGGAGGTTGTGCATCCGGATATACCAATATGTGCCAATGAGAACTGTAATGGCATATTCAGTGTATCAGGCAACGAATGGTTCAATCAGGAGAAGGACGATGAATACACTAACTGCTGGCCTATGGAGTGGCTGCCAGATGATTATCCAGACTCACGGTAAGTGTTCTCTTCACTCATTTGGGATTCGATTTCATTAAACATATGATTACCCATTTCAGAATCATCGGCATTGACTATACATCTGCTGTTACCGAATGGTCTGCCAACTTCACCAAGTATTGTCCGTGCGAGAAGGGACAGGGTCACATAGATGTGCGGGCCAGTACTCTAATGGATCGTATTGCTGCTGCTGGCGTTGGCAACTCTCGGCCTGTGGTATGGATTGGTCATTCCATGGGCGGACTGCTTACCAAGCTGATACTGCTTAAATCGTTGGATTCCAACGAACAACATCTGCAGCAGATGGCCATGAACACCAAGGGAATTGTATTCTTGGGTACACCACATCGTGGCTCATCCATTGCCAAGTGGAAGCAGCACATGCAAATGATACTTTCGCCCTCGATTGAGGTCAAGGAAATGGAAGAGAATGCACCAAAACTGCTGGAGATGCATCGCCGTTTCATGGGCTGCCTGCATACTGTGCTTCGCCATGTAAATGTAGTTAGCGTGGCGGAAGGTTCACCCACCATGCTGACCACATTCAAGTTCCCTCTGCGCATTGTCACCGAGGAATCGTCGCGCATTGATTTCGGTGATTTCTTTTTACTAAAAGATGATCATCTCAGTCTCTCGAAACCGGTGTATCGTCAATCGTTTCTATATCAACGTCTGCTGCATGTCATCAGGGAGGCCATTGAGACGCACAGGGAGACCAAGGACAGCGGTGATGAGTTCCAGACTGAATTATTCAACAGGAATTTCGTTTCCAGCCTCATTAGTGCTGCCAAGGGAATTTTCGAAATGATACCCCACATGGTTCTCCGTTTCTCAACGTAGAGATACCAACGATCCAAGCGATACGCGCACAGCACCATTGTACCTTATACCACGCATAGCTTTTAGTTAACGCAAATATCAAGTATTCCTTTTGAGCTTGACTCACATCACAACTATCTGTATACACCCGAGTATAACTCTTATTTCTCCTGTATGAATCTTAATTTATTTCTAGTCTAAACGAATAAATAAATAAAAAGTTTGTTCCCGATAAAATACAATAATTAAATGTAATGACTATAATAACTATGTAACATCTGCACTTCCATTGGCGGCTTCCGCTTTTTTGGCGCGCAGTCTCTCCTGCGCCAATCGGCGATTCTCAGCGATGCGCGCCATTTGCTCTGCTGACAATTTGTTTGCGCTTGGTGTTGCTGGCTGTGATGGCGGCAAAGGTTGTCCATAGTCGCTCATGTCGTGTGCGGAAGGATTACCTGCCGTATATGGAGTAGACACGATGGCATTGCGAGAGAATGAAGGAGTAACCAGGGTACTCGTACTCGCAGTGGACATATTTCGCCGGTTCACTGTCGCCGGTGTGCGTGGAGCCAGCTTTGACATGGCAATTTGTTCACCCAACAGTGCGTCAAACTCATCAAAGGGCTCGGCGGCATCGTCCTGATATTCATCATTGGCATCTTCGTGTATATCCTTATCATGCACAAGTTGCTCTTCCAATTGGCCAAGCCGATAGCGTGTCATATGCACCTGCAGTGGCTTCTTCTTGCCGAGACGTTCAATATTATTGAGCACATCGTCGAACGTGTAGTTCGGATACATGCGATGGCCCCAGTGTTGAAGCCGTCGCATAATCTCATCCAGATCGGCTTTTTCGTGTCCCTTTCCTTTGAACTTAATATCCTTAAAGTAGTTCTCGATTGTGTGCAAGCCACGTGGACCACGTAGTGTATCAACGGTTAGTCGATGACGGGGATTGCGCACTGCTCTCTTTTTGGGCTCTACCTTTACAGCTCCCGGTTCACCGCCGGCATCTTCAGTTTCCGCGTTCTCATCAGCGTCATCGCCGAATAACTTTTCGCCTGCATCGCCCTCGGCATCGCTGGGTAGTTGGTCGTTATCTGTGCCGCCAATATTATCATTGAATAGGTCGTCAACCCCATCCTCGCCAAATATGGATGCCATGCCGGAGTAAAGGAGGCCACAAAACCACCACTCAGTAGACCAGAATAACAAGCTGTTTTGCCGCCATTTTTCTGCTTCTTGTCGACGACAGTCACAGATCACGAGGGCATGCAAAGATGGACTGCCAACTCGTCGACTGGAGTACATCTCTTTGTTACATAATTTCTGTACTTTCTCGCCAACAAAATGCAATAAAACATTAATATACATTATAAAAAAATTTAATAAAGGATTTGTTTTCACAATAACATGAAAATCAAAGCAAAGAACAGTGGTGACTTATAGCAGTTGGCAGCGTGGCACTGTTTAGCAACCCTGCCTTTGTGTGGCCTGGCAACACCATATCAACGCCATACTTCTAAAATGCTTTTTTCGGGCGAGTTTACGTTATCCGCATAATTCGTTAAAACGCTGAAAGCTAGTGAAAGAAGTGTTTTTAAAAATTGCAACTAGTAGTTGTGTTAAATGCTAAATCTAACTATCATAACGTCAAAGTTATAATTACGTCTGAACATCGCTAAAAGTCATTTTTCTTGGAAAAAGCGATAGCAGAAAAAATATTCGAGTGTGGTGAATAAACGTTTTACGCATTTTACTGTGTAAGGCCCATCAGCTGCGGCTGTCAAAAGTTGGCGTGCGTGGTGGGTATAGCCGCAAGCCGCAAACAAAACACGCCGAATTATGAAAATTTTGTAAACAACAAAGAATAGTGTTCTGTATATGAGCTAGCGCAATGGATAAGCGTTACAAATGGCCTTTCAGAAACAATTATTTGGATCAACCACCACCTCATACAAGAGGCTATCATCCGTTGTACAACAAAAGTTATTCGCGCCCTCCGAATTATCGGAATTATAATTTTCCCAATTACAATGCCCCGCCACCTTCCATATATGCTCGAGAGGCGAGCGGCGCCGGTGGTGGCGGAGGTTGGCTAGAACCAGCGCCACCGGTGCCCGATTCTGGATATAACAGCAACAACAACAGCACCAATAGTAGCTCGGATGTGGTCACAATGATAGTGGAGAATAATAATTTGAAAAAAATGATTGTACTGCATTTAAACCTTATGCAGGAGCAGACTGACAGTCTCACTGCCAAGGACAAGGAGCTGTATGAACAAAATGGGCGAATCAAAACGTTACTTTCACAAAATCAAGAACTTATGCAGCAAATTGACAAATTAGGCCAAAGGATTGAGGATTTAAGGAATCATCTGAGAAGGCGAGCTGAACGTGATGATGTGGAGGTGCCCAAGGCGAAGGTTCATTGTTATGTTGATAAGGAAACGCAAACCATTGACCTTGCTCCTCCTCTGCAAGAGGATATTAAGGAACCGGAGCAGATCAAGTCACATTTGCATGGTTACCCACAGAAATCAATCAAGCAATCACAAAATGTTCCCGTTCTTGTTACATCTGTCACAGATCTGCCGCCCGTGAAGCCTATAATAGATAGTAGTAAGGGGCGTGACAAGTTCAATTGCGGGAAAAAGGTCAGCACAATCTTCTTACATCGTGTACATCAAGAGAAGACGCAATTCCAACCGCCAGATGAACTTGAAGATCAGCAGCAGCAGCAGCAGCAACAGGAAGAAGAGCAACGGGAGGAGATGTTAGAGGAGGCCGTGGAAGTAGAAGAAATGCAGATAAATATGCAGGAAGAGGAACACATATATCATGATGCTCTGGAAACGCATGAAATGGAAGTTGTGACGGAAACGATAATTGGCGCCGAAGAGGAATTAGGCGCTGAGCAAGGAACTGTTGATGATGTTGACCCAGTTAACAATGGCCACATCTATGGGGGTGAGGTTGAGGAGGAGAGTGAAGAGGATGAGGATGAGGATGATGACGAAGAAGAGGAAGAGGATGATGAGGAGGATGATGAGAACGAGGAGGAAGATGATGAGAAGGGGGAGCTGCAGCAGGAGGAGCAGGAGGAGGAGGAGCAGCAGCTGCAGCTGCAGCTGGAAGAGGAACAACAGCAGGAGGAGGAGGATCTCAAGGTGGAACAGGAAATTATTACAAATAATCTGTGGCAGTCAAATGATGAACCTCACGAGGAGATAGTCGAAGAGGAGACAGAAAAAGGCGACCACCAGCAGGGCCAGGTAAATGCTAATAATATCTGGTATAAAGCAACAACTAATCCTTCATTATTCTTATCGTTTAGCTATATGTCACAGGCGTAGATAATCAAAGCTTGGAAACACCCTTTGCACACTCAACGCCGCAGTTACAACAGAAGATCTTTACCGAAACCCTCAACGAGAGGAAAAACAAGAAATCGAAATCATCGATACAGAAATGGAAGGAGGAGCAGGAACAGCAGACATTCATTGAGAAGGAATGCCAGCAGTTACGAAAGGAGAACAAAGTTGACTCTACTAGGAGGGACTCGCAAGTGCAAGCTGTTGAAATGATGCACACGGAAGTGCAGATTGAGAAGGAGGTACAAATCGAGGAAATGGAGATGGAAACAGAAGTGGAATTGACGCCCACAAAGCTGCATAAAAAACACAAAGACACAAAGATAACAAAAACAGCAATATCAGCGAAATCCATAGCAACTACAGCAAAAACAACTGTACAGAAGACTTCTGTTGTGGTCAATCATCACCAGCAGCAAGCATCAACAACAACAACGACAGAGTTACGTCCTAATCAACCCCATGTGGAAAATGTGAAGGAAAGAGTTGGTGCAATGGTGAAGATTGCGGGGAAAATAACTGATCTAGGCGTGAGGGCCAAGCCAGCGCTAGGGAAGGAAGAGCAAGCGCTCCTAAAACAAAAAAATAATAAAGAACAGCTGCTAGACTATGATGAGTGGGTGAACCGAGGAATGGAAGAGAACCTAGAGCAGGAGCTGCAGCGGGAAAGAGATGAGATGCAAGATAAGGAGCTGGAACTGGATCGCGATCTGCAACGGGGAGAAGAGCTGAGACGTGAGAGAGGAGAGAAAAAGGAGCAGCAAAAGGAACGTGAACGGGAGCAGCAAAAGGAGAGAGAACGTGCGCAACAAAAGGCACGTGAACGGGAGCAACAGAGGGAACGTGAACGAGAGCAACAGAAGGAGCGAGCACGGGAGCTACAAAAGGAGAAAGAGCGAGTGCAGCAAAAACAACGTGATTTGGAGCAAAGGAAGGAGCGGGAACAAGAACTTCAAAAGACACAAGAACGTGAGCAGCAAGCAGCAGCATTAGCGAAAGCAAAGGCAAGCGACGAAATAAAAGAACGTGATCAGCAAAAGGAAAGGGAGCGTAGGCAACGAGAACAGCGTAAGCGGGAAAAAGAAGCAGCACAGTTAGAACAATCAAAGCAGAAGGAGCCGCAGACGGATCAGCAAGAGGAGGAGGAGGAGGAGGAAGAGGATGACGAGCCTAACATTGAAGAAGAAGCAATGCGTAAACTGCAAGAGCACCTACATCGGCAACAACAACGACTGCAAAGCCAGGCACAACAACAATTGCCTTATGTGAGGCTCAAGAAATCCCAAATAGAGTCCACCAGTCTCATCTATCCGCCAATTGCACCATCGACGGCAACTGCGACATCTACACAACTTACGCCAGCTCCAACGCCGTCGCCTACAAATGTTGCCGTTGCCTCTTCCCCCAAACCGAGGGCGGTCAATAACAACAACAATAGCAGTTATAATAATAGTAAAAAGTTCGTAGAAACCTTAACACCACAAAACGTACATAAAACAAAACCAGAAAGTAACAGCAACTCCGTCAACAACAACAGCAGCGGGAGCAGCACGAGTGCGAGTACGAGTGCGAAACGTGAATCGAGGTATAGGACTGCGGTACAGTTATATACGACACGGTCGTGGGAGGATCAGGAGTTTCATTGTGACAATGAATTCTTTTTGGAGGAAGCTGATGAGTTGCTCGCCGACAATCCTAGTCTGGAGATACCCAAATGGAAGGTCGTCAATATACGTCGCAGTCCCGAGTCCAAGAACACTGAGCCTTTGTCGGATGCAGATTTCGAACGTCGCCACGAGAAGGATGTTCGCGATGAGATTGAGCGAAAGAAGCGCGATGCGCGCTACTTACGCGAACAACAGCGTAGTGACACATTGCGTATGCGCCACAATCAGGATGAGGTACTGGTGCCCTTGGATCCATTGCCCACATCCACCTTCTATCCCCTGCCCATGGATATTGAGGGCATTGAGTTTGTCACCGAAGTGCCAGTTCAGGCTTTTGGTGAGAATGTGGTGAATCTACAAGTACAGAATGATGATTTCAGTCTACCCTGGCTGGAGGCGGCGACAGCGACAACGGACATTGCCAAGGCCAAGGCGGAAGCTGCGCCTGTGGCAACATTAGCCAGCAAAAAGCTGCCTACGACGGCCGCTGAAGCGCGGCATCAGGAGATGAATTCCTCGTATGTGTTCCTCAAGCGGCGCAAGAGACAGCGGCGACGTTAAGCAAGCGCAACAGAAGCAGCTGCGGTTGCTAGAGCATGAGCAGCAGCTGCTTCCAATTATAAGACCCTTACCAAATGTAGCATCATCCTAACTATCGGTAGTACTATTGTCTGGCATATGTATTGCATCATCATTGCACATTTTAATGTTAACAGAATCTTTAAACATAAAATAGACGCGTCTTTTGTGTAATATACCAATATATCTTGGCATATTTAGGTTAAATTCTACATACTCATGATAGTACTATCGATGGTTTTGCGCTGGCTCCTTTGCATAGGCAGTTCAAATTGACGTTGCATGATTTGCAGATCTAAAATTTTTTTTTTTTAACATTTTTTTTTTATTAACTTTAATTTATATTGATAACAAAAAGTATGTAAAACAGTCGCTAGTTTTTAGAGAGAAGACTCTAAAGAGTTGTTTCACATTTACGTAAAAACAAACCTATGTTAAATATTTATACATATATCCAGTCGAAACATCTCAGCTTTATAACAACAAAAAGAAAACAAATTGTAAACAATATGCAAATTTTTAGACTTTTCATAATTTTAAGCGAAATGCTAAAAAACTTAATGTATATGACTATTTTTTTTTTTCTATATTATAATTATACAATTTGTGCATCTCTTCCTCGTGTATTTATAATTTGTTATGTATAGGCCCCGTTACTTCTTGACTGATCGTCAACTGATCGAGTGTGTGAGTGAGTTGATGATGTGTGTATGAGTGTCTATGATCATGTATAAAGAATTAGTTACTCAGGTATATATATTTGTATGTGCAAGAAGATTGTTGTGTACTGATAAATTTCATTAATCTTACTGGGTGTTTGTGTAAAAGTCCCTGTATTAAAAGTTTTAGCTAGTTTTTAATGCAAGTTTGTAGATATCGATCAGTTGATGGAAAGCCAAGGAGCATCGGGTCCCCTCGCTAGATAACCAGCTGAAAACAAATGTGGAAAAATAAAATAAAGATATACAAATTCTGTTTTACTGTAATTAACTTTCCATCTTATATTGTTTCATTTTCTATTAGATCAAAACAATCAAGCAACAACAATAAAATATATACTTAATTTCTAAGATGTGTTAAGATTGTTGTTTACCCAACTTTTATATGTGTACAATATATGTTGCCATGATAAGAGCGGATAAACTAAAGATATATATCTATATATGTATGTATATACATATATATGCAGATCTTATTTTTAGGATCTCAAACAATATACTTATTATGCAACGTCTTGGAGAATTCGCTTAGCAGACTCTGTACATTTTTGCTAGGCTTTTAAGCACTACGATAAGAAAGATATTGTCCCTAAGTAGTCGTGACTATATGGTATACATATATAGCTGTTGGAAATATAAGAAAATCCGCAATACCCTTAAGTTTACCACATAAGTTGTACACATTTCGTTCGCAAATTGCAATGAAATTGTTTAATATTTTTAAAAATATATAAACAGATACATAGAATATATATATATATATGTGTGTAAATGTTTATATATGTATATCATTGCAATTGCAATACAATGAATGTAATTTACGTAGCTGTTAATTAGTCCAATTTGTCGCAGCTCCAAATTAAGAAAGAAATTCAAGAATTAGAGAAATCGTAAGACACCCGAAAGAAATACAACTGTTTGACAAGTTTTATTGTAAAAATATATAATATTAATAATAATACAAATAAGGATAACGATAATGATAATTATACATTAAAGTAATAAAGTGAAATGCAAATTTTCAATACTTAAAACTTGGACACATTTGCGTTTAATTGACAAATACTAATTGACAAAAGGTTTTTACTGGACGGACGGTGATTTCCTTTGGATTACTTATTGCTCTGTGTGAGATATTGATGTGCCGTGGTCAACCAGAGTTCATCGACTGTCTCGAGACTCTCGCGCCAAAGTTGCTCGAGCAGAATCCAGCCCTGTGCTTGGGTGACTAGTACGTATTCGTTGCCCGGGTGCAGTGTGTGCGTGTAGGCGCCCATGATAAGACTCTGGGCAAGTCGAGCTGCCACACAATACTTGAGATAATCCCGTTCCTTGGGGTTAATCGGTTGGATACTGGTATAACCGGCTAGAAAGATGCCACCGCTGGCCAGATCCTTTGCCTGCAGCATCATGTAGCTCATGGCAATGCCCAGCTCAAAGATTAGTGGAGAGCGACTTGTGTCACCGAAATCGATTACCCCCGTGACACGGTAAGAATCTGATTGGCTCGACTTATTAACCACAATGTTTTGTTCATTATAATCGCCGTGTATAATCTGCAACTCTAGCGTCGGGAGTACACTCAACACCTTCGACTCAAATGCCTCAATGATCTCTTCGCACAGCGACTTCCGTTGATGATCCTTGAGTGCGTAGAGGAAATCCCTCAGTTGCGGCACCGACTGCAGCATCCACATTGTCTTATGCGTGTCGTATGCCTTGTGTGTAAAGTTTTTCAACGCACGATCCAATTTAGCCAGATATTCGCCGCATTGGTACAGCAGATTCTTGGTCACCTCCACCTCATGGAACATTTTTCCGGGTATAAATTCCAATAGGCGAACCACATGAGCATTGCCATTGAGTTGTTCCACAGAGTAATAGTTTCCCCGAGCATTGGCGATGGGTCTCGGGCAATGCACGTGTTGTTTAGCTACAGAAAACCAACAACAATAGTTATAAAACAGTTGTACAAATAATTTGTATGTTCTAGAATATTCACCCAAGTAGAGTAGCAGTTGGTTCTGTGCGTCTATAAAGTCCTCCTTTTTCGAATCCAAGGCGTTGAGAATTTTCAGCACATACCCAAGCGGGCAATGGGAAACAATTAATGGATTCTTAACATTGCTAGAAATATGAAAAATGAAATTGAAGGACAAATAAATTCCTATTGCAATAAAAAATACGTTGCAACTTTATTTACGTTGCTGGCAATGATGACGATTGATATGTTTCCCGCCCAGGGTTTGTTGTGAATGGCAAACTCTATTTCTTCGTTCGTTGTGAATGTCAACCACTGCTTCTTTTTGGCGGGAAATTGTATTATTGATTCACCGCTGGTCGCACACATATCTTATTGCTTGTTTTTGTTTACTTTACTTAACTTCGCGAAACTGGATTTGCTATGGGTATTACTGGCCTGATACCGTTTCTGGAAAAGGCATCAGCGCGGGTGCACCTGAAGGACATTCGCGGCAGCACCGTCGCTGTCGACACATACTGCTGGCTGCACAAAGGTGTATTCAGCTGTGCCGACAAACTGGTGCGCGGCGAGGATACGGATCTGTATGTGCAATATTGCCTGAAGTATGTGCAGATGCTGATATCGCACGATGTTAAACCCATTTTGGTATTCGATGGACAGCATCTGCCGGCGAAAGCGCTAACCGAGCAGCGCCGTCGCGAATCGCGGCAGCAGAGCAAGAAACGTGCCGCAGAACTGTTGCGTCTCGGACGTGTGCAGGAGGCGCACTCGCAGATGCGTCGCTGTGTGGACGTCACACATGAAATGGCATTGCGACTTATTCAGGAGTGCCGGAAACGTAATGTCGATTGCATTGTGGCGCCCTACGAGGCGGACGCACAAATGGCCTGGCTGAATAAAGCCGGAATTGCTGACTATATTGTCACTGAGGACTCGGATCTGACGCTGTTCGGTGCACAGAAAATTATATTCAAGCTAGATTTGAATGGCGCTGGACTGTTGGTGGAGGCGCAAAAGCTCTACTTGGCTATGGGCTGTCGTGAGGAGCGCTATCACTTCGACAAGTTCCGGCGCATGTGCATTCTTTCTGGCTGTGATTACCTGGACTCTCTTCCGGGAATTGGCTTGGCAAAAGCATGCAAGTTTATGCTAAAAACCGAGCAGGACGATATGCGGATAGCATTGAAAAAGATACCCCAATATCTCAACATGCGCAACCTGGAGGTAAGCCCAGTTTTACATTCCATAATGTGCATAATCCTATTTAAAAGTCGTTCATTTAGGTTGATGATGCATACATTGAAAACTTTATGAAGGCAGAGGCCACCTTCAAACACATGTACATCTACAATCCTCTTGAGCGACGCATGGAGCGATTAAACGCCCTTGAGGATTACAAGACTGAGGAAATCTATTGCAGCAATGCTGGAACATTGTTGTCGGATAGTGAACAGGCATTGCATTTAGCCTTGGGCAACCTAAATCCATTCTCGCTCAAGCGTTTGGATAACTGGCATCCAGAGCGGGATGCCGTGAAGTCATGGTCATCAGCCCCAAAGAATCTCAAAAGTAGCAAGCATAAAAGTATTTGGCATTCAAATTTTAAAGATCAAAGCCCAGCGAAGAGCAAGCCTAAGGGCACTCAGGCAAGTTGTGCTCTGTTCTTTAAGAAGGTTGACTTTGTGGGTCAAACCATTCATACAGAGATCGAAGCTAATCTTCGCCAGGAACTGGCAAAGCACACTGAAGCTGAGCTCTTCAGCATGTACAGTGGTAAACGGAAACGTAGTCCCAGTAGCAGCAGCAGTGACAGTTGTGATGAAACCCCATCCTCGCCAGCTACGAGCAAAAGTCGACATAATCCATTCGCCAAAGAGATACAACGCTCACCGGTTGTGTGCGAGAATGGATCTCTGCTGCGTCTACTAAGCCCAAAGAAGCAGGGAAGTCCACTCAGCTCAACAACGGACGACGGCCGCGCAAGGCCAGAAACAACACGAGTAAATGCAATAAAACGTAGCATTTTTGCCAAGGAGCAAGTGGAGGTACGATCGCGTTTCTTTAGCACACAAACGCCAGAGCTAAAAGTGGAAAAGGAACTGAAAGTGGAGAAGCAGCAGCCGGAGACGAGTGTTTACTGCCGTCAATTGCAGTTGGAATCAACCGAAAGTGCTGCAGAAAGTCCTGAACCAGTTGCAGATACCAATAACAACGAGGAGGATGAGGCCATTGTGCTGCTCTCTTCCTGTTCGGATGACTCAAGCAGTCAGTCAGCTACACTACCCAGCAGCCAGGAGGCTGTGCTGCCAGTCAAGACTATACAGAAACTCCCGCCAAGTGCTCGTCGCATCGGTTTGTCCAAGCCGAAGGCAAATAAACGAGCCACAGCTACTGCCAAATTGAGCGAAAATCAGACAAAGCTGAGCATGTTCGGCTTTCAGAAAAGACCCGTTCTCAAGTAGTAACTTTACTGTTTATTTGAGTGATATATATTATTTACCCCTTGTATTTTTTTTTCTGTTAGTGATTTGTCTTGTATTAAGAAATACCTGAGTTGTGCAGCTCAAATTTAAAATGTACCCTAGTTAATATAGTAGATAATATAAAAGCAGGATAAGAAAGCCACAGTCGACAACATTCGCCTGTTAAATACTCTACAAACAAATGTGAAATACAGCTACGAATTCATTGCCAAATATTTGCTCAAAGTCATTGTCAGGGGAGGTCAGTGCCGTTGGGCAAGATTTAAACAAGAAGAGAAAGCGACCGTGCACAACTGAAAGATACTCTACAAACCAAAATTCAACATAAAATTTAGCCGAAATTGTTTTTCTAGACTTTAATACTGCCTAACGTGACTGTAAATCTTTAATTATTTATTTGCGAAGCCAATGGGCCATTCACCCAACTTTGGAAATAATCTTTATCTGTGTGGGTTAAACATAGACCTTAACTCCAATTTTAGTATCTTTAACTACTGTAATAGCTGAGATCAATGCGTTCAAACAGACAGAACTGGCTAAAATAAGTCTGCAACTACTACTGCTAGCACTTTGTGGGGTTTGCCAGGCCTTCATATATTCCCACAAAGTTAGCATACCCTCTTTTTTTTGACAATTTGTTAGTGTACAAAAAGGTATACGTGATCTATAATGCATCTGCCAGTTACATGCACCCGCAGGTAATATTCCCCTTATCAAGACCCCCTCCTGTCGACAGTATCGTGCAGTATAATAACTTGGCTAGTTTACTGTCATTATATAAGGTTATATAAGGTGATTGGGCTAGCTAATATGAACAGCCTCTTTCGGATACACTAACCCAAAGATAACAAAAGAGGCTGCTTCCAAGGTGACCGTCGACATGCTCGATCTGCCTCCACACCCACGACCCTCCGTCAAGCAGAAGATAAACTTTAATTAATATCTATAAATAGCGGACGTATGACTGTGTGTGTGAGTGTGTGTTAAGTCATGTATGAAGAAGCAACCCCCCGTGAATGTAAACATTGCATAAAAAGATCGCTGTGTATCTTAGCTGTAGCTGTAGCTGCAGCTGCTCACCAATCTTCCTTTATCAGATAGTTGCGATCATCGTATGCGATGAGCTCCTTCTGTTCGCTAACAGTGATCCCATAGAGACGACGCACTAACGGCTCCACATCCTCATCGCGCACCTTGGGCTTGATATCCGAACCGGGTTGCAGTACCACATCGGAGGAGACAGCGGAGGAATTTCCCCCCTCGATAATGTTGCCGTTTTTGGAGGGACTCGACTCTGATGTCGTTGTCGTATCGCCGTTGTTTGCCTTGTTCTGATTCTGGTTGAGCTTTTCGGCGTCATCGTAATCGTGATTCAGTGTATAGGATTTTTTGGTAATGCTAGTCAGCTCCACATTGTTCCACTGTTCCATTTTCTTTTTGTTTGTTATGCTTCACTTTATCGGAATGTACAAAAACAAAAATAAAAACAAACTCTATGTACAGTATACAAACAACATGTAGAGATCAGAATACACACGATGATAATTATGATGGGATGGCACACACGATTGAAATGTGTTCTCGGCTTTGCACTCGAAAGCGAAATGAATTGAATTTCAGTTGAGGACGGGAACGACCGACGGCAGAGCTTCAATTGAAACGAGTTCGTCGTCGTTGACGTCGTCGTCGACATCTTCTTCATATCTTATGGCGCACATACATATAGAAGGGGTTTGTGTGTGTGTGTGTGTGGGTGTGTGTTTGTGTGTGTAAGGTGCCTGTTTCATTTGCCCAGCTAAGTAAGTTATTTATTTATTTAATTTTTTATAACCTTTTCTGTTTACATTTTGATTGCGACACAGTGGCTGCCTTAGCCAAGGGGTGTACTAAATTGGAGCATTGCATCGGGGCTTTTATCAGCGTTGCCTAACTTGTCCCCAAGTCTACGGCAACCAAATAAACAAACTTAAAGTCGTGATCGCACTCTATTAAATTAACTTAGTGCCAAATGGAATCAAATCAATTTATACTCTGTACTCACTTTCTACAGTGAAGACTCGAAAAAGAGAATAACTTTCTAGTTCAGTATGAAGAGACTATCCCAAAATGTGGTAATGTGTTAAGAATAGAAGAGAATACAATAAGAGACAATCCTAAAATATGATAAAATATTGAGATTAGAAGAGAAACAATTCAAAGATAATAGAAGAGAATCCCAAAATATGATTAAATATTGAGAATAGAAGAGAATCATAAATAAAATAATAGAAAACAATCCCAAGATATGATAAAATATTGAGATTAGAAGATAAACAATACTATAATAATATAATAAATAAAATATTGAGATTAGATAAGAAACTTTATAATTCTCTTATATTTTCTTATAAAATACCTTTCTCATTGGGAAAAGTTTCATATTGGGAGTGTTCACTGTGCGTAAATCGAAGAAGATTGCAATTCTAAAAAGATTACGTTCTTCCGCTGGCCCATTTGCTAATCTGATATTGCATTAAGTGCTGTAGCCAGTATGTACAATTGAGAGACTAAACAAATTCAATTGACCGGGCGACACACAATCGAACAAAATATGATTTATATTATTGTTTACCTCACTCTGAGTATAGACGGCGAAGCAATGCGCAGTTAAAGCTCTTACAAAGTCACAACTTTATACAATACACACGTGAATATACCTATGTATATATGTATTGTACGCAAGTAATTATATAATAGTTATAGTTTTGGCGCTTGGAAAACTTTAATGAATGAGCGAGGGAAACTTGTTGTTAGCTGACCTTGACTCGAATGCAGTTGCTCGTTGCTCATACGCCGCATTCAACACTGGGCTGGCAACCAGTACCTCATGCATTTTAGACCGAAATAAACTGAATTAGTTTTAAAAAGCTGATTGTATGGAGTTTTTGGTATTAAAACAAGCCAAATAAACCGATATTTAAAGTTTTGTCCAAGTTTTTAACTTGAAAAAAAAGCCAGACTTGACGGAAAATAAGCTACATTTTTGCAGCACTGAAGGCAAAACAAAACCTATGCACACACACCCTTACACAACACACTTGCATGCAGTCAGTACGTAATGTAAATATGCACAGCTGATTGATAATTATGCAAATTTGTTAGCAATGAAAACGAAGTTTCGAGTAGCTAATTAAATGTGGGCAGGTAAAACACGCACCTGCTACTCGTAGCACTGGTAAATTAAAACTAACTCGGCTCTATTCGATGCGCTGTTCAAGCTATTCAAGGGCTGACTTTAAATACAAATACATATAAACACATACGTATATAATATTCGTGTTTTCGTTTATATATGTAGTTTGGTTCTGACACACAGTTTTGTGGTTAAATATTGCGCAGTTTATAATTTTTCTATTGTTTAACAGAGCAATCAAAATGTTTCATTTGAACGTAAATAAACCAACATGAAAATTAGCAAAGCAATTGTAAGACAAATATAACCACGCAACCGATTCAAAAACTTGACTGCAACGTTAACATGTGAATGGCAACATCTTTCTTCTATCGTCCAGCTGTTTTTATTTATTTTGTTCACATAACCTCAAACGCGCATTCAATTTATCTTTCTTTTGTTTCCATTTATCTTTCTCTGTTTCCAATTGATTTTGTCTTTTTTAAGTTCTCATTAGTTAAATGACTAGTTAAATTAATTAACACAATGGATCAACTGTACGTGGAGATCGAGATCAGCACCGAAAATGCTAAAAGTGAAACAATCATATACACCAGCGTGCCTTCGTTCCTAGCGCTCTTCACATATCGCTACCTCAAGGAGCCCCGCAATGTTCAAATTAACTTTGTGGCCACGAAAATTGAGACAGGAAAAATAGCTTTACGTAGCTCTCAACTGCGACGCGAACTTACGGATCAACATATAACATGTCGGGATGCCGCTACGCTGCCAGCACTGAGGGATCTACGTTTGCCCATCTATGCACGGAATGGAAACATGTTCATTGCAGGCACATGTGCTGTTTGCCGGGAACTGATTGCACGGCAACCCAGCTCACAACTGCGGCAGCTGTTGGGTTTCAAGGGCAGTTGCTTGCTGGCGCCGGCCGAAGCCTCCATCTGGACACGTTTCTGTGAAGTGGATGTTGTGAACTTGGTCAGTCAACTGCAGAACGGAGAGCTGCCGTTGCGTGAGATGCCTGTTGAGGTAGTACGCTTTGAACAACACATGAATCAGCCCGTTCGCATGCACAACATTTACAAGCTTGCCCGGGAGCAGGCGAATCAAACGGAGAATGGGGTACCGGTTAAGCGAAAGGAACGCGTCCTCATCGAATGCAGCATACCCAAGGAACAGCTTTTGATTGAGCACCGTTTCGCCGAGGGCATAAGTTTTACCATTGCTGATCTCATACTCTATCCATTGCTCCGTCTAGTCTTCCAGCACTGTGCACAAATGCTGCCTCAATTTCCGCTAACAAGCACCTGGTTCAGTGAGGTGAGTGGGATCTAATTAACCGGTCCAGCAATCATTAATTCCTAACATCGTGCCTTGCAGATTGATGCCTTCGATTCGAATTGTGCCAGAATCCTACATGAACTGTATGTACCCATGTTGGTGGGTCCTGCAGAGAACACGCAACTACTCGCTATACCCGACTGCGAGGAGGCCAGCCTTTATAAGGCAGATCCCAAACGTTATCGTCCAAGAAATCGCATTTACACCAGCCAATCGGAAGTGAATGCAGCTCTGGCAAAGCTCAGCCAATTGGATTTAGCATTCACTTCTGATTCAGAACATTCATTTGATCAGAAACTAATCAACTGGCAGGACATCGAACCCACGCATGCTAAGAGCTCAGCACTGCCGGAGGAGCGACTGGAACGAAAGCGTCAGCAACTGGAAAATATGGCCAATGCGGTTGTTTCGCTGGCAGAGCCAGGTGACCGCATTGTCGACTTCTGCAGCGGCACAGGCCATCTGGCCATACTGCTCGCACTCAAACTTCCGCAATGCATTGTGATTGTGATGGAAAACAAAGCCTTCTCGCTGGCGCACGCACAGAAGAGGGCGGCCGAACTGAAGTTAAGCAATTGCGTGTTCTACCAGTGCAACATTGACTACTTCATGGGTCGTTTCGACATCGGGGCCTCCCTGCATGCTTGCGGCACAGCCACAGATATAGTTCTGCAGCAGTGCCGGCGGGTCAATGCTAGCTTCGTGTGCTGCCCCTGCTGCTATGGTTCTCTGCAGCCAATGCCACACATTGCTTACCCATTGAGTGCACAATTCCGCAAGGTGCTGGACACGAAGGATTATCTGTATATTGCACACACAGCAGATCAGGCGCACGAACTGGGTACCACCAACTGCAAGCCGGAGATTACATTGCAGGGATTGCATTGCATGTGTGTTGTGGACACAGATCGCAAGCTGCAAGCAGAGGAGGCCGGTTACAAGGTGATCTTGACACGCCTCAAGCCAGAGCAGTGCACGCCAAAGAATCATTTGCTGGTTGGGCGATATCTGCGGGACTGAGGAGAGGGAGGAGAAACATTCACTGCCAGACCAAACAAATTTTCAAAAAATATATGTATGATTTTCGTATATGTTAATTTACCGTTGACGGCGTTTATTTGAGTAACATGAAGTAATTGTAGTAAATGACTTAATGGGTTACCAATTTACTAAGACGAGTTCAACAGGCCCATGCGCCAGTCTATACATTCACTTTGCAACCACCTCGCAAAGCCAGGACCAAATGTAAAACTGAGCCACCTTGCACTTTATAATCTGCCGCCGTCTTGTCATCGTTCCTATTGGGCAAAACAAATTGAATTCATTTAATATTTCATCACATTTTTGTTTGTGTCTCACATTTGTTTGCCGGAAAATATAAGACGTTGTTGCTGGGGTGGTATTCCTTCTTTTTCCTCTACACGCTCTTTGATGCGGTCAACTTTATCTGTGGGTTCAATATCAATTTCAATCTCCTTGCCGGTTAGTGTCTGTAGTTGGAAAATGTTAGAAACAATTGTTAAGATATTTGCGCTGTTTGTTGTTGTTGTGGAGGACAGCGTTGATGGAGCTGACGCATAGTGCAAGCAACGTTTTCAAAATTATCGGTTGAACATTTTGCTCTTTCTCCTTGACTCGACCTTACCTTCACTTTAATCAACATTATGAAAATGTGTGCTTGACGTTTCCAAATATAAATGTTTTAAAAAAGATGTGTTAGGATTTTTCGCAAGCTTGTTCCAGTTGCGGCGTTTTAGCGAATGTCATTCGGCCGGGCTGCCAACTTGTTTGACTGCTCACAGCGAGTTAAACTAACCTTTGAATGCCGATATAGAATCGATAAGTCGTTGTGTAGTCGACAAATATCGAAACAGCACTGTTACGCTGATCAGCAAATTTTAAATTGGTTCTGCATTAATTCATTTTCAATTTTAATTTAATTTCATGTCATAATTCATCTGAAATTTTGATGTAACAAGAAAAGATACAGTTTTTGTCATCGAGATTTTATCTACATTCTAAATACTTAAATTTAAATCTATGTACAGCTAATCAAATGCAGTTTGTTCTTTTACTGAGTTCTCAGCCTCATCTAAGCGGCGTGTTAAGCCTTTTTGTTTGATTTGTTCAGGGCACGAACCGCTTCGCTGATGTGTCGAATGTCACGAGCATAGGTTCTGCAGCATCCGCCAATGATTTTGGCACCCAATTGCGCCCACTCGGGCACATATTTCTCGAGCGGCACACAATGCTCCTTACCCTGCCAGCCGGTGGCGACGTCATAGACCTCTCCACTGTTGGGATAGACAACCAAAGGGATTTGCTCCTCGACAGTGCGGTCACCGTTTAAACTCTGGAACAGAGGAGTCACAAACTTGGGATGCACACAGTTGACACCGATAGCCAGGCACTTGTCCAGAGCCTTACGCTCCCGGAGAATATCCCAAATTGCATTGGCAGCTTCGGCAAAATCTTCACCGTGCGCAAGGGTCGCCTCATCCTTGCATTGGAAAGCAACCCAAAACTTAACATCGGGATAATCATCACACAACATTTCCACCAGAGCTTCGGCCTCCATTTGACACGGAATAGTCTCGATGGCCAGTGCATCCACGCCAGCCTCCAAGCAGGCTTCGATGCGCACACGATGCCAGTCGGTGATGGTCTTCGCGGGCACATAGTCCGCATAGCTGCCAGTGTACTCGGAGCCATCGTGCAAGTGGGCACCAAAAGGTCCAATCGAAGCAATGATCAGAGGGTAGCCTGAAGTTAAAAGGATTGGGATTAGTGGATTAGGATAGGACCGGCAATAGCCACCTACCCTCTGGCACTGCGAGTTGTGCTTCATAGCATTCTGTGAGATATTTCTCCTTGGCAATGTGCGCCAATCGCACAGTGTTCTTTATCAGCTCAATGCTCTGCTGCTCATCCAACTCCAGATACTCCATGTAACCCTCGACACTTGTCTGATAGGTGTTTGTCAATATCATATCGGCGCCATCTGTCAACACACAAATTGATAAGTTACTGTTGCTAATTGACTTGTAATCTGCACTAATTCTCCCCCACTTACTCTGCAGAAAGTCTAGATGGGTATTGATGACAGCCGTGGGATTGGTCGCATTGAAACGTGCACTCCACAACGGATCTCCATCGACGGAGTGTCCCACATGTACTGTCATCTGTGTGCCAAAACCGCCATCCTTACAAAGCACGCGTGTTAGACCCATGATTGCAAATTAAATTGGGGTTGTATTTCGGTTCTGATGGGGTTCAAGATTAAAAGAAAATGGTATAGTAGTGTTTTTATAAATAACTTTAAAAGTTAGATTAACATAGCACAAAATAAACCTTATTTGCCTAAGATATATAGCTTTTATCAATATACTATAGTAGAAGCAATAATAATAATGGGCGTACTATTGCATGTTTACATCTTCCGATCTAATCTGTTTACTGTTAATTATAGTTCTTCTGTATCTAAAAATGTGCACTCCTATTATTTTGATAAGTGTAAATGCTAAATTTGAGATCTCAATGAGCTGATCTATACTTGTAGTATACCATACACAAATACTACATAATACATTTGCATGCGAGAGATATAAATAAATTTCTGCTTGTAAACAAAATAATTGGATTAACAATGTAAACAAGAATTAAAATAAACCAAATTTGCCTTAGTTATATAGTTTTTATAAAATAATAGAAGTAATAATAATAATCGAGGTACTATTGCATATTTAAATCTCCTGTTCTAATTGTTATTTGTCTACCTTCTTTCAAATCTGTTTTCTTTCAATAGTAGTGCTGATTATAAAGCATCCACATTTTTTCGCACTTTATGTATCTAAAACTTTTTAATGTTTTGATCAACTCCTATCAATTTGATAAGTGTAAATGCTAAATTTAAGATCTCAAAGTACTGATCTATAGTAAGCCATAATACATTTTCGTACGAGAGATATAAATAAATTTCTGCTTGAAAACAAAATAATTGGATTAACAATGTAAACAATAAAATAACAAAGACTTTGCCCGGTTATCGCTGGGCAAACCTTTTACATTGTTGTAATCAAGGTCTTATCAGCAACAGCCCGTGCAGCTGTGCCCGTTCCAGAGTTCTTTGTGTTCCGCTTGGGAGCCTTGACACCTGTCTGGTAACTAGATTAATGTAAAGGGGCCAATAGATTGATCTTTGTAATTGAAACTAACAAACAGTTAACCTTGTAGAGAGTTCAATGAACCACAGTAAAAATTAACACGAGCAAGATACATACATATATATAACCCATATAGAAATGTATATCTTGAACTAGTCGAGTACCCGTGCGTCTAGGCGATTGTATTATATCAAGCACTCACCTTGAGGATCTATAAATAAGCCTTGTAATTGATTAAAATGTTGTTTTCTTGTTGTTCTCTCTCTCTCTCGCGACGCGACGCGAATTTATTAGATTTCGTCGAGTTGAGTCGGATAGTGTGAAACTATCGAGATATGATGATGTGATGTGTTTGGCCGGGCGTTCAGCGGGCGTTTAAGTGCTTTACAATGCTGTCTGAGGCTTTTATAGCCTGTTGTTTGTTTCCACATATTTCTCATATATAGTCCCGCTGCTTATCACAAAAAAATAAAGTAAAAATGCAAAACAAAACAAAACAAACAGGGCCCTCTAAAGGCACCCGCCAGGCAGTTCAGCCAGTTGCCAGACCCGAGACCCGACACTGGGGTCCGGCCCGGTACGGTCCGGCTGGGCTGGCTGGATTGATAAGGCCCAGCAGAGCACAGCTGCTGCTAGACAACAGTCTAGGAGAGCTCAGGCTGATGAAATTCAATCAAATTGCGTGGATTTGCGTTGATAGGACAAAGACCATACTGACGCCGCCTGAACGGAGTCGCGTCTGCGTTTTGCACATTGATAACCTTTCAAATTATTTCCATCTGGACCAAATTACGTACCCAGAGTTTATTGACTGATCGATCAGCGCACCTAGCATAGGATACAAGTTCAAAGACATTAATAATATAATAAAAAACAAGATTTTATTTTTAAACTTCAGTTTAACATTTTAGGAAATAGATATAATGGGACAATATTCAGGCTGGATTTTGTTTAAGAACTAGTTAATATATATTGAAAATCGTGTTTAAAGAGATTGTAGTGTAGTTAGAATATAGACAAAACCCCAAGAGCAAACCCTATCTGAGGCTTGCACTCAACCCAGTCCCTTTATTAATAAAACGGGGCTTATCAATAAAAAAAATAATAATTCGCACCCGCGAGGTTCACGACATTGATCTTAACAATAATCTGGCAAATTGCGAGTTCACGCACACACTTATATATTATATATAACACATACTATATAGCTCCATATGGGTCTAGGCCGAAGAGACACATAAAAAAATGAAATATGAAAATAAAAAGAATAAAAACTATTGAACTAAGGACGTGCGTATCTCTGAGTGCGGTTGCTTGGCAATGTTATCAATACACTTGCGTATTTCGCGTATATCATCTGGGTAGACGCGACAGCAGCCGCCGATAATACGCGCACCCAGCGCCAGCCATTCGGGCACAAATGAAGCCACATTCAGTCCCTTCCCAGTCCACTTGCCCTGATCATTGTCGTAAATCTCGCCGTGATTGCTATAGACAACAAGGGGAGGTGTCTGTTCCTCCCCGTTGGATGATAAAGCAGCCAGAAATGATTTGAATAGCGGCGTCACAAAACTGGGATTGACACAGTTTACGCCCAGACCGAGCAGACGTGATTGTGCTCCATGCTTTGACACCAAGCGCCAGACAGCCAGCGCAGCCTGTGCAAAAGGTTCGCCATGTGCCAGATGCAATTCATCCTAGAGAAGAGCGAGAGTGAGTAGAAGGAAGATGCAGTAGAAGAAACCCTTCTCACCTTGCACTGGAATGACACCCAGAACTTGGCTGCATAGTTCTTGAGCACGAGTTCCGTGACCGCCAATGCCTCCATTTGGCAGGGCAACGTCTCCACCGCCAGTCCATCGGCACCAGCTTTCAGGCACGTCTCAATACGTGTTGTATGCCACTTCTGGAGCTCATCATGCGTCACCAGATTGGCATAGCTGCCCTTATATTCGGAACCATCGTGTAGATACGCGCCATACGGTCCAATCGAGGCCAGAATGATGGGCATATTGGGACCAATGTTCCCATTAATGGCTGCCAGTTCAGCAAGATATTTGGATTTGGCTTCGCGTGCCAGGATGACACTCTTTTCGATCAGCGCCACACTCTTCTCTCGCGTGGTGCCCAGATGCCGCATGAATCCCTCGACGCTGGACTGATATGTGTTGGTCAGTATGATATCTGCACCACTGTGCAGGAAATCCAAATGTGTCTTTATCACTGCCTCCGGGTGTGTCTCATCGAAACGGGAGCCCCACAACGGATCACCATCGACCTGCTCGCTTACATTGCGTGCCAATTGGCTGGAGAAGCCACCACATTTGACCAAGATACGCGGCTTCTCTCTGCCATTGTAGTTGTTGCCGGTCAAGGAGGAAGGTAACATAATGTTCGATAACTGTGCGACACTGTGCGCGATAAATGTTGGCGACACTCTAACGTGATTTAAATAATTCTAGTTAATATGCGCTTCGCTTCTCTCTGTGTGTGTGTGTATGTAAATACGTTGAAACGTACATACGTGATATTGTGAATTTTGCTGCTTTCCTTTTGTTGTTTTCTTCCACGCTCGCTTTTTATTTTTCATTTATCGGTGCTGGCAACTTTTCTACTTACACACACACAAACTACATGACTAACATTTTGTTGTGTTTGTGCGTTGTACTTATTCTTGCCTTTGCCATGCATCTCACTCACACGTACACATGCACACACCGCACACTTCGATATATTCGTCGCACAGCTGATTACTGTTTACAGTTGCCGCTGCTGTTGAGTGCATGAGTGACGACAGCGGCGGTTAAAATATTTGCAAAGCTCAGCCCCCTCCCGTGAACACTGTACAGCGACAGTCAGAATAAAAGTCTAGTTGTTTGTTTTGTTGTTGTGGGGGAAACATGTTTATTCGCTTAGAATAAAATATAATATACAAATACATATTGATAATTTATGTACTCGATAGTAATACATATTCATAAACAAACTGATTACGAATTATATTTGAATAATTGTGGCCCATATATAATATTGTACGCCGTCATTTGTTAGTACATATAATAGTTGTTGTTCTTTTTGTTTAATTAATTCATTTTTTGGGTTTGTTAGGGGATTATAATCACATTATTTGTTTTGTTTATATTTTATGTAGTAAATAAATAATAATAAGTAGAATTTAATGAAAAGCAAATCAATTGAAAATTGCGATAAACAATAAATGTAACTTTGGTAAACTTACGCATTGTATAAATTCTAAATGGATATCTCGCTTCAAATCAATCTGTTAATGTCTAATTTACAGTTTTATACCTTTTGCACTAAATAACAGTAATTATAGATATCAATTCGCATATATGCATAAATACGTATCTATGAATTTTTCACTTGTTTAGCTGCAGTTCTTTTCGCATTTTCTCATTTTCTCATTTTCCGATTTCCTATTTCTGGTATTAAAACAATATCCAGAGCAATACTTATTTCAAAAAATACACTTTCTTCTGCTCAAATTGGCTATATGCTTTGTATATATGTATGCATGTATATTATTTATATTGTGTTATATAATGTATATATATATGTATATGATGTATTTAACTTTATATGTATGTATGCATGTGTGATTGGCTCTATGTAATCTGCTTACGTGCATGGAAGTTCATTGTGTGTGTGGGTGTGAGTGTATTTGTCTTTCGGTTTCTGTTTGTATCTGTGGCGGCGGCTAACTGTAATGAGGGCAAAATATGCAAATGATAAAGTACAGTGTAGTGCAGTAAAAATGAAATCAAAATAGCGAGAACATAACACACACACAGAAGGAGAAGCAAAAGCTAAAGTTTCCTATGAGTTTTCCCTTCTTCAAAACACTCAGTCAGAAGGTCTTTGCCGACATTTATTTATTTTTTGAAAATTTCCACTCGCTTCAAAGCATTGATAACGATCGATAGCAAACTGTGGTCACTCGCGAAATGAGAACCAATCGCAGTATCTGGCATAATTTTTTTAGAGTGTGAACCTATCATTAAATGCAAAATTAATAATGAAAATATAATATTTGATAAATATAATATAATATTATAACATAATACAATATTATAATACTTATATCATATTAAAATCCTTATATTATGCAATTCAATAATATCTAACAAATATCAAATGTTTTAGTATTATGCGAGAGGTGTGCCTATTTGTCGGGTGCCCACTGTACACTGTACTCGGAAAGTGATAGCCACAGTACTACACGACTGCCTGCTCTACTAATACCTTCGTGTCCCGTCCCTTCCCCTTCCCCATACCCTTTTCTAGACTATCACTAAGAAAAGAGATTATTGCGTCGTTTCAGTGAGCCAAATTTCTTCTCAGCCTCCAGCAGCATCTTCTCCTTGCGCACCACCTCAAATGGTATCGTCTTTGACATGCGATCGATTTCCTGATCGGATGGAAAATCCTCAAAACTCATGTTACTGAATCCCGTCTTGGCCGAATTCTGTATCGTATTGGATTGGAACGTGCGACTGCTGCTGCTGCCCGAGGTGGAGGTGACACGATTCTCATCCTGCTTGACAACCTGATCATCGTCATCATCATCGTCGTGCGACTGATATTGCAAACGTTGATGTTTCTGTTTGCTGCCCGAACTCAAGGATGATGTGGAACCAAGGGCACCGGCACTGACCTTTTTGTACGCATGCCCCTTAACCTTTTGCGTCAATTTGGCCGGCAACACGCCCATCACATTCAGGTGATGATGGGACTTTTCCTTCTTCGGCTTGACGGCGACGGCGCTGGTGGTGCAGCTGCTGCTGTCTGCACTATCGGCAACCAGATCGGCAGCACGCAACACCACGGGCTCCTCCTCGTCATCGGGCGTAAAATCCGAGCAGTGATCTTGAGAGATTTGCACAAAACCATTATCGGCAATGGGCAGTAAAGGCTTTAGATGCACAGCCTGCGGCAGAGGAGGAGGTAGAGCAACAGCTGGAGCTGGTACTGCAACTGGCACAGCAACAGCCGCTGCTGTAGGAATGGCGGGCTGGGCGTTAGGAACTGTCATAGAGGAGGAGCAGCAGCTGGCGGAGTTGGAGGGCACATTCACATAGACACTGCTACTGTGGCTGAGGCTGCTGCTGCTGCTTCTATTGTGATTGGTCAGCGGTTCGGGCGTTTTATTGATTATAATCGAATGATTAATCGTCACAAGCTGCTCGGGCTTGGCAACAGTTGTTGCCCCACTCACTTTGATAACATTATTGTTGTTGTTGTTGTTGTTGTGGCTGTGGCTGGGATAGTGCAGCTGGATTTGGGTTGGCAGCTGTGCCTGTTCGGCGGGTGTGACGACAACACATTTACGAATTACCTGTGGAAATGGTTCCGAACCAAAGAGATCTCTCTGCTGCTCGCCGCCCTGCTCAGCATGTAGAGGAGCTGGATGAGGTGGCAGCTCCATTGCTGCCGTCTCGATAAACGGATTAAATACAGGCTCATTGAATTCATCCAGCTGTGGCAGCTGTGGCAGCTCTGCTGGTGGAAAGTTTGCGAAGTTCGCTGCCTGGCTAGTTGGTGTCTCCGGCGCCCCCTTGATCGGTGTCGATGTCCACATCTCGGGCTCACTCGTCTTGGGTTTACTGCGTGGCGGTTTCGGTTTGGATGTGCTGCGCTTGGGCGCTCTGCCAACTGGCAACTTAAACGGTGCCATGGCAAATACATCTAGCTCCGGTTCCACTAGCCCTGGCTGCTGCTGTTGCTCCTGTGCTGGCTTCTCTGCTGTTGCAATTGGTGCCACTGGCACTGTTACAGATTCATTGCTGCTCTTACTCTCCGCTGAGCCATAGTCAAGTTCATCATCCAGCAGCAATGGACGATCACCGAACTTGTGCAACAAATCACTGGACGTGGGACTGAGCTCCTCCTCCTGTTTGCCTCCAGTCCCGTTGGCATCGCTTGCCATCGCCACTGCAGCAGCTATGCGATCCTTCTTGCGCATACGCACCTTGACAACGACGCGACTGCGTACATCGTCCTCGTGCGTGGTGACGCTCTCGCACTCAGCATGATATGCCGAACTGCTGCAGGTCTTGACACTCTCACTAATTCCATCCATGTCGCCACTGCCCATAGGTAGTGGACGACGCAGCTTGGCCTGTGTGCCCGTGGCACGTGGATTCTCATCGAAGAGATCATCATCTTCGGCACGCAAATCACTTGCGGAGCCAATCGAATCAGCATCGTCATCCGATTCAACGGCAGCGGCAGCAGCATTGACCGCCGCAGCTTGGGCTGCTTGTGCTGCCACAGCAGCGGCCATCATATTCAGTTGCTGTGCCGCCTGCTGTGCCGAACTGGAGGGTCGCTTGGTGGTTGCCGTCTGACGCAGCTTCTTTACAATGGGCAGGTGCGTTGTCTTGTCCACCTTCTGATAGGCAACCTGTTGTATCTTGTGAATGGTTTCGGGTATGTTGCTCGTCACGATTTGCTTGAAGATGGCTGGCGCCTTCTTGGCGGCACCAACACCAACACCGCCACCACCACCACCATCATCGCTGTCCTGCTGAAAGAACTCCGAGTCGGAGTCATCCGATGTGGGTTGATCATTGCAGCTGCGCAGTTTCTCGTACTTGTTGCGATCATCCAGCGGCAGTTTAACATAACTGGATGCCACCATATCCACACTCGACAGGCCACCTAAGCCAGTGCCATCAGAGTCGGTCTTCAGGTTGCCAATCAGTGAGGTTTTATCCTCCTCCAGTGTCGGGGACAGCAACCATTTGGATGAACTGGACGAGACTGCGGCATTGCTGTTATTGACTCCACCGGGTCCAGCACCCATCATCATTGCATTACTGGGCGTTGCTCCGCCCGATGAGCAGCTTGCGATGAATTTGGCTGTGAATGAGATCAAGTAATTTTATGCAGTAAGGTAATGAGATTACGGGGAGGGGGGATTATTTAGGGGGGTGAGTGTAGTGTAGTGTCAAGCGGCAGCTTTTCACTAGGTGACTGCTTAGAGGAGTATGTCTGCATGTTTGTGTGTGTGTGACTGTGTGAGGGGATCAGGGCTAACGATAGTACCACGAACGATAGTTGCCTATGAATCTTAGTTGTATGTGGAATGTAACTGAAATTAGTTTAACTATACAAGTAATCGATAGTAGTTTCGATAGTTGTAACCTACGCCGATAGTACTTTGTTAAAAGACCCTAGCAAGTTAAAATCTATCTCAAATCAATCTATATAAGACTTGGTAGAACTGTAGATAGAAAATGTTATTGCTTTCATGGTAACGATATTACAAACGATAGTTTTTCAATTACTATTGTACAGTTTTTTGAAAAATCCTAGTTCCAAATCAAGTAACTATCATAATGATCCAACAATTATTATAGTCTTTAATTAATTCAACTATATGAACATTCTAACAAGTTATAAAATCTACTCAACGGAGCTCTATATAGAATATGATATTTTGTTCAAGGTAACGATAGTACTATCGATAGTTAAAAGACTTGGTTTGGAGTAAGTCAACATGTAGATAGTAAAAGATGTGTAGACAGAAAGATTATATGGTGTCATCATCTGTGATGTGAGTTAGTTAGTAGTATGACTTATGAAAAGATATATGTATCTTATTAGTAAGCATTGCACAGGATACTACTTTAATTTTAGCTATGTAATACATTCAGTATATATAAGTATACGAGTACTATTGTAATAGATTGTTTTTGCCTCACTGTGCATTGCCCTAATGGGTTAGTTGAGTTAGTTATGTGTTTCCCATTTGATATATGAGTATTTCTTGTTGGGTTGAGTTAATTAATTAATTATAATTTGCAATTTGCTTGTGTTTTTTGTTTGTTTTATTGCATTTGAAATCAGTTTTTAACGTTACTCTCGCTTAGCTCTCATACAATATGGTTTTTTTTTTGTCATTCGCTGCACTTAAACTAAAATGCTTCCGCATTTCGCTGGCTCTGCTTCAACTGGTTCGTAAAATGTATATATATATATACTGTATAGTTATATATATATTTATATATATATATATATATATATACAGGTCATCAACTATAGCTCGTGTACCTGACTTTTGTTGCTCTTGTTTTTATTGCGCTTGTATTCGCTTTGTATTTACGTTATTTTAGTTTTCTTTTGTTCGTATCATTTCGTTTTTTGTTACTTTGTTTTTAACTATAAACTATAATTTTTCTCTTTGGAATAATACTATATAGATTGCTGATAATTTGATAATTTTAAAGTATATACAAGTATTAACAGGGTTTCTTTTGTTTTCGTTAAAAGCTAGTTGAACATTTTCAATTGTTGCTGGTCTCTTCAAGGAACTTGGTGCCAAATCGAATTGAAATTTGTTTCTCCGATTTGACAACGAACTAATTAATATTAATTTGTTATATTTTGCTGACTTATACATATTGTCTGGCATTGATTGGACATTGTTCTTTATATTCTGTATATTGCATTAACAATTTCTTATTTATTTAATTGCTGCCATATCCTTAGCGATCGCAGCTTGACGCGAACTATCAAAGATTTTCAAAAAAAAATTATTGAAAAAATCATAGAAAAGTACTTGAATTAGTTTTTCGAATTCATTTTTGAGCAGTAGCGGTATTCCTAGTAATTCTCAGTTATTTTAAGGTAGCATAAATCTTTAGAATTGCACGAGTTTCAAATAGTTAAATTAAGTTAATCAAATTTTTGATATGCAAGTTAATAATTATTGCTCTAAAAAACATATATTAGCTAAATACTTTCTATAATCTATATAGAGATAATTTAATAAATTTGTTACTGCCTTAATTCAAATTACAAAACACACATAAAAAAAAGGTAGAGGATGAAAAATATGTTTGGTATATGTCGAAGGCCATTCAGAGATATTTCAATAAAGTAATTTTTGTTGAATATACAGCGATATTTTACTAACACGCTGTTAACATTAAAAAATGTTAATTAACAGCATAAGGTTTACAATTTTGCATTTGAGCTTGAGCTTATGACATATACGAACATATTCTTTTCTTCTTTTTGATTTTACACATACACAATGATTTTTTATTAATTTGTCTGGTTTACTTTTTAACCACAACCACTAATTACTGTTACTAATTATTTACTGTTTTGTATTATGTTTGTTTTTCCTTTTTAGCATAACCAGCACCAAAAATTGTTAGTTAGAAGCGCTTAGATTGGAGAGTTGAAGATTAAGCATAGAGTAAATTAGAATTCCAACTGCTTTGACTGTTCCGAATGCCACAAATTCATAAATATATTCCACAAAAATATATGAATCTATATATATTTTTTATGATGGCATTTGAAACAACTGTGCAGGTCCACGAAGCACTAGAAATTATGTTAGTTATTATACATTATATACAACAATTGCGTTGTGTGTGTGTTCTTTTTGCCCAAAAAAAATTATTATTTGCTTGTTGAGGTTAGTATTAGGTGCAATTTGATATATACAATACATAACTGTGCATACAGTACATATGTATGTATGTGTAGCATAGAACACCCTTAGATAAGCTATGAAGAGGAGGAGGATCGTTGAGGAATCACTCATTTAACTATCTCTCATATGGCACCCTTAAGCTTTCACCCACTCTCTCTCTCTATCTCTGATCTGGCTCTCATTCTCTGTCTCTCTATAGAGGGCACAACAACTAGCGGTTTTACTAATAGCGTAATACTCTAGAAGAGGATGCCCAGCTCTGTTGTTGTAGCGTTGTCACATTCATTGTTGTTGCTGTTGTTGTTGTTGTAGTTGTTCATGTTGCTGTTGTTCTGGTTGTTGTAGTTGCTGTTGTGGTTGCTATTGCTGATGCTGTTCTGGTTGTTGTTGTTGCTGTTGTTGTACAGGTTGCCTGCTGTTGCTGTTGTTGTTGTACATACTCTACTGTGGATGGGGTATTTTAGACTACGTCTACGTTCAATTCATTTTCACACATTTCTAGATCAAGAGATTGAGAGCGAACAAAAGCAACAATCGAAAAAACTAAACGGTATTTTCTCTGGTTTGGCAACAATCACAAGGATTACAAATTTCATGCTTTACCTCCAGTTTTGCGCAGTGAGGTGGCCTTCTCGCGCAGACCGGGCGGCAAACTGAACGGCGCCGAGCCAAATGGATCCGCATCAGGATGTGGTGATATTGGAGCAACGCTTGAAGTCACTGCAGCAGCAGGAAGAACAGCAGCAGGAGGAGGAGGAGGAGCTGCAGCAGTAGCAATTGCAGTTGCAGCATTCTGCTCCGTTGGTGTCAGCGTTGACGTTGTCGAGGCCGACTTGGCTGTGATGCCTGCAAATATTCGAGAGTTTCACATGAGATACAATGAACGGAAAGAGTTGCATTCTTTTGGTGTACTTACTGCCTTGGCTGCCACGCTGTCGTATCTTATCGAATTCAGCCTCGAATATGTGATCCTCAGTCATCTGGCTAAATGGTTGCTCCTCCTCGAATGGATTCCAGGCCTCCACACGCTTGTCCATTGTCTGGCGTGCAAGCTCGTTGCTGGACAGCGAGTTAGCTCCTGCTGCTCCTGTACTGCTGCTGGCATATATGCCTGGATTGGAGGCAGCACTGGCCAACACTGCAACATTCTGTGGTCCATCTCCAGACATGGCGATGTTATTGTTGTACGGCGCCAGAAATTGACTGGTTTCATTGGCAAAGGTTCTGCAGGCGGCGCAACAAATAAAATGCAACATGAGATAGAGAGAGATAGAGAGAGAGTTGGAAATGAAACAGTGTGTGTGCAAAGGGGTGGGACAAGGAAAGAGACAGAGACAGAGATAGAAAGCAAAAGAAATCAATGAAAATAAACAATTATTTTATTGATCGAGCGATTCAGCGTCGTTTGTAGCGCTTTAATTGGATTGATGAGCCAAAGAAAGCAGAAATGGAAAGTGAAAGCAAGAGAAGAGCAAACACAGATAGATACACAGAGAGAGATACAGATCAAGTGAAGTTTTGCGCTAAGAAGACGCAGTGCATCGCACTTACTTGTTGAAGGCCGAAGTGTCGCTCACGTTGCGTCTGTGGCCAGCAGAAGCATTCGATTTAGGCGGTGTTAGCATGTGCTTAGTGGGCGTACCCCCAGCCGAGGCAGTTAAGTCATTAACAATCGCTTCTGCTTGCTGCTGCTGTTGCTCCTGTACTGCACGTTCATTTGTTGCTGGTGCTGCTGTTGTTGTTGTGGCTACTGCCTCAGGTCCAGCTCCTGCATTCTCATTGAAGGGATCAGGATAGACGCTTGACTCGAAGAGGCTATTGACTGCAGTGGTTGATGTGCTAACCGTGGCAGCAACAGTTAATGACGTTGCTTCTGGAACACCTGGTGCTGCTGCATTGCTGCTGGCAGCAACTGTCGGCATAGCTGGGAAATTAGCCTGAAATTGCTCCACCACAGGCTGTGGCTGAGGTGATGTTATATTCTGCCTGGGCAAAGGACTCGGCGGCAGGCCCAGACCCAAGGCGTTCTGTCCATGAACCGTCGACGAACCCTTGGGTCGTGAACGTGGCGCCACACTTGTGCCAGCCTCCACAAGGGAAACATTCTGCTGCGGCTTGGCTGCTTTGGCGGCAGCTGCATTGATGCGCTTTGCTTCGGATTCGAAGGGTGGCACTAGCAGCTGCTCAAAGTTTGGCAAAGCCGATTTCTGTAGAAGAGGAAAGGATTAAAATAGATTTTTGGCCACGATAAGCTCATCAACTTACATGCAAGTTCTGCACAGGATTATCCTTGCCCGCCAGTCGAAAGGCAACTTCGCAGACCTGCCAAATGTTTGGTCGCTTCTCCATGTCCGTGTCCAGCATGTACTTGATCAGCTGATGCATGCCACGCGAGTATTTCGAACTATCCGGTATAGCAAACTGTCCATTCTGAATGGCCAACGTGCTCTCGCCAAAGGGCAGGGCAAAGAAACAGAGCTTATAGAGCATACAGCCCAGAGCCCAGATATCCGCTTTGGTTGTAATGCTTTTGCCACTATACAAATCAATCATTTCTGGGGCACGATACGATAGCGTTGTATACTTTTGTATCTCCTCCTCGACCACACTGACACCATGTTGCTGCGGGTTTAATGTTTTCGCCGTCGCTGAACCGAAATCACAGAGCACAAAATTGCCACCATCCGTTTGCAATATGTTCTCGACCTTCAGATCCCGATGTATAATAGGCGTTTGACAGTAATGCAAACGCGACACGGCCTCGGCAATATCACAGAAGATGGTTAGCACTTCGGGCTCGGTAAAACCAATGTGCAATCTACAAAAAACATATACTTTAGTATAAGATATACGGGAATTGCTTATTCATAACTCACCTTGCATTCATCATGGCCAGCATGTGATGCTTGCAGTATGGCATTAGGAGTAACACCTCGCACACTCCGTTCCCAGTGGGCGTGATGCTTGAGTCTACATAGCCAATAATATTCTTGTGACCGCTTAAATTGCTCTGCGAAAAAAGGAATAAAACAATTATTTATTGATTTTAATTGGTTTTTAACTTCAATACACTTACGGCAATTTGTATCTCACGCTTGGCCACATTCAGATCGTGCTCATTATTCACGTACATACGCTTCAATGCGTACTTTGTGGCCGATGCACTGCCTCCGCCATTGCCACGTGCCAGAAAGACCATGGCAAAGCCCCCTGCAACGACGAGTTGTAAAAATAAAACATTACTCAATATATTGTATAATTAAACTTGATATGCAGCCAAGTCTAGACAGTTGACAGCTGGAATAATAACCAAGCGACGACAACATGAAGGCCAACAAGGTAGACTCTAAAGAGTCTTACAAGTATCTTATAAAGTTAGCATAGATAAGGAACATGATAAGGCTTATTCAAGGCAATCAATTCAAGAGTTTCGAATTTTAACTTGGAAATGGCCTAAAATTTAGATTGTTCCGTTATAAATAGTGCAGAGAATGAATGTATCAATATATATATTCTTGTTCAGCACTATAGCCAGGTTTAAGTTTGTTCTGTCTGTGTTCATATGATAATCTGAGCAACTATAATTTATAGAAACACTAAATTTGCCATAAAGAAAGCTCGTTTATAGCAGATTAATTATTTTATATAAGATACATTTTTTTTTATAAAAAACTAAGTGAAAATGTATTTAACAGGCAGAGGCGTGGTAGAGGCCATAAGGCAGATGTATTCTTGTTAAGTATTAACAATCGGGTCAATTAATCCTAACTGTCTGTGGGAACACGATAATCTGAACAACTAAAACAGTTAGAAACACTAAGAAGGGCAACAAAGGTTTCTTGTATACAGCAGATCAATTTTAGCATATACATTTAATTCCATTCTTAGGTAAACCTAAATGAACTTATTGTTGTAGCTCTTATCTATGGAACTCAATATAAAGCAGCCTTCTGTCAGCCTTCAGAACTGATACTAGCAAGCTATGCAAATCGTGTAGTTCAGTGTATATCGTTTTATTTACAATAGAAGTACTTGCGAAACGCAGTTGTGATGTGAGGGTACTATGCCAGTAAAACCCCACACACCTCGCACCTTCACCCTCTTCCCCTTAACATCCACACACTGAGACTCTTGTGGCACTCCAATGAACGATAAAAAGCGACGTAATATACATACAAATGAACATAATAGGTACATGTGTACATTTCTACATTTCTACACAATAATTGAAGGTCACGTACAGCAACAATAACAACAACAATAGCAAACAGAATAATATAAATCATTTCGAGGAGGAGGGGGGGGAGGACAATAACAAACGTAGTATATGTAACTGTAGCTGTGCTCTCGATATATTCACATTCGACTTTTTAGTTGGCGTTTGAGAAATTATAACGTCAAATGTTAATCAATGATGAAGGTTGCCGGCAGAGCAGCAACAGCGCAGCAGCGGCGGCAACAACAACAATAATGATGCACAACTGTAACGCAGTGCGAAAAAAAATATAAAAACTTGAAGTGAATTTGAAACGAAGCGAAAGGCGGCGACGGCGACAGGTGCTACTTAAGCTCAGGGGGAGGTAAGAGAAGCGTAGGCAAGTGCGGCGAACTCTAAATGTTTTGTCTCTCGCTTTAGCGCACTGAGTCATGCACAGACATGAATTATTCGTTTGTTTTGTGCAACTGCGAAGAGAGAGATGGCAACTCTGTTCGGCAACTGGCAAGTAAATTGAACAATAACAACAACAACAGCTGGCAGAGGCAGCTCGCAGTAGCAATACCCACAACAACCAATGCCGTTTGCCAAGTTGCAAATATAGCCAAAAAAAATATCAATAAAAGTAGCCAAGTAATAGGTGAAAAAGAAAGAAAGGTGCACAAGAGAATGGGATAGAGATGGGAAAGAAAATAATAAATGCAAATAAAATGCCAAGCAATTTGAAAATGATGGCATGGTTCTGTTTGCCAAGCACTCTGCACTTGATGGCCGGGTAAGGAGAGCCCTCTTGTAGGATATTATTCACTTTCAACATTCAAGGACACATCACAATATATATGTACATATAGTATCTCTCACTTGCTTTCTCTCTATTTGTCCTTGCTGAACTTTGACATTTGCAAACGCTATAGCTACGTTTGTCACCAATGCGGCAATTGTAATAAAAGCGATAATTTTTCATTAGTATATTGAATTACAGATAAATTGGCTATGGAGTAGATTACTTTGAACAGTGTTTCATTTAGATACATCGTATTTATATTAAAAAGTGGTACAACATTAATTTAATTGAGTTATTCTCCTAAACTGGGCAATTCAAGTTTAATCTAGGTACAAAGTGTATGGAGAAATTATTTTAGAAAGTGGTACATTGAGGTACAAGGTGTTTATACTGAAAAGTGGTACATGAAACAATGAATGAATACAATGAAACCAATGAATTTAAAATGTTATTCTCCACTTGGAAACAAAATGGTGCAATTTAATTTCAATCTAGCTAAGATATTTGCAAATGGCTTTCTCTGGCATTCGCGAAGGTAAGAAGAAAACACTAGCAACTACGTATATTTCTTTATTGGTTTAATTAACATGCATAATTGATTCAATTTCAATTGATTTGCGAAGCAGAAAAGCCCAAGGCAAGTCTCTATGGCGAAGCAAGCGCGACAAGTGGCGCCTACAATTTTTTATCAGGGCTAAAAAGGAGGGCATCACGCAGCTGTTTACGCCCCGTATTATTTTTTTTTTATCTAATCTGAGGCACCGACTGGTTTCGAACTTTAAATCAGGTGGCAACGAAAAGTGTAATATTGCACACACACTCATACAGGGAGACAGAGAAACAGACACACACATGATAAGTGCTCCCACTCACTCCCACTCCCACTTACCTTCGGCCAAGACATCCTCGACAGTGACCGTGACGCGTCCGACTGTAAAAACCTTGCCAACAAAACTGTTTGTCTCCTTTGAGGAGGAGGTGTTGTGCGAGTTTTCCAATTTTTCATTTCTGTCGAATTTCGACAGGATTTTCTTCATTTTTCTTCTATTTGTATTTTTTTATTGTTTACGGCGGCGGCGTCGACGTCGACAGCGGCAGCTGTGTGACTGTGTGTTAATTGCGAACTGCGAGCTCTGTGTAGGCGTTTGCCAACGGTGGGCGTGCCAAGCTAGCTAGACCGCAAGATGTCGAATAATTAACGCGAATTTTTTGAGTTTAATTAACTTTGTTGTTGCGCACTTTTTTATATTTTACGCTGCGCTTTTTCGCATTTGCATGGCAGCGATAGACACATGCACAATCACAAACACACACTAAGAAAAAAGAAAGTTGTTCGATTTTCCTGCTTTGCACGTACTGTGGGGCTTACGGCAAGATATTGCTAATGAATTACTTGATTTTTGGTATTATTCTTATATATTTTAGTTGCACATTATGTTGTTCTATATACACAGATAGAAACGGAATAACTATTTACAATCTTTGCAGCAAAAAACGAATGAATTAACTGCAATTAAATTAGGTTTCAATAACTTGCTGCGCAAAGTTGCCACCCGATTAAACAAAAACTAGAGCTGTGCAACGATTTTGCAATCGAACAATGGGCTGACAAAACACATGTTGCGAATGTGCGATATACATTGAGTCACGTTTGCAAATGTGAATAGTAACTATGTTACGTTTTTAAAACACTTTTCATTTGCTTCAAATATATATATGCAGTAGATGTCAGAATTGAATCGACTTGCAATAACAGAATTGACAGTGTCATTCTATTACATGACCTGCTGTTTGGCGTTGCCACCTAGTTATCTGAACAGCTGATTTTGCGCCTTGGTTAACATAACAGCTGATGCGCAATATTCTAATGCAATTTCATTTGGGCGCGAAATGATTAACACAGCAAAGTATTTCGTGCTATTAGAGAATTTGACTTTTGAGCATGCTTTGTGTAAGTATTACGTGCATTTATGAAACTATTCAGAGCATAAAGAGTCCCTCAACATTATAGCGAACGAAAACAAAGCGAAAAAAGAAAAGAGTTCATGTAGTTTCAGTGGAAACTTGAGTGTTTTGGAGAAATATGTAAAACTGGAAGTACCGCAGCAGTTGCAAGAACTTTGCGCTGCATTGAAACTCAGTTCGGATTATACTAAAAATGTGGATGTCGAGAAACCCATAAATTGCTATGTAATTCGTCTGTTGCACGTGTTGCACACACTGCAGTGCAACATTAATTTCCACAGCGATGCCAAAGAGGATCTCATCTCGGTGGCGCATCTAAAACTCTGCATACAGACTACACAAGAGTTGGCCTACTATGCGCTGCGCCAGCAATTGCATCCGGATTTCTATAAGTCTCCAGTCTTCCGCAATGTTGCAGCTGGTGATCTTCGTTGCCCTGCCACATCGCTTATCCTGATTAGCGTTCAGTTCTTTACACGATTTTTGACAATTCGACAACTGCACATAGCTAACTCCATGGAGCTGGTACAGCGTGATCTACTCGCCGTGATCATAAGTCTACGCATTGCGGATCTGCCGCCGGAGCAAAGTACTCAGCTCGAAAACGCACTTGGTTATTTGTGGGAACACGAATCCAAAGCGGATTTCTTTCGTCATGTGCTGTTGCTAAAGGCAACTCCCCAATTGTGTGCACCATTGTCCAAGGAATTGCACATGCAGTTGCTTGCCAAACTGCAATCTCCACATGGTTTTGCCAGCCTCGTGGCCGCTCTACAAACTGCCGCTGCCCAGGATGTGGACAGCACACGGCAGGCGGAAATTGTGGCAAATATTGTGGCACAACGTGGTTACTCACAGCGCCTGCAGCATCGACTGATCCAACAGATCTTTGACTTCTTGGCACAGATGAGCAAATCTGCTGTCGGCGTGTTGAGTCTGCGTCGCCTTTACGAGCTAAACGAATCCAATCGAGAGCAGATCGAGCAAATACTCCACTCCCATTGGCAACCTCTGACAGAGCCAGAAGATCTAATCAACGGTTTAATTATCTGGGAACATGAGCAGCTCTCCACTTGCCTTTCCCTCTGGCAGCAACTCTTCTGTAGCTCCACCATCGCGTGCTTGCCCAGCTCCCTGCTGGTGGAGTATTTGCCACTGCTGTTGCAAGTGCACAAGCAGCTGCCCAAGACGTTGCAGGTGGAGCGGCAGGCGCTGGCAGAATTGATTACACGCTGTCTGGACAACAGAAAGAACGAGCAGGAGCTAGTTGAGCTGCTGAAGTATCTCATCCAGGCCACAACCACGTGGAAGTCGCTGCATCCACGTGTTCGCATCGTAACCTCTGCCAAGACGAACATACTCACTATGCAGGTGGGCCAGGAGGAACAACAGGAGCAGCGTGAGGCATCTCGTGTGCTACCTCCATTGCTCATGTCCTCCAACAATCACGCGCTCACTTGTAAAGTATTTCTTGCCCTGCTGCGCCTGGTGGTGCAGCAGCTGGCCGCAGAGCCCACTTCGAGGTCCATTGATTTGCTGTCAACAGAAGCTGAGCTGGCGGATTTCTTGCATGACAAGTTTCAACTTAAACTGGAACTGCTGGTGGCACTGGACCAGTTGATCTGGCATGAGCCGCTCAAGGCGCAACTGGCGGATGTGTATAGCAAACAGTTCATACAGCTGGTGGGGGATCTACTGCAGGTTGATGCTGAGGACCAGACGCTCATTGTCATCCTGCTGCTGCTGCAGGAGATTCTCGAGCGCAGCGAGCAGCTGCAGTTAGCCGAGAGCACGCGCCGCCTGCAGCAACCACTGCAGCGTTTGCTGGCCAGAGAAACCAGCAACGTGCTGCTGATAAACGCTGTGCAACCGCTCCTGCAGTTACTCAATGGTGGTGGTCCGAAGAATACCAGGCAGGCAACTCAAACCTCCTTCCAGACTGCCCGTGATCTTATTGAGCAACGGCAGCCACATCTGCAGGTCTATGGCATACAAATGATGCTGGAGGCGTTGCGGAATAAGGATCCTACATTCACCTCGCAGGCTCATCGCATCCTGGCGCTGGCGTTGAGCACGCTGAAGAACAAAGAGTCCTACACGTTCCTCAATTGCGTGCGTCTCTTTGTGGCACTGGTGCATCTCATGGAGGCCGAAGTGCTGGACATGCTCAGCGATGAGTATCTGGCGGAGACAGGCGAGCTCGATTATCGTTTGGTTGTGGGCGAGGCTATTCTCAAGGCCGCCAATGAGATTGGTGGGTGTAATCACAGATAACTAATCCTTTTATATCAATCATATTTATCCCCATTCGCTTCCCTCCAGGTCCCTTGTGTTATCGCTACAAGGCGGTGCTGCTCAACTGCTTCCTGCACGGCTGCCGCTCACCTGTGGATGAGTTTCGCAGCTCCTCCTATGCCAATCTGGCGCAGTTGTGTCGTTTGCTTGGCTATCAGGTGCACAGCTTCTTCCAGGAACTGCTGCAGCTGGTGGACTCGGAACTAAGCACAGGACGCTACCTGCCTGCAAAGCGTGGCGCATTGCTTGTGCTTGCCGAGCTGCTCGCAGGCATGGAGAGTCTGCTGGATTATCAGGAGATGCTGCTGCCCATTTATCGCCTGCTGCGCACCATAGAAGCAGCCGAAGAATGTGATCCTCAAATGCGCCAGCATGCAGCGAATGGTTTAAAGATTCTAAACGAGAAATGTCACCAGCTGCTAAGCAGTGATCCAATGGAGCAAATGCAGAGGGAGATCAAGGTGCTGGGCATAAAGGAGCCAAAGGATGTGGGGGGTAAAAGGCGGCACATTCTCGAGCTGAACTGAGGGAAGAGAAGACAGAAAATAGAATTGAAGCCGAGCAAGGAACCCCGAAGTCTTGAAGTAAAGGAAGAGCTGAGAGTGGAGAAAGAAAATTGTTGGAATTTGAAGGTAGAAAGGAAGTAATCAGCTGAACTGAAAGAGGAGGAAGCAGATCAATGCAAATTCAGTAAGGACCAAGGGAGAACTGAGAGAGGAGGAAGAAGGTCGTTGGCGATTGAGCACAGGAACGTCAGGCAACTGAACTGGAAGCGAAGGCAGTGGATCATATGCAAGATTCACCAGCCGCAAAGAGTGAACTGAAGGGATGGGAGCAAGAATATCGTTGTAGATTGAGCCTAACCTAAAAGAAAGATCACATGGGATTACAAATAGAAAATTTTTGTTATTTTATCATCTTCGGTAAATGAGAAATGCACAAAACACGAAACTGAACACACAAATCAAGTTTGCCTGGGGTCAATTGAGGTAAAATCACTTTGCTGCGCCGCAGCCGATAGCGAACTCTGTCTCGATCTTGTCGGCAATCATCTTGGCAATGGCCAAGCTGCTGGTGGCACCTGGCGATGGAGCATTACGGCAATGTAGGACTCTCTTGGCCAGCGGCCCAGTGCCCTCGCCACGATCAAAGACGAAATCATCGACCAGATTACCATCCATATCCAGTGCCTGGGCACGCACACCCGCAGGACCACGTTGTATATCGTATTCATTGATGTCGGGTATATACTTCTGTAGCGCCTTCACCTGCAGATTGATGAACGCCGACTTGCTCATCTCGCTAAGACCGAAGCCAATGTACTTGCTGGCCATCTTGATGAAGCCGGGATAGCGCAGAGCATCGAAGAGTTCACCTAAATGGATATCGCCCCAGCTGTAAAGGGAGAGGAGCAAAAGTTAAGCAGAGGGAAGTGCCATCTCTGGTGTGGTGCACTCACGTGTAACCCTCGCGCTTCATTGCAAGCACAGCGTTGGGTCCCAGCCAGATGGAGCCATCCATGCGCGGTGTAAAGTGTACACCCAGAAAGGGGAAACGAGGATCAGGCACGGGGTAGATGTTGCCGCGCACCATATGCTGTTTTTCCTTGGACAACAGCAGATATTCCCCACGGAAAGGTACAATACGCGGATCACGCGGGCAACCAGTGAGCTCGGCCAGCAAATCGGACTGGAGGCCACCGCAGGTGAGCACATTGCGAGTACGCACAGTCTGATTGGGTTTGCCGCCGTGAATGGTAACCGGGTAATCGGCACTGCCTTCCTGATCCTTGCTCTCACTGAACTTGGTCACCTTGTAGTTCAGATAAATATCGCCGCCAGCTTTCTTGAAATCCTCTCCGTAGTGTTGCGTGACCAGACCCCAGTCAACGATGCCGGTGTGGGGACTGTGCAGAGCCATGAGGCCACAACAGAATGGTTCCACTTCCTTGATCTGGTCACCCTCGATCATGCGCAAATCGGGCACTTTGTTGGCAATTCCACGCTGCTCTAGATCCTTGAGCAGCTTAACCTCCTTCTCGTCGGTGGCCACGATTAATTTACCGCACTTCTTATAGGGTATCTGTCGCTCATCCAGATACTTGTACGCCAGATGCAGTCCCTCCACACAGAGACGTGCCTTGAGGGTGCCCGGTTTGTAGTAGATGCCCGCATGAATGACACCCGAGTTGTGGCCACTCTGGTGCATCGCCAGTTTAGGCTCCTTCTCCAGCACGGCGATCTTCAGCGTTGGATGACGGCAGAGAATTTCGCGCGCCGATGCAGCGCCTACAATTCCTCCACCTACGACAACAAGATCATAATCTCTGTGGAATTTGAAAACATTTGTTTTATAATTGACACGCGTTAATCTTATCGCTGTTTTTGTTGGTGTTGCTGCTGCTGCTGCTGCTGCTCACCCACCTGCCGCACCCCTTCGCCGTCGAATGCTGCCTTTGACTCTGTGGAGTCTGATTTGTCGTAACACGGGCAACACCTGCCTGAGTGAAACGGAATGCCAAAGGGGCATTCAATTGCCTCAGCAGCTTCGACATATTTTTTTTCTTATTCCTCTCCGTTCTTTTCGTATCCAGTGAAAGTGAATTTCACTGAAAGACCTTGCTTGACCTTGCTGCCCCAAAACGCGCCCGAAACTAGACTGAGCACTTGTCGCACTGTCGTCGTAAGAGCAGAAAACTGAGCAAATGGAAGGCAAGAAGCAAACAGTGGGGCGTTAATTACTGGATGGCTGTTCTATCGAGAGGGGTGGGAAGATGGGGGTGGGTGGGTGTTGAGAAGTAAATAGGCGGCAGAGGCGATCAGCTGATTGATAAGCGCCGGGCCGGCGAACAAGTTCGTGACTTTTGCTCTAACAGCTTCGCTGTGCTCCTTTTTGCGTTAACATGTGTTGACATTACATGATTTAATTAAAAAAATTATTTTCGCAACCACAAATGTATATATATGTGTATAATGAAAAAATAAAAACTGACTTTTATTTCAAAGACATCACGAAGCGAAGTTTACCCTAAAAATAGGTTTATGGCCGCACAACCTGTTGATTTACTCCACGGCGAATTGAGTTAACAGAATGAACTTGTGTGTTAACAGCTTCACAGCTCCTTTTTGCGTTTATTGTTAATAACAACATTTTTAGTTAAATTAATATTATAAGACGTTGCAGCCATAATGACTGCTATTTTAACGATATTATACATAATTACTAATGTACAACTTAGTTAAGGCGAACAATAATGTTTATTAGTTATTCAATACAAAAAGTAACGGACATTTTGACAGAAATTTCTAGCAGCTTAATGTTAATGTAATAAGCTGTTATTGCGCGCTGTTAGCTAACATCGTAACAAATGTTAATGTAAAGGCGCTGTTTCTGAGTTCTTATTTCGTGCTGTCAAAATAAAAACAAACAAAAAACTAAAAGTCAACATAAACAGCTGTAAAACTCAGAAAACAACGCTTAATTATCAAGTTTTTTCACATTGCCAGCTAAACAAACAATGTCCAATGCCGGCACACTGCGCAGTGGTCAATTGCAGCGACAAATACGTGCATTCCGGCAGCATTTCCTTCCACAGGTGCGAAACAATTGAATATTTTTCAAAACAAATTACTAATATTCAGCTATGTCTTAGATTCCCTTTCAAGCGCAAGGATTTGCTGCAGAAATGGATGGACTTCACACAGCGCAGTGGTCAGTGGATGCCCTCCAAGTGGAGCGCCGTCTGCAGTCGTCACTTTGTTGACTCCGACTTCAACTGCAGTAACAATCGCAAGACGCTAAAAAAGAATGCTGTGCCCACTGTGCGAGTGCCATCGGGGGAATCTCTGAACGTGATAGTTGAACAGGTAACCACGTTGCCAGTGGCCACGGCAACGGCAGAATCACCAGCAACAGTCTGTGGAGCAAAGAGCATGTGCCGCTTCTGTGGCACCTCCGCGCCGAACTGTGTCTCCTTCGACAAGAGTTTTGAGCTCTTCGGCATGATACAGAAGTGTTTCCCCACCCTGCAGATACTGCAGGACGACACGCTGCCATTGCCCAAGGACATTTGCGGCGATTGCTGCCGTCAGCTGGAGAGATTCTCACAGTTCTGCGACGTGGTCATGCTAGCCCAGAGCGAACTCCAGCGCAAATATCGACGGCAACTGAAGATCAAACAGGAGCCAGTGGTACGGGTCAAGCAAGAGGCATGCGAGAGTCTGGATAATCTATTCCCTGACGAACTGGACATGGGCCTGGACGATGCATGCTGTGATCATGAGCCAGATGCGGCCGATGAAACAGAGCACAAGTTCCAGTTCTGCGATTTTCCCATGCTCAATGCGCAGGACATCATTAACAATTGTGATATTATGGAGATAATCAATCTGGATGATCCGTTTATCAACATAACCGACGATGCGGAGCCTGTCGTGGGCGGTCCTGCTCCTGTCCTGCCCTCGGTCAATGATATGTTGCAGACGGAGCTACTCACCGAAGAGCATAACTATGCCAAGGAGGAATGGCAGCTGCCGGTGCTGCAGCAATACAAAACAGAGAAAGTAGAAGGTGTTGATAGTTTGGTCACAGAGCAAACACAGACGCAGTCACAAGCGCAACCTCCACCTCCGCATCAGCAGCAAGCTCCAGCCATGGCTCCGCCCACTGTCGAAGCGCGCAGCTCAAAGCCAATTGTGACCAACGTAAGCCAGATACCGCCACCAGCTAGCAGCAAACCCAACATTGTGGTGCTCAATGACAGCGTGGTACAATCATCGGCCTTTCGCCTGCACAACTGCAGCATGTGCAGCACCAAGTTCTTCACAGCGGAGAGTCTGCAACAGCATGTTGTGCACACACATAGCACGCCCACGGAAACGGCAACACCTACGCCCCTCTCAACGCCCATGGTGAGTGTCAGTCTAAGTACACTCAAACTGGAGGGCAGCAGCTCCTATTGGCAATCGGACTGGCTGCAGCCACCTCAGCAGCCGGCGGCCAAGAAGAAGATCGACATCTTGGACATGCAGCGCAGCTTCTTGCATCATAATGATCTCATACCGGCCACGCTGCCGGAGCCGGAGCTGACACCTCCAACTCCAATAGCAGCGAATGTGCCACAATTACAGAATAATGCATACGCCAAGTTGGCCGCACGTTATCGACGCTTGCAACACAAGTGCCGCCAGCTGCGGGACAATGGCGTCAAGTTGGACCCCGCCCTGCCCAGTGGTAGGAGACGCCATCGTTGCCGCCACTGCAGACGCAGCTTTGGCAGCGTGCAGCAACTGCTCATCCATCGACAGCGCAAACGGCACTTTGTGTTGCCACCGCGCAGCATGTTCGCCATGAAGTGCGTCGGCTGCCTGCGCCTGTTTCGCTCGCGTCTCGCGTTGCGCCAGCACATGCGCTACATCTGTCAGCAGTTGCCATTGCGCAACGCTCGTCTGCAGAACTACCGCTGCCGGCACTGTCAGCTCATCAGCTTCACCCACTGGCGCGTTTACCGGCGGCACGAGCTCAAGTGCCGCAAGAAGGCGAAGGGCGTAGGCATCAAGCGAAACAGGCAGATAGCTGCGCCCATTGCTGACCCGCCACAGGCACAGACGAAGCTACAGGTCAAACGGAACACCCACAGCTGTTGCGTCTGCCAGAAGACGTTCACCTCCCGCACTGGCCTGAAGCAGCATCGCATTACGCACACCTCCGAGCGACGGTACAAGTGCACCATCTGTGAGCGCGTCTTCAAGCGTCGCAACGGACTCTCACAGCATGTGAAGGGATTCCATTTGCAGCTCAAGCCGCATCAGTGTCCCGTCTGCCAGCATCGCTATGCGCTCAAGTGCGACATGCTGCGCTGTCGCCACTCGCAGCGACGCGGCGTCGCAGTCAACGTGAGCGGCGAAAATGATATTGCAGCAACAAAATCTTTGTATAAACTGAATCTTTAACATTAGCTTAAAATATATATAAAGATCTGTTATATATATGTAAATCAAAAGCTGAAGTTTTTTATTTATTCGGAAGGAAGTTTCCTTAATTCTCAATTTAAACTGAAATACGGTACAAATGAAGAGTACATTTATGTACATATTTATAGGTATAATATAATTTATAGTCTGTTTCGATTAATAATAATCGAAATAGAACAATGTAAGCCACGAGTCCTGAAAAATTTGTTACTTGATGATGTTTAGTGTTATCATGTTGGATTGATTGTAGTTGAACAGGCCAGTCGATAAGCCAGGATAACGATTTGCATACCATATGTGATGATATGTTTATTATACCCGCAACCCATATGGAAAGGAACGTATGAAAACCTAGTTCTCAGAGACTGTAACAGCTAGGGCTACCAAATTTGGTGCTCGTACTCAGTTCAAGTTTGTTCTAAAATTCGATTACGCCCTCGTAAATAAATAAAATAATTTCATAACTATCAATTTAACTAAGATCCGATACCTAATATAGATGATATTTAAGAAATAATTTTAAGAGTTGCTGCTTTCCAAAGCGCTCCCTGAATTATGCAACACAAAATACGCAACAAATGGAAGTTATATATACGAGGTGTATTCAAAAAGTATAGCGAACGTTTTGCTGACAGTTTTCTTCGATTGCAGGGGCGTGGTGCATCAGGAGTTCTTACCATATGGTCGTACGTTTTGGCCAAAAACAACACACTAATGATGCCACAGCCACCGTATTCCCCAGATCTGGCCCCCTGTTACTTTTTCTTATTCCCCAAACTGAAGAGGCCCATGAAAGGATGACGTTACGCTACGATTGATGAGATAAAGACGGCATCGAAGGAGGAGCTCAAGGCTATACCGAAAAGTGCTTATGAGAAGTGCTTTGAGGATTGGAAAAACCGTTGGCACAAGTGTATAATACCTCATGGGGATTACTTTGAAGGGGACAAAATATATATTCATGAATAAATAAATAATTTTTGGAAAAAACAAAAAATTCGCGATGATTTTGAGCACACCTCGTATGTAACAAGTCGTTTTGGTCAGGTGGGTAACGGGTATATCACAGTCGAGCACACTCGACTGTAGCTTTTGTGCAGGTTTTTAGAATAGTTCAATAAAAATCATATCGAACGACTTAATTGACACAAAAAAAAACAATGTGGATTTCCCGACAATATTAATTTCAAAGAAGAAAAAGAAGAAAGCTGTCCAGGAAAAAAAGGCTGACACTTTTTGATTGTATCTCTGGTTTCTCAACAGATTTGGAAATTCTGAAGGAATATATGCACCTATGCGTAATATTTCTCCCGGCATATTCTAAAATATTATTTCCAGCTTATTTCAACAGAAACCCACTTACGAATCCCATCCAATCCAATCCATACGTAATCAATAAACACATTTTTTCACATTAGTTTTTATTCGCACTATATACACAGTTATTCAAAATTATGCAATTTATAGTTATTGCCGTTGTTATAGTTTTATAGTTATAATTATATATTGCTTGAACGGCGGCGTACTTGAAGTGTGAAAATACTGTAAAATTTTCAAACGTTTTCAACTTATTTCGTATTGAATTTGAAAGTGAAATCCAACATAATTATATACAAAGAGCTTTGATTTCTAAACCAATTTGAACAATTGATATTCCCCTTTTTTTTAATAAAAAAAATCATTGAATTGAATCAAAAACTAAAAAAAAAACAAAACAAAATGGCACTAACAATAGAGAACTCAAAAAATAAAATAAAATAAACATAAAATGGTAAAAAATTAAATCAATTTGAAAGCAGATAAAAAACTAAATATACGAAAAGTTGTAATTAGTTTTTCCCATGTGTTTTTTTGTTTGTTTTTCTTTTTTCTTAGAAACGTAACTAAAATGCTAAAATGCTTTTGGTATGCTTGTTAACTACGAGGGTATGTGGTAAATACATTTATAGTATCTGGATGAGTATGTGATGCAAACTGTGATATATATATGATTATGTATCAATATGGTATATGGTGTATATGCTTGTATCAAAGTCCTGCTCCGCGATTGCCCCGTAAATTGTGTGCTATATGTTTTGCATTTTTCTTTAACCTACGCCATATAAGGATTTTCCCTCTAGACTACAAATTATCTGTATGTTCATCTATTGAAAGATCGCAGCACGCTGCTGGAACTGTTGACGTCTCTGGGCGCGTTCTTCTTCCTCGCGACGTCGTTCCTCCTGCTCCTCTCGGATCTCGTCGTGGAATTTATTCGAACGAAGCTGTTGCTCGATTTTCGCCTCAAAGAAGTTCTTTGCTCCACTGACGCCCACCTGCTCCACATCGATCTCAGTGAGGCGAGCCAAATGATTCAGACCCGAATCGCTATCCAATTCACCAGCCTGGGCCTTGCGATAGATCAGCAAGAATTCACGGAACGATATCTTGCCATCATGATCCTCATCCACTTCGGCAATCATCTGTTTCAATCCCAAATGCGTCTGTGGAGCGCCCAGTTTCTCCATCATGAACTTCAGTTCGCTCAGGTCCAAGAATCCATCTCTGGCCGTGTCATAACTGTAAAAAGAAAGATAATTTTATCGGTTAAAGCAAAAAACATATGATTACCAGACATTTTTGATAAGCAAACATTTGATATAACACAATCTCATGGTAAATTTAACTCCCCAGATTTTCCTATAGTTTTCCCCATGACTCTGCACAAAAAATTACTCGATTAATGAAATTCTTGTGAAAGTACCACGAGAGAGGGATGACAATTTGATTAAGTAAAGAAAGCGGATCCGTTTCGAAATATTTGCAATTGAAATTTGCTTGCATGTGATGATGATTGTACTAATGTTGACTAAATTGACGTACTCAGATAAACAAAATAACAATTTAGATTTATAATATAGGTATTGCAAAATGACAAATTAAATGATAGATCCAGTTTCCCAATCTTTAAAGAAGATAATTAAAATCATAGTACATATAGTATTATTTTAGAGAGAGGTGTACTGCGACCTTGTAGATCTATTGTACTCCCGGCTAAGATTACAGCCCCCTGCACAGTCCATTTATTCTGAGAAAATCTATAATTTAGCATGGACTGGTCGACCTTATTTCGCAAACCCGGAGAAGCGACACTCTTCTTTTAAGAGTCAAGTACAAAAGGCGAGCTATAGTAAATTTAATAAAAAGTTTAAACTAATAAGTAATTGACATACTAAACAACATTTTGAAAAGTTTTGTTTTGAATAAAGGAGAAAGTTATGAATCTAATAAGTTACAGTCAAGAGGTGAAGTTTTATGCTAAATGTGTGAATACAAATAGTTGTAGTATATTTTGGAAAAATATGAATTATTTTTGTATGTGTTCTTCTTCGCTTATCACTGTTTGTATTATACTTTATACGAATTAATCGCGTTTTAAATTCATTTTAACCTTTACGAGTTGAATGACCAAAAAGGTGAGACGGAGAGTTCAGACAAGAGCGCGACTTCCCAAACCGAATGTGTGTTTTGCTGTTGTCTGTGTTGTTGTTGTTGAGGGGGGCAGGAAATACGTGCAATAAAAATGCAAAATAAAAATAAAATGGAAAAATGAAAATAAAAATACGTTTACTAACTAATTATGTAATACGTTAAAATGAAACCAGCGTGTGGCATATAGAGAAAAAATCCAATGTTAGAGACGCTTTCTGTTGTTGTTGCAATGCCACAATCGCGTGCGGCAGGCAGATGCGCTGATGCTCTGGCAACGAACATACGTTGCGGAAACCTCGACCTTGCCGCAATATTGCAGTCGCTTGCACAACTGAAGGATGCAAGAAACGAGTCAAACTAGTTGCGGCTAAAAATAAGACAAGTTGCCATTAAAGTCAGCCAGCGGCGCAGTCAAGTTTCCTTGCCAGGCGACGAGTTCCCTAGTTGATCATAAATAATAACGCCATCGATTACACTACATAACTTTCAATTTCAGTTTCAATTTCGATTTCACAAGCATTAGAAGTCGATAACTAATCTCTTATAAGGAGTTCTTGTTGGGGGAAGAGTTAAACACTTCATTATAAAAAAAAAATAACGCAATCGATTGGTAGCATAACTGTTATTAGACACTGTTTACAACTTGTAACGTTCAGTTTAGGCTAAGTTCGTTTGAAATCGTCCGCAAACTGAACTAACAAAGTAAATCCCTGATATTAGTTCATTGGCCTTCAGTTCTTTAGGTCATTTGTTCTTTTACTAAATAATACTTATAACGATAAATCGATATTCAATCAATTCTCAAAAATTTAATCGACTCATCGCAAAAAATTTAAAACACTGATTAATCAATTTAGGAATAATTTTAATTCCAGCTCTAAGCGATACTGATTCACTCCTGCGGTTAAGTTTGTGTTTTTAGTAAGCAATATATAAATAGGGCAAAAGTTGCACATGATTGAGTCAGTCTTATAACTTCTGCTTGAGCTCCACACCGAAAAATTGTGTTTTAATTTTAACATCAAAATGAACTCAGAAATTAATTTCTTCATAATTGTTACTACGATCCTGCCTTGGACTATGTGCACAGATATTAAATTTCCCCATGATTATGGTAGAACGCCAATGTATCCTAGATCGTAATTTGTGGATAGCAATAATATTGCCCCAGATGAGTGCACTTGGATAGCAAGTTTGCAATATGGCAGAGGAGACACTTATGGTTACTGTTCAGGAAGTGTTGCTGCTGCTTATTGTGTGACTGGGAAACACGTTGATTACCTTGGCGGATTTTAAGTAACTTGTCCAATCAGATATTTGTCTTAGTAATTTCAAAATTTCTGATCTGCAGTACGTTAAGGAGATTTCAGGAATGTACCCTATTGTGATTATGGAACTGCAGTTCGTACAAGCATTTTCGCATCTCAGAAATTCGCGTAGACGAGAATTACTTTAAGGATAGTAATAATACTAAGCAGAATAACATCGCGCTCATTCGCCTATATAAAAGTATTATTTTTGACGATAGACGACCTAGAACAGCAATGAATGTAGCTGGTAGGGTTCACAGGATAACTAGGGACTATTCAATCGTAAAACACGCTACAGATTTACCTATTTTTAATAAGAAGTGTTGTAAAGAAGTTGGAACAATGTGCGCAGGTAGCAGAAATATAGAAGTCGAATTTGGGTCTGTTCTTATGTACAGTTTTAAGACAAATCAAATGACAATTATAGGCATACAGTCCCAAGTCTTACCGGGTTTTGGGCGGCTATACTTCCTTGATGTGCGGAAGTATGTTAAGTGGATAGAAAAGAATCTTATCATGGGTTGACGACGTGTACATTTATCTGTCTCTTTAAGTTTAAGACTTTACTTACACTGTAAAAATCAATAGTATCTAAATTAGTGAAATATTGTAGAAATTAGTATGTCCAAATACATACATAACATTACATAGTCTAGTTTTAGCTTCCAATTCGTTTCGATTTAACAATCATTAGAAGTCCATAACTAACCTCACATAATGAGTCCTTGCTTGGCGACACGTTACACATTTGATTATAAAAAGTAACGCAATCGATTACATAGCACAACTTTCAATTTCAGTTTCCATTTCGTTTCGATTTCTCAAGCATAAGAAGTCGATAACATAATGAGTAATTTATGTTTGTTATTGTTGCTGTTGCTGCTGCTCGCTTTCGTCGTTAATTGTATCGACAATTGTTATGGGACAAATTGCGTGACGTGTTGCAAGAGTGAAAGTAATTAACGGTGACAGCACAAGCATCTCGCCAAGGCGGGCGGCGAAGGTGTCACCACACACGCACTCCCCACTCACACACAAACACAGAGGCATGCGCGCACACGCACTAAGTCGCAGACGAAGACAGCAATTAATTGTTGTTGTTGTATTGTGTCGCCTGCTCGCACTTAATTAACTTCAATTGCTGCTGCTACTGCTCGTTGCGTTTTGTCTGTTGCGTCAATCTTGTCAATTGTCAGACTTTTGCTTTTATTATGCTTTCATCTAGTTTTCTTCATATTTGTTTTCAATTAATTGGCTCGCTTAACACATGCTCATTATCGGTGTCGTTATTGTTGTTACGTTGTTGTTTGTTTTTCCATCTAATTGTATTAACAGCTGTTCGATTCGATTAATTTGAAATTTATCAGCTCTTGCTCGATGGAATTTCCTTGCACTCCTGCAGTTTGTGTGGCAACGCCATGGCATCCCCCCTCCCACACTACCTGTCTGAACACATGCTGTGTTCAACTCCTCGGCCTTTGTTGTGGCAGCAGGTGGCCCAGTTACCCACGCTGCCTTTAGACTCATTTCATTTATTGATTTAAAAATTTGTTTTCAACTCGATTATTTCATAAGTTGATGCCCCCCACACACACAGGGTGTTCTTTTTTGGACAAATTTACATACCTCATTGCATGCGATTTTACTTTTCTTTATAAATAACTTTGTCTTGTACCTGTGTGTGTGTGTGTGTGTTAGTAGCGCTTTGTACAGTTCAACAAATAACGGGGTCAGCTGGCCAATGTTTTTTGTTGTTGTTGTTGCTGTTGCATGCTACATTTGCATCGTAAATGCATGTTTTAAGTGTATTTGCCACATTGTTGTTGTGCCTATTGCAATTATTGAACGCGTTGCGGCTTTTCTCTATTAGCAAAACCTAAAGCGACGGCAATTGCCGTTGATTGTTGTTGCTGTTGTTGTTGTTGTTGTAGTGTAGTTGCCCATTGTAAGTTTATGTTTCTTTCGACTCGGTTCGGTCTTTGGGCCATGCTCTGTGGCCCAAGCGGGTTAATGCCAGCCATGCTATGCAGTCACAACGCGTCGTCATGTTCTTGAACTTTTTGTACATTTTGTCTTTGTAACGGTTATTATGCTGTATGACTATATGGCATAGGGTACATATATGTATGTATATAGATGGGTTTATGTGTATGCCTGCAATGCTTTAAATGCACTGTGGATTGTATTGTGGATTTCTTCATGTGATTGCGCGCCCTCTCTCGGAGGAGGTCTGTCTTTTATCTATTGTAAAGTCAGCTACAACAAAGCAATGTTGAAAACTTACATAGTTGACGTCTTGCATACACAATATCTTGTTTATTTCGCTTGGCACGAACTCATCATGAACTGACTACATGACGGATTGACTGAGTGACCGAGCGACTGACTGAATGTTTCCATTTCGAAACTGAACATGCACCTGTGTAATCAAAAATAGCACTTGCTTTTATTTATATGTCAAACACACACACACACACACGCAGCATGTAAATGCTGTGGGAAGTGCGTGCATGTGCACAGAGAATCTAAAAACTTCATACAGCTGTTTGAATACCACGTTACCAAACCAACAAAAATAAATAAAGCTAGAAATTCAAATTTTAAACTTATCATTTGTATCACTAAATTGTGAATTTCCTTTATCTAAATGCTTAAAAACTGTTAGATATGCAAACAAAGCGTAGTACGATTTATTCACAAGTAGATTATGCTATCATTCCAGAGATTTTCGTTATTTCATGATAAAACAAGCTAAAACTAAGTTAGAATTTCCGCTAGCAGGCAGATTTGACGGGAAACAACCAGCTCAAAACATGCTGGCAACGCTGTCATACTGGGGACTATTACGAAACTGGAGCAAAACAAAAACGTTGCGTGGGTCGCGGGCGTTGCGTATTTTTAGTTGCAGCAGGAAACAACAGAAAGTGACGACCCCCGTCTCTATGACTCAGTGATCTCAGCTAACTCTCGGGGGGAACAATGCGACAAATACGATAAAACACACATACACAACCGCAAGATCAACCACACATGACTAATTGCAGCAAGTGGTAAGCACAAAGGAGCTGCTGATTGTCGATGATGATGATTCTACTATGTGTTGTTGTTTAATTTGATATTTCCTCAATTGAGTGGCACGACATTGCCACCAGATAGTGAGCCTGCCCCACACGCACACACACTTTTCACTGTCAATCAACGAATTGTAATTGCAATCACAATGCGCGCGCGCGCAGTGGGGGCTGCTTTTGTGCGCCATTATGGCAACTCGTTGTGGTTGGCGGACGTTACCAGACAGCTGGTCGCCACTATATGCCATTATCTGCACATTTGGCAAAGGTCAGCGCCAGCGGAAGTAAATTGCCATTCACAACGGATGCAGCAGCCAATAATGCAGTTGTAATCGATTGGCGAAAACTTGCCGATTACAGCATTTACATGCAGCTGCATTGCAGGTGGTGTCAAAAAAAGAAAATATGAGGAGGAAGGGAAGGTAGACATTGTGTGTATGTGCATGTGTGTGTGCGTAATCGCAATGTAAACACCAAACGGATGACAGCAGCTTCAAACGCAAATGTCAATGAACTTGCAAATATTATAGATGTGTGTGTATGCGAATACAGATTTGCATGTATGTATCTACACATGTATGTGTGTAACTTGTAATGTTTGCCCCTAGGCTTTTGTGCTACAGGAAGTGCTTGAAAAGGCCGTTGCAGTTATCCTAAAATGTGCAACATTTGCAACCCTTTGGCAAATTACAAATGAAAGAGCAATAAACAAGAAGTGGTATAGAGAGGGGGGCAGGACTGCTATGCTTCACTTATTATGGGTGGTGACTGTGTGTGGTTTAATTAAAAGCTCTCGCTACACTGTGCCATGATACATGGCATGCAGAGAACCGACAACAACAATAACCACCCCTTGACGCAATTGTAAAGTGCGTGTGCGTGTAAGTGATTTTATCGGTGCGTCGGTGTGTGTGTGTGTGTGTGAGTGATTGTTGTGTTTATTTTATGCACTCATTTGCCATGAACCCAATTTGTTTGTAGAGTGACATGGCGACATTGACATCGATAGTAGAGATGCGCTAGTGCCGATATTTCACGTTGCGATATCGTTGCAGAAGTGAAATCATGAGTACGCAACGATGTACCGAGGCGGTCAAGTGTATATATCGCATAAGGCACGACCTGCGCTCATCTCTAGCTACAACTGCCTACGCTCGCATGGGCTTCACATGCAAATTTCTTCATGTGTTTGTCTTTCTGTCCCTTCGCTTTTGCAGGGATTCCAGTTGAAAATGCAATAAGCCAAATGGACAATAAGCATAAAAAACAGAACTTGATAAAGGCATGGTGGGTGGGCGTGGTCATTGCACTCCTTACTGGGTTTAGGCATTTTTGGCCTTATCTGCAGCAGACAGACGGCGAGACGAGGCCACCCTTCACATCCCCTTCCACCCATAAGCAACTATAAATGATGTATGGTGCTTGGGCGTCGTATGAAAATCGATATCACGCTGCGAGAGCGTCTGCAATTTATCGCCTGCTCGCCTCCACCCGGAAAAACGTACGGGAAAATTGCGCATCCAAAAAAAGCCGGAAGCTGAAATCCCCCCTCCAGTACCAACAGAAATAATTACGACGCTACTAAAGAAACCAAAACAAGAAACACATTGCATATTGCGTGCCCGATAATCGCGTTTCTTCTTTGCTCGGATTTTTCTCATTTCATTTAGTGTAAACAATATATTTATATGCATGTATGCATTTATGTGTGTATGTACTTATGTGGGTCGTCTTGAACTTATCTATGGTAGGAACCATGCTCCCTTTGCCCCTCCTCTGTTTATCACTCCATTCTCCATCCTCTAGCTAAACAAAGCTTCGCCTCTGACGTTTGTTTTCTGGAAAATGTTTATATTTTTGCAATATGTTTTTATTACTTTTTGTTTATCTCTCTCTCTCTCTCAAACGGATCCGCGGAATCGTTTTATTTCCCTTCTACGCGTGACTCATTAGAACATCGTTTTTTGCATGTTTTTACATTGTTTTCTTTGGAGCTTAAAAGCGAAATTTACACAATTTCGCATAAATTTACAACAAATACAATTTTTAAAGGCCAAAAGCAGTAGCCGGTTTTAGCTTTGTTTTTTCAATACTAAAGAAGATGCCGATTGGCATTTGAGGCAGAACTTGAATTGAAACACTCTGTGAGAGGGACTCTTGGAACTGGTTCCCCAGTTGGGTTCAGTTGAAAGTAAATCGTGTTTTAAATTTACATTGAAAAATTCCACACTTTTAGTAGTATATTAAATTTTATGCATTATGCGAGATGCTTTCGATTATCAAGTATACATTCAAACAGGTTTTCAAATAAACAAATAGAGTTCCCATTCGCAAACAGCCTTTATACAGTAGATTATAAAAAAAAGTTTTATTATTTCGAATAATAATTTTTGAATAATGTGCAATAATTAAAAAATTTCTTTACCCAAGGTAATCAGTTGTACTTCAATTGTTTCTAATTGGAAAGTCAAAAGTATTTTAAAATACTGTTTTTTAGCATTAACTCTCTTTAACAGTTCTTTCCATGCATTTGTTCGCACTTCTCACTATATAAACAAATGAGTCGAGTATTTACTCGATGGGTTCCCGTTTTTATCCCGCTTTAGTCATTTCCAGACATTGCGGAGCTACCTTCATTCTGTTTGCCAGGCACGTTCGATGTTTTTTTTTCTCTTTTCTAAATATTTCTTTTTGACAATGTGCCAATTGTGCTGGAGAATTTTAACCCAAATATATCTTGGCATGATTCACACATCTGAATCTGAATCAAAAGAGAAGTAAGCAGTAGCTGGGAGCACTAGTTTCGAACAGGTAAAGGATTTCATTCCCGGGGTGGTCCATAGTTTGTTTTCAGTTCTACTATATATGTATGTATTTTTTTGTTAGCTCGTTAGAGACTCTGGAGCAATTAACTGGAGGTGTTAATGGAAACAGTAAACAAAAGAGCAGAAGTCCAGTTGCTAATTGCCTGAGTAACTTTATTACGACAGGTGATTCAGTTGAGCGAAATGAGAGTGTAACGTTGAATCAGACCAAGTTCTGGAAATGTGAAACCCAAAGAAAACAACGACGACGTTGTTGTTGATGATGATGATGATTCTCTATCAGCAAAGTCAAATTGGATAAGCTGAGATAAGTTATCATGACAGCGTGCTGGGTAATATGTACAGCTTTAGTATGTATTAGCAGGGGCGTAGAGGGGGTCTTAATGTAATAATATGCGATTGTGAAACAGCTAAGTGCCGATTTGCTTAAAGTATATATTGATCTAATGAAACTAAAAGTTAAGAGATCCTTTCCCCTAGACTACGCCCCTGTTCATCTAGTTATAATGTTGCGCAATGTTTTTCTGGTGCGCCCCATTGGGCACATTGGTAGCGTAAGCTGAGATTCCATTGAAAACAAAACACTAGGAAGTTCAGTTCTAGACCACAATGATGCGTGTAGTAGGATGATGATCCGATCTCCCCCATGTGTAATGTATTTACACACTATATAAGTTAATTCAGTAGCGTCGTCAACTTTGACTCACAATGCGAATCGCGGTTGAAATATTAAACGATATATGCAAGCGAGTGTGACAAAGTCTCCACACACACCCGAGTTTACTTGGGGTGTGATTCATGCCCCATTGCATCTGGTTCCAAGTCATCGCGGTAAGGGAGGAGGCAGCCGGGGCGGTGTGGTTTCATGCATTTAAGTTTCCAATTAACCGCAAAAGTTTTTCAAGCTTTGCGCCTTTTTTGTTAGGTGTCTCGAAAAGGCTAAAGCGGCTAATATTGCCAGCTCACAAGAGGCAACAAAGTGCACGACTATCAGATACCCTGTATGGCAGAGATGTGATATAATGTAATGACAATGATTCCCTTTAGAGTTCTTAAAAAGGACGGCATACTCCCTGGGCAGACTCACATATGCAATGCACGACCACAAGAGTTTAATTCAATAAGGTAATAAACTGATTCTCTTTGGAGTTCTTCACAAGAAGGTTTTTATCTCTGTGCAGACTTATGCAATTAGACCGCACGATTTTAAGATACCCAGTTCGTTTTTTTTTTTTTAGTAGAGTTCTGTAAAGTGATTTCCCTTCTCTCTCAAGTTTATCACAGCAAGACTGTTTGTAGGCAGACAGATAGACTTACGTGTGGAAGGTCTTCTGATAGTCCTTGATTTGCTTGCGAGAAAACTCATGGAATTCAGTGTAGACATTGACCACCTTGAAGCTGCGTGGGACCTCAATGCCCGCCTCCTGCGAATCTATTATCTCCTGGCGACGATTCAGAATGTGCGTCAACTCGGAGCTATCCGTGTTTGTTGTAGCTCCCGTCGTTGTTGTTGTTGTTATGCTATCATCTACACTGCCATTGCGAGAAGCGGATGAAGCGTTCGAGGAGACCGACATGTTTTTAACTTGAATGTTTTTCAATTTATTACTCTCTGTCTGTTCTGCTTGTGTTGGAATTTTTCACCACACCCTGTGTCAGCAGAGGCGTAGGCGGGGGCGGCGGCGAGGATGTAAGGATACACACACACAAAAAAAAACACCCAAACAAGTGCAGCAGGAGAAACAGAGAGACGCAGATTACAACTGGAGCTCAAGTAATTGCAAGTTAATGTTTAAATTGAGTGCTTGCAATATGATGCGCGCGAAAAGACCGCAGATTATGTTGTGTTATTTACTGAGAATTTTCTTTCGATTTTAACTATGCGCGCTACTTGTCCGAACCACACGAAGTTTGAGAAACGATTGACGAGACGGACGGTGTGTTTGAACGAAGCCCACGGTAAACGCGAATGAGAGAGAAAGAGCTCTCAGCGCGTCGATTGTGAACAGTATGCACTTGTTCAGACAGATATGGCAAGGTTGGCGTGACTGGAATTACAAACAGCTGTTTGCAGCGGCCGGCTGGGAAATTTTTCAACGTTAACATGTGAATCGCAATTACTGTTAGGAATGTGTGCTACCATTAGATATCGTCTTTGATAAAAAGAACAAATAAATTCATTTAATGAAGTATTTATTGGTAATATAACATTTAATTTCATACGATAAAGTCGTAAACAAGTGCACACAATGCACATTGACATCACATATTGATTTCTTATTCGCTTAAATCCGTTTCAATTAACATATCGATATGCACTAATATCGTTTTGCTGACATCTCTAATTAATTTAATGTAATTGCCTTGATTATTTTTTCTGCAACTCAAATAGTAACAACAAATTACGTGGGTTTATAAAAAAAACAATAATTTAAAATGGGAAGCAAATTTTTTAATAAAGTTCTGCTTATTGCCGGCTTTGCCAGTTTGGCACATGCCGCATTTTCTGCCGCACACCGTAAGTAGCTCAATAATCAGTCAACCTTTGGACGAATTGGATAAAAATTTTAATTATAATATATTTATTTTGCATAGATCGCACATACTTGCGCCTGACCGAACAGGAGTGGACCAGTCTACCGTTGGATGTCAGTATTAGAGTATATTTTTTTATGTTTCGACTTTAACTTATGCGATGTACAATTGCAGATTATATTGCAAACGGTGATCAGTCTGGTGATTGTCGTCTACAACATTATACAGATTGTTGGCGACTTTAAGGAGATACGAGCCACTGTAGACATGCAACAGAAGACTTGGGACACACTGGGCAACTTTCCCTCCTTCTACACGTTCAATCATCGCGGACGCGCTCTCAGTCCCGGCTACAAACCGCCGCGACCCAATGAGACGGACGGCCATTAACCATATAGATATATATGTAGCGCAATGTGGCACAATGTGCGATTATAGATTTCTAGTTTAATACAATTATTTGATAAATCATGCTGAACCAATACAAAACTCCAGCTACACTTTTAAATGCACCTGACCTTGTGACGTCGGTATCCATAGAGCGCAAATCCTCTCCAGGCGTCGCCTTGCAGGCATCGCTGCTGCTGAACCAACACAAAAGACTTGCAACACTTCTATATGCAGCTGACCTCGAGGCTAATTCACGTAGTTCCTCAGCATCCCCAGAGATGCGCAAATCCTCTCCAGGCGTCGCATTGCAGGCGTCAGTGTGACAGAGACGACATCCCACCTGGCTGTCACTACGGAACATGCACTCGTAGTACAGCTGCGCATTGGAGCGGCAACCACGCACAACTTGGAGAGCGTGTCTATCGTAGAACTCCAGGCAGTTGGCCTCCTGATCCTCCGGTTCATTTGCCTGACGAATACAAGGAAGTGCAGCTTGGCCCAGTAAAATGTGCTCACAATTGACACCACTGCACTGATGGCACCACAGACGCTGCTCCGGAAAGGCGCCTTTGTTGCAGAAGCTTCCTTCGCATTTCCTGCAACTGGCCACCTCCGTTGAGGAGCAATTGAAATCCTCACGCTGGCATCCACGTTCTGTGGTGCCATTCAAGTAGTTCAGCACAAGGCAAGGTGTGGCTGGAAGCGGGCATTCCTCAATGTATATTCCACCAGGTTGCTGCCAATTGGCACAGCCTGCGCCGGCTTCATCGCTACTGCAGCGATAGCAACGCGTGAAGTCCATGCGGTTGCAACCCTTCTCCACAGTCCCATCACATTCGTAACAGTTGACTGGCTGTGCTTCCAGCTCTTGCTTTGCTGGTGGCGCACCACAAGCACGGCGCACATTCCAATCGTCATATTCGCACGTATAGCAGGAAGATGCCTCTGGTGAGCCGCAGGTGCTGCTAGTTAGTGCACTTGCATTGTTGCGACACAACTCTAGATCCATCGAATTGCAGCTGATGCACTGCGGCTGTGCAATGCATCCGGCATTGCAGTAGTCTGCCGTGGCACACTGCAGCAGTTGTTGGCGCTGGGGTTCCAGCTCCGCCGGCAATTGAGTGGAGCACCCACGCACCACGCGGTTCAACTGATGGAAGGTAAAGCAGAAGTGCTCCTCCTCCGCATGGCCTAGCAACAGTTGCTGGTGGCACTCCTCATACTGGCTGATGTTACAGCTGCTACTGCTCAGCTGAAAGAGATCTCGTTTGCAGCCGAGTGTCTCGAGGGAATCGCAGCGGGCACAGCTTAATGTCCACGCACCCTGTTCCTCATTGCAACCATTGATCTCGCAGAGCTGCGCCGTCTGGGCTGCCGTATGATTGCTGTCCGAGGTGCAGCCACGATAGGCTAAGCTGTCGTCGACCACTTCCGTATAGCAGTGATCCTCCTCGAGGTGATTGCGACACGGACGCGGTTTGCCCAGCGGAGCATCCACACAGCTCTCGCCTGCACAATGATGACACTTCAGACGTCCGGGTGGATAGACGCCCTCGTTGCAGAGATTGGCGGAGCAACGCTTGGAGTAGGTGGCCTGCGTAGTGGGCGTCTCAGCTCCACAGCCACGATAGGTAATTGAGTCGACTGAGAGAGGGTGAGAGAGGGAGGGCGAACGAAGTTAGCATAGGTATTCATAGTTGACAGCTGGCGTTACGTACCAATCGACATGGCACACGTCAGTTCTGTGGCGCACTCCTTGAACGGCAGCAGGCCCACCTCACCCAGCGTCTGAGCGCATTCAGGTAGTGTGATGGAATCGCAATGATAACACACTATGGCCGCAGTCGGCTGCACAAGGAGGAGGGGGAGGAGAAGCCAAACTATAAATAGATACAGATAATCGGCCTATTGGAAAAGCATTAACCCACACTGTACATAGCTTACGTGAGATGACCAGGATTGGGCTACAATTCCATTTCATTTTGCAGTTAACTATCCAAATCTTTAGCTTGATTTCATGTACATAGAATGGACAAGTCTTTTTTTGGTACCAAGTCGCATCGGCTTTTTATGGCTTATCTCCGAGTGCGTTGGAAACAAAGTCAATTATCAGTCTGATAAGGATAAGCCAGAACGGGGTAAGTGCTTGCAACACAATGGAAATCCATCATAGATATCAAATATACCTATATGTATGTGGTATACCCTATGCACTATGGCAATTTACGACTGATATGGCTAGCTTTTCAATTTCGAATATTTGTGATATTAGTTGTACCTATATATATAATAATAATGTAAATAGAGACTATATATAGATTGTATGAATATATTATATAGATTGTATGACATGAGAAGAATACATTATAAAAGAAGTATGTTATAAATGTTATCAGATATCATTCAACGCAACACGGTTGAACAAAGATATTTATCCGAAGTACAAAAAGCACATTAATTATAAAATTAACATAAAATATAGAACAATATATTGATTATATATAGGATAATGTGTATATGGGTACATGAATAGGAAGTAATCTATGCATATAAAGATAAAGATGATAGGATAGATAGGAACATAACTAGTAAGATATAGAGGAAGATATTTGGGTAGATATAGAGAAAGTTACTTAGGTAGATATAAGGAAAGTAAATCAGAAAGAAAATATATATATAAAGTAAACTAGGTAGATATATGAAATGACTTGTAGTTGAATATTGATATAGAAAGTTCACTAGGTCGATGTATAGAAATATACGCAGTAGCTAATAAGGTTACATAGAAAGAATATGTATAAAGTACGGATACAAGGGTTAAAGTTTGGAAAGAATATGTACGAAAGATATGGGTAAAAAATAAAAATAGGTATCGTATAAAATAAATGGCTAAATAGAATTTTACTACCAACGCATCAGATTGAAAGGAGGAAAAAGCAAAATAGGTCTTCAAGGTCTTATCAATATATTATATCATATTGTTTTCAGCGATTGGTTAGCCCAACAAATGGCTCCGTATAGCGGGAGACATACATAGGTTTATAATAATTCCCAGTAGTTAATAACAGGTTAAACGATTCCGCTGTGAAACGACGGTTAGGTTATGTACCAACTGCCTCTGATTCTAAACCCCTCTGGGGTTGAATGCGAAAAATGCCATAGGTCGGGAGCGAAGCTTTTGTTTCATGCAAAGCCAAATGTTCACATGATCAATAATTCAGGAGGCTCGCAATGCGGGACCCTGCGGATGAACGTAGCTAAGTGCCAAGGGGAACAGCATGGGAAGGGGGGAATGGGGTCACTTAAATCGCTTGACTGGCACAGCACGTTCATATGCTATCGATTAGTTTTGGAGCAGGATAATTGCGTGACAATCAGTGGCATATGGTCACATGGACATGGTCATCGAGGCCGCAAACACTCGATGGCCTTGCTCAGTTGCCAGCGAGACGGCAACCAATCCGGGCATTAAACCGTAGTGTCCCAGTCAATTGACCGAGCTATTTAAATAGCTCTTCAAAGATAAATTTGCAGTTGACACTGCGAATCCGATAAGCCAATTGAACACAATCGAGTGGTACCTGGAGTTCAGTTTTAAATTGGATATGAACGTGAAGCGATTGACTTTTTGCTTGGCTCTGCTCGGGGTACTGCTGCTGCAGGTCTGTGTGGCACAGGAGCCAGAGGGGGCACAACCGGAAGAGCAGCTGGCCACCACAGTGGAAGCCCATCAGCCTGACCCTATGCCGGCATCTGCAGCTGAGCCTGATGATCCACCTGCAGTTGTTGCTACTCCTGAACCAACTGAGCCAGCTCCCGAATCTGTGCCTGAATCTTCAGCTGACTCCATAGCTGCACCAGAGCCTGCAGTTGAAGCCGTGCCTGCACCTACAGCCGCACCACAAGCTGATGATGAGCCTGCGCCACAAGCTGAAGCTGAGGTTGTACCACAAGCTGAAGCTACTCCTGAGCCTGCACCTGTATCGGAAGCTACTACTGCTCCTGAGTTCATAGGTGAACCTCCTTTTGTACCATCTTCTGATGAAGCTGAGTCCACGCAACCGGATTATCAAAATGATGATGCAACTTCACATGTAAACGAAACGCCAAAGATGTCAGAAACGGAGGAGCCTGCAGCGTTGCCTGAAGAGACTCACAACCCAAAGGAACCAGAGACTCCAAGTCAGACTCCAGCTAAAGAGAACACCCCCGCTTTGTCCTGTTTTAGCTGTACCAGCGGACAGAAAGGTGCCTGCTCGAGTAATCCTCGTGAAAAGATCACTTGCCCGAAGAGCAGCAAAGGATGCTTCACACTGATCAAGCGTAAGTAAAGTGCTAAGTCGGTTCCCATTCCCCTCTTATTTCTGTTTAATTCTTGTTAGGTGACACCAAACTGATAACACGTGGCTGTCAGTCGGAGCTTACTGATGAAGGTGCCACCTATTGCCACAAAGAGCCAAAGCTGTGTGAGATGTGTCCGGATATGTTGTGCAACAAGCAGGTGGTACCACCCATAGCAGCAGCCACTCGCATCAGTCTGCGTTGGATATTGTTTTGCCTTGGCGCTGGATTGCTACTACTAGTCTAGGCAGTCTAGTCGGTCACTTTAGCACTCTGTTCTTCATTTACTGAATATGTTTGAATCATGTCATAATTCAAAAAACATACTAGTATCTTAATTGGATCGTAATAGGATCATTATTGGATCTGATTCGTATTTCACAAGGAAGTTCCCTGCTGTCCTAAAAGATTCAACTGTAAAACTTATCGCAGACCTTTGCAATCTACTTCTAATAAAACATTTTCAATTTTCTAACATTTTATAATAAGTAGCTTTGGGTTGAGAATCTGATTAATTTGTTGAGCAAGGCCTTTCTATACCCAGGGTCCATTAAAAATGGTAAAAAAAAGGGTATACTAACTTTGTGAAAATGTATGAAACATGTAAAAGGAGGCGTCGGGGACCCCATAAAGTATATACATATATTCTTGCCAAGGATCACTAGCCGAGTCGATTGAGCCTTGTTCGTCTGTATGGATGAACGCGCCGATCTCAGCTATTACAAAAGCTAGAGACACCAAATATAGCATGATTTACCATACACAGATCAAGTTTATTTTCAATTTGGGATACTACGCCCTCGCAAACCGCCCCCGCAAACCGACAATTTCTTATTTAGATTCGAAGTACTCATGTCTTAACGCTCTGCTTCAGCACACATATAGATAAATAGTATATGATCCTATCCTCCAAATTGCATCCGATCGGATAATAAACACTAAGTTATTAGATAAACCATTTTAACCCTTCGACCAGCAAACAAGTTTTCGATGTCGTCATTACTACATGAATTGTGCAGAAAAGAAAAGGACGGACGATGAGAGCGCGTGGCGCGAGCTATTTCACGACTCTTCTTTTCCGTGCACATGTATTTCCGGTAATTGATATGATACATAGAAAAGAAGAGTCGAGAAACAGCTCGCGCTACTCTTCTTTTCTATGCACATGTATTTTCGATAATTGACATGTGCATAAAAAAGAAGAGTCAAGAAACATCTCGCGCTACTGTTTTGGGAAGGGAGTCGACGACTTGGGTGATGCACCGAAACTCCTAAACAGGAGCGTCGCATAGCTGGGTGGGTGCTCAGGTCGGTCACCAATGGTTGTGGATGCTGTTTTTGTCATCTTAGAGTAGTTTCAGTGCCTGTAAATAAGGGAAATAATATAAAAATACATTGATTACTTCAATTTACTTGTCTCTTAATTTAATCTAATGATATTAAGAGATTTTTATATTATAGTTCCTAAGAGATATAATCCGAGTTGTGCTTTTACTTGTTAGATATGTATTTGTTATTTCTTTAAATTATGTTCGTAAATAATAATTAATAGTAAATCTGTGGAGAAACTATATTTGGAGTAAAAAATATCTATCTCTGGGCTAACTGTAACTTATGTATATAGATGGCATTTAGAAACTTCCGACCCGACCCGGCCCTATAAAAATAATTTTATTTTGCGTTATTTCGTTTGTTTACCTTTTGGCCTCCGATAGGTACCGATTTTCCATGAACGCCGTACAAAATTAAATATAAAATATTGTATTATGTTAAACGCTGTATTTTTATAATCTTTAATATTCTTTATTTGATTTTGATGTAGCAGGGAAGGTCCGGCATAGCCTGCAGCGCAGCGACGCTTATATACATAGCTTATATATATATTTATATATATTGTCGCCGAGCGACGGTGCTGGAGGAGGAGTGCTATAGACACACATATAAGCGATCAGCGCTTGGCCAGCGTAAGAACTGCTGACCATGCAATTATGTATGTCATCGCCCTCAAGTGGGTGCTCGTATTACGCATACAATTGGGTTGGATTGTTTATGTTTATGTTTATGTACACATTGCAACAAAGTGCTACAATATGCTTGTACAGTGGTTAACCGATATGTGTGCATACTACAATATCGATATATAAATATTTTCGCAAAGCATTATAATCGATAAAGTAAATGTTGATTAAGGCAATGATAATTTTACTTTATTATTATTGATACTTTCAATTTGGCATAATTTATCATTGAATGTGTAAAACAATATTTCTAATACCACATGGGTGTTACTGGGCTGTGGAAACTCATTGAGTTATGTTGGAAACCTGTACCTGTGGAGACGTTAGAGGGAAGAGTGCACGCCGTCGGTAAGGAACAGTACGTGCACATGTTATTCATTATATTGTGAAACTATACATACATATTTAACGTTTTATCTCGTAGATATTTCCGTATGGTAGTTAAAGGTATCCAGGATAGCAAAGGATCTGCCCTAAACAATGCGCACCTTTTGGGTCTCTTCCATTGTCTATGCAAGTTGCTCTATTATCGCGTGCGTCCAGTTTTCATATTGGATGGTTGCACGTGATACAATTGTCAGTATGCAAAAATATTATTTGCTTATATTTTAGTTTTATGGTATATTTATATATAATACAGGCCCACCGGCAACAACAACAGGCGCTAGGAACTAATGCAAAATTACTGCTAAAATCTCCAGGAAAGCGACCAAACGTAGTTAATTCAAGCAAAAATTCAAACTGCCGCCAGCGAGTACACCTCACATGGGACTCATCTTTTGACGAGTCAACAGCTCGGCATTCATATAATGGAAGTTTACAGGCGATTGACCAGCGTAGTCAGCATTTCAGGAGCTTGGCAGCAGATGTTCGATACAAGATACTCATTACATCAAGGAGACACACAAACAGTCACCTTAGCGTCGACTGCATGAGCTACCCGCACGTAGCGAAGATTTCTGCTCCTTTCAAATGAAGCGTTTGCTTAAGCGACGCGCGGTACAGGAAAATCTAGAGGAAGGAGAGCAAGATGTGTGTGGTTATACGCTTACCTATTCTGAACTGTCAGCGAAGAGGGCATTGTAACGCCTACTGTAATTGACGAGAGTACGCATCAAATAAGCTCCGACGAGCATACAAGATTTCTCTTGGTTCGTGATCTTAAAAAAAAGGTTAGAGGAAAGCCAAGGAAAGACACAAATAAAAATTGAAACCGTCAAGGAGGAAAACGAAATAGATACGAAGCCTTGCAGCTCCTCGAAAATAGTGAAGTTATCCAACGAGTTGAACGACGAACTTAAGAAAGAGGTAGGTGCAGAATACGATACGGATTTAGCACTGGCATTGACTCTTTGGCTCGCGGAAAATGGTAAAGTCTATGGTTACAATTCGGATCAGGATTTGCGACCCAGTCGAGATTAAGGCAAGCAGTTGCGACAAAGTGAAGAATATCATGGAGACAACACAACAGCACAATGATACCCTGGGCACAAAATAAACGCAGATTGATGTGACAGACAATTCAATCGATAATGGCAAACAAGTCTCCTTGGCAATTGAAAACAGTAAGAAAGACCAAATAAGAACTGAAGAAGTATAAGCAATAGCTAGCGGTACAGACTCCGACTTCGAGGAAGTGGTAGAAGCAAACGAAAAGAGTCTTTAAATTTAGATCTCGAGAAACAGCTAGACGAAGATGATGATCTTTCTGCTGACATTTTTAAAAGTGAAAACGATTTGCAGAGTATAACAAATCACGAGAGAAAGGCAACGGAAATAAGTAAAGATAGAGACACTGTGGCAGAGGAACTTATTGAGATCTGTAAAAAAAACCCGAAGAATTACTAAAGACACAAACTAAGGAACTAAATAAATTTGATATCAAAGAGTGTAAAGAATCAAAAACGAATAATGAAAATGCATACAAAATAATATCAAACTGTTAAAGACGCTTCAGCACACATATAGATAAATACTATATGAACTTATCCTCCAAATTGCAATCCGATCGGCTAATGAAAACGCGAGTTATTAGATAAACCATTTTAACCCTTCGACCAGCAAACAAATTGTTGAGACGTCATAACTACATTACTTATACAGAAAAGAAAAGGACGGACGATGCAAGCGAGCCGCGAGCTGTTTCTCGACTCTTCTTTTCTATGCACATATCAATTACCGAAAATACATGTGTATATATGCTATCCGATCAGATAATAAACTCGGAAGTTATCAGATAATCCATTTCGACCCTTCGACCAGCAAACAAGTTGTCGATGTCGTCAAACCTACATTACTTATACAGAAAAGAAAAGGACGGACGATGAGAGCGCGTAGCACGATCTGTTTCTTGACTCTTCTTTTCCGTGCACATGTATTTCCGGTAATTGATATGATATATAGAAAAGAAGAGTCGAGAAACAGCTCGCGCTACTCTTCTTTTCTATGCACATGTATTTTCGATAATTGACATGAGCATAGAAAAGAAGAGTCAAGAAAGATCTCGTGCTACTGTTTTGGGAAGGGAGTCGACGACTTGGGTGATGCTCCGAAACTCCTGAACAGGAGCTTCACATAGCTGGGTGGGTGCTCAGGTCGGTCACTAATGGTTGTGGTTGCTGTTTTTAGAGTAGTTTCAGTGCCTGTAAATAAGGGAAATAATATAAAAATACATTGATTACTTCAATTCACTTGTCTCTTAATTTAATCTAATGATATTTCGAGATTCTTATATTATAGTTCCCAAGACATATAATCCGAGTTGTGCTTTTACTTGTTTGATAATAATAATATAAAAGAGAAGGCGCGAGACACTGCGACCATGATGATCTTTTGTGCCTAAAATGCTCTCCCTATCTTAACAAAAGCTGTTCTGTAATGAAGCCTAACAGGTCTTTCGTCGAGGAACGGACAATATGCTCGGGACTTGCGGTTTCCACGTGCAGATGTTTCCTCCTTGTCCATACCAAGGCCGGACAGTCACACAAAATGTGTTTGGTCGTTTCGTCGTTATCTTTGCAGAGCCTGCACTCCGCATCCGAGGACAAGCGCATTTTGGTAAGGTGATAGTTCACCACTAAGGTAGCCAACAAGGAGGTAGAAGTCCCTCCTAGAGAGTAGCTTGGTCCTTCGAACAACTGTGAGATTGGTAAGCTCTTTAGCCTGCCGCATCCTTGGTTGGTAGAACCAGTAGCGTTCGGTCAACCTTGCAGCCCAGGTTTTCACCAGGGAGGAAATAGTTGACCACCCCATGCCACAGAAGGGTTCGGGGCCAAGCAGGGGGGCTGATGACCCGGCCCTCGCTAGTTCGTCCGCCAGCTCGTTGCCCTGGAAGCCAGAGTGTCCAAGTACCCAAAGAAGGGTAACTTTATTCTTTTTCGACAGCCTCTGGAGACAGTTCCAGCAGTCAGCCACCATACGCGAGCTTACTCTTTTCGAGGAGAGAGCTAGTATGGCCGCTTAGCTGTCCGAGAAGATGTATATATTCGCTCCTCTAATCCCCTTCTCAAGGATAAGACGGCAGCAGAACTCAATGGCATGAACCTCTGATTGAAAAACTGTGGGCCAGTTGCCCATAGCAATTGAGGTTTTGGAGTTGGGACCATATATCCCGGCTCCAACCCCCTAATCAGTCTTTGACCCGTCGGTGTACCAATGTACACCATTGGGGTCTCTTGTTAGATATGTATTCGTTATTTTTTTAAATTATGTTCGTAAATGATAATTAATAGTAAATCTGCGGAGAAACTATATTTGGAGTAAAAAACATCTATCTCTGGGCTAACTGCAACTTATGTAGGTGGCATTTAGAAACTTCCGACCGGACCGGGCTCTATAAAAATAATTTTATTTTGTGTTGTTTCGTTTGTTTACCTTTTGGCCTCCGATAGGTACCGGTTTTCCATGAACGCCGTACAAAATTAAATATAAAATATCGATATATAAATATTTTCGCAAAGCATTATAATCGATAAAGTAAATGTTGATTAAGGCAATGATAATTTTACTTTATTATTATTGATACTTTCAATTTGGCATAATTTATCATTGAATGTGTAAAACAATATTTCTAATACCACATGGGTGTTACTGGGCTGTGGAAACTCATAGAGTTATGTTGGAAACCTGTACCTGTGGAGACGTTAGAGGGAAGAGTGCACGCCGTCGGTAAGGAACAGTACGTGCACATGTTATTCATTATATTGTGAAACTATACATACATATTTAACGTTTTATCTCATAGATTTTTCCATATGGTTGTTAAAGGTATCCAGGATAGCAAAGGATCTGCCCTAAACAATGCGCACCTTTTGGGTCTCTTCCATTGTCTATGCAAGTTGCTCTATTATCGCGTGCGTCCAGTTTTCATATTGGATGGTTGCACGTGATACAATTGTCAGTGTGCAAAAATATTATTTGCTTATATTGTAGTTTTATGGTATATTAATATATAATACAGGCCCACCGGCAAAACAAGGCAGCAAGTTAAGCAACGAGGCTGACCGCATCCAATCACTTCTGCTACAGTCGTTGGCTAAAAAGAAGGTAGTGCAACATGCGCTAGGAACTAATGCAAAATTACTGCTAAAATCTCCAGGAAAGCGACCAAACGTAGTTAATTCAAGCAAAAATTCAAACTGCCGGAACTGCCGCCAGCGAGTACATCTCACATCGGACTCATCTTTTGACGAGTCAACAGCTCGGCGTTCATATAATGGAAGTTTACAGGCGATTGACCAGCGTAGTCAGCATTTCAGGAGCTTGGCAGCAGATGTTCGACACAAGATACTCATTACATCAAGGAGACACGCAAACAGTTATCTTGGCGTCGACTGCACGAGCTACCTGCACGTAGCGAAGATTTCTGCTCCTTTCAAATGAAGCGTTTGCTTAACCGACGCGCGGTACAGGAAAGTCTAGAGGAAGGAGAGCAAGAAATGGGTGGTTATACGCTTACCTATTCTGAACTATCGGAGTTCTTCAGCGAAGAGGGCATTGTAACGCCTACTGTAATTGACGAGAGTACGCATCAAATAAGCTCCGACGAGCATACAAGATTTCTCTTGGTTCGTGATCTTAAAAAAAAGGTTAGAGGAAAGCCAAGGAAAGACACAAATAAAAATTGAAACCGTCAAGGAGGAAAACGAAATAGATACGAAGCCTTGCAGCTCCTCGAAAATAGTGAAGTTATCCAACGAGTTGAACGATGAACTTAAGAAAGAGTTAGGTGCACAATACGATACGGATTTAGCGCTGGCATTGACTCTTTGGCTCGCGGAAAATGGTAAAGTCTATGATTACAATTGGGATCAGGATTTGCGACTCAGTCGAGATTAAGGCAAGCAGTTGCGACAAAGTGAAGAATATCATGGAGACAACACAACAGCACAATGATACGCTGGGCATTGAATCTATTTTTCCCTGCACAAAATAAGCGAAGATTGATCTGGCAGACAATTCAATCGATGATGCCAAACAAGTCTCCTTGGCAATTAAAAAAAGAGTAAGAAAGACCAAATAAGAACTGAAGAAGTATAAGCAATAGATAGCGGTACAGACTCCGACTTCGAGGAAGTAGTAGAAGCAAACGAAAAGAGTCTTTAAATTTAGATCTCAAGAAACAGCTAGACGAAGATGATGATCTTTCTGCTGACATTTTTAAAAGTGAAAACGATTTGCAGAGTATAACAAATCACGAGAGAAAGGCAACGGAAATAAGTAAAGATAGAGACACTGTGGCAGAGGAACTTATTGAGATCTGTAAAAAACACCCGATGAAGGAATTAAAGAAACAAACTAAGGAACTAAATAAATTTGATATCAAAGAGTGTAAAGAATCAAAAACGAATAATGAAAATGCATACAAAATAATATCAAACTGTTAAAGACGCTTCAGCACACATATAGATAAATACTATATGAACTTATCCTCCAAATTGCAATCCGATCGGCTAATGAAAACGCGAGTTATTAGATAAACCATTTTAACCCTTCGACCAGCAAACAAATTTTTGAGACGTCATAACTATATTACTTATACAGAAAAGAAAAGGACGGACGATGCAAGCGCGCCGCGAGCTGTTTCTCGACTCTTCTTTTCTATGCACATATCAATTACCGAAAATACATGTGTATATATGCTATCCGATCAGATAATAAACTCGGAAGTTATCAGATAATCCATTTTAACCCTTCGACCAGCAAACAAGTTGTCGATGTCGTCATAACTACATACATTACTTGTGCAGAAAAGAAAAGGACGGACGATGCAAGCGCGTAGAACGAGCTGTATTTCGACTCTTCTTTTCCATGCACATGTCAATTACCAAAAATACATGTATGCTATCCGATCGAATAGTAAGCTTGGAAGTTAAGCTAAACCATTTTAACCCTTCGACCAGCAAACAAGTTGTCGATGTCGTCATGACTTGTGCAGAAAAGAAAAGAACGAACGATGCGAGTGCGCCGCGAGCTGTTTAAAGCTTCTAAGCAATTGCGGCGATAATTAAGTGGCTACGTATCGACATTGTGGCAAGGTGGCAGCGTGCTGCAGTGTTATGATTAATTTATTAATTTGTAGCTTGCGATTGGCGTGTTCGGTGCTTATTCTATCGTCGTCGATTGTCGAATACGAGTATTTAAACTCAAATTAATTCGAGCGGCGACAATAGATTATATAGGCAGGTTATACAAAATGAAATGAATCTGTTAAAGTGTAGAGTGTATCATACAGTTAGATACTTTTTACTTCAAAATAGGTCGAAGGGTATCTCACTGTCGAGTTGCACTCGACTGTTGCTCTCGTTTTATGTAAGTAAAAGTAAAAAGTAAATAGGGTTTAATATATGTAGGATTATAAAATGGGAACTGAAACATATCTACATCGATATTGAGGAAGTGACCTAGTAGATATAAAGAACGATACGTAGTACTTTGAAAAAAACATATGGGAAGGTTATACAGAAAGAATATATATAAAGTATAGTTAGAATATAATAAGTTAATATGCTTATTAATAAAACAATACAATACAAGGTTATTGAAATAGGTACCATCGGAATCCCCGATAAAGAACTGTTGTCGGCTGGCCTTGGCCTTAGCGTTTGATATACTTATCGCAAATTGTTATTGATGAGGTTTCGTTTGAGGTCTCTCTATTAAATGCACATTAGATTTGGTTAAATGGTTTTTTTTCGTTTGATCTTTAAAAATGTAAGGACTACACTGATTAATTTAATACAAGAGATTATAAGAGACAAAGTTCGATCTCAAATATAGAGTGACGATATATATATTATATATTATATATATATATTGCATGCGGGGTGGCAGATAGGCGAGTTGTATCTGAGTTCTTTCTTTGTGTATATGCCAAAAACGGATTCGCGGTATAATGACTCATAGACCAAACGGCGATAATTAATCTATTTATTTTTGTGTTCTCGGTAGAGTTACAGATAACAAAGCATGTGTGAATATACAGTTAAATGAAGAATTGACACGGGCATTATGCAGGTGCTCAATGAAGTTGCCTCACCACCACGAAGATCAGTCCCAGCAGAACCGAGCCAAGTTGGATCTGTATGGAGGCGGCGCCATTGAACATGTCCGTTATAACGTTACAGTTCATGCCTTTGCAGACCTCGCAGCGATCATACTTATTATCGCACTGGTATTTCTGCACGTTATCCAGATCGACATAACAGCCGCGCACAACTACGCCATCTACAAGGAAAAGAGTAGATAGTTATCTCACTTCTGGATGTGGTGCAATCCGGGTTACTTACTCCATTCGCCGCTGTAACACTGCATGGAGTCGCTGCCATTCACAGGGTTAATGCAGGGCTCGGCGCCAACTTCTGCCTTGCGACAGGGTGCATAGTTGTCGCTTCGACAGGTGAGGCAGGTGAAAATGCCCGCCTCCACGTTGCACGCACTTCCATTGCAGCTTTTGCAATTCTCCTCCGCAGTACAAGTTTTATTGTCCGTCAGCTCAGTGATACAACCACGCGCCACGGTGCCGCTGCTGGTCAACTCATAGTAACATTGGTTAACACTCTGCGTGTAATTGGCCGCTGGGCAATCAACCGCCTTGGTCTTGTCCTGTTCGGCGACACAGGTATCCGAGTTGTTGCACTTGATACAGCTGCCTAGTACAGTGGAGAAGGTGCGATTGTTGCAGCCATTTAGATCGTTGCAAAAGACACAATTGGCATTTGTCGAGCCGATGGCACAATCATTGGCAGTCGCATCCGTATTGCAACCACGCGTCATATTCTGATCATCCGTACCGATTGTGTAGCATTGTTGATTCTCTACCCCGCTGAGAGAGCATGGCTGGAGCTGAGTGTCTTTAACCGCGTTGCAGTCAGCTCCACTGCACTGATAACACTGGCGAGCATCGGCTGGGAAGATGCCCACATTGCAGTTATCCTTATCATTGCAGGACTTGCACTTGGCATCATTTGCATTGGCGCATGGCGTGTCGGCACAGCCGCGACTCACCGTTCCGTTTTCTTGCACCTGATTCAGACACACCTGTGTCGCCGACGTACACAACTGATTGAAGCTCGTCCCGTTTGCCGTAGTTGTGGCGCACTCTGTCTGCTCGCCGGTGCAGTGGCTGCACATCAAGAACTTGTTGCACAACTCGCCCTCGCAACTGATGCAAGCTGGAGCCACGCAGGCTGCAACATCGTCAAGGCAGCCACGTGTCACGACGCCACTTGCGTCTGAAAAGAGGACGCAGGAGTTATAGTTATATCATGGAAGATTCATTCCCTTCACTATATCAATCTACACCCTACAATCGATCTCTATGAAATTTCACTATTTGTTAAAGAGGATCTTAAACGTCTTTGGTAGCAAGAGTCATAAACCATTGCTCACATAGTAACTTGAGTATCTGATAGTATCTTGATATATTCAAGAATTACAAATTATTCTTCTATACCCTTTACTATAGACACCTTCTATCTATCTTTCTTTAACTACACTATTAATTGAATAGGACCTTTAGCACGTTTGGCACCAAGTGTCAAGCTCATTTAAGTTTAAACTTAGAATATAACATCTTGAAAGACTCTTGCAACATTTTCAAGAATTAAATAAAATTAGAATCCTGTTTTAGTATCTTACTATATTACCAGCGATACGGCCTAATAAACACACCGTCAATCGGCCCCTTACTATAGATAACTTAAATCGATCTTTATGAAGCTTTATCATTAGTTGAAGAAGACCTTAAACTCCCGGGGCCCTAGGACTCCAGGAGTCCATAATTTAAAAAGTAACTTGATATATTCCTTAGTGGGAGATATCATCTATCTATATAATGCCATAAAAAGGAGATAACTTTACTATACACACACACTTTTGACTGATCTTTATAAAATTTAATTAAATATCAGGTGAAGTGAACATTAAACTGCTTTAGAACTAAAGATATTTCACAGTTTTGTTCTTGACGAAATTACACTCTAAGCTATCGCTAGATAATCGTATACATTTTATAAGCCCTATACGAAAATCTGAATAAAAGCTTATGTACATTTAAAATACAATATCTATCGGTGTAACATGAAAATGTACGTAAATAAAAACAAAGTATAAAAAAACAGACCACAAATCGCGCAAAACACTAAAAAAGTACTTTGGCTATTTCATAAAGCAGCGCAATTTGCTTCAAGTTCGAGTCGACGTGGTTAATAAAAATAAATAATAATATAAGCTCTTATAGGGCATTAGGTTTATGGTTAAGTATTTTTACTTGTATTTGTTGATATCAACCAGTAAATAGCCGTGTTCAGCAGGTCCGCGATAAGTCTAATGAACTGGGCACAAAAGAAAGGCATATATAGTTCATTTATAACCTATAAAATAAATATAGACCCATAGACCTATACAGACACCTGTATCTATAACTACACCTAAGCTGTTACATGCGGTGACTCATTGCAGAAAGGTTTTGCGATTTACCTGAGCGAATGAAACACTGTTTGGCAGTAGCCGAACAGAGGGTCTGTTCGGAGCCTGTGATAGTGCAATCTGTGAAAGAAGTTAGAGAAGAGAGATATTAATGAAAACAATGTACTCTACTTGAGGTCTATTTCACAAAACTTACTTATGGGATCGGCGGCATGACTGCCCGGCAGGCTAATTAGGGCGATTAGTGTCGCCATAAAAATACAAAGTTTATGTACCTCCATGTCGCAATATCGATCGCTTTAGTTCTCAATTGTCTAGTCGTCTATAACTGTTTCTGTCAACTACTGTTATAAAATCGCTTAACCGTTTGCCTCGACTGTCGGTGTCTAACTGCTTGTCTGCCAGGTAGCCGTTGGCCATGCACTCCGCTAATCAATTCCCTTTTCAACCCATTTTCGTACCCTCACAATGGCCTTATCTTGCTGATTTCTACTGATAACACTAAATGGGTTGCGATAAAAATATTTCTATGTATTTGTATATTTGTATTATGGTAAGTACCAAGTTTGCAATCGTTAAGCTTTCTTGTGCAGCAAAGCATTCAAAGCTTTTCAATAAATTACGACACATTCCATATACATACATTTTTGTCTGAAGAGCTTTTTGGTTTGAGTGCCAGCTTAAGTGAGGGTTTGTTGTGTTTTTTAAATTGTTACAAAGAGATTTCACAAGTGCACTAAGAGAAACTAAAATAGTAAGAGTGGGAGAGAGAGAAAGCGTATGCTTAGTTTTTCCTAAGTAAACTTGATGTACCTATGTATAAATAAGCCTATGCAAAGCTTTATATGACATTGTAAATGTTGGTTACTAACTTTCCAAACCGTTATCACATATAACCTAGTAATATTATATAGAAATCTTTATATTTTTCTATTTTTCTCTGAATTGAGTTTGAATACCCGCTACCCATAGGGTAGAAGGGTATAATAACTTTGTGACTACTGAAAATTTGTGTAACAGGCAGAAGGAGGCATGGAAGACCCCACAAACTATATATATTCTCAATCAGCATCAACAGCCAAGTTGATAGAGCCATGTCCGTTGGTCCGTCCGTTCGTATAAACCTAGACCTCAGAGATTATAAGAGCTAGGGCTGCCAAATTTGGTATCAATATGTGTTATTATTGCAAGTTTATTTAAGATTTTGGCCACGCCTACTTCGGCCCCCGTAAATTGATAAAAACTCCAGATCTCAGCTATTATAAAAGCTAGAGACACCAAAATTGGCATGGGGGTTTCTATATACTACGCGGAGATCAAATTTATTTCAAATGTTGTATGCCCAGTCCACCGGCCACGCAAATTAATAATTAAATTGTTCATGTAGATTTGTAAGCGAAGTATAAAAGATACAACTTTCTGATTTGAAGATATAGTTAGCTGACTATAATATATATCTTTTCTTCAAATTTGAATCCGATCGAACAATAAACACAGAAGAAATTTAAGAAAGTATGAGTATAACACCAAGTTTGTTGTCATTCAACAAGGAAGTCAGGCGGCCGCGAAGCGCAAGCTTCATCTGTCGAAAATGATTTCAAAGAATGTACATATGTATGTATATGTTTATGCTGTTAAATTTAGCATATAGGATAGCGCGTATATCATAGTCAGGCGCGCTGGACTGTAGAACTCTTACTAGTTATTGATCATATCGTGCTAAAGTTCGGTTTATGATCACGTTCAATTATTTTATAAGACCAATCTAAATATCGAAATTCTGATATTTAGAACCTATTGGTTCAAATAAAGAAGAAGGAGAAGAATATGAAATCATATGATTTTCATGATTTTTGCGATATCATTCTTATGTTGAAGTAATAACCTTGATAAACATCTTTATCGTTCTTTGTGCACTTTGTGTAAATAATTTAATTTATTTATAATATTTTAGGGATAAGCAAGAATCAGGAAATGTGTCAATTTTATTATACAGTTATATTGCTCCATGGAATTGTTATTTTGTTTACACTGCAAAGTGTGCAATATGTGCATAGTAAAAGTTCATTTGAAGAGTACCGACCTGTCACTATGCACCATATGACGCAGATGCAATATACATATATCTAGGTTGGTCGTAAAGGCCAGTAGACAAACATGCAGAACTGTTATAGTGATATATGAACCTAAGTATATCTGATTTATGATCCCCACGAGTTCACATTGATGACTTGCGATAAGATAAGGTTCGCGGAAACGCACCTCTTTCTAATGATCTCATGACAATTGGTCTATTGGGTATATATCTCAGTTAATATAGGCATATATATTAAGAACTGCAGTCAAGCAATACTTTATGCACATCATAAATCTGATTCGCTCATATTGATAAGTCAAGGTTTACGATTTAATGATCTCTCTCAAAATCGAATTTAAGGGTTGGCTATCTTTATTATCATACGTTTATAGATCCGAGTCTTGTTAGGCAAGCATGAATCACTAGCTATTTTATATTTGCAAATTAGGTATTCTAACATAGTTTTGTTTCTTGGAAATATTCTCGCGAATTTCTTCTCTAATCAATTTAAAATTAAGAATCACAAAACAACATCTTAAATATTTGGTTTTTATTATTTTTATTTTCTCCTTTCCTTTGTTTTATTATAGTAATACAAATATGAATACAAATATAAGTACAAATCACTTAATGAACATAAGCATATAGCATAGAAGACCGCATTTGGAATGAGGTCTTCTAGCAGAAGAGGCTCCTCAGCGCCAGGCCAAGCAGCAGCAGCATTGATGCCAGAGATGCTTGCAGACTAGCGCTGCCATTGCAACGATCAGTTTGACAGACTTCACATAGGTCACCAGTAGAATTCTCGGGTAGTTCGACCTTCTCGCGTACCGCTTGGCAGCCAGATTGACCATTAGGCACCATTACACAACCGCGATGAATCACTGCAAAAAAAAGTCAAGGCAAGCTTTAGTAAAGAAGCGCGAAGCGAACATGGTCTAAGTGCAACTAACCGCCATCTTTTTCGATGCTGTAACACGCTGTGGTCTTATAGGTTATGTCGCGGCCATACAGTTTCATGGATTGATATGTGCGTACTAGGTGATCCGCTGCCTGAGCTGCCAAAGAGCGACGCACACGACTCGAACGGGTGCCTGCAACAGCTAAGGACTTATCAGATGACGATGATCTTGAAGAAGAACCTGAAGCTGCTTCAGAAGATGCTGTCGAGTCCGATGAAGATTCCGTTGAAGAATCACTGGATTGATCTGTGGAGCCTGTCGAAGAGTCTGTCGATGACTCCGACGAAGCAGAGCTATCTGTAGAAGCACTTGCTGGGGCATCCGTTGTAGAATCTGATGAGGACGCAGCTGATGAATCTGTAGAAGCACTTGTTGAGCCGTCCGTTGTAGATTCTGATGAGGACGCAGCTGATGAATCTGTTGAAGCACTTGTTGAGGCATCCGATGTAGAATCTGTTGAGGAGTCAGATGAAGAATCAGTAGACGTGTTTGTTGAAGAATCTGTCGCGGCAGATGAAGAATCTGGAGAAGTGTTTGTTGAGGCATCCGTTGTAGAATCTGTTGAGGACGCAGCTGATGAATCTGTCGAAGATTCTGGCGTAGATTCTGGCGTAGATTCTGACGAAGATTCTGGCGTAGATTCTGTCGAAGATTCTGGCGTAGATTCTGACGAAGATTCTGGCGTAGATTCTGACGAAGATTCTGGCGATGTGTTTGTTGAAGAATCAGTGGATCCATCGGACGAGGATGTCGCGGCATCTGTTGTTGAGCCAGTAGAATCTGTCGATGAGTCTGTTGAAGGTGACGATTCAGTTGACAGATCAGTCGACTGCGTTGAAGAATCTGTTGTGTCAGATCCTGTCGAACTTTCTGGAGTACTTGTACCACTGTCTGCAGTAGTATCCGTTGCTGTTGAAGCCCCAGTAGTATCAGTGGTATCGGAGGTCCCGCTGGTCTCGGTACTGTCGGTGGTAACGGTGGTCTCAGTGGTACCTGAGCTTGTGGTTGTGCTTGAAGGGTCGGCCGTTGTGGGCTCCGTTTGCGTTGGAGTCGAACTTTCTGTGGACCCTGATACTACTGGAGTTGAGCTTGTCGAATCCGGGGTTGTACTGACTGTATCGGGGGTTGTGCTTGCTGTATCGGGGGTTGTGCTGACAGTTGTCGTTGATATGGTGTTTAGATCACAGCTAATTGGCTCCAAGCTGTCTAGATCATCGCACTCAGATCCGATGCATTCGTAGCATTCGAGTGCTTGTCCTGTAGAATATTGCAAAAAGGCGGATTAGAATATGTCTTGGGAACTCGTAGAACTTGTACAGGCAATAAACCTTATTGATAAATCGAGCTGATGTAATGTGTGGGCCAACTAACGTCGATAACGTCGCAGCGACGACGCCACGAGGCTTAAGTTCTCTATTTTCCCTATGCGGAACTTTGTTAAACTTGTGCAAGAAGGTAAAATAATGGAAGATAGCACATTATACCACCAAATATATATATACAAATATACCGAAGTTAGTCAATGCTTTTAGAGCTTTATAGTGCTGAATTTGCAAAATTTGCTTAGAATTTCCTTGAAATAATTAGTATTTCTAAATCTTAGACTGTTTTATGAGATCAAGGTATGTCGATATGGTATTTTTGGTATTTAATCCAACAGGACTAGAGATCGGTTCGAGCATGTGCATTTTTGAGGTATGCGTCAATGCTAAACTCGCATGAACTAATTACAATAATGGGCATGGCCATGGTTATTTTCAGTACTGAAACATGCTGATAAGGTCTGTATGTGAGTGTGTCTCTTTCCAACCGGAATACCGTTATACACTTGTAGACTTGTTCATAAAACATAAGACAATAAAGAAATGAAAAATCGATTGATGTTTTGTTTGGTTTCGTTGCGGTTTCTTCTTTTTTTCCTCGACTATTTGGCATAAATGTTACTTATGTGATTGATTATATGTTATTGGAGGAAAACTTGGTACACTTGTGACATATTTTGCTTTAATTTATCATTTTTTGTTCACTTTCAAACGAATATGCAATGTTTAATTGATGTTTTAGGCGTCCGCGCGTTTTTTCCATACGTTTAAAAACGCCCGAGAATCGCGTGCAAGCTTACCTGACCAAAAGGCGGCGCAGACGCAGAGCGTAAGTAAGAACAGGCTAATCAAACGCATCTCTATAAGGATCGAGGATCGTGCAATACTTTTCGTAACAGAGAACAGAACTGAGGAGAACAGAAATGGAACAGCTCCACTCGAGACTTGAATGCAAACTACCAATAAAATAAATTGTTAACATGGCTTTTTTTATCATTTGGCGAACGGGCCGATACTCTCGCTCTGATAAGGCGCCTCGTTGGCTGGCTGTCTGTGTGTGTGTGTGTGTGAGAGTGTCGTGCGTGCGTGGTCTGGTTGGTATTTCATGGTAGATGGTGCTTTATGGGTGAAGGGTACTCAGCTAGGGACCTGTTGACGGTTTGTGGCTTGTGATAAGATCGCCGTCTATAAACTGAACAATACGCACTGCTGATAAGGATACCATCAGAGTGCGCTTATGAATGGTACTTTTTTGTACGTTTTGACGATTGCACTTCCTCAGGATGCTTTAATTGCCGACAATACGATAATAGCACCATATACACGCATATAAAACGGTTAGATAAGTATTAAACAATTCTAGGAACTCTTAGATAAGTTCATACTTCGGGGAATTTCATAGTGATTCAGGTTATACTAGGCAGGTGGCTTAGTTTGGACAGTGGCCAAGAGGGACAAGCTAAAGACTTTACCTCAGTATGTAAGCCCCATGTGTAATTCCCAAATGCATCATAAATATTGACTTATCTGAATTGCATTTTTTTCTCCTTTCAGTTTACTTAGTCTGTAATATGTGGATTACCTGCTTAGTTCGAGGGCCTCGAGCGCGTGTAAGATTTAATCTTATCAGTGTAATCGATTTTTAAGACATTTGAGTCCAAAGTTTTTACGTTGCTGCACATATTTAGATAGTTACTAACGAAATGCCAAAAGCTTTCTTATATTTTGTTTGTTTTTATTTCCGATCGATAAACACTTGATAATAGTATAATATCATTCTAGGTGCACTTACTAGTATATGTGGAATTTTTTGCGTACTGTTTTATATTCGCCATGATTCATAGTTGTTCTCGACAGCCCGATAATAAATGAGTTCCTACAGTTCCCACATGGGATGGACGCTGCTGTAACTCACATTCGTAGTCTATAAATATTTTAGATTTGAAGGTCACGAGAAAACGAAAGCTTCTTTTCGCTAATGAGTTCGTTATCTCATTGTCTATGCAGAGAGTCTTAATGGGTAATCAAAAAGAACTTTCGCTTCTATTCGATGAGCCACTCATATCAGTGGATAACGTGAGAGAGTCTACCTGACTTGATGGTGCCCTATAAAACTACCGTTAAGATTGAATCGAATTTCAGTAGTGCAAACTTCTTTATCGCAATAAAATCAGGGAATACCATTAATATTATCACTTATCATCGTCGAGTGGCAACACTTTGCCAAGCAAACAATCCCCCCAACACGAAGGTCATGGCTATGACACATATTTTCCCCCTTGATCTTATCGCAAATCATTACAAGTCCCAGACAGCTTATCAGTTGCAGATATTTTGTAATTGAAAAATAACCTGCTCTAGAAAATAATTGAGTTGCACATATTTAGTACCTTTATTAAATTGGTAATTATATATGGTACCTCTACTAAAAATATTCGAAATTCTATTTAGACTTGTAGATTGGTTAATATACTTGCCATCCACCATCTGCTAAGTTACTTTACAATCGATCATAACTTAATTTACGATGCTCGAGATAATGAAATGATTTATTTCGAGTGGGAGCACGCTTTTACTACGCACTGTGAAAAAAAAGGCAAACAAAAAGCGCAGGTTTTATTATTAATGAATAGTTATCTTATCTGTTTATACCCTGCAAGCATTGGAAAGTACCGCAAATGCGGTTAGTCAGCTTGTTTAGGTGCTTGCAAATGGTAAAAGTTGGAATCACTCTTATACATTTCTAGCCAGCACTGATAAAAGCACTACCTGCACTGAGAGAAATGTTAGTATAACATTGAATTTAATTATAAATATGATAATAACCAGTCGAAAGTTACAGTTAGGCTCGGACTGTATAAAGACATGTATTTTCACTATATTTCTGTTATATAAAATCTTAAAATATTCTTAATCAACGCACTTTAAATGCGAGTGTTTAACTTGTAAGAGAGCGACAGTCGAGCGCTGTGATATACCCGCTACCCTACTTGCGAAATATAATTTCATAAACATATTAATACATATATTCTTTCAAATTATTCTCGACAGATAAAGCTATAAAAGCATTATTTAAAATCTTTAATACCTTTGTACGCCTTCTCCTTCACCCACCAGCCTCATTACCATACACGAAGCACGTTAAAAGACCTCCCCCCACTCTGGCCCGACAAATTATTATATGCTTCAACTCATATTGGAATCATTTTGTAATTGAAACAATCTACAATATATGATTATGAACATATAAAATACATTGTATAAATATGTCAGAACTTTACATACTCGACACGCACGACTGATAAACAAATTACAAGCTACTAACACTACCTATAAACATAAATAATTTGCACAAACATTAAATTTTTAAAGACATCCACAGCCTACAAAAGAAATTCCACGGCTGAGTTTACCATTTCTGGTTCCATAGCTCTGGAGACAATCAAAGATTCTGGCACCACCAACGATGCGACCGAAGCCGATACGAGTGCCATTACAAACTTTTAGTGGTCGAAATGATATGGAGAAGGTAAATGAATGCCCAATACCCTTGGTAAAGTCCTTTCGAAACGAGAGTACATAATCCGATTTGCCGTGATCGATAACTCTGTCATTATATTCCATGCATGGATTAGATAAAGGGGAATTCAGTGACACTGGCATGTTAACGTCAAGCCAAAGAGACGGAAATATACGTCTGACTTGGAAGTGTTCATGATTGTGTGTATAACAATATTTGACGATTTCCATGACGACAGCTGGTGCCGCCTCTGTGTACAGTTGGGCCACAATACGCCCCAAAGGGCCCGAGTCCTTTAGATATATATCGAAATACACTTGTGGCCGAAACAGTAGCCAACGTTCTTGATTTGTTTTCGGCATTTTTATATTCAAGCCCTTGTATTTGGCCAGTATTCTTCGATTGATTTTCAGACGTTTTATTGTTCTGTCCCTTTTAGGCGCCTTTAATTTACGCCCCGTATCGATATTGCTGACAACATCGAGAATACGTTTACCATGTTCCATGTTTTCCATATCTAATTCATCCAATCTGCGTAAGGTCATTGGTAACTGTCTACTCGAGTATATCATATTATCGTTCCTAAACGGCATCTCATTGCCATGTGAACGTATGATAGAATTAAGAGTGACCAACATATGCATATTCAGGCTAAAGCGTTTACCGAAAGTTCGAGCATTTGTTTGCAGAGTTGAGAGACGGTTTTGAACAAGTGGATTTAATCTCGGTGGATCAGTATCAATATCTTTACGTGAATCGGCTATAGTTTCTTGGAGGAACTGCCATGTCTCCTCATGTGTACCGGGTATGATTGGAACGATCCTTTTCACTCTTTTCACCTTCTTGGGTTTGACAGAGGACATCCTGAACTGATTTACATCACGTGGTTCACTCCAATCCTTGAACAATTCGTTAGCCATGTCAGACATTTTCTGTCGAAACTCATCTAACCTCTCCTCCTCACTCATGTCGGTCGAGAGTGAATCATCCAAGCGACATTGTGGAATTTCAGTCATTGCGAATTTTGATACACAATACGAAAATCAAAAAATCAAAAGCTGTTTTCTAAAAATAAGTCAAAATATAATATGCATAAAATACTATTACTACTACGTCGAAGTCTGGATGAAATCTGATGGAAAAACATGTTTTCCATGAAGTGCTCAGATTTGAAAGGAAGAATCGATTTGATCAAACTTAACATAGTTATCTTTTAGAGTCCAGTCAAGAAATTACAATATTTTACTTCTCTGTCTGACTGAATCGAAAAATAAATGCGGTTTATCAACCCATTACAACTCCCAGGAAAAACCTTCATGCTTTATAGAAAACTATCAATTTACTGATATATGTAAAATATATGGTAAAATTTTAAAAGAATTAAAATTTTTACAGGAATCCACAATCTGAAAACTCGACAGCGCGCAAAATTTTACCATTCTTGGAGCCATAGTCTCGCAGGCAATCAACAATCTTTTGTCCTTGTATAACCCGACCAAAACCGATTCGTTTGCCATTCAGCACGCGTAAGGGGCGCAATGAAATATCGAAGGCCAGTTTATTTTTAAAACCATTTAAATGATCCTTACTAAAGGAGAGAACATAACCGAATTTTCCGTGATCAATGACTTTGCCATTGTACTCAAGACGATTACACAATGGCGACTGAGTTTCCAACGGCAACTCCACATCCAGCCACAATTCGGGAAATATTCGCTTGATTAGAAACGAAGGACTTTTGCACATGCACGCCCGCACTATTTGCAGGACGACCAATGGTGCTGCCTCTGTGTATAACTGTATGATACAGCGACCGAGTAAACGCTGACCTTTTAGAAACACATCAAAATAGACACGAGGACGAAAGAGTCGCCAAGAATCATCGTTAGTCTTTGGCATTTTTACATTGTAATCCTTGTAGACGTCTAACACCTTGCGATTCATTTTAAACGGTAGTCGCTTTCTCGAAACTATCGGCTTTTTCTCATTCCTACCCGTATCGATACTGGTAACAACGTCCTTCATATGTTTACCCAGCACTTGATTTCTCTCATCCAAACGATCAAGGAGTTTTATATTAAACGGCAAAGCAGAACTGTTTGGTATAATTTCGTCATAGCGAAATGGATTCACATTACCATGTGTTCGCAACGTTGATGTTATTGCCAACAGCATGTCAATGTTCCTTTTTGTATAATTCATAAAGTGCGCAGCATCGTATCTCAGAGCAGACACTTTAGTGAGTCGGGCAGATTGAAATCGGGGTGGATCGGTGTTAACTTCTTTGGTGGCCGCAAGAATACGCGCACGACTTTCTTTTAGCATCGCGTTAATATACGCATCACCCGGCTTTGGCTTAATAAGAACCTTCGGTTTCCTCATCACCACTCGCTTCTTTGGCACGGGTTCTGGAATATTTTTGGGACAGAGCTTCTCTAGTATAGCTTGTAATTCCGGATCTGTAGAAGACCCTACACAGGTTGGCGGTTTGGAGGTCTTCATTGCAATTTAGTATAATTCTAGTATCAAAATTTAAAGCTTAGCTGAAAAAAAAATATCATTAAAATATAAAACTAAAAAAGCCGAAATGTTTCATCCTAGAACCAAATTTATGGAATGGTTTCTACAAATTTAGATTATTTAATCCCATGTGATCCCAAAATCAAAAAGGTAAGTTGACCGAAAACGTATGAATATATTTAATATAAGTGAGGTTAAGTTCAATATCCTATCGATTTGAAACTTGTCATGCATTTTGTACACAACTTTTTAAAAATATAATGTTGTTAGATCTTAGGAACATACAATTTACAATTACGTAATGTAAGTAAAACAATTTACAATGTCAAAACATAAGATAAATCATTCAATTTCAAGAATATAAATACGATATTAATACCTGAACGACTATATTATTTCCAGAACCATATATGGAGCTGCCTCCGTATACAGTTCGATTATATTGCGTCTAAGTGGCCGCACAATCTTTTAATCGATATCGATTCGATATATGGGCGGTCGAAGGAGTTTCAGGTATTTTACATTCGTTTTTGACATTTTTATATTGTAATTCTTGTATTTTTTAATGAAACAAAACCAATTTAAGAACGTTATTTTAACTGACTAACCAAATGTGACTGGTGTAAACTCACTTATAGCTGGGTTGTACTTTAGAGTTGTGTCCAGAAACTTGGGCAGACATGCTGGGCCCCAAAACATAACATAATATGGTTGTAACATATAACGTGCAAGCAATTAAAATGGAAAGAGAGAGAGAGAGAGACAGAGACGCATTCCGGGGATATCTAGAGAGAACGTTGATCGTGTGAGACGACAGTCAAGACCAAAATTTCACGGCAACCCTTTCATAAATTGTTTGTTTTCGCTGTTCCCATTGCTGTTGGTTTTTTACCCGTTACTAATGGGGTAGAAGGGTATTATTGCTTTGTGTCAACTGTTTGTCCGTCTGTATGAGAACCCTAATCTCACAGACTATAATAGCTTAGGCCAGCAAATTTTTTTTTTTTTTTTTTTAGCCTAGCAAATTTAATTTATTTGTCAATATTGTTCCCCGATCAAACCGATTCTTCACTTAATAATAATAATACAAAAAAAAAAAAAAAAAAATAAATAAACCGAACTCCAAGCGTAATCTGAATTCAGGACAGTCAATTGCTGGTAAATACAATAACTGTGAACGCCCAAATTATTTCTGATTTCGATCGCATCATTAACATAGAAGTTATTTAAGAATATTTCTTCATGTGATGTTAAGATACTATATTATGATGTACGGATTCTTCACTTATAATAATATATAAAAAAAAAAAAAAAAAATTTATATATAATAATATATAATAATATATATATATAAAAAAAAAAAAAAAATTTAAAGAGTTACTGATTTCCAAACCTCTCCCTAAAGTAGGCAACACAAAATACGCTAAAATAAGAAGTTATATATTTAATTAATCGTTTTTGGTCGGGTGGGTATAAGGTATCTCACAGTCGAGTACACTCCACTGTAGTTTTCGTGCTTGTTTTGTGCTTTGTGTGTTTGCGCTCGGTAAATTTGCTAAGCACGGACTGGTCTGGCCTAAAAGTATGCCAACTTCCTCGTTGGGTGCGCTTGTTATCGCTTTTGTTTGTCATGCCCATGCGGCGTATTCGTAACGTGACACGACATTGACCCACACATCAGCGATATAAGTGATTTGCCCTACAACCAAGTCCACAACAATTACATTTGTATTACATATCTGATATTATGTTACGGTCTTACGGAAGGTCATTCCAGAAGCTTTATCTTTCTTGAGTCATTCGAGGGGAAACCGAGATAAACAGAGATGGGTTCTTCGGTAAGATACCCTACTGTCAAGCACACTTATAATCTATATTCCGTTTTTAATAAAGCAAAATGTAAAGCATAGTTAGTTCTTATTCGCAATATGAATTTCAAATTGGATAAGCAAATCTTGAATTGGAATTCGCATTGCATAAATGATCTTCAATATTTTGGTATTTACTGTTGTCAATCGACGTCAGTATATATCATTATTTATGTTATACTGTTGATCCATGTATTAACATGTTTGTACCCTTGCAGAGGGTATATTAATTAAGCCAAGAGTTTGCAACGCACCTTAGGAGACATCTCTGACCCCATAAATTATGCTAATTCTGAATTAGCATCAACAGAGGAATTGAACTAGGCCTGTCCGTGTACCCGTGTGTCCGCTTATCCGTGTGTCCGTCTGTTGCAACGCAAACTAGTCTTTCGGTTTTAGAGCTATCTTTATGAAACTTTACATGCTTCTTAATGCTGCACGCAGTAAATAAGTCGTAAGGAGCCGGATCGGACAGATATATCGTATAGCTGCTATACAAACTATCGGCCGATTTTTGTTATTTGTTGAGATATTTTAATCAAATTTACCGCATCGAACTTTTTATGTATGTATAAAATGTATATAAAACTTCATAAGAATCTGACCACTATAACATACATCTGCCATAGGAATAATTGTCCGAAGTTCAAGTTTTTTTATGAAGACCTGTTGTGATTTAAAAATTACTGAACTTCTCAGTGCCAATCAAAGTAAGACATAATATTGAATAAACACATTCAATTCGGTACCATTATATATAACTAGTATTGGAATAGAACCTTCGGAATGCCGAAGGTAGCCTTTCTTTCTGGTTTATAGTCCTTTTTTAAAGAACCCAAATTTAAAGCATGGTCGAAGTTCTGATTTGTAAGATTAATTTCATATTGGATAAACAAATCTTGAATTGGAATTCAAATTGCATAAATGATCTTCAATATTTTGGTATTTTCTACTATCAATCGACGTCAATATATTTCATTGAATACTCGTATGATCCATGTATTAACATGTTTTAACGTATAAATATTTTATTACAGATCAAGTTTTCAAAAATTAAAAATTAGAATTAGTTTTTATGTTTGCATATAGTTCGTGTATATGTGTATGTTATTTATATATGTAGGTGTATATGTATAACTGTATTATATAATATATATTTCGATATTCGTGTGTCTCGCTTACAAATAACATCAGCTTCATCGTCTGATCTAACAAATGAGCACCGCGTTGTGTTTGAGTGTCGTGTCTGTGTGTCGTGTCTGTGTGTGTGTAGTGTTACTGTGTGTCTTTGTGGGGTACCAGGGGTGCCTGGGATCAGGGGGTAGAGTGGTGAGGGGGGAGAGGACACCTAAAAAAAAAGCAATATGTACTAAATAACACCGGGTTGGGGTAGGCGGTGGCAGGAAGGGTAGAGGGGCTGACCGTGAGGAGTCATTCCTCATTTGTACTGCAGCACAGCAGCGACCACGCCCAGGAGCAACGTTGCCCACAGCGATGACTTCAACAGAGATGTGGCACCATTGCAGGCATTCATGCTGCACGGATTGCAGTTCTTTACTATCGTATCGTTGTGTTGCAACGTGATCTGATTGCAGGCACTTTGTTCCGTCTTCACGCGCACGCAGCCGCGCTCCGTGGTCTGTGTGTTATTAGCTGCGAGAGAGAGAGAGAGAGAGAGATTTAGTTGCAGTTGGTATTGCGAGAGAGAGAGAGACAGAGAGGGAGAGTAGTTACCTGTCTTCTGAATGCTGTAGCAGTGATAGGTGACGCTGGTGTCAATCAGCGATCTGCGTTGACGTATGACAATGTCATCCACACTGGGAGGCGTGGGCAGCGCCGTGGTTGATGGTAAGGGTGCCACGGTGTTTGGCGTTGGTGCGGCTTGCTCAGTGGTTGTTTCGGTAATATCGCTGGTAGTATCGGTAGTCATCTCTGTGGACTGGCTTGGCTCCTCGGTGCTCACAGTTGTTGTCTCTGGGCTCGTTGTCGTTGCAGTGGAAGCGGTTTCTTCTGGGCTACTCGTCGGCGAATCCTCTGCCGTTGTATATGTGGTTACTGTCGAGGTCACTGTGGTGGTGGTCACTGTGGAGGCTTCTGTGCTGCCGCCTTGATTGAAGAAGTCCGCATTGCACGCCAGCAGGGGCGTGTCCTTTGTTACGTCGGCACAGTCATCGCACACATAGCACATCAGATCGGCAAAGCAGGCTGAAAATGAAGGAAGATTTGCAGGTTAGAATTGTAGTACAGGGTGCCTGTTAGTCGAACAGACAATCAATGTAATCTCAATCTTTGTAGTGCCCTTTGAAGATGGTATCACACTCCCCTCTAGTCGCATATAGTCAATTTATAGCTTTGGCAAACAAAACGATAAACAATTAAGGATGACAAAGCGATCGCAGTTAGAGTCGGCCATGTGTGGGCCATAAATCACGGTTGTTTGCTTAACTTATTGGGGGCACCTTAGTTGCACATTCTTTATTATAAGTCAACAGTTATGCTTATCATTTTTGGGTATACTGGGTATTCTAAACAATGCTTGAGGCATTAAACTTTGCTTGAAGCTGCCTGAGGAACCTGAACAGCTGAAGACTGATTTATGAAGAGAGCTTATGCTTTAGTATGTGTATAAAAGAGTAGTACGAAAACATATATGTATTCCCAAGATTCCTATGTGGTACAAGCTAAAGAAACATCGATGTTATATCGATAAACATCGATGTTTCATATGAAAAACATCGATGTTTCTGCTGCTTTAATAGACCGTGGCTTAATACGATATTCTACTATCCGAAACCGATAGTATGTTGGCTTCTTCTTGATTGTAGGATATCTTATAGTCATATCGGCTATTCTACAAATATTCTACAGCTACTATAGGTGTACTTCTTCTTCTTCTTCACTTTGCTTGTTATTGGTTTATAATTTGTAGTCATTGTTTAAACAGAGGCTATTACCATATCGCGCATCGTATCTGCCTTGCCATATCGTACGTATGTGTACCTTGTCACATACTTCACAACGCAGGGGCATTCCCCACCCCCCTCAACGGTAAAATTACCAGCTCCCATTTGCATGTAGCAAGTGAGGCAAAATATTTGCCCAGCAGACAACGCAGTGAACGGTAAACTGATTTGAACATTGTGGTAATTGACGCAATTGTCTTATCAGCGACGGCATCGGGAGACGAGTTCCCGTGGATGACTCAGCCAGCGCCAGTAGCTAAACCACTGCTCATCCAGATGTGTAGAGATAAGCAAACATTGCACATACGCCGTGTGTACAGGTTGTGGACTCTCCTCTATGCTTATGTTTTCCCGATTGTTCATTCTCAAATTCAATAAATCAATTTGATTGATGGCCACACGTCCGTGTGTCAGCGCCGATTGAAGCGAGCTTCACGAGCACGTGATAAGAGACTCATTTTGGTATTGCGTTAATTTTAACCCTCCCCCTGCACTCCCTATCTCTATCTCTCAATAAATAATTATAATTTAATCATTTGTATGGGTACTAAACAAATTTGCATTGTATTGTGCAAATCCGTTGGGGAAACCAGTTCTGTTTGTATCTTCTTCGAAGCGAGGAAACTGCGTTCTTGCTGAGATCGTGATTGCGCACTTTGATACTCTGTACCATGAAGAGGGGTATATGAAGCTACTTGCTGGGATACTAGCTGTAGATACTTCATTAAACTCACTGCAAATTTAGTTATTGTACAAGTTAGTTAATGGTTACTTACTACTGAACTATATAATAATAATCATAGCACTATATCTATTGTCTGCTAGCTGTCATAAGCATTAGATAGCTTGGTTCGTATAGGTTTTCTTTGGCTTTTTCGCCCAACTTTACTATCCACCATTCAAGTGGAAATTGAAATTCCAAAGAATGAGCTAACGTTGACGACAAACTTAGGGGAATGCGAGCCCATGTCAGCTATAATATGATAAAGCGCTTCGTATGTGGATCCCATTGCTCGAAATACCCTTTAAAGGAGGTGAAATTAGCTCAGAGCATGTGCAGTTTGACCACTAACTCACTTGAGAAAAGTAAATAATGTTTAGAGTTTTGAAGAGTTAAGGATATAATCTTTTTCTATTAATATCTATTTATCTACAGCAAATTATATTATACATTAGGCTACACTATTGTTTAACGACAACGAAGGCTACCTTTGGTTCTTACATCTTCCGATCCTATATATATATATATATCCTTCACTAAATATATGTAATGGTTCCAAATAGTATGTCTAACTGGTCTTCATAGATTAACCTGTATTTACGCCGATTGTTCCTACGGCAGCTATATGTTATAGTAGTCCGATTTTGATGAAATTTTTTGCGCATATTATTAATATAGAAAAAGTCCGATGTAGTAAATTTGGATGCAATATCTTAACAAATAACTAAAATTTGTATGACAGCTATACGATATATCTGTCCGATCCGGCTCGTATGTATGTATGTCAAGTTTAATTAAAATAGCTCTAAAAGAGTGACTACTTTGCGTTGCAACAGACGGACAGACGGATCCACGGACTCACGGATACACGGATAGACGGACATACGAACAGACGCTAGTTCGATTCTCCGATTGATGCTGATTCAGAATATATATACTTTATGACTATGGTTGGAAATATAAGGTGTGTTGCAATCTCCTGACTAATATACTATTTACAAGGGTATACTAATTGGAATGAGTGTTACTTTAAATTGATTTCTAACTGATTCTTCGCTCTGTTGTTTTCAGAATATAAACAAAAGCACTTAGGCCTTAATAGCATTGCTCAGGTGTAACTCTAGGTAGTACTGTAGAGTACTATGCAATAGCTTTCATTCAAAACAGAACTTCCAAATAGAATTTGTACTTTGGTAATAAGTCGCAAAGTGTGCAACAGTTTTGATTTTCCCCTTGGGGCTTGCATAATGAAATTGGCTTTTCGTAAGGCTCTATTTAGATTAGGTGCAATAAAATTAATGTAACTCATTAAGAAAACATTTGCTTGGGCTCGGCCTTAATGTTACGTGAAAGAACGTTTTACGTTTTTCCAGAATTACAGGTTTTTCTCACTTTATTTTTTTGTTTTTTGTTTTTTACCATGTTATGGTGCTAAACGCGTGAGCAGGTTGTTGTTGTTATTGTTTTCGGTCTCTGAAATGTGCTAAAAGGCAGCAGTGTCATGTGTCCGTACTGCCAGCTACATATACATACGTGTATAGTGTAGATGACTAAATATATCTATATATGCGTGTAACTGTAGCATGCGAGCTTAGGTTGCAGCAGCTTTTCAATTAGCACTCTCTCAATGTCAGCCGAATTAGCCCCGTTCTAGACTTAAATTGGAACTATATACCTTACACTATTATCTGTCTGACATTGCCAGACATTTCCGCATCATAGCAAAAAATTGTTAACATTTTTGCATTCATATTTTGTTTTTTTTTTTTTGCATTATTTATGACATTTTACTGCGAACTGTGCGAAAAAACCCAATGTACTTTTACTTATTGTTAATGTTCATTTGTTGTTATTGTTATTTATCCGGCTTAACATGCAAAATGCGATTGCAATAAACTTTTATGATTTATCGTTTTTTTTCTTTTTTTATGGCGGGTTGCATAACGGGCGAGTGCCCTATAAATAGTCACATATCATATCATATCGTCTTTTTTCGGAACAGACTTGGGACTTAAGCGCTTTCTACATATGTGCAGCTTTCGTGTTCTTCATTATGTTAAGTATTTCTATTTTTATCACGACACTTTGGCTTAATCAAGCTGTCAGTCGGGATAATGTCAGCCTGCTCGTATAGTCAACTTCTCTTCTGGGGCCTTACCTGGCGCGGCGAACAGCAAAGCGAAGACGCTGGCCAAGATTAGATGATTTCTGCTTGAGCTCTGCATTCTCATTTCAATTTATAGGTATATATATACTATATATATAATATATGCACGATATAAATTCTTTATTTTAAAAAAAAAATTTCGTCCCGTTTATCACGTTTTTGCGACCGCAGTTTGCGAATTCAGAAATTTAACTGAAAATCTTGTGATTTGTTTGAGACTTTTTATAGAGTTTTATAATAACGCGCCGCGTCTCGCTGCGACGGCGACAGCAAGCAGCGTCGGCTTCGACTCTCCAGAAAGAGATAGGTAGTGTGTGCTTCGGAGAGAGAGTGAGAGAGAGAGAAAGGCAATGCGAGAGAGGGAGACAGCGCTAGAGCAGGAGAGCGGGCGGGAGCGTAGGTGCTTCGTACATTATATTATTGATAACAAATTAATTTATAATGCAAACCCGAATTTCAGAAAGTAAAAGTCAAAGAGAGCGAGAGGGAAAGAGAGAGAGAGAGAGAACGATCGCTCGCATGTTCTGGCCGCTCTTTTGCGCTCTTAAATCGCTTTCAACGATCGCAAACGTCAGCAGGAAGAGAATTACAATGAGGTATATATTGTATATCGTTTCTCAGCCGTTAAGAAAGATTTCCCGTAATGTAAATGATTCAATCTTGGGGTTTTTACCAAGTACCCAGACAATATATCTATATCGGGGATGGGTCATTCCTCGCTAAACCCCATAGTTGTTGCACTTGCATTATGCTCTGTTCAATTTCCCCTGGGACGTACCCTGGTGGGACGCTCCTCTTTTCAGGGCAGATACTCTAACATTTGCATAATACTTATCTACATATGCTCTCGATGTCGCATGATGAATATTACTTAATACCAGAGAAGCACGCAATGCAAACAAACTCGATTAAGCTCACACCTCCCCAACCCCCGACCCCCGACCCTCCTCCATCTCCAGCTGAGACGGACCAATTCAATTAACAGCTTTTTATTCGCTATTTACCCGACCCATTTACACCTGTTGTGCGACTCTCTAGTTTGTTAGAAAGGGAGAGAGAGAGAAGGAGACAGTGGGAATCACTAAGAAGTCGTTACCAGAACTCAGTACAATTGCACTGCAAACTAGTCGAAATTTTTCCACTTGAGCACACAAAGAGGTTGACGACGCTGCTTAACCCCGAGAAAATTGCGAATGTTGGCCACTTGATAAGCCAAGTGGAGTCACAAGGGTTTAGCAGTAACTCGATAAGACTGGATTCAAGGAAACTCGTATGGCAGAGAATTTCGAATCAATTCGAATCACTTTGTATATCCGAAAGTTCTGGCAAAACTCTCAACTGTTCTGTAACTGATATGCAACCTTTATATTATCTTTCTTTTGGATCTACTCATATCTGGTTTAGGTCAGTTGTAAAACATGACCCTGACGCAAGACAGACTATAGATCGTGCGTATATTACGTATCAGTCTTGCTCTGCAGCTCTCGTATCATTCGTTTTGTCGGTTCGTGCCAAAGCCGCAAAAGACATTTTGTCTGTATGAGTTGCCAACTGACGCATCAAGCCCCGAATCGGACGTAGAAACCGCTGAAATGTGATAAAAAAAAGCAGAAATCAAAACAAAAGCAAAAACAACAAAATCAAAATTTGAATTTTGTGGTACATTTTGTTTTGGCGACATCACGTAAATTACTAAATGACGCTCTCTTATTAGTCTGCTGTCTCGCTCACTCCCATTCTCTCCCTCTCTCTCTCTATATCTCAAACTCTCTTAAAATGTCAGAGTTTTGACAGGCTTTTGAGTTGCATTCCCAGCCAACTGTCACGGAAGCCAGTTGAACTCTGCCCAAAATAAAACGGGGAAGTCTTAAAGCGAGACCAGCCCGTACCATACATATATATGGTATATACTATATATCCACTTAATATATACAATTTCAATACAAAGCATTACGAATTTGGCAATTGCAATTCCGTTGCCTCTCACTGAGAACAAGTTTCCTTTGTGGATACGCGTTGCAACGCGTTTGTGTGATAAATAAAAATATTTCCGCAGAGCGAAAAACCCGTTTGGAATTCGTTCATCATCACCCGATTAAGAATCCTCTAATAATGAAGGCGCTGAGCCCCATTATAAATCGCTCAACTTGCAGGCAGCGATTGCCACTTGAGGCCTAATGCTATCAGTTCCATCGGCTGATCATCGGTTATCAGCAATAGGAATGAAGTCACGATTGTCAGAACATCACAGTCATCGCTTCGGATACATTTCGAGTATACCCTGCAATGACAGTGGGTAAAGCAAGGTATATTCGGTTTTTGTGACAGCAAGAAAGGGAATAGTTTTCAGAACATTATAATATTTATGTTTTTCCCTGGCAACTAATATTAGTCCATTAATCCTAAGTTTTATAGAGTCTTCGGATATAAAATTTGGAAGAGGAACTCATAATTATATTTCTAGTAAAAGTTGTTCACAAATTTCATACAGCTTCTAAAATAACTGAAGAACTTTTTATTCCCTTTCAGAGGGTATATTAATTTTAGCCAGAAGTTTACATCGCACCTTAGGAGTCATCTCCGACTCCATAAAGCATATATATACTGAATCAACATCAGCTGAGGAATCGAACTAGCCCTGTCCATCTGTCAGTCAGTCCGTTTAATGAAATTTGGTATACATGCTTCTTTTTGCTGCACGCTGTAAATAAGTCGGAACGAGCCAGATCGGACAGATATATCGTATAGCTGCCATACAAACTAACGGCCGATTTTTGTTATTTGTTAAGATACGAGGGTCGTTTGATAAGTCCGTGACTTTTTGTATTTGCCGCGCACCTGCTCTAAATACAACACTGCTCCTGTCAGCAGTTATCGATTAACAGCTGACTGTAAAATTTTGAGAAAGCTGCGTTTCTTAGTTTGCGTTTTATAGGCATTGAAAGCAGACGATCTCGTGAATTTTAACGAAAATGGAAAAAAGTGAATTTCGTGTGCTAATTAAGCATTATTTTTTGCGTAAAAAATCCATCACCGAAACCAAGGAAAGACTTGATAAATATTATGGGGACTCTGCACCATCAATTTCAATGGTTAAGAAATGGTTTACTGAGTTCCGTTGTGGTCGTACCAGTACAAGTGATGCCGAACGTTCAGGTCGCCCAAAAGAGGTCGTCATGCCAGAAATCGTCGACAAAATCCATGGAATGATATTGGATGATCGGAGAATGAAAGTGCGTGAGGTAGCTGAGGCTGTAGGCATCTCAACTGAACGGGTACATCACATTTTACATGAATATTTGGACATGAAAAAGCTTTCCGCGCGATGGGTGCCGCGATTGCTCACACACGACCATAAGCGCAACCGTGTGACCATTTCAAAGGAGTGTTTGGCGATGTTCAACCGCAATCCAAACGAATTTTTGCGCCGTTTCGTTACCGTAGACGAAACATGGATCCACCACACCACACCAGAGACCAAAGAACAATCAAGACAGTGGGTTTCTCCGGGTGAACGTGCACCAAAGAAGGCCAAGGTGGGTCTGTCGGCCAACAAGGTCATGGCCACAGTTTTTTGGGATGCACAAGGTATCATTCACATCGATTACCTTGAAAAGGGTAAAACGATCACCGGCGAATATTATTCAGAGCTTTTGGACAGATTCGATATTGATTTGAAGCAGAAACGACCGCATTTGGCGAAAAAAAAGTGCTGTTCCATCAGGACAATGCACGGGTGCACACGTGTGTAGTCAGCATGGCAAAATTTCATAAATTGGGCTACGAACTGCTACACCATCCAGCATATTCTCCAGATTTAGCCCCCTGTGACTATTTTTTGTTTCCAAACATGAAGAAATGGCTCGGCGGTAAGAGATTCGGGTCAAATGAAGAGGTCATCACAGAAACAAACGACTATTTTGAGGGCCTTGAGAAAACCTATTATTTGGAAGGAATAAAAAAATTGGAAAAACGCTGGACTAAATGTATAGAGCTAAAAGGAGATTATGTTGAGAAATAAAACGCTTCTTTGACGAAAAAAATATATTTTATTCAAAAAGTCACGGACTTATCAAACGACCCTCGTATTGTAATCAAATTGACTACATCGGACATATTCTATATATATAATATGCATATAAATTTTCATCACAATTTGACCACTATAACATTAAGCTGTCATAGGAACCAGTTTTGATTTTAAAAAAAACTGATCTTATCAGTGTCAAGCAAAGTGAGACATAATGTTGAATAATATTATTGAATTCTGCACCATTATACATATATGACTAGTATTGGAACAATCGGACGATAGAACCTTCGGCATGCCGAAGGCAGTCTTTCTTTCTGGTCTTAAGTATCCAGTATAATACTAACGGATTTATAGAATACAATGCAATACAATATGTACACGTATGTATTGAAAAATCATATTATAATATGTATATTCTATAGTCACTCAGTAATAAAATGAACTAATAAGAAACTTAGGTACACCAATTTAGGACTCTCACAAATATTTCCATAATTTTCTATATATTAAATTTATAATGACAAGTTCCCGCACTACAAAGAACCTAATGTTCAATTGAGTGTACAGTTCTTCAAAGAGTATACTTAACTGTGTGTAGGGTATTTTTCAGTCGAACAAACAGTTATAGTCCGGCTACAGTTCGATGAGTTCGAGCTTATCAGTTACTGTAATTGATTTGCTTCTGTTTGGACAACGACGTCAGTTTGAACTGTGAACAGTTGCACCTCCACTCCAGCCCATTCTTATCAATATTGAACCAATTGAATAATTAGGCGAAAATAGCTCAGGTGTGCTCACACCTTTGGCATCGACAACGTAGAATAGCCAGAAATAGTGACCGTAATGGTTCATAAATCGCAGCTGGCGATTCGAAATACTTGTTCCATTGTTTATTTATTACGGTTACGGCGTGAAGTACATAATAGACATAAAAAAAATATATATATTTATATATTATTGTCGAGTCCGTCAGCCAATCACAGCGGCCACGAGTAGCATCAGGCCTAGCGTCGCCCAGGATGCCCAAGTGCCACAACCACTATTCGCCTGGGCAAACACTGTGGAATGTAAAGGTGCATTGCAACCATTCGATTCGCACACATTGCAGCCCACAACTTCCCAGCCGTCGAAGAGGCCCGTGCAGGCAGCGCTTGGATTATCGCCAGAGATAAGGGTGCAGCCACGATTCGTAATATCCGTGCCGTTTACTGTAGGAAGGAAATTCATTTGAATTGTTATCATGGGAATTACGAATGGAAACAGATGAGTTGCTATCTTAAGCTAAGGGATTTCAATTTATATTTATATATGTATATCGGATATGCACACAGTATTTCCAACCCATGTTAAGTATCTTATGTATTTCAGGGTACATTCCTTTCAAATTGAATTGCGAACCGGTATGTGATTGAATGTTGCGTCACGGGAATGTGTCGTAAATTTGATATGATATGATGTGTGATAAACAAAAACCACATATTGTAAACGACATGTTTCGCTTACATCAGTTTCGTTCTCTTAACATGAGTAAACATTATACAAAGTATAATAATGAATAATGGAAATTAATTTCAAAATGGAGATAACTTATAAATGGATGTAAACTATGAAAGCAAAAGGAAAAACTGAAGTCTTCATTTTAAACAAATTTTGGACATAATTTAAAAGTATTTTCCAATACAAAATTTAAAAGAAATCTGCAGATTGATATGTTATCTACAATTCGTAATCTTTTTCCTGATGCCCTATTCATTATATTATGGTACTTACTTACTCTCTCTCTCTCTTTTTCTTCTTTGTTTACTTACGTTGAAGGTGAGCTATATAACAAATGGGTCTTTGTGAGCTCGGGAATTGGCGGACGCTTCTACGTTTGCGTCTCCGTTCATCGTCATCTTCATCCTCCTCATCCTCTGCCTCGCTATCGACTACACCAGCGCCTCCAGCTGCCGCCGTGGCTCCCCCTGCGCCTGCTGTAGCAACTGCAGCTGCACCAGCACCAGCTCCAGCTCCCATTATGCCCATAGTAGGGTTTGCTGCCGGCGCTGATTCATCTTCATCGCTGTCGAAATCCTCTTCATCATCTCCGCTGTTTACAGCAGGTGCTGGTGGTTGTGCACCAGGAGCTGTTGCTGCGGGAGCAATAGCGGGGCTGGGGCTAGAGCTGGAACTAGAGCTGGGACTGGAGCTGGGACTGTCAGGCTGCTGCTGCAAGGGCATAATGCATACCTCCAGCTCCTTTACCTGCGACAACTCGTCACAGTCTTCACATGTATAACAGCGCAGCGCTGTATGGCGAACATCGAATATATATATGTATGTAGGAAGGATTAGCTATGCCTGATCTTGGTGTGGCACACTTTGCCCCTTTACCTACCCGAACTGGCGGCGCAGCAAATCGTCAGCAGCCACAAAAACAGCAATAATTTTGACTGCATTCTACGGATGAGTTTATGGTAATCCAAGGACTGTGCTACTGTACTAATATTGCTTTGATTTAATGAAATCCTGACTAGGTGTGTGCTACGCGTGCTGCTGCTCGCACTGCCGAAAATTCAAATTGAACTGTCGCCGCGATATCGGCAACACCTCGTCGTCATTGTCGTTGTCATCGTCATCGTAGATTGCTACGGCGGCTGCTGCGGCGAAAATAATTTGCGCTACGGTGGAAACATGTCACCCTGAGGCTGGTGACATGCGGAGGCTTCGATAGCATCGCCAAAGGGACGACGGAAGGGAGGAGGAGACGGGTGTATAACATGAGTAATGGAAAAATTATCACTGATTGCCGGAAAGAACATGTGAACCTTCCAAAAAAAAAACCAGACAAGATATGCACAACTGTTATACAGCTGTCATATGCCATAGATATAACTGCTGCAGCGGTAGCTATCAATTGTTACGATTCTACAGCTGTTCTACATAGATTACAAGTAAAGACTGAAACTGTTATACATTGTCAATGTTAAACTGTTCTAAATAATTCTGTTATACACTGTTAAACAGCACTAGCAACATTTTATATCAATTATTGATTTCCTAAATAAGAGTTTATTGCAATAGCCGAAACTGTTATACTTTATTAATGTTAAACTGTTCTAATGAACTCTGTTATAACCTATTAAACCTAAAAAATATCATTTAATAGCATTATTAGATCGTATCCGCTATTGTTATATCAGCTAAATATGAGTATATTGCAATTACTGAAACTGTTATACCTTATTTATGTCAAACTGTTCCTATGAACTCTGTTATGCACTGTTAGCATTATTTCATAACATTATTCACTCGTAACTGCCCTTGTCATATGACTTTACTCCATTATAAACTGTAATACAAGTAAGTTGTTATACAGTTTACAGCCTCCATAAATACACACCTGTTCTGGCAAAGATTAAAGAATAATATAATCTTAAGTTTAATTTTAATAATCCCCCCTAATGAATGAAACAACTTGTATAAATGTTTTTCACATATAACTGTTATACTGTCATACAGCATTGCTTGACGCGTATTTTATTTGCCATTTTCTGATCATTCTTATTGGACTTACACATCTATGTAGAACTCGATAGCTGAACGTGCATTTTAATTGCATTACATGTTTTCGTTAGTTTTCAATAAGTTTAGCAACATTTTTTTTTGTGGGCGTGGCTGTGGGCTTAAGCACTTTACTAAGCTCGCTCTCATTATTTATTTATTTCCTTTTTTATTTTTTTTTTTTTTCTTATCGTTTTCACTTCCTTTCTCATTTAACCTTTCCGTGCTTTTATTGCTTTTATCGTTTCTTCTAATTGCACATTTAATTAACATTTGTTTGCATTTCCCAAGGCATATTTCACACTTTCTACTGATTGTTTTAGCGTGTTTGAAAAATCATAAAATAAAGTGATCTATGCACAATAGGATGTGTATATAGTACTATATAATTGTATTTTTGCTTGCTTAAGGCGCTGACTTTTGTCTACTTTCTGAAACACACAATGAAATTCATTTGATTCGCTCAGGATTTGCATACTCTTTTCACAAGAAACCAAGAAAGATGTGAAACTGTTCTATGTAGAATAACTATCACTGCGTATAACAGTCTGATTGAGCATTATATTGGATGGAAAAGAGTATACGAAACAAATCTTTCTATTGAGGTGTCTGTGAACTACTTTTCCATTAGTTTTGTTAGGTCATTCCAAGCACTTCTAATTGAGTTGTATCTACCTAAGAATACACACACAAGATATGGTTCCATGAAAAAAATTAAGTGATGAATTTCGATGGAATACTATATCTGAGTTCCGAGAAAGATCAGACCTCCTGTGTGTGTGTGTGTGTGTGTGTGTGTGTGTGTGTGTTAGATTGTGTTCATTCATATTAATGTTTTTCATGCTATCATATTCAACTTGTACACATAAATATACGTATAATTCGTATAATTATACAATATTAATATAATATATATATATGTATACATATATATTCGATTGGACATACCTATAGGTATGCATCTGAGTCTGCAATGTAAACAATCTGAAAACTAAAGGCATTTGGTGAATTTTATACTTATCTCTTTTGGCTCATCTCTCCATCATCGTGGGCGCAAATCATTTACAACACAATGAAGCCATAATATATTGTAAATTTATATATGAAACTGAAATTGTAAATCATCCTTGATATAGGATACTCGATTGGCGCCGCATTTCCCCTGGAGCTGCACACACTTTTAGCCGTTTTAGCTATTTAAAGCTGTTCTTAGCAGTATTTAGCCGTTTGTACTTATTAGCTGTGTTGATTTTAAAGCTGTGTTTCGCAAAGGCATTGCCTGGTTATGTGTGGGTGCAACGCTATCTGTGTTATCTGTAGCTGAATATAGTTGTAAATGTTAATGTATCTGTGGCTGTCAATATATGTATCTTCATACGTATTTGTATCTGTCTCGCTTTAGCTGTATGTGTTAGTAGGTGTTGAATTGTATCTAATGAATAACTGTAACTGTAGTTTGTGTATTCGTTATTGTAGCTGTTTGTAACAGTTGCTGTATCTTTGAATGTAGATGTATCTGCAAGTATTTTCATGTATCTGCATGAGTCACTCGGAGTGTATCTGGTCATTTTAAGATGTGATTGTGTTAGTAATTGTATTTGTGTATGCTGTACCTCACAGATATTGTATGTGTATCTGCAAGTATCCATGTACCTCATAGATATTTCATTCTGTATCTGCAAGTAATTGTGTATGCTGTATCTGTGTTTGCTGTCACTTAAATCTCTAGGGTTTTTTGGTGGTGTTTGGTGGGCGGGGGTGTAGCGAGAGGGGTGTGTGTTGCGCTGTGTCAATGGGCACTCGAATATTTACAAAGTAAACGGTAAACGTTAACGGTAACTCAACCTAAATGCAGCCAACGTCCGCAGCCTTGACGCCACCCGCCCGCCGCCAGCAGCATTGCTTCAGCAGCGCATCACCAACAGCATCTGCAGCAGCCCCATTGCCAGATATGACGTCAACGTCAGCGTTACAGCGTCGGCACCATTGCAATGATCCGTCTTGCAGATGCCGCAAAAGAACTCCATCTTCTCCTCGGCCTCGGCGTCCCCTTGCCCCTTGCGTCGCTGCTGTTGCTGCTGTTGATCCCGTTCCCGTCGCCGTTTGCCCTGACCGCCGCCATTGCCGCCGTCACTGGTGATGCGTAGCTTGGAACGCAATATGTCGCAGGCATCCGAATCTCCCGTGTCCAGCTGACAAAAGCGTGCAGTGACCCACTTACTGGTATTGGCTACACAAAGGGAAGAGTTCCCAAGTTCATCGTATATATAAATAGTTCTAGTCCCCTTTGTTTCTACTTACGATCTTGGGCCACCACCTTTTGGCAATTCATTAACGGATTCTTATTGGCCCCGTTGTCAAAGTACGAGAATTTGTTCAGATCGAACAGCCAAGTGTCCAACGATTTCATCTTGTCCAGTGTGCAGTTCTAGAGTGGGAGTGTTAGTTTAAATATATTGAGTTACTTTTCATATACATATGTAGCTATATAGCGCATGGCATGATTGATGAGTCGTTGTTTTGACCCGGACTTGCTTGTGTTGTTGTCCGCTTAATTGGTTTATCTTATCACATCATCGAACTGTACAAATAATACTATCGTTATCGCTATCGTTATCGTTGCATTGCAACGACCTTGTGCAAATGCAACGCGACCTTTTCCCGTTTTCGATTTGTGAATCACATTTTGGAACTCAAACGTATTTCTGCGATTGTTCAAGAAATTAGAAAGAATCTTAAATCTTGTCTATATATTTTATAGTTAAAATCTACGCTCTTTACCGATTGTACCTATTGTTAGTAAAATGATTTTAAATATTTTTTTGAAAGTATAAAGTATGTAAAATCAGAGTTCAGAGTTCAAGAAATTAGAAAGAATCTTAAATCTTGTCTATATATTTTATAGTTAAAATCTACACTCTTTACCGATTGTACCTATTGTTAGTAAAATGATTTTAAATATTTATTTGAAAGTATAAAGTATGTAAAATCAAAGATAAGTGTTCAAAAACAAACTAAAGATAAATTTTAATGTTGCACACAATAATTATTTATAGACTCACCAATCAATATACCTATGTCTATTTATCAATATATCAGTATATCTATCTATATATATATATATATATATATATATATATATTTATCTAGATATCTATATATGTATCTTCTTCCCTGTACACCTATTTCTAAAAATATGCCTGACCTAATTTCCTTATTAGATAAAAAGTTCTTTAAATTATATACAAGATATATTTTATAGGTCTGAATTGACCTAATTTCCTAATCATATAAATAGTGTTTTCTTTGTATACACGATATATATTTCATAGATCTATCTAATTTACGTCATTCTAACATATATCTAAACATATCTATGATATCCCTTTCCTGTTCTTTAAGGACTGAAATTCTAAATAGTTTTCATTATAATAATTTTCACATATTTCTTGAGATTCTACAGATATTCTCGCTTAGGTGCAGAACTTGAACCTTTGTCTGAGTGTCATAGAACTATAAAGTGATTTGATGGGGTGGCCGAGTGTGTTATGTTAAAGCGAGAAAGGGACGAATGGAGGAGGCATGTCAAGGGAACATAGACGACGTTGGACTATGTGGCACACTTCCGTTTCCGTTTCCGCTCTCGTCCAAGCTCAGCAGTATGTGCTGGCAGCAATTTGATTAAGGTCAACTGACTGCGATTACCCAACTTGGCCGCAAGGTTAAGTGAATTTCTATCCAGGTGTGTGCTCGACGTCGCTTGGCGAGAGCAGCTCTTGGGCGCAATCTAATCCAAATCCTGCTACGTGCAGCTCATGTGTGTGTGTTTAATGAGGCATACGTGAGGCACTTACCTCGGACACAATGCTCGAGTTGGAGAGATCTGCGCAGCTGGGATTGTCGCTGGAATCGCAAACGTAGCACTGTATGGCGGCTCCTGTGAAGAAGGCAAAGAGGATATTTTCCAATATACATATATATATTTTGCAATTGCAAATTTCACTAAAAAAAAATCACACACACACAAATACAAACAGACAAACCTATTGATATGGAGCTGAGTAGCAGCAGCAAAAGAGCCGACAACTTTCTTAGGCGCTGACACATTTTCACAGTTTCCTTTGGACTTTGCTTTGCACTTTTCACTTAACACCTTTTATTTGCAATCTATTTTCCTGTTTCTTATCTGTAGTAATTATTTTTCTCTTATTTTTTGCGGCTTCTGCTCTGGTTACACTCTGCAAACGCTCTGCGACTGCGACTAAGGCTGCGACTGTGGTTGCAACTGAGGCTGAGGCCGAATCGCGGAACGTCTGACGCCAACGTTGGCCAACTGTGGACTAACTGCTTAAAGATATTGCAGGATTTTGCTAGCGAGGGCAACACACAACGACGACGTCATTGTGTGGCACAGGAGACGAGCCGAGCCAGCCCGAACCGAACCGAGCGTATGGTGCCGAACATCTATTTGGCATGTGGGTGCGACGCTGTCATCAGGAGGTTTCCTTCGTTCGCCCACTTACTTGCCGTCTCCCTCATGCTCATACTCTCTGTGCGTAAGCGCCAGGGGGGCTGTGTGTACTGGTCGTCGGTCGTCTTGCGCTCGAGTGGCTCCGACAGTAATAACCTCTTGGCTCCCACATGGCTGCCAGCCACAAAAAAATAAAAAAGCACCAACAACAAGAGCAATAGCAACAACGACTGAACTGTTTTGACTTAAAGATATGCTGAAATGGCTATGGCAATTTTATTTTCTCATCTCTTTCTTTCAAATTTCCAATTGAATATTCTTTTTTATAATTTTATTATATTAAGAAATGATTAACAAGACATTTGTGAAGATGTTTATATCACTTCGCACATGACAGAATATATATTTAAAATATTATAGCGCTAAATGCTTTAGCAGGGAATCTTAAAAACTTTATGGAATAGTAAATATAGTTCAGAGTAGGGCTGTCACAAAAAAAAAAATAGGAAACCAGAACTAAACCAAAAAATAAAACAAATAAAGACAATATGGACAATTTCATAAATTTATATAATTTCTTCTGCTCTATTTATAATCAAGAGTTTTGGTAGACGATTTCAATAAGGATACACAATGGATGGTGCTTGATGCTTAATATTTATTATATACTCGTATTTTTTTTGATTAAGTTTATAAAGTTTAAAAAGTTACGAGGGATACGTGTTTGTGTGCGTGACGGTTAGCGATCGAAAGAGGAGTTACCGATGGCTAAAACGATATCGATAAATTAAATAGATTAATATCTATTGAAAGTGAATATTTAAATAAGTGTGATTGGAAAATTAATAGAGTTGCCAGATCTCCATAGTCCTAATTGAAATATGACAATATTAGCAAATATTTATGAAAAGTTTGTTCCTTTTTATGATTAAATATCAAATCGAAAAGAGATAAAGATTTATATGCAAATCAAGTGGTTGTACGCTGATTTTAAGTCATTATTAAATTATGTCAAAAATACGTTTTACTTGAACCATAAAAAATGATAGATTTGCGCACAGTAAAATTAAGAGATTTTTTTTTTTTGGGCTAGACGAAAAAAGGCTATCTTGGTAGCCCTGGTTCAGAGGCTACTACAATACAGCTTTTGAACATTTGTGTTAGTTACTTAGAATCTTATATTATGGAATCCATTGAAATTTCAACATTTTTAAAAGAATGAAAAGAAAGAGTAAAAACTGCCCGTTGCAGAATACGACAATGATATTTCATATATTTTTAAGAGATTGCCATCGCAACGAAAGCTGCGACAGTGACTGTGCCTGCCACAGAGGGGTTGAGGGGCTGGCGATTGCAATCAACAATTAGTGGCGCCCAAGAGCGCGATTCTCATCCCGGCATATCCTCAAAGCGATGAATATGTCGAGGACGCTTTAAGCAACATGCATTCCTCGCCTATTCCAAACAATGAGTCCACTGATTGCTTAAGGTCTCTTTTGTCACTCTTTGCCATTGACTCCATAGCGTTGCCTAGGGAAGACCTTGGGACCGATTTCTGTGGACACTGGAGAATTCTAGCAACAACCGCAATCACAAAAAGTTTAGCATTTGTTTGCAATGCGAATTGAGGCCTAGTAGTTGTACTATTCTCGATATGTTAACATTTTCAGAAATGGCATGAAATGTTGCGTACATGTCGAAACCAAAGTTGCCCAATTTCTATTGCGTGACACTGAAATCGGGACCGGACTACTGTAACAAACCATGGAGTGGGTCAAAAGGAGGGTAGAGAAATGATGAGGAAATGGGAATGGGAACAAATAGAAGTGGGGGCTTCTCGTCTTGCATTGGCATTCTAGACGTAAAAGATGACGTCGCCGTCGTTGGTGTTGAGGTCATAATACATACATAATCAAGAGAGGAAAGGAGAAAGTACCGTAGTAGGAAAATGCTACCTTATTCCCTCTCCCTCGCGTCTACAAACATTGCGTGCCTTGGACTTTGGCCACAATTGATAATGTTTACGCACTAAATCGTTTCCGCTGGGCAAAGGTCAAACTTAAGCTTAGCTTCTTAATAGCTTGAAATAATTATTTAGTTTTCAGGATTTAAAGAAAACGAACTCTTTTACAAGTAATATCTATTTTATTTTGTAAACAAAACGTGATTAAGTATAATTAGGTAGGTATTTATTTTATTTACAATTGCATAAAATAAATAAATAAAAATAATAATAAAGCTTAGAAAAAAGAAATCGTAAAAATAACTTTATAAATTTGGTTTAATTTAATCTGGGATCTTTTGGAATATTTGTGGAAACCCCGTAAAAACTCAATTAGAGCACATACATCCTGCTCTAATTGAGTTTTTCCGGTAGCTACATTTTTTGTACATGGAAACACATAATCAAGCTTTTAAACTACACGTGTATGTACTATTGTAAATAGTAAAGAAAATGATTTATTCCATTTTATTTCTACATCTATATCTATTTCGATTGACGGGGAAATTAGGCAAAGCACAACTTATTATACCATTGCAGAGGATATATTAATTTTGGACAGGAGTTTGCAACGCACCTTTGGAAACATCTCCGACCCCATAAAGTATATATACGTATTCTGTCCGTCTGTCCGTTTTTCTAAGTCTCCGTTGTCCGTCTGTCAGTCTGTTGCAATGCAAAGTAGTCTCTCTTTTGGAGCCATCTTAATGAAACTTGGCATACATGCTTCATATTGCTGCACGCTGTAAATAAGTTGGAACGAGTCGGATCGGACTGATATATCCTATACCTGTCATACAAACTATCGAACAATTTTTGTTATTTGTTAAGATATTGTAGCCAAAATAACTACATTAGAATTTTTCTATATATATAATATGCATATGCTATTTCATCAAAATCAGACCACTATAACAAATAGCTTCCATAGGAGAAATAGGCAGGAATGCAGGTTTTTATATGAAGACTTGTTTTATTTTTAGAAAAAAGTGAACTTATCAGTGCCAATCAAAGTGAGTCCCGCGACGGCTAAATATAGATATTATAGACATCTAACTATATGTCAAAATTAGAAAGTTTACAAATTAAGTTGAAAACCTATAGCCGTGAGCGTGGATCTGCGCAGAGTATACAGGAACCTTCATTTAAAATTTGGTGACTCTAGCTTTTATAAAGCTAAGATGATATGTGTGTTTATCTGGCCAAACGAACATCCGCACAGACAAACCGACTCCGTTGGTGAAACTGAGCTGCCACGGCTCCTATTGCCCGTTACATGCATTTGAACAAAGTTAGTAGTTTCTCGGTTCGTGTTCTAGTGAATATATCTTCGTCAGTTAGTTGATTTTCAACACCAAGACCCAATACCACTTCTTCCATTGTGGGTCGATCTGTTTCGTCTTCTGCGCAGCATTTTGTTATTATTGACTTTATATGATCTATATTCTTAAAATACATCAGATCATTCAGATTTGGACATTTGCCTATGATAACAAATATTTTATATTAAAACGAAAACTATTTTGAAATCTTGCATACCCGTTTTTAAGTAACGTTTAACCTTTTTGATCGGCTTTTTATTGGACATGACTTCCCACAACACCCATCCAAAGCTGAAGACATCACATTTCGTTGTGTAATCTTTTTGTGCACTATCCTAATAAAAAAGTGATATTGACATGTATATTTGTTAATACGTATACGTATATAACCATTTACTTTGGTGACTTGTACCTACTTTTTCTAAAATATAATTTTTCGGAGGCCAAAACTCATATATTTTCAAAGTTCTAAAATTGTCGGTAAGCAACATTTTCTGCGTAATTAAATTTCGGTGGAGAGCATTTTGCTCGTGTAAATATGCAAGACCCTAGAAATTTCAATAGTATTAATTTATTTATTAATTAAAAATTTACCCAGGAGCAGACCCACAAAACTTACTTTGGCACATTGAATCATCCAGTTGAGTCTAGGCACATCTATGACTCTTTGTTCCGATGGACTTTTAAAGTGTAGATAATTGTGAAGTGATCCGCAGTCTGCATACTCCGTGTATAGTTCAAACGAAGAATTGGAAATACCAAAGTCAAGTAAGGACACAATATTCGTATGTTTCAGATGTAATAAAGAAGCGACTTCTGATTTTAATTGACATCTGAATGAATCTATTACACCATTATCAAATACATCCTTTCGGATGTCGTAAACTTTCATTGCGGCAAGTTTTCTTGTTCCGTCTGTAAAAACCATGTCCATTTTATCAATTTGGAAATAAATCTGAATGGATGTAAAAATTAATAGTTTATGTAGTTCTGATCACAGATAACTAATGTATGCATTGCTATTGCTATTTATTGACTTTGTTTATAACTGAATTTTTGTATTGATTTACAGATTTATTTATTATGTTCACGATATCTATTTCACCTCTAGTTCACTTGTTTATAGCCGACATTCAAAATTTTTTAACACTTATTAAATGACTTGATCAATGATTTATCGATGTTTGATAATGTCAATATAATTAAACTGGGAGAATATTTCGAAGCTAAGACGCCAAGGCGCACCCACAAGAATTAAGAAAAAGAGATTTTAATTATCCAAACAAATCAACTGTAAATGCATATACATAAAAACGCCTAATAATACATAAATAATATTTTTTTTCTACAGGTTTTTTGTTTTTTTTGTGGTAAAAATCTAAAGAAATCAATTGATTGGATCGTAGAATACAAAAGATTCATTGCATCATAACATCGTCAAAAAAAAAAAAACATATTTTAATCTATCACTTTCGGATTCGACTTTACCGGTTTTATGTACTCCACATCTATAATAAGATGTAAGTCGCGAAGATAATGTATCACGTCTTTCATTGCGGGTCGCTTTGCTGCCTCTTGCTCCCAACACTGTTCCATTATTGTCTTTATATGTTCAAAGTGCGAATAGTCCTTTGCATCGTCTATGTCCGGACGACATCCTTATAAAAGTGTTGTTTAGTAATGTTTAAAGAAAAAAAATAATACCTTAATCTTTCATACCTTGATGATTTTTATATTGCATCGCAATATTGTGATCTCCTTTCAATTCAATATCATAAAATGGCTTCTTTTCGGACATTATCTCCCAAACCACGATGCCAAAGCTGAAGATATCACATTTCGTTGTATATTTGTTTCCTTGAGAGATCTTACAAAAAATTAATATTAACGAGAGCAACGGTCGAGGATATCCTTCGACCGAAGTTCTGTTGTGGTTTAATTTGTTAAATTCATGCACATATAAATATATAAGTGCTTTCAAACAGATAGATATGTGAATAGATGAAGCTTGTGCTTGGCGCTTGCCGGCATCATTCATGTCACAAAAACTTTGTTATTCCCTTGTAAAGGGTGTACTAATTTTGGCCAGGAGTTTGCAACGCACTTTAGGAGACATTACCGACCCCATAAAGTATATATATTATGCACCAACAACAGCAGAGGAATTAAACATGCATTGTCTGTCTTTCCGTGTGTCCGTTTGTTGCATCGCAAACTAGTCTCTCAATTATCTTTATGAAACTTTGCATACATGCATCTTTTTGCTGCAAGCTGTAAATAGGTCGGAACGAGCTCGATCGCACAGATATATCGTATAGTTGCCATACAAGCTATCGGCCGTTTTTTGTTGTTTGTTAAGATATTGTAACTAAATTTACTACGTCGTACTTTTTATATACTCGTATATACGAGGGTCGTTTGATAAGTCCGTGACTTTTTGAATAAAATATATTTTTTTCGTCAAAGAAGCGTTTTATTTCTCAACATAATCTCCTTTTAGCTCTATACATTTAGTCCAGCGTTTTTCCAATTTTTTTATTCCTTCCAAATAATAGGTTTTCTCAAGGCCCTCAAAATAGTCGTTTGTTTCTGTGATGACCTCTTCATTTGACCCGAATCTCTTACCGCCGAGCCATTTCTTCATGTTTGGAAACAAAAAATAGTCACAGGGGGCTAAATCTGGAGAATATGCTGGATGGGGTAGCAGTTCGTAGCCCAATTTATGAAATTTTGCCATGCTGACTACACGTGTGCACCCGTGCATTGTCCTGATGGAACAGCACTTTTTTTCGCCAAATGCGGTCGTTTCTGCTTCAAATCAATATCGAATCTGTCCAAAAGCTCTGAATAATATTCGCCGGTGATCGTTTTACCCTTTTCAAGGTAATCGATGTGAATGATACCTTGTGCATCCCAAAAACTGTGGCCATGACCTTGTTGGCCGACAGACCCACCTTGGCCTTCTTTGGTGCACGTTCACCCGGAGAAACCCACTGTCTTGATTGTTCTTTGGTCTCTGGTGTGGTGTGGTGGATCCATGTTTCGTCTACGGTAACGATACGGCGCAAAAATTCGTTTGGATTGCGGTTGAACATCGCCAAACACTCCTTTGAAATGGTCACACGGTTGCGCTTATGGTCGTGTGTGAGCAATCGCGGCACCCATCGCGCGGAAAGCTTTTTCATGTCCAAATATTCATGTAAAATGTGATGTACCCGTTCAGTTGAGATGCCACACTCAGCTACCTCACGCCTTTCATTCTCCGATCATCAATATCATTCCATGGATTTTGTCGACGATTTCTGGCATGACGACCTCTTTTGGGCGACCTGAACGTTCGGCATCACTTGTACTGGTACGACCACAACGGAACTCAGTAATCCATTTCTTAACCATTGAAATTGATGGTGCAGAGTCCCCATAATATTTATCAAGTCTTTCCTTGGTTTCGGTGATGGATTTTTTACGCAAAAAATAATGCTTAATTAGCACACGAAATTCACTTTTTCCATTTTCGTTAAAATTCACGAGATCGTCTGCTTTCAATGCCTATAAAACGCAAACTAAGAAACGCAGCTTTCTCAAAATTTTACAGTCAGCTGTTAATCGATAACTGCTGACAGGAGCAGTGTTGTATTTAGAGGTGAGCGGCAAATAAAAAGTCACGGACTTATCAAACGACCCTCGTATAATATAATTATATACTACGAGGGTCGTTTGATAAGTCCGTGACTTTTTGTATTTGCCGCGCACCTGCTCTAAATACAACACTGCTCCTGTCAGCAGTTATCGATTAACAGCTGACTGTAAAATTTTGAGAAAGCTGCGTTTCTTAGTTTGCGTTTTATAGGCATTGAAAGCAGACGATCTCGTGAATTTTAACGAAAATGGAAAAAAGTGAATTTCGTGTGCTAATTAAGCATTATTTTTTGCGTAAAAAATCCATCACCGAAACCAAGGAAAGACTTGATAAATATTATGGGGACTCTGCACCATCAATTTCAATGGTTAAGAAATGGTTTACTGAGTTCCGTTGTGGTCGTACCAGTACAAGTGATGCCGAACGTTCAGGTCGCCCAAAAGAGGTCGTCATGCCAGAAATCGTCGACAAAATCCATGGAATGATATTGGATGATCGGAGAATGAAAGTGCGTGAGGTAGCTGAGGCTGTAGGCATCTCAACTGAACGGGTACATCACATTTTACATGAATATTTGGACATGAAAAAGCTTTCCGCGCGATGGGTGCCGCGATTGCTCACACACGACCATAAGCGCAACCGTGTGACCATTTCAAAGGAGTGTTTGGCGATGTTCAACCGCAATCCAAACGCAATTTTTGCGCCGTTTCGTTACCGTAGACGAAACATGGATCCACCACACCACACCAGAGACCAAAGAACAATCAAGACAGTGGGTTTCTCCGGGTGAACGTGCACCAAAGAAGGCCAAGGTGGGTCTGTCGGCCAACAAGGTCATGGCCACAGTTTTTTGGGATGCACAAGGTATCATTCACATCGATTACCTTGAAAAGGGTAAAACGATCACCGGCGAATATTATTCAGAGCTTTTGGACAGATTCGATATTGATTTGAAGCAGAAACGACCGCATTTGGCGAAAAAAAAGTGCTGTTCCATCAGGACAATGCACGGGTGCACACGTGTAGTCAGCATGGCAAAATTTCATAAATTGGGCTACGAACTGCTACCCCATCCAGCATATTCTCCAGATTTAGCCCCCTGTGACTATTTTTTGTTTCCAAACATGAAGAAATGGCTCGGCGGTAAGAGATTCGGGTCAAATGAAGAGGTCATCACAGAAACAAACGACTATTTTGAGGGCCTTGAGAAAACCTATTATTTGGAAGGAATAAAAAAATTGGAAAAACGCTGGACTAAATGTATAGAGCTAAAAGGAGATTATGTTGAGAAATAAAACGCTTCTTTGACGAAAAAAATATATTTTATTCAAAAAGTCACGGACTTATCAAGCGACCCTCGTATATGTATATTTTGGTAACTTATCAGAAATAACTTATCGGTGCCAATCACAGTAAGACATAATATTGAAAAAACACATTACCATTAAATTGGGCACCATTATATATAACCTGCAAGGGCATAGGACCGGTATGCAGAAGCCTTTCTTCTTTTTGACTCATACTTTTTTAAAAAACTTCTGTATTGATCATCCGATCGGTTTGAATTCTGAGGATATGTAAAATGTTATTTAAGAATTTCAAGTCGAAAACAAATCTAATTTTTGATTTACGGGGGTGATGGGCGTGAAATAAACGTGCTACAGAGAAACCTTCATGCCAATTTTTGTGTCTACAGTATTTATAGATGTATGATATGTGTGTTCATCTGGTCAGACGGACATACGGACATCCGGATAGTGATCCTGAGCAAGAGTATAATATAATAATACTTTGTGGGGTCTACCAGGCCTCCTTCTCCTTTTTAAATACATTTGCACAAATTTTCTATGATCGAAGGATATAAAAAGAATGCACATTATTCCTTAGATATATGTTACATACTTCTGGTGCCATGTATCCAATACTACCAACATTTTCCCTCAAGCCAAAGTCGCATATCTTTAAGAATTCTTTGGTGATCATCAGATTCTTCGTTTTTAGATCGTAGTGAAGAATATTTTGTTCGTGTAAATACGCCAGACCCTTAAATGGAATTGAAATAGGTATTAAAATTTTAGAATAGCTGACTGTGTGTACTAAAAAACTTACATTGGCACATTGAACTATCCAGTTGAGTTTTATCATATCTATTGCCAACATGTTATTTTCCCAACTTCTTAGATCATGCAAAAACTGATAAACAGATCCTTGATCTGCGTATTCCAATAATATTACAGGTCTACCAACTTCCATGGTTATGTCAAAAAATGACAAAATATTTGCATGTTTGAGACGTGATAAGATCCTTATTTCTCTTTGTATTCCTTCAAATCCATCAATCCTCTTAGGTTTTTTGGCTGCGACTTTATTTCTTGCTCCATCTCCAGTTACCCAAATGGCTTTGTAAACGTCAAAAAGGAGTCCTTGTCCAATCTTAATTTTGCATTTTTTGTAGGGTTAAATTAATTTTAGATTATCAATTTGTACACATCTTAGATCAAATCTTATTTGTATGTAAATTTTTTCATAAACTGAAAATGTATGCCTAAGGATTTGTGTTGTTCGGATAAAATAAATCATAGAACCTTCGTAAGACACGTCGAAAAAAGAAGGTATTTCTGACATTTCTTTCAGATGAAACCATACCTTTTCTACGTATTCCACATCGAAGGCAGAATCATTACAAAGATATGGTTGCACATCCTTCATTGTGGGTCGATTAGCCGCCTCTTGTGCCCAACACTGTTCCATTATTTTTTTTATATATTCAAAGTATGAATAGTCCTTAGCATCGTCTAGGTTCGGACGGACTCCTAATATAACATACACAAAAGTTTTAATTGTTAATTTTGTAGAAACGAAAATTATACTTGAAGACTTCTAACCATTATGAATTTTGAATTGCAAGGCAATATCCAAATTTCCTTCTGGTTCAATATCATATAATGGCTTCTTTTTGGCCATTATCTCCCACAGCACAACGCCAAAGCTGAAGACATCACATTTCGTTGTGTATTTGCCTCCAATTGCAACCTTACAAAGAAAAAAAACTATTATTAAAGATACACATAATTTCTGTGTATAGTATTCAAACCTCTGGTGCCATATAACCATAGGTTCCTCTCCGTGTTGTATTTGTCATCTCTAAATATTTGACCAGGCCAAAATCACATATCTTTAGCGTTTTAAAATGGTTACTAAGCACCAAATTTTTCGTTTTCAAATCGCGGTGAAGAATGTTTTTGTCGTGTAAATACGCCAGACCCTTAAATTGGATTTAAATTAGAATTTACATTTAGATACTATTATGTAGGCTTCAAATCTTACATTAGCAAAATGCTGCATCCACTTAAATTGTATATTATCTGAGACTGTTCTTTTATTTTTATCGTGTATGTAATCGTAAACGGAACCGCAATCTGCGTATTCCATGAGAATTACAGGTTTACCTTTATATAGGGTTATCTTTAAAAATGAAACAATATTTTCATGTTGAAGCTCTGATAAAATACTGATTTCCCTTAGTATTTCTTTGAATCCATTTTCAAAATCGTTCAATATTTTAGCCGCGACAGTTTTTCTTATTCCATCTCCAGTCTTCCAGATTGCCTCGTGAACAACGGCGAACGAGCCATGTCCAATCTGAAATTTGAATTTGTGTTCTGGGTTAAATAAAAAGGTTCTATACCCTTGCAGGTTCTTATAACCTCCGATCATATCAATACTAGTTATAGGTATATAATGAGGCAACATTGAATGTGCATATTCAATATTATGTCACACTTTGATTGGCACTGATAAGTTGAGTTATTTCTAAAATCCAAACTGGTCTTCATATTGTACAAAAATTTGCATTTCGGACGATTGTTTCTATGGCAGCTATATACAATATTATAGAGGATATATATAGAAAAAATCCGATGTAGAAAATTGGAAAAATCGGTCGATAGTTTGTATGGCAACTATACAATATTATCGTTGCGATAATATGGCTCAAAAACTGAGAGAGTAGTTTGCGTTGCAGCAGACGGACACACGGACAGACAGTTTGATTCCTCTGCTGATGCTGATTCTGAATATATAGTATATCATTTATTGGGTCGAAGATGTCTCCTATAATATATTGCAAACTCCTGGCCAAAATTGACACACCCTCTGCAAAGGTAAAATGTTGTTAAAAACTTGTTATTCGGAATTAGAATTAAACAGGGTCGAATGTGTGTATTTTATATGAAAAAAAAAAACTAAGAATGAATAATCTAATGAATACATTTCTTTAAGTTATAACAATACCGGTCCTTTGTATTTCACTTTGACTGTGCGATCAATGCCAAGAATAAATTTCACATCCTCCATGGTCGGTCGTTTTTTCTCATTATGGTTCATACAACTTTTTATTAATAAATTTACATATTCAAAATCCTCGGCATCGCTCAATTTTGAACCTATTGTAGAAAGTTATATTTAATATTACTGAAAAAAAACTTAAATTGTTAGAATCTCACTGTTAATCATTATAATCCAGAATATGTAGCCAAAGCAATACACTTCTTCTTTCAATTGGTGTTTTTTTTCATCAGACTCGTCCTCCTCTGTCGCAAAATATTCGACACATGAACAGGCTATCTTTAAAGTTTTATAATTGTCGGTAAGAAACATCTCAAAAACACATATTTCTTTATGGACTAAGTTTTGAGAATGCAAATAAATTAGAGCCTGGGAATGAAATAGGATTGAAAAATTAAAAATTTACAGAGTCGATGGGTTACTAATCGTACATTGGCCAATTGATGCATCCAGTTTATTATGACGGAATTCGTTGCTTTGCTCCTGCTAGTAATCATGTAATTAGCAAGAGATCCGCCATCTGCATGTTCCGTAAGTATGAAATGACGGCCCCCGTTGATAAAAATGCCAAAGTAATCTAGAATATTTACATGTTTAACACGTAAATACATCTGATTTATTTTCTTCGCATCCTTTAATTTTGATTCAGTTAACTTTCTCGTCATTACAATCTTTTTTGATCCATTATTAGATTTCCAGATCGCTTTGCCAAAGTCGCCATACTAAAAATATGAATTATCTTATGAAACATATACATGCAATAGTCATTTAGATTAGAATTTTTTAGAGCACTCAGATCTCTATGATGTACGAGGCGAATTCGAGGTATTCTCGTTATATATATGAGCAAACCAGCTAGACTGTGAAATACCCTTCGCATAATTTTGGAATACCATTACAAATGCACTAACAATTTATATACCCTTCAACCAATAAAAATTGTTAAAAAAAGGGTATACTTATTTTGTGCAAATGTATGTAAAAGGCGAAAGGCGGCATGGGAGTCCCTATAAAGTATACATATTTGTGCGCAGGATCACTAACCGAATTGATTGTCTGTCTGTCTGTCTGTCTGTCTGTCTGTGTGAATACAAAAACCCAGAAGTAATTCAAGAAAGTATCAGCATAAAACCAAGTGCTTGAGTCAGTTTATAAGAGAGGCTCTCGTATCAAATCCATAGGTCAAAGGGTATCCTAATGTGAACTCATATGAGTTCATGATCGAGTATTAAGGTATTTCCTCACAGCGTAATATAAAATTTGTATCAATATTTTCACATCAGTCAATATATTCTTATTTTACTATACTAAGATAACTAAATGAAACTGATAATCAAATTGGTCTATGCAATACCAAACAAAACAAAGTCCATCTTTCGTCTAACCGACGGAATGCCACTGAATGCAGATTGATAAAGAAGAGCAGGTTTTTCGATGGTAGTTTATTTTATAACAAATAATTACTTGAGTGTTCCGTTTAAACTGTAACCAAGATAGTCAGCAAGAGCAATTCTTTTTAAAGAGCAACCACAAAGAGTGTTAGCTAAGTGCAATTATTGACTCAAGAGAATGTTATAAACTTGCATTTTGAAGTATTAGTCAGTACTATTTCACAAGATAACACTTTTTGATTACTCTAATAAATCTAACATACTATATACTGATACATACAAATGTACTTATTTCTTTGACCACTTAGGTACGCAATATTTTTCTTTATACCATATAAGCAATTTTCTTTGTTAATCTGTTTTGAAATTCACTTCATCAACAAATTTTAAAAATATGGAAACTGATTTTACTATTGCACAGCAAATCAAAAAAATAGATAATGTCCCTTTATCGACATTAACAAAAAGTAGTGATAAATGCAATTATTTAAAATGGTTTATTGTTTGCAATTTGTAGTTGTTTTTTTTTACACCTTAATAGGCTTTTTTTATTGCCGCCCACCGTAATCTTCAGGTCACTTAAGAAAAAAATTCTTCTCCATACCTCCGATTTTTTGAATTCCAGCATTATTTCCGGAATCTTAAAATCCTCAGATTCCATTTGGATAATTTTAGTTAGTTCAAGAAAACAAAGAACACAATAGAGAAAAGGCGAATGTGCAAACGAGCTCACCCGTAAACTGACTGATTGAAAGACAGACTAATAAGCTTTGTAAAAAGTTGCAGCTAATATAATCGAAATTAATATCAACCGTGCTCTGTAAAGTTCAAGGTATCGAAGCTAGTAATTTAAGGCATAACTTCAGGCGAAACAAAAATATAAAAATACAAATGAAATTGGCATGCCGAATATGTCAAATAGTATACCTACATATAAATATATATATTCCGATATTAAATGTGAAATTATAATTATATATTCATATTGACATTGTAAACTTTGTATTTTTTACAAGTGATCGGCATAACAGTTGATTAAATACATATTCAAATAGGTGACAAAAAAATCTTTTTGTCATAAACTTTACATATCAACGAGAGAATTTTCTTATTGCAATACGACGATTTGGCGTTTATTCCCATTATACACTTCGACGATTGCAAATGGTCAAAAAAGCGTATACTAACTTTGTACAAACGTATGTAGCAGGCATAGGGACGCGTGACAGTTCTCACTAAGTATATATACCTTTTTTTAGGATTACTAGCCGAGTCGATGGAGCCATGTCCATTTGTCTATCTGTCTGTCTGTCTATTTGTCTGTCTCTCTGTCTTTTTTTCTGTCTGACTGACCTGTAAGGACACACAGAGATTAGCAATTATAAAAGGCAGAGACACAAAATTAGATTCGATTTTATAGATATCGGTGTACTGAATTACTACATTAGAGTACATACAGTAAATATAAAAAATACCTAAAGTAAAGTGTTCTCAACTATTTGCTGTGATTTTATTGTATGCTTTAAAGTGCAAGCTCATAGAGGAAGCAAGTTATAATAAAAATCATGGCTCAAGGCAAAACTATCTGACTTTATGAGCTAAACAATTAATATTTTTTTGTTAGCATATCTGGGGGATATACGCGAGCGCAATGTCCTTCGAAGACAACGATGAGAAACGCACCCCCAAGAGCTATATGTAGGAGAACAACAACGGCATTTGCCATTGTCCCACCCACTGTTTATATACCCTGTAGTCACTGAAACCAGCCTTAGAAAAATGGTATACTCAGCTTAAGCAAGTCCGATACCAAAGAAATTTATGATATATGTATCCGATTTATCAATTCGATTTGTTCATGCCCTTCGTCTGTCAATATTTACATATGTAGGATATCTGGAAGTCGACTATATGCTCAACTATAGTTTGCGCAAATTGTTTATGCTGGCGCCAAGCTGTCCCCGAAATAAAAGAAAGACACACTGTCTGGCGGCCGTCTCTTTGACTGTTCGACTACTGATGTGTGTGTGTGTGTGTGTGGAGGGAAGGAACGCACAGGGGAGGGGTAGATGTGGCGGATGCGGATGCTGTTGCTGGGCGGGCGCCAGGCTGGCGACGAAACGCACACGCAATCGCCATCATATTCACATTCAGACACACGCATTCACACACACACACACACACACACAAGAATAGATACAGAGAGTGAACAAGCAAGTCCTGGACCACTCGCCACTGTAGCTGAGCCAATGTCTGTAAGTGTGTGTGTGTGTGTGTGGGCTAAGACAAACAACAACACGCATAAAAAGCCAAGCAAATGCGCAGATCTCCAGTCAAAATGATTGTATATTGTATGTTTATGTGAATGTGTTTGTGTGTGTGTGTGTGTGGTTGCATGTCCTTGTTGCCATCAGTTTCAGCTGCAGCTCAAGATGAAAGTGTATGTATGTAAGTGCGGTATATATGTATGTATGTGCATATATATTGGTATATATGGCATATATTTTGTAAATATTTGTAATTCCCCAAAGTATGCAATAAAAGCATTATTCAAGTGCATATAATAAATAACGCATAATATTAATAGATACACTCATTAAAGGAGCATACCCCACTATACCCTGTAACGCTGAAAGTTGGGCTATTAGTTTTGGCCCAGCCATGGGGTCACCCAAAACAATTGCGCAGACATTTTGGCAACAGCTCTGGCAATAACATCGAACTGTGTCACGAACTCTTGTGGGCGTGCCATGTGGGCAAGTATAAGTGAGTCCTTGGACAATTTGCTTCTGCTATTTCTCCCAAATGTTTCGAGTTTAACGTTATTTCAGCAAATAAGATAATTAAATTATCTATATTGCCAATATACATTAATAGAACTTAGACCTTTACTAAGTTTATTAAGTTTCAATTTAAGATATATAAAGAAAGTCGGAAGTATATATGTATAATATATATGTAGAAATACATATGTATATAGGTATATTATATGTTACATAATACTCAACAGTTTTAACATAGTTCTTACGAAATTTATTGAGATTAAATTGATGGCGACACCAGGATTTATTGTTTTCCATGATATATAGTGATGGGATTAACTGGAAATTGTTATAATATATTTGTGATACCCTTGGAAGAGTTTGCAATGCACCTAAGCAGACATCTCTGGTCCCATAAAGTATATACATATATACTAAACGAGCATCAACAAAGGAATCAAACTAGCCCTGTCCGTGTATCCGTCTTACTTCTTATAAGTAAATAAGTCGGAACGAGCTGGATCGGGCAGATATATCGTATACCATATCTGTCATACAAACTGTCGACCGATTTGTATTATTCGTTAAGATTTTTTAACTATTGTAAATTTACCATATTCGACTTTTTCTATATACATATATATTATACACATGAAATTTCATAAAATTTTTGAGAATCTGCCCATTAAAACATATAGCTGTCATAGGAATAATCATCCGAAATACAGGATTTTGTATGAAGATCAGTTTTAATTTAGAAATAACTGAACTTATCAGTGTCGATCAAACTGAGACATAACATTGAATATACACATAATATACCATTCAATTCTGCACCAGAATATATATAAATATATAGTATTTGAACGATCGGAGGATATGAGACACTGCAAGGGTATAGAACCTTCGGCATTCGAAAGATATATTAGCCTTCCTTTCTGGTTTTAATATAAAACTGAAATCGGCAAAGCTTAGTTGGGATAAATCACTATGATAAGGTTACTTACCTCATCTGGTTGGATACGCCTTTTTGTTTTCAAAACAAATGGTAAAACTAATAAAACCTCTAAACAAAACTAGAAAATGTTAACCTATCAAATGAGTAGATTGATCAATTTTAGATTCGCCGTCGAATTCAAAGTTTGTCTTAGAGTGCGTATTATAATTATTATTTTAATTATTATTATTGAATACAGCTAAATGCGAAACATATGTAGACCTTATCTAAAGAGTCATTCGGAGCAGAGCTGCCAGGACACAAACTCCTTCTCAGAGTCGCAGCACAGGGATGGCGGTGACAGTCAGCGCCAGCATGGTGGCCAGCCCGGCAGAGATGTGGTCCGACCCTGGACGGGGCGTGGCACCATTACAGGCATCCGATTTGCAAGTGCATATGATTTGCTTGTAGCCCTCGTTGTCGGCCGTGAAGCAGGAATTAGGTGACTTCTCCTCGATAAAGCCGCAACTCCGCTCAATGCGATGCTCGTCGTTCACGTCCAGCTTGATGACGGTCTTGCGGCAGAAGGCCTCCAGCTCTCCCTGATTTGCACACTCCTTCAGGTACTGCTCATCGCGCTGGGCACGTGGCGTGTTCACCACGAGGCTGGCGCAATCGTCGTTGTCGTGCGAGTTGCACTGGTGGCAGCGCAGGCCCGAGACTGCATGAATAATAAATGTATAAATGAGTGCAAGTTAACCGGAGGGAGAGGGTAAATGCGTGGTAAATCAAGGACCATTCCGGAAATGGGCTGCGCGCTGACAGCTGCCCCAGCGCCCTTTTCAAACTGAGACATTTTGACGGCAAATTATTTTATTAGCCTTCGCCCCTTTTCCTTTCTTTCACTGGCTCCCAAAACGACTGAAGACAAACTGACAGGTAGATTAACTGAAGGACTGTCTGACAGGGAGACAGTTGGCTTGAAAATGTGCTAACTGAACTGATTGATTGATTGACTACGGTAACTGCCTGATTGACCAACTCATTGACAAGCTGACTTATTAACTACCTTACTATCTTACTAAAAGACTGACTGACTAACCTGAAGGCTGAAGAAAATATAATTTGAATAGAGACTCTATGAATGGCAGGCTAAGCAGCAGGAACACTAACTAAACAACCGAAAAATTCTCTTAAATTACTGATGGAACTACGAGTATCAACAGATCGTCTAACTGACTAAAGGAATAACTCTGGTGGTATAACTAACAGATAATCTGCCGTTATCACTGCTAGACAAACTGACTTTACAACAGTTAAACTTGGACAAATCTGCAGATTCACGAACTTATGGATAGTTTACCCAACTTCCAGATAGTCTTACTTACAAACAGCCCAATTGACAGCTTAACCGGCATATATACTAACTGATAGATACGCTAACCAGCAGATAGGTCAATTGATAGGTACCATAACTGATATACAGCACAACTGAATAGTAGACTGTTGTTTTCGCTTACAAACAGTTGACTTACCTAGTCAAAGACAGACTGGAAGACTGATTGACAGACTGACTAACTTCCGGGCTGCCTAGAGCAACTCTGCGCTTCTGCAGTAAGTAATTGCATGTCAACTGCGAGTATGAATTAAGTTCTTCATATACTTTCAATTGAGTTTCAGATGTTTAAGCACGCAAGAAGTAAAACGAAATATCAGTTGGATATACAAACGATACCCTAAGCAAAAGCCAGCTTGATTTAACGAGGGAGCAACTGATCCTATATTGAATATATGTATATAAATATATATATTATATAAGAAAGAACTATTAATAAAACTTATTGTACGCCTAGGGACATCAAGTCGAATCGAATCGACCATAACAAAAAGCCCCAATACAATTCCCTTTGTTTCCTAGAGGACCTTCGTAAGGAACCCAATTCAAGCCGAAAAAGTCAGTCTAGTTTATTGGACACTTGTCGGTCGCTATAAATGCCGAGTGTCAAGCGTTTAACGGGGCGTATGCACAACTTTTTTGCTTTTACTTTTTCAACTTCTTTCTTTTTTTGCCTGGTAAGTAACGGGAAATAGCACTTATTTGGCCTACTCAGTGCCTAGTGGGGGAACTACCTGCTGGCAAGGCAGGGTTATGGAACTTGACCCATTTCGTAATTAAGTCGACGCTAATAAAAAACACGTTGAAGCAACAAAAACAGCGACCTGCCATAAAGAATGCAACTACAGTTGGAACTTGGCATTTGAATTTAGGACTTGAGATCTCAAGTTTCAGATTGCAGTTTCGGCATTTGCATTTTATCCATTTCCTTATTTTCCATTTGCCGTTGGAAACTTGAACTTTTAGAACGGTGCTCTGTTGCTTACTCACTTTGTTGCACTTGACAATGGAATGCTAATGAAACGCGCACTGGGAGCTGGCTTGACAAAATATATATACATAGTGCATATACATATACCATAAATATATATTCATATAAAGGCATATACGAAGTATATATATGTTTGTATATATGAGCGACAGGGGCCGCGGTCTACGCTAGACAGGTCAAGTGTTTGCGCCTTTTATTATCATTAAATAGCTTCAATAAGTTAACGCCTATAAAGCCCACTCAATGGGAATATTTATTTATACACTGAGAGAAAAATAAGGGGAGATATCTCTTTAAGAACTTAATTTCAAGTTGCATTCCCTTTCACAGCTCTCTCGCGGTAACTCTGGCAACGAACTCAATTAGTTCAATTAGACTTCATTAAATCCTTTCTGTCGTTATACATACAAATGTACATATGGTATATATCGTATATATATATTTGCATATATCGTATACCTACGTGCTATTCTTCGAGTGACTCTGCACTGCATAAACTCCGTGACAAGATTTCTTCATTCATTTAATCATGCTTTAAAGTTGATTAAATCACTTTTACTTTGTATCCAGTTTGTATATTGACAACCTTTCCTAATTAGCCCCCTACCCAATTAACTGTATACACCTTTCTATCTAAATAGGCCTGACTCATTGTACGATTTTCATTTAACTTTTCTATAGAGAACTACAATAGTATTGGTGTTGGTTTTATTTTCCACATCGATGCTTCTAACGCTGGATGTGTTTCAGTAGAAAAGCTAATTGAATTGGGACAGTCATCATTTCATTGATACGTGTAGATCCGAATTATATAGTGTACTTATTATAGTTTTCAATGTGATTAATACAATGAAGACAAACCTCCCACTGATTCGATTTACTGCTCAATTAACACGCGGCAACATTGTTAATTAACCTAATAATGATAATTGTACTCGACAAATTAAAGAGCCTAATGCGAAGCACTTCAAAGCGAGAGACTCCACCCTCAACATGTAGAGCTCTATATACATACACACACACGCACACTCACTTACCTGATAAGAGATTCGCTGTGAAAGCGATTAATACGATGTAAATGAACGTTGTTGACATTATGTTTTCGATTCGTCGACTGTTTCTTAAAGATTGGGTATCAATGTGGTTGCGCGCCTCTTCCTCTTCGATTGAAACTTGATCTTGACTCAAAAGAGTCAATTGCAATTGTCATGTGATTATCTAATGTGTGGAAGAGGGGAAGCCAATAAGATAAAGTTAATATACTGAGATGCATCACACTATCTACAGCAGTTAGATAAGATATGAAAATTAACTAAACTAAATTGTTTTATACAGTTTACAAAAGTTCTTTAGTTTTCTGTTTTCGACAATAAGAATAAGGATTTCTACACTCACTCGCGTAACTATATAGGCAATTATATATTACGATTGCAGACTCCGACGGAATCTTTGAGTAAATATTCAATAATATTTAATTTAATCCAAGAAGATGCTGCGGTCTGTCAACTTGACGCGTGCACAGTCCAGATGAATCTAAAAACTTGAGTTGAATTTTTCAAAAAAATAGATTGATTTGGAAAACACGAACGAGACGCGAAACGAAACAGAACAGAATGTTGACTCGATACGTATATACCCTGTACTTACACTCACTTGCATTACCTTGTGGACTGCTGAGTGTTCGAAATTCTTTTGTTTTGTAAAATATTTGGGTTATATAAAACTTATTGTAGATAAAGATCGAAAGTATGTACATATGTAAAATATAATCTTTTATGAATACAGTTACAGGTCAAATTATATAATCGTGATTAAATCTGGTTCCCTTGGCTTACAGATATAGATTACATCTACAGCAAAGCTAAAGTCTCTGAAATATATAGAAAAACTATGTTTATAATGATATAATCTAAGAATATAATATATGAATATATATGTATATAATAACGTATACATAATGTATTGTATATAATAATCATATGTTATAGTAATATAGTCAGCATAATAAACATTATTAATTAAATTTATGTTTGTAAATAACACACTATCTCAGATACTGCAGCTACAGTTCAAGAATAAATAAGTATATATCAAACAGTTTTCGACACGTTAATCATACCCAATCGCTGCCCTGCTACAGGGCATGCACAGTAACAGAGAGAAGGCAACTGAGATTAACCGGGAGCATCACACACACACAATTGCAAGGTCTGAACGGTAACGTGTGCGCGTATTTCTACGTGTGCATGTGTATGTGTGAGTGTGCGTAAGAGAGAGCAACGTAGGTCTTAAAGAGTCGACACATACTTTTCAAAAGAAACTCTGGAAAAAAAAAACTTCCGTTACTCGATCGTCGCTTTCGGGGTCGACATTGAATAGACAGAGACAGAAAGAAGAGAGAGGGGTAGGTGAAGAGAACTAGAGCGAGAGAGGGGGAGAGCGCAAAGCTGGCTAGTTGCATTGATAAGCATTGTTACACGCACCAAAATCAGAGCACATGTTGTTCCATTGAGCAGCCGCATTTAACCGGTAAGCGAAAGTGTGACGTCATCAAGTGACCCCCAAAGCGGAAAGCAGCGGCTAAAAGCTCATTAACCATGTACTTTTGCACACTTATGTCAGTTATTTACATTATAAGTTGTGTATTGTTTAGTGTTCTACAGACAGACACGTCTTACTATACAGCGTTGATTAGCGACGCTTCTTCTGTCAACCATGCCGTATACCGTCTGGGGTTACATACATACATATGTTCCGGCTTTGTTGATAGTTGGATGCAGTCGAAACTAGCAGCTGAGCAGTACACTTATCAGTGGATCAGTTGGTTGAAACCGGTAAATAGCTACCAAAACTCACACAAGTGTGGTTTCAACTAGCTGGAAAAACTAATCTTAAAGCGAAGCTACAAGTGAACGAAAGGCAAAGTACTCAAATTGATTAAAGAGGTACACAGATGTATCTATGTACATGGTACATAATTGTATAAATATAACAACAAATGCATATACATAAGTGTGTGTATGTACATACATACATACATATATGTATATACATACATTCATAAGTGCATAGATGTTTATATACCTCAACCGGAAATTTAGAGTGCTTGGACTTGGGCTTATCTATATCGCTCTACGCTACAAATAACAATTTTTAGATTTCAACGCTATTTATACATATTTAATTGTACAATGTATATATTATACATATGTACATACTTATGTAAATTTATGTATATGAATACATATGTATGTATACAATTAAATGTCCGAGAACCATTTAAATATTATAACATTTGACCATTGAAAATAGTCGAAGAAGGGTATACTAACTACATTGACAGATGCAAGTGTGTTACAATATTATCATATATGTATATTCTTGATCAGCATCAATAGTCGAGTCAATAATAGTCTAATTTGGCTATCGGGGGGTGTGTCTGTTCTCAGATATAAAAACTCAAAATTGTACATGAAACTTTTTGTATATCATATCTTAGGCAAAAGAAATGGTACCAAATTTGCTGTTGGGAATTATAAATATGATAAGGTGCTCCTTCTTGTTTTTCAGAATTGGACGTAGGTTATCTTACTGTCAATCACGCTGCACTGTAGCTTAATATTTAACCAACCAAACCTTCACAGTTCTGTTAAGTTATTATATGCAGTCTGCATTTAGGATATTAAAATTTACTCTAAAATGATACTGTGTGCCAAACAAAGGTCCTTCGAAATGGTTACAATTAATTGTGGATCTCAAGTTGAGGTCCAATGGACCATATAGAAAGTGTGCTGTGCGTACTTATGTATGAGGAATTGAGCTCCGTCTACGTCTCCAGTCAATGTCAGACAAAACTCTCAGCTTGTCAGCGTTTCTACGATTTCGTAGCATATGAACAGCTGATCACTACGTGGGTTTAAACAAATTATTGTTTGTTCAAACTGGTTTCGGGTGGGATTTCAAAGTGCCACCACCTCTCCAGCCCGTCCGTCTCAAATATTAATTGCCAACGCCGCAGACGCTACTTTGTATTAATCTACTACAGCCACAGGGAAAATAGTATAAGCTTCTGCTTCAGGTTCATTGTTCTACATGAAATAATGGGAAATTATAGAGAATTAAAGTCCCGCCAAGAATACCCAGTATTTGTGACTTGGAAGAGCTTTAAAAGATATTGAAGAAAGCTTTGTAGAAAGCTTCACATCGCTAAGCTTACACTAAAATATATGTGCATGCACAAACATGTCGTTTTGCAATTTAAACAATTTGTTTGTCGGCATTCTGATTGTGCGTACTTTAACCCTAGAGAGTTGGGCTGTAAGTCTATTTATAGAGCTCATTGCATAAATGAAAGTGGTAATGACATCAATTGAGGCACACAGCGGGATAGACACAGAAAGAAGAAGGAATAGAGGAACAGAGAGAATGACAGAGGGAGGCCACCCAAAGGGCGGAGATTAGCATGGCATAAAGATCATCTGTAGGGAAAGACAGAGAGAGAGAGAGATACGCAATTTTTGCGTTTTGATTGGGCTACAAAAGCGACGCACAATCTCGCGAAAAGAAGCTATGGCTTTAGCTATAGCTAAATTCAATTGAAATCAGCAAGTCGCCAAGCAAAGGAAACTTGCGATTAAGCTTAATTAATAAGCTGGACAGATAGATTTATGTCACCAGCGAATACTGGAACTGCGTCCCACACAAATCGGAGTAGTCTGTTTCACGTGCGACTTTGTTGGTACTGTGACCCAGCCTCAGGGTTAAGAATAGCTTGGGGTCTTGAGAAATAAACAGCCTAACCGAACTAGGCTTAATTAATATTTAATTGCTTAATTTGCATAAATAAGAAATGATGTGAGACTACAAATAATTATATTATCATTTTCATTGAAAGCTCTAGAAATTAATTTTATTTTCTAATATATAGGTTATCATAAGCTGATCAAAATAGGTGTTATTAATGGTTCAAATATGTGACAATATATTATAAAAAAAAATACCATAAAAAGAGTGAGGTTATGGTTAATGTATAAAATCAATATTAAACTGTTACACTTGTCATACAGATATAGGTTTATTCTAAGATAAATCGATGCTCTAGTCAAGCGTAAAGATGATATTGGATTTTAGTCCATGGTAAAGTATAGACAATCTTGCATACAGATTCACTGTTCAGGAAATAAATATACATATATACCATATATTGCTCAATATATAATTTACATATATATATATATATATATATATATATATATATATATATATATATATAGATATATATCTCAAAAATACAAGGTTGAGATCGTAATTAAAACTTTTTTATATTAGTACACAATGTATACAACTTATACAATAGTATTATGAGTTCATGACTATTGGCGAGTCATAATTATATTTATATATATACTTATATATACCATATATAAAAGTCTTCTTATTTAACTCGACTATGGTCTATTGTCTATGATTTTTATAAAATCTCAATATTTTTTTTTAATCAATTTAAAAGCGAGTGAGTACATTATATAGCGCATATACGGCTCTTTTATACAGCGTGAAATTGTTGAAAATCAAAACATTTGCTGACTAGTGTAAGTAAGCGTCTAGTTTCAATTTTAACTTGCTCCTTCCTCCACTCTATCTCCCGTTCTCTCTCTCTCTTCCACTCTCTCTCTCTCTCTCTCGCTGTCTCCTTCTTTGGCCTGCAGAAAGAGCATGCCAGGACGCGCATTGTGCTCGGCTGTCGTGCTGCACGAAAGCTCTTGAAAGCTCTCTGTCAAGCATTTGCCCCCCGTAGGCTGCGACTGTGGCAATCTAACCGACCCGAACGACAAACCCGACTCATTCGTGCCACATTTGCCGTGCAAGCTGCGTCTTCAGTTCCAGTCGCTGGTTGTCGTTGTCGTTGTTGTGACGTTCTGCTCCCCCGAAAGCGCAGAGTGCTGGAAAATATACTATAAAACTATAAATCAAATAAAAAAAAAGGAATTAAGTTAAGAACCCTTCAAACGGGTGCAGTGTTGGAAAAAACAAACAACAAATAAACCAAAAGCGCCTTTGGTTGCAAAAACAAAGAAAAGAGAAAAAAAAGTTATTAATATAAATTAATAAATTAAAGCAGAAATGCAGTACATCTATGTGATTAGCGCGCTCATACTGGCGATTGCCGTGCAGCAAGGTAAAAGTTGATAACAAGCTAAATGATTTATAACAATTAATAATAGTTATATTAATTAAAAACAATTATAAATGATAATGAACATTAATAAACAATAATAAGACGAATAAAACACACGCAAAAAATAAAAGAGAAACGGAAATCTGACTGAACGAGTGCGATTACATAATGCGTGGCTATGGAAGGAGCGCAAAAAAAGTGGAGACTGATAACGGAGAGGAAGGGAGAGTTGCCACCATAAAGGTGGTGGGTGGGGGACAGGGAAACGCACAAGTGAGGTTAGAGTGGAAGTCGCTCCGAAGGATTCCCATAGTCATATTTGAACTCAGACTCTGAGCATGTGCTACATTGAAAGAGAGAAAAAGAGAGGGGGAGAGAGAGAAGGGCTATGGAAGAGTGTGAGAGAGTAGCAAGCTCGACGTCTTCGCCGGCCACAATGGCGCCTTTTTGGCCTGAATCTCGCTATCTTGGCAGCACAATCACCCCAGCTGGCAGCCTGCTTGCAGAGCCTTCAGCTCTCCCCGTTGGTGTGGGTGGTGTGGGAAGGGGGTCCTTTATTAACTTTGATTGCTTCAATTAACACCTTCAGCCGTATAACCGTATCCTAATATCATTTACATTTATGCAAATGGATATGTCCACTTCCCGCTAATATCTCAAGTGTGGAAATCCGCCCAAAGCGCATCTTGTTTAACTGGGTGAAATGTGCGTGTGTATGTATGTGTTGCCTGCGTGTGTGTGTGTGTGTGTGCATGGAAATGTAGGACATGCGCACAGTCGTGCTCCATTTGCCTTATGCCTGTCACTTGGTCAACAGGCCCGGGGCCAATTGCAGCCAGACTACACTCCCCATCACACCCACTGCAGAGCCAAGCCCCAAGGCACGACTTGAAGTCGCGCCACGCACTTATATAAAGTACCGCAGCGCAATTATAACCATGTTGTATAGTGTATCAAAGTGTGTCTAGCTAACAAATGCAATCAATGCAATTTCCCGGTATTTGATTGCCTCCCATCGAACAGACAGAGCTGGGTAAACAGCCCCAATCCCTGGGAACTTGAGTAAAAGTTTCCATTCCATTTAATTAAATTCAATAGCAAACAATACAATATCATATAGACCACAAAATATGACAATTAAGAGACATATATATTATATATTACGTACACACATATGTGTACTATATTTATATGTGTCTGTCCATAACTTGTATATATTTCTGTACATCTTAGGTATCTGATTTGTTTGTAATGTACCTTGAAAGGTCATTACGGGAAAGTTTTGGGGTTTTAAAGCATAGAAATAGTTTAAAATAATTTATATGAAATAATAAGTCATCCATAAAAACATTTATACGTACATACATATTGTGTGTATGTATTTATCTTGTATTTATTCCTATTTCAAAAAAAAAACGTAATTTAAGATTTGTTTTTGATATGCGTTGTTAAGATGCTATTTAGAATGTATGGTTTCAAGTTAAAAAAAAAAAAAAAATTGAATTACAATGTATGATGTTTCTCACAACGCATTGAAAGTTTTTCACGCAAAATACAGTTGGGAAAGTTTAAACCTACTTTAAAGCATAGAAATAACTTAAAATAGATTTATCTTTTTTGCTTATACTGAACTATACAAGAGATTTTTAACCTTATAAGTACATACACTCCTTCCCAGATTAAGAGGTGTATTTACGAATTATCAGTATAAAATTGTTTACAAAGTTTTCTGCAGAATTCAAATTTGTTGTAAATAAGAAAAATAATGCACACATTTAAGGCTTTTTATTATTATCTAATAAAAAGCCTAATGACGCCTTCACAGAGTAAAGCATACTCCATTTCCATTACCTACGTACGTCTTACTTCGAACATTGTGTATTGTGTAAGATGATGTGCATTGTTTTAGGCTCCACTTCAGTCTGCCTTATGCAACCCAGTTAGGATGGGGTAGAGACAATAGTTGGAAGGGAGGAGGAGGCATGGAAAGTTATTGAAGTCCATTAACGAGCCGAGGCAGCCGAGATTGTTGAGATTTCTTTTAATTAGCAGCTGGCTCTTAAGAGCTTAGCAGTCAGACACTAATGGAGGCGTTGCTTCTATCACCAGAAGCAGCAGAGGCTACTCCAGACTCATTGGATGCAATGTGCCATTTTTGGCACTGTATGACGCACGAATACAAAAAGCAAAAAGCGCATTTCAAATTGCATAACAACTGTTGTTGGACCGGCCTAATAAATAAATAAATAAACTACACACCCACACATACACACACAAAACACTCACACACATGTATAGAGAATGAAATAATGCGAATCTCGTGTCGCCTGCTGGACGACCTTAAATTCAATTTAGCTCAGCCAAGACAAGCGTCTCCATCTCCGTCTAGATTTCAGCTCAATAAATAGTTCGTTTATACTCTTTTTTGTTAAACAATTAAGGTTAAGTTGAGCTCAAATACAATATATATACAAGTACAATATAAATGGAAATTTTCTACTACTAATTGGGCTTATTAAACCAAACTCGACGGTGCCTACGCAAACTGCCTGCGGATTTTCGCGTTGCTTTTTGGGAAATTTGCAAATGTTTACTTCTCTTAATACTCTATATAATGTGTTAAGAGGCTTAGGGTACATATTGTTAGGCATGTGTGATATAAGATAAGACGTGTAAAAGGAGACATTCAGTTTTCACTTCGATCTCAATTTGAAGAGCAATTCATACTAAATTTGAGCAGAAGACTCCTTAAAATACTACACATTATTAGGTATATATACCTACTTGTATATCACTTATGATAATCAAAGAAAACATCTAACGTTATATTTCTTGTTAATTTGTGTGTCTTCCAGGCGATGCCATCAAATGCTTCGTGTGCAACAGCCACAAAGATGCCAATTGTGCACTGGACATTCCGCCCGATAATTTGCTCAAGGACTGCCAGGAGGAGTACTCATCACGGGGCAATGGAATACCCAAGTACTGCCGAAAAATCACGCAAATCATCGAGTTCTCCGTGAATAGCCGTAAGTAGAGAACTTAAAATAATTGTAACATAACATTATAACCTCCTTTACCTCTCTCTCTCTGTCTGCTATTGCGACAGTGCCACCAGATAACCGTGTGATACGCACCTGCGGTTTCCTCAACCAAACATCGACCAATTACTGCTATCAGCGTGCCGGTTTTGGTGGACGACAGGTGGTCTGCTCCTGCGACACGGACAACTGCAATACCGCCACGTCGCTGAACGGCATCTCCAGCTTTGAAGCAATTCTCGGCGTCGCCCTCCTCTGGGGCTTCAGCGAGTGGCTACAGCGTTAAGCGCACAACAATCTGCATTTCTTTTATTCGGTTGTTTTTCATTTCTTCCTTGTTTTTTTTTTCAATGATGCATCCACCTTGTCACCACCCTTAGCCAAGATTTGTTAAGTTCTTAACTTCTCAGCCTAGAAACATTTCCACACCAAACGCTGCAACAGTTCTTTTTGGTAAGAGAGTCCATTCCCTCATTATCTATCGACTTATCTAACCTATCGTAACTCTATTTTAGTTACAGCAAACTCGTCCCTTTTTCGGTATCTAAATGTCTAACGGCTAAAGCTTTATATCGCAAAACGAAACGATTTTGGGAGAAATTCTTAAATTGTATATAAAGAGAATGCAACAAAAACAACAAAATTGGCCAATAATATAACCTCTAAAAATAAATTTGAAACTAAAGTATTACGAAATAAAAAAAGGAAAAACAAAAACAAAAACCCAACGCAGTTCAAGCCCCACTATAATAATGAATATGGTAATGATAGGCTATTGAATAACGAAAAGAACAATTAAACGAAACTTAGTAGTATATATATAATATATATAAATATATATATATAAACTGAATGTTAACACTTTTTGTCTGAGTTTCTCTTTTTTATTTTCATAAGAAAACTAACAAAACAAAATAAAGACAGCTAAAAGAGTATTTGAAAAACAAAAACAAAAACAAAAACAATGCAAATGTGCTAAACATATTTCATAAATAACAATTTCTTAGTCTAATTGATAACAGAATATTTAAAGAAAATAAATGGAAAAGAAGAAACGAAAAGCAAAAAGAATTACCTAGAATAAGTTCCAACACGCTTCAAGGTCACCGCCAGAGACCACACCCCAAACTCAAATACCATCTGCACACACGCTGGAACATCATCGCGGAGTAACCAACTGCCAAAGAGAAAACCAAAATGGAGAAAACATCATCCAACCTAGCATAGGAGGAATGAGATCCAATGCACACGCAGATCCCCTCGGGGAGGAGAAGGTACAGAGAAAGCTGTGTCCACACATTAATCGTAGAAGCCACAAGATATATACCTACATATAATTTAGTTCAAATTGTAAGCCACATGAAATAAAATTTATAGCGAGAATTTTTTTTGTTAGGAACCTCCTCTTAAAATTGCAATAAAATTGTAAAATGTTTGAACGAAAAACAATAAATATTACAACACAAAATGAGACAGAGTTTTCCCTGAGCAGAAATACATATCGAAATATATACCATATATATAATTGATCTTAACTATATAACAGCTACAAAAGCTGTAAAAGGGATTTACAATGTTCGGATAGTTATTGGAAATATGTATTAACATAAGTCATTAATCAATAATTACACAAAATTATGTCTTAGCGTGAATATGTTCTGAGTAAGCAACTTAAAGAATCCATAGTGTACATATCTATGAGGCGGGTCCAAGCCCATTTGCCTATACCTCCACATGCAATACCCGCTTGAGGGCTACGTAGCAACGCTTAGTTGACAACTCATGGTAGCCCACAGGGCCTCGTTCGCAATCAGCGCAGACCAGGAACTTTAATCCATTAACGGTGTGGGAGAAGCCAATGTTCTCAAACATCATCATATCTTCGATGAGCCAGAAATGTTTCAGTTCCTCTGTGCTTAGGTCCTCGGATTTGCTTTGCTGTTTTTGTTCCATCAGTGGCACGTCTATCTGACAAAATTGGTGGGCATTAGCATGGGTTTATCTATCACTATATAATGTGTATACATATGTTTGTGTATGTGCATACATACTAAACATGTGTTTATTCTTACTCATTGCACCGCATATGCGGGCCAAAACTTACTTTTTGCTCGCAGTACTTTGCCTCCTGTGCTTTGATCATCAAACTATTGCAAAACTGACAGCGCACATTTGTTTTGTTTTTGTTGTTTTCGATGTGGTCGGCAAAATTTGCTTCCTCTGTCATTTTTTGGTTCTTCTTTCGGCAATTACTTTTGTTTTCACCCAAAAATGCGAGCTACGCTTCTTCTTTTTCCAGCGACAATTACAGCTAAGTTTAACATTAACATAACAGCGGACTCTAACAGATGCCATTCACAATGACGATCGGAAAAGCAATCGAATATTGCAAAAAATACGGTTATCGCCGGGGATTTTGAAGTAAATGTCAATATGATGGCGGCAATTTTTAAAATTTCAATGGACAGATAAACACTGTGTAAAGTAAGAAAATACAAACAATGAAAATTGTCATTGCACCAGGAATTGACATTAAATATAAGTATATTATGACTGTTAAATCGGTACTAATCATTTCTCATATTATTTTCAACATCATGGTCTGCGGTAAATGCTTGCATTGAACAAGTTTAAAATATTGATAAATAAATATATTATAATCGTCAACGGAAAAGTCGTTATTTTTTATATCGATATTATCAAGGCCGATATTTTGATCTGACGCTTTTTGTCATCGTGAGCCGTTGCAAAATTTCTTTCGCCTTGACATTTTCTTGACGAGCGTTTGCTTTCTTCCGTGTTCAATTTCTACATTACTAACACGTGTGCCATATATTTTAATAATATTTATCAAGTATGCATCTATTATTAATATGAAACTGACAATATTCAGATTTGGCAAGCACAATTCACAAAACATCTGACATTAAAAGCTAACCTTGAAAAGAAAATAAAAATTTCGAAAAGCTTTCGTCGCTGTAAAAAGAGAAGAAAAAATAAACGAAATATATATATTTTTCGTGCGTTATGAATAGCGGCTACAACCCCTCAGTTTTCCATGTGCCAGCATTGGCAATGGAGTCACTGTGCCAACAATCCATGTACCAGCAGCACACATATGTGGATCGTAGTCACATGGCCGTCACTGATGTCATTGTGCAGGAGCATGTATCACAGAGCTCCTGGTCAATGAGTTCTCCGTCTGTATCCGTACCGATGACGGTGCGTGCTCCGGTTTTCGTGCAGACCGGACCATATATTAGCAATTCTGCACCACCACCGCAGCCGCAGGCACCACCAGCACCGACGCCACAATCACGATACGCCTACATGTCCTTGCCGGGTGTGCAGTACTATGCGTCTAGCTCGGGTAAGTTCATCGTTAGTTTAATAATCGTGAGTTGATGCCGCATTGCCAACATGCTGCAGCTTCGATGAATGCCTATGGCCAAATGTATATGCAACATTCATCGTCATCCGCCAATGTAGGAGGCGTCTATGTGCCGCAATCCCATGCATCTCAGTCGCGTGCGCAGCAACTAACCAAAGATGCTGGCATCCAGACACAATCGGGCGTCAATCGCAGTTCAGATGCATTCACCCAAACGGAACTTATCGGTGATGTGCAGCTCAAGGGAAAGATTAGGCCTAAATCAGGTGGCAACGACAGGTGAGTGCACAAGTTGAGTTTCTTGATGACAATCTATCATATCTCTCTCCTTAAACAGCAAGGAATCGAACCGAAGCAAGAGTTCCTCCCTGGAAAGCCATCAATTGTCGGGCGGAATCAATCAGGGTATACATCAGGGCGATCGTCGCAATTCACAGGTCACTCTGCCTATGCAGCGTCTTCAGGACATTACACGTATTTCGCTGCAGGGCAGCGATATTGCCGAGCGTCTGGCCAATGCACATCGCCAGCGTCCGTGTTTCAAGAAGATGGACACACTGTGTGCACGCCTTAAGCAGGATCTGCTGCGTCCAGATGGAGTGCTGCCCAACATCAATTCGCAGGGTATTGCTTGGGCTGTCAAGGATTTCATATTTGTCTTCACACGCATTGTCAACTCGTGGGTGATACTTAAGGGGTATGTATACAATACCCCCGAGGGTCTGAACAAGATCAAGGACAAATTGCCTGCCGGCTTTATGGCCGCATTTGATTGTTGGCAAATCACCACACTCACCCTAGTCGAAATGATCATCAAGTCATTCGTTAATCTCGACGGCATGTTGCAGAAGCAGAAGAACAGTTTCACCTATATGGACGCCTATCATAACAGTTTCCCCAGCAATGGAAACAGTAGCGATTCCAACTCAAGCAACAAGACATTGAATGGCACCGACATCTTGTTGCCAGTTACAGCTGTTGTGTCTCCACAAGACAACCTTAAACGTGCTTACGGTCCCAGTGCACACAGTACTCCGCATAGTGGCTACAAGTGCAGTGTAACCACTGCGATTGGTAGAGGTGGTGGTGGTGGTAGTGGTACTGCTGGTGGAAGTGGAGCTGCTGGTGGTGGTAGTGGTAAGGTAATATCAATCAACAACTTAAGCGACTCGACAGAGGCAGATCATGACTCAGATGTCATGGAGACGACACCAATGTGCAGCCACAACTTAAGCTACTTGTACACCATGATTGAGGATTCAGAGGAGGCACAGCGTTGCGTCAATGCCAATGGTACATATCTCAAAACAGGCACCTATACTCCACTCAAGAAGGATGCCAATCCCAATGAGCAGCAGTCGCAACAGGAAGAGAATCATACACCAAAAATGATCGTGAACAGTGGCTCGCAGTGTGATTCGGTGGAGCCAACCAAACCGTTGCAAAAATGTCAAATACCCAAGACGGTAGTAAAGACCCAATGTCGTCACAACGATGTGAGGCCCTACACAGCACCCTTGAGTCTGGTCGGTCGAGAGATGGCACGCAAGCTTTTTGAGTTAAGTTGTCGCATAATGCAGCTGCAGAATATTGATCGGTTCTTCCAGAAGCAGTTCACACGCAACTATGTGAGTTACTATCAATATGATCCATAAAACACTACGGTCTATTTATATGGTATTATAACTTAAGGGTACTAGGGTGTTATGATTTTGTTCCAACTGAAAATGATTGTAACAAGCTGAAGAAAATGTGACAATCCCCACAAAGTATATTTATTGTCTTGACCAGCATCAACAGCCGAGTCGTTGTAGCCATATCCGTCTGTATAAACACCTAGATCTCAGAGAGTAGAATTACCTAACTTGGTAACAAGTATTGCAGACAGATGGTCTGTTTTAGAATTTCGCCACGCCCCTTTAAATTAATACAATCTAAATGAAAAGCTTATAATACATTTTTTCAGTATATTATAATGATCACTATTCAAATATTGCCTGAACGTTTAGTTTGTAACTTATAATAAACATAGAAGTTGTTGATGATATTATTAATATAAATAATACAAAGTACGCTCAACATACTTAGAAAATGATTGTTGTGGAAGATTAGGCTTATAGCGTCTATATGTATATCAGTAGAGCACACTCGACAGTAGCTTACTTTCTTATTTTTCCATCGCAGTACCCCTATTTCTTTGAGCGTTGCCACCATGAGTTCATCGATGTTCGGGCCATTATATTGAAATGCGAGAGCGCCACCTATCAACACATCTATCAACCCGTACATGATATGCGACGTATTATCTATTTGGTGCGCAACGATCTGAAGGTATTCTATATCATATCGTTCTATCTAAAATGTCAAGTACACGTACACAGCGTATATACACAATACAATATATAGAAATGTCTTTAAAATCCTCTTGCTGCGTTCTAGCCGACGGACTACGCATTGCCATCTCAAGGTATTTGTATGAGTTTCGCCATTATATGGACTAATGTACTAATCACTGGTCTCATCGGGCACTAATCACTCATAACACACCACTAATATTATTCCACGCATCCCTCTAACTTATCAAATTTATCATTATTATAATAAACTGATTACAAGTTTGCCAATTTCCACAGGATCATACCAACATGGATTTACGCCTGTATACATCTCTCTATGAAAACTCTATCAACGATATGCTGACCAAGCTACCTTACTTACCCGATTATTTCGAGCACATCACTGGGCGTCCTGGCGAGAAGCTTTATAACTATGACATATAATTATTTGGGTGGGTTTCCGAATCGTCTTACATATCGAAAGGAATCGAGTTCCTAACCAAAGTATTCAATTGGCAATATTAACCATGGGTAGTTAATATCTAAAAGAACTTCAAATTCTTAGCTCTATAACTAACACACTCTAATATTCGATTTAATCTATTCCATTTTTTTCAATTGTTTTTTTCAAGCTTAAAGTTCTTGATAAACTTCCCAAAAAAAAAAAAAAAAAAAAAAAAAAAAGTCTCTTATTAAAGTATGAAGATAATTTCAAATTATTGTTAAAAAAAAAGTACACAAAACAAGACATAACTCTAAAGTATGTAACAAAATCATCGAAGCTAGTTTTCTAGTCATTATAGAGAAATGCGACAGTTAGTTTCCCCGTCCATTTTGTTAGGTTACTATAATCAAGCTGGAAAATAACAGAATGTCGTATTTAACTGATTAATTGGCGTGTTATATTTGATAATAAATACCATACATAAAAACCTATCAACTAGTTGTAAATTAAATTTAAAAAAATGATATAAACAATAAATAGACAAGGAATCGATTCGTTAATTCACACAATTTACAGAGGCGTCGTCTAGGGTATTCAATCGACTTTGGCAAATTCTTCTAGGGTTATATCCTGTGCCTGCAGCATGCCACGGAAGATGCTTGACTCATTGGCTGCCAGCTCCTGCGGTTTGCCCTGCTCGCAGATGCGTCCGTCCTCCAGCACAAGTATACGATCCATGGCCTGCAGACCACGCAACCGATGGGCAATAAAAATCAGGGTGCAGCTCTTGAAGGCATTACGCAGCGCTTGCTGCATGCACAAGTCCGACTCATCGTCCAAAGATGATGTACCCTCGTCTATGCATACCACCTTGGCGTTCTTGAGCAGAGCACGCGCCAGGCACAACAGCTGCCGTTGTCCTGCGGATAGATTATTACCAGAACGATCCACACGACCACCGAGACCACCCAGTTGCTGCACAAGCAACGTGGCTGCGGCCGAGTTCTTAATGGCATGCCAGATCTCAGAGTCATAGTAACTGTGACTGGGGTCGAGATTTTCACGCACAGTACCTGGAAAGAGAAAAATGATCAGAAGCTATTGCCAACACTAGGATTGTAATTGTAAGTTACCCTCGAAGAGGAAGGGCTCCTGTGTGATGACACCGATGCGTTCACGCAAAACATTCAGCGCAATGGTCTTTAAATTCATCTGATCGAGATAGATGTTGCCCTGCGAGAGTGGTGCAACACGGAGTAGTGCAGCCAGCACTGAACTTTTACCCGCACCAGTGCGTCCCACGATGCCGATGCGCTCAAATGCTTCGGTATCGAAGCTGATGCCACGCAACGCAGGCGCTAGATGTTCTCTGTAGCTAAGCTGCACCTGTTTAAAGCTGAGCACACCCTGAGTGGGCCAGCCAAATGGTGGATCTGCAGTGCCTTCTGAGTTTTGTTCGGGTTCCAGCTGCAAATACTGGTCCACACGCTCGACTGCAACCAGTTCCTGCTCCGTTTGAGCGACAGCGTGCAACAAATCGCCAAGCTGACCAGTTATAGATAAGGCATACGATATGCATAATCCAACCAGGCCAGGATTGGTTGTGTGTGAAGCTGTAATGGCGGCCAGCAGACCGGCGCCTCCAACTAGGAACGCGCCTAGCAATTGCAGGCGCAAGGCTAACCATTGTTGAGCTGCCGCCTGGGACAGCTGCGCTTTGGTGCTCTCCTCCAGTTTGGCCTGGAAATCGCGCTGAAATCTTGCACCAGCACGCATGCTGCGTATGGTGGCTAATCCCTGTAGAGTTTCCGTGAAATGTGTATAAAGCGGTGACATGGCATTGCTGGATAAGCGCTTTATGTCCCGCGATGCGTGACGATAGCGTTGCTGAAGATTCAAATAGATCGGCACCATGGGAACAATGATCAGTGCCAGCCAAGGCATTGCATACAGACTGACAACAAGGGCGCCAATCAAACCAAACAACTGCGCCAACAGAATATTCAATATAAAAGGCAGCGAATCATCCACAGTATTTGTGTCCGAGGAGAAACGATTGAGGATGCGACCCACAGAGGTGACGTCAAAGAAATTGAACTTCGCCTGCAGGCAAATATGAATATATGTATACTATATGTATAAAAATATAATGCCATTCAATGTATACTTACGAACATAACACGCTTGAGCAGCTGCTCGTGCATAAAGATGGCCGCCTTAATGCCCGCGTAGGCAAAGAGAAAAGCCCGGACGAGTGTCACCATTGAATTGGTCACAGCGATGGCCGTGAAAATGCCTAAATAGAAGCGAGTGGTGTGTGCCGTGGCATTGCCATCATTGGCCTGCCCCATTAATTGATGCTCCAGACTTGTATCGTTGGGATTCACATCGAGCGTTGTCTCTGTAACCCAATGTGCCAGCCAGGCGTCACTCAAGTTGCGTGTGACTTGCATGAGCAGCACAAAGAACAGCACAACAAGCGCCAGCGGCGTGGTGACGGCACGCCAATAACAGGTGAATACATTGCCAGCAAGATGTCCATATTCGCGAGATTCCTCCAGCAGCAAACTGTCAACGCTCTGCTTATCCTCCTCTGTTGCATTGGGCAGCTCAACGGAGCATGGCAACTGCTGTTGCATCTTCTCCTCTACCTCCTCCTCGTCCAGACTTAAATCAATGCTCTCGGTCATGTAGTCACTGGGCCGCAGTGCACCATCCTGCACATGCAATATCTGATTGGCATGGAAGAACAACTGTGTGCTGCGTGTGACCACAATGCGTGTCTTCTCCTTGAGCAGGCCCAGTATACAGTGGCGTATAATGTGCTTGGCCACATGCGCGTCCAGGGCGGAGAGCACATCGTCCAGCAAATAAACTGTGAGAGGGAACTGATCAGATAGGGAACTGAGCGTAAATAACAGTGCACTCACCCTTCTTGTCCTGGTACACGGCACGTGCCAGAGCTACACGTGCCCGTTGGCCGCCCGAAAGTGTTCGTCCGTTTTCGCCGACACCAATAAGATCGCCGCCCAGTGCATGAATGTCTTCGTTGAGGGCGCAAGCATGCAGCACCGTCTTGTACCATTGCTCGTCGAACCGGCTGCCCCACACAATGTTGTCCCGTATGGTGGCACGTTGCAACCAGGGTGATTGTGGCACATAGCCGAAACCGCTGTTCAAGTCCTGAACACAGACCTCGCCATCAAGGCACTGCAAGCCGGCAACAATGGCCGCCAGGAAAGTACTTTTGCCACCGCCCACAGGACCTTCAATGCACACGAGTTGTCCCGCCTTAATGTCCACATTAATATCCGCCAGTCGGAACTTGGCAACGCTCGTCGAGTCGCCTTCACCATCCTGATTCTTCTGAACACTGTCGTGCATAAAGTGCGCTGACTTCATCTGGAGTACACTGCCAGCTGGCTCAGCGCTAGCACTGCCCCGCATAATGGGATTATAGTAGCTGGCATAGTCCAGATTGGGCACATCCATCAATTGCTGCACACGTCGCAGCGATACCCAGGCCTCAATGAGACCATTGAGTACCCAAGGAAAGGCATTCAGTGGGCCAATGAGCATGTAAAGCAACGCCACACTCGTGTACGTTGTGGAGGCCACCAGAGGATTGCCCATGAGCACCGACATACCGAACGTCAGCAGACACATGAGCACCGGGGTTGTGGCCCAGAAATAAACGCACATCGCATCCAGATACTTTCGCTTCGACAGATACTTCAGTTCTACGTGGCGTAGCTCTCGAATTTTGCGTATAAAAATCGGTTCCCAGGCATTTGTCTTGATCTGTTTGGCGCCCTCCATTGTCTCCGTTGTGGCAGATAGACGGGCATCTTTGGCAGTCATCAGACCCGTCGAGTAGACACCGATGCGCTTGGCCAGCCAACGATTGATGGGTATAAGCAGTGTGGCGAAGACGACGCCCGCCAAGAAGGCCGAGCCCAATTGGGTGTAGAGCAAGTACAGCGTGGTGAAGAGCTTAAATGGTATGCTCCAGAAGAAGTGAAAGCTGATGCACGAGTTGACAATGCGATCCGCATCGGTTGACATTAGATTTAGCATATCCGGTCGCGATTCACGTACGCCACGCGCCTCTAGCGCCTTGCGATAGATGCTATTGACGACGCCCACTCGCATCTTCATGCTGACCATGGCCATGCGCCAATCAAAGTGGCAGCCACACACAGCCGACAGTAATGTGCTGCCAAAGAGGCCCAGGGCATAGTAATAAGCTCGATTGTTCAACTCAATCGTTTCTTGACCATCGTCTCTGGCGCTTTGCCGCAGCAGTCCTCCCAGAAGCAAAGGGCCTGCAAAGCTGCTGATATCCGCTACAAGACGCAGCAGCCCAATTGCATAGAACTCAAATCCAAAACACTTATGCAGGGCACGCAATACACTCTGTGATTGTGAGAGGGCCATGTGCAGACGTTCGCTCAGTCGTGCCACATTCAGTGCATCCGGCAAGTCAAAGAGATCCTCAATGCGTCGCAATTTGCCGGCAACACCTTTGATAATCAATGGCTGCACCCAGTGGAAGACGAAACGCGACAGCCAGTTAGCTTCGTCCTGCGCATGTCCAAGTAGTGCCTCGTTCAGCTCAAAGTGAAAGTACGTATATCGATGGGAGAGTAATGCCTCCTGTTCACGATCTCGGCTGGCGGCCGTTGCTGTCGCTGAGGATATAATGGCATTGCCTTTGGGCAGAAGCGTGGCTCCATAGCAGAGATCACACAGTAGCGTGGCCAGGCTCCAGGGCCACCACTCAAAGTGTCGACTTGTGCGCAACCAAACTGCATCCAGCACCACGACCATCAGCCAGACCACATTCAAAACCAGCGATCCACGATGACTCAAGGTGCCATAATGACGTGCGGTCAGCAGGTATCCTGCAAACAAGGGAACAATAAGTAATCTATGGCATTGAGCAGAGCAGGTAGCAACTGTTTTTCAATTGATAAACTGCTAATTGGTACACACACTCACCACAGTGAACTACCCACATGATGCACTCGGCGCTGACAACGAGCACATCGACCGCATACAAATCAACGCCCGCACGATGGAACACAAATATCTTCGATACGGGTAGAAGGGCCAATATAATGCTGAATATTGTTCGAAAGGCCAATAACTTTAGCTGGATGCCATTGCGCGTTATCTGCAGCGTATGATTGCCAAAATTGTAGGCGGATATTGCAGCGAATATGGTGTAGACAGGAAACTGGAGCAGTGTCTTTTGAAAGCACGGCAACAGATCGTTTGTCTCGTTGTTGAAAGGCTTCAGACCCGTCGGACAGAATTGTGTCCAATTCCATGAGTAATTCCAATCCATAACTGAAGCTTGCACTAGTCTCTCGTGTCTAGTCTAGTTTGTTCGCTTAGCGTTCACAATTGAAAATCAGAACGGGTATTTTTCTTTTCTTTACGCAGCTGCTTTTGTTAGTCATCATTTGCAACGGCAGTGGCAAAGAGTGCAAAGCGCGCGCGGGTAGCCGCAAGAGAGCGATAAACAATGCTTTGTGCGAAACCCTTTATTATTTCGATTGCGCGTTACTGATTATCAGTCGTTGTGCCGCTCTTGTTTATAACTGACGAAATAGAGAACAGCTGTAGCGGGACACAACAGCGGCAACGTAAACACTTGAATGGCAATTGCAATAGTTGCAGCATATATCGAGGAACAGCATAAATACGGGAACAGCTGTATCGCGGCAACACTTGAATGGCAATAGACGACTATCGTATTCGAATTTAATACAATTGCAATCGATTATAGTAGAAGAAGAAGCATTTGTTTACAAAATTCATTGAGAATTAAATATAATGACCCAGACTGAAATTGGGGATACCGAAGCAGGCTCCGGTGTAACTACAGCTACATTGCCCGCTCAGCTTGTGGACATATGCAAAGCTTTAGCGGACAATCCAAAAATTATATTTAAATCACAACAAATCGATGATCCCGAGTTGGACCAAACGGAGAAGCAACAAATTGCACAGGATGCATATACTAAATCTTGTGAGCATTTTCTGATTCGATTTGGCAACTATATGAACGAGCAGCAATTAAGTGACATTCAGGAACTGACCGACGATAGTATGGAGGACATCTGCCTTCTGCTGGAGGACTTTAAGCGAAAACTACACACACGCAATGTATGTGTCAAGAACAGACGATACAATGCGATGCAGCAACTTTTTCAGAAGGGAGAATACTTCAGTGAACACGAAATGATGCAACGGGCACCGGAACTATATCAGGAATTAGTTGGGCAGTACTTGACTGAGGCAGAGAAGAAGGCACGCGATAGCTACGATGTGCGTAATACAAGTTTCTCGGGTATTTTGATGCATACATTGGAACAGAAACAGCGCGATGAACTGCTGCAGCAGGTGGAGCAGAGTTCAGAGACAAAGCAAGAGCAGGCACCGACATCGAAAACAATAGCAACCGCAAATGCAGTTGATTATGAAGTACCTGTCGTATGCCGCAAGCAATGGGGCGGCTTCGATGATGACGAACCGGTAGCCTGCTCGACAAGTCGCAACACAGGTACCCCAACAGCAACAGAAGCAGCCTCCCGGTCGATGGGCAGAATAACTACACCAGAATACTATAATCCCGGCGAGAGGGAACTGCTGCGCAACGAATTTATGGGCCTGATGAAAGAGCGCTTTCTCAGTGGCAAGGACAGCGACTTTGACTATTCAGCTGTTGATGACAACGCACAGCTGGATGATCTGCAGCAAATCGAAAGAGATGAAGAGGATGCTTACTTCGAGTGTAGCGACGATGATGATGAGAACGATGATGCAGCGCAACGGGCTGAGGAGGATGCTGAAGATGAGCTCGACATTTACATGCGTCATTTGAACAAACATCCAAGTTTGCAGCATAATTAGTTAATGCTTTATTCTTTATCTTAAGTCCTAGCAATATAAGCGGCGCAATGACATTACAATTTACTGAGATAGCTTATTGGAAATTCTTTCTTGGCGGAGTACGGAACAAAGATAAACATAAATAGTATATCGAAGTTTTGTATCGTTGTAAATAAAAAGCCAAAGCGTTCGTCCCAGTTAAACGTGCAAATTTTGATCTTACGTCCTAGAGAATACATGCAAATGGATCAGCAGCACCAACTATCTGGGTCTGCCACGACCACGTGGAAATCCTCGTCCACGTCCGCGTAAAACTTTACTATTCGCCGGAGGACTCTTCGGGCGCAAGAGCTCGATGCGGCTGGTGCAACCGGTGGCGGGAGCTTCCGCGAAGTAGGTCTGATATACCTCAGAATTGAAATTGGAATTGGTCAACTCGGGTCCAACGGTTAGCCAGCCAGGTCTAATGCTCGAATCACGTCCAAATAAATGCAAACGTCGCCGTCCCAGACAGAAGTGCTCAATGATATGAAAGATTTCGATGGGCTTCTCAAAACTGCCGAATTCTTCTTCCTCTGAAATGATGAGGTCGATGTCAACGTTGGCGTGTATGAAGTCGCCATCGCTAGACCTGCGAACAGTCCCCTTGATGCCCATCAGGCAGTGCTCTTTTGTGCGCTGAAAAACCGCTTTGGGTATGGCCTGCTTGGAGTGACCAGGCTTGTTGATATTCGTGCGAATCCAGCAAATGTCTTCGCAACGTCTGAATCCCCACTCTTTCAGACAATTACGTCCCTGATCCAAGCCCTCAGAGGAACCACACCAGAGGAAAACAAACGAACGGTGGCCAGCAAGCTCGGGGATATCCAGATCTGTAGAGAGTTTAAAGTAAATAGAATGTAAAGTCCAAAGGTTTTTGGATTTACTCACTCAGTATGTCATCCCAATTCCAGAAGACACGCGGTGCTCCGCCCACCGTCGCCACAGCGGGCGCTGCCCGAGCGTATTCCTCCAGCGGTGGCTCAATTAAAATTACATCGAACTTCGAACCCAATGTTTTCATGTCCAGTGTTTTGAGATCTGCCTTCAGATACATGGGTGCTGAGGCAGTATCCTGAATAAGTTTATCTTTTAACTTAATGAGCTCCCGCAATTTTGGATACTCCTCGAAGCGATCAGCCAAACCGACATCCCGTATAAAGTTCTGTGGCCTTTGACCCGTGTCCACAAAATGTTGGCAGTAATCATTGTGCGGATTGGAAGACTGTGTGCCCTTCAGAAACGTTGATGAATCCCTGTAAATGATTTCATTTGGTGTCTTCTTTGAAGATGAGGCGCTGTTTGCCCCATCCTCATCGTCCCGTTGACCAGCTGAGCTGAGCTGCCGGCTGCCGCCAATACCAGCATAGTTGTTGCTATCCTCTGCATTTCCAAGCACTTTTTTCAAGTCATCAACGCTCGACAAGCCGAGCTGCAAATGGAACAAAAATTAAAAATTTATACTATCACAAAAAGAAAAGAAACTCGACGACAAAAAAAAGTCGACGCCCACGCACAGTTTGGGCTAGTAAAAGCCTCCGTTTACGCGAACGCTCCTGCGAGCTCTTTAATATATCACTCATGGTTCTTGTGTATTCTCTTGTCGCACAATTAAATAAATTAGAATTTAATATAAAATAAAATAAAGACAAATAAAAAACATAGTCAACCAACGCGTCTCGACAACGCGAATGGTTGTAAGCGGCGAAAACTCAAGAGCCATCACTAGAACAAATATGTGAATGGCAATATTATTGAGGAAGAGAAATCGCCAATCTGGCAGCGCTGCCACTAAATGCTATTCACAATAGCAGTAATTGTAAACATTCGATATATGATGACATTTTCAAATTAGCTCACATTACTATTTACTACATTACTATATGACTAAAATTTGTAATTCGAACTTCATAAATTTTTGTATAGAGTTAGTTTATCCATTGCGAGCGATACATCTGAGTCTTATGTTTGGCATTTCTAAATACGATACTTATCGATACCACTAAGCCGCTAATTACATCTTTAATTCACAATCAGCTGCATGCAGCGCCGCCACAAAAAATTTTTTTTTTGTATCCAATTATTGTGGTTTTGGCATTAAATTAGTGAAATTTCGTAAAAAAGAAACGTCAGAAAATGAAGTTGCTGAGCAACATATTACTGTTTGCGCTTGCCTTGATGGCCGGCTGCCTGATTTTCGTCGTTGCGCAGGGTAAACAGAAAGTGAGTACTGCACCAGCAGCAGCCCCTTGCATGGGCCACGTCACTTGTCTATTGACTAATAACCGGCCCCGAGCCGGCTAACGAATGCTCCCATGATGTAAACAATTATATTATGATTACAGACGGGACTAACTCTCTCGGAAAGAGTACAAAATCTAGTGGAGATGAACGCTAAGAAGGCCCTTCTGCGCTTCAATGGACAAAAATTCAAGGAATATGTGAAAAACACGCCCCGTAACTATTCAATGATTGTAATGCTGACTGCGCTAGCCCCGTCGCGTCAGTGTCAGATCTGTCGTCATGCTCACGATGAGTTCAGCATTGTGGCGAACTCGTATCGCTTCTCTCCGATCTACTCGAATAAGCTTTTCTTCGCAATGGTAGATTTCGACGAAGGCTCTGATGTCTTTCAGATGCTACGCCTGAATACAGCGCCCGTATTTATGCATTTCCCAGCCAAGGGTAAGCCTAAGGGCGCCGATACCATGGACATACATCGTGTTGGCTTCGCTGCGGATTCCATTGCCAAATTCGTGGCCGAACGCACTGATATCACAATACGTATTTTCCGACCACCAAACTATTCCGGAACCGTGGCTATGATAACGCTGGTCGCACTGGTGGCCAGCTTCCTATATATTCGCCGCAATAATCTGGAATTCTTGTATAATAAAAATCTCTGGGGTGCCATTGCGCTGTTCTTCTGTTTCGCCATGATATCGGGACAGATGTGGAATCACATTCGAGGACCACCGTTGGTGCATAAGACCCAAAACGGAGGCGTTGCTTACATCCATGGCTCGTCGCAGGGACAACTTGTGGTCGAGACATATATTGTCATGTTCTTGAGTAAGTTCAAATACATCCTTACTCTAGGGGTAAGTTTTAATGAGAGCTATTTTCTGCTTGCAGATGCAATGATTGTGCTGGGAATGATCTTGCTGATCGAGTCGGGCTCACAGAAGGCACACAATAGAAGTCGCATTATGGCCATGGCTGGACTGGTCTTGTTATCTGTCTTCTTCTCCTTTTTGCTCTCCGTATTCCGTTCCAAGGCGCAGGGCTATCCTTATAGGTAAGTCTAATCAAACTGTAGTATCTTAACACATTTCAATATATATTTCGGTTTCCCTTGCAGTTTCTTGTTTAAATAGAATCGTCTGACGCCACAATTCCAAGTAAAGACCGAGTGGAACGTTATTAACGTTTTATATAGTTCAAATTGATAAAATAAAACGAAACACCACCACGTTTGTGTGGCTGGGTGCGCGTCGTTGTGTGTAAAACAAGTTTAATAATAAAATGCCACTACTAAATTAATTATTACAAAGTGTTAATTAAAGTCTCTGCGAGCTCTACAACAGCCAGGGAATGATCGCATGTCGTCGCTTTGGGTAATCCCTGAAGTTCTCCTTGTACCACTGATGTGTGAGCAGTGCATTGATTGTCTGGTTGCTGGCCACCCAAATGAAGATCAGTTTCCATGTACGGATGGGCGTAAACAGATCCGCCAGGCAATAGTACATGACAACCTCGAAGAACATGTGTGGCGACGAGATGAGATTGAACCAACCACCCGTGGGCAGTAAATGATCCTCGGTCTTTATGGCGCCCGTCTTTGCATTCTTGCGAAGATTAACTAGTCTCAAATTACTCCAGTACTGTTGCAGCCAGGAGAAGAGGAAAATAAGGACATAGGTCACCTGCAGCACTGTCACATTCGCCAGCGATAGCGGAGCTGGCTTTGAGTCGCGCACAAAGCCTGGGGTATTGGCCAGCAGCGAGATGATGGCACCAAAGTAATGCACATATCCGACAGCGTAATGAGAAAGATTCATTTTCGAGCGCTTAGAGAAGATCTGCACGAAGTTCGTCTCGTAGAAACGTCGTGCACACTGCAGAGTAAGGAGCAGGGTGCCAAGGAGCGCCGTATTTGAGTCGACACGCACCTGACGATGTTCTGAACCGCCGCACATCAGGTCCAGAAAGCGTAGTACAAAGTCTGGAGCTTCCTGCTGACTCAGTATCACTGAGCTTATCAAATAGAGCGCCAAAAGGGACCACACGAAAGCGAATATGTAGAAATGACTGAACCAAGCCTTAGGCACCTCTAGACGATTCACCAGTGCATCTGTTTCGCCCTTGTGACTATGCTTGCCATAGCGAAAGGATTGACGGATGCTATTAGGCAGATGCGACTCCAGCAGGGTCATTAAACTGCCAAGCAGCACGATCGTTATTATGAATATGATAAAGACCAGTTGAATTAAATTAATTTTGTACTGATTGATAAACTCCTCCAGGGAGTGAATTAAGTGAAGGAACATTTTGTCTAATACGTAATTTTTAATAGAAAACTTTAGCGATTTAGAAAGTGATTAGTTCACTACTTTCACTCGTAAGAAATGCACTTATCACTTGCGCTAGACCTGAGCTGGCCTATGCGCACGTACCGTGGTAAATGGCAACAGCGCAGGGCTGCACAAGTTGCCAGTGAGCGCGCATAATTTGAATGTGCGAGTACGCGGTTATTGAGAATGGCAAGAGCGCGAAAATTTAAAATTTATTTTAAATATTCTCTGAAAAGAAAGGCAGTCGGGGTGAATGTCCAATGTATGCTGGGCTCCACAAGGTGGCGACGCGCGCACTCCATATCAAAAGACGTTTTATGAGAATAACAAGTGTTTTAAAAAGTTGTTTGAAAATTGTTATATTTTTGCAACAAAGCTACAGTCCAACTAAATTGGCTACACACACAACGCTATTTAATTGATATTCGTATATAATTCGATGCGATTATGATATGACTGGCTATTGTAATACACGTACACATACATGTGTAGTTATTTTCAATCCGCTTCCGGCAATTGGAGTTGAGTAATTGCGTATTGCTTCACGGTTTCTTCTGCTTCTTGAGACGCTCTCAACAGTAGAGCACTCGCGGCGATGTTTGTCAAATGTCCACCCCGCTGCGCCCCAAAGTGCCGCCCTTATACGGTGGCGGCTTAGGGCGTGCATATATCCCGGAGGCGCCAGTGTCCAATTGATAGAAACTGTTATTGGGGCTGAGAAAGAAGGTAGATCAGATATAATATAGATGTTGCTTCCTCGCACCCACCTCAGCGAACGCAAGCTCGTGTTGTCCAACAAAAAACTGGGATCCTTTAGACTCTTCAAGGTGGTCACAGGCTGCATCGGTTTCGTATCGGAGCACTGAACCATTTGCACAGTGGATGACAAAGGATAATCCAAATTGAGTGAGCTGCAGAGGGGGGAGGCACACGATAAGTACTATAAATAATATGTTGGGAATACTTTGTGGATTTGTACAAATTCTACAGCTAAAACTACCTGTCGTCATCATGTTCCGAATCGCTTTGCGCTGGCTGTGCCGCGCAAGACTCTTCGCAGATGTGAAATATGTTTGCAAAGAAAAACTCAGAGTGTGGATCATAACTGATAAAGTATAATCAAAAGGAAAAAAAGAAAAAAGGAAAACATTTTCGAAGATTACAAACGACATTACAATACATTACCGCCTCATCCATTCGCTTGCACTTACAATTTGCGATTCTGGAAACAGAGCACAGCCGATAACAGGCCGAGGAGCACGGCCAGAATCATGCCGGGAATGGCAAAAGCAAAGGCAAACTCATCGATATAGTTTCGTACGGGCACATCCTCGCGAGAGACGCCTATCCAGCGTTTCGTCTGCCTTGTCTGCTCATCCGGCTGCTGCTTTATCTCATTCTGGCCACGCCCTGGTGCCTGATTATTGTGATATAGTACCTCGGTAGGCGACTCCATGCCGAGCATCTTGAAGGCACACCAATCCAGCTTGAACCCAACGTTTTCGAAGATCTTTTGCACCGAGGTGCGCTTGTAAGTGCAAGACGGTAGCTTGTACAAGGGACGCACCTCCTCCTGCAACTCCTTCAGTCGTGGCGAGAATTGTGCAAAGCTGCCAACGTGCACGACGACGCTGGCGAGGAGGGAGGCGATCATTTAGCCAAAGGGATAATTGGGCCAAGTCAAATTGGACTCTACTCACCCCTCACGCTGCTGTGGACGCAGCGGCAGACGTCCCCCCATATTAACAGCCGACTCCATGAACACAATGCTCAGATCCTCTTTGCTGCCCGGCCAGAGATCCTTGCGAAAGATGTTACGCAAGTTCTCCACACGCCCCGGATCCATGAGATGCACCCAATTCAGATTATCAATCTTCATTTGCACCACATTGGGTGTAATGAACTTGTGTCCCACATACATGGACATGAGCAGCTGCCGTGTCTCATAGTTCTGACGATTTAGTGCGACCACATCGAAATTGAGAAGCTTTCCAGCTGCTGCACCAGGTGGAGTCCCATAGAGAAAACCGGCGTGATACTCATGACTGTACATATATCGCATCCAACTGGGCAAATCGGGATAGTTCTGCAGCGAGGGTCGATAGCGAAACTGTTCGCTAATCACCTGGTGTGTCCAGTTAAAGAGCTGCGGTTCGATTTTAAATGTGAACAGTTCGCCCACGTTTGCCTGTAGGTGCAGCTTGAAGGAGTGGCTGGCGCCTAGGCAAACCACCACAATCAGGAGCAGTAATTGCATTTTTTTCAATTTTACAGTCTTCTGCACATTTTAATCAACAAAATCAGACAGAGAAAATTTGTTTAGTGTGTATCTGGGGCTGGCAGAGTGGGAGAGAAGCATTTTGCAGAGAGCGCAGGCGCATTAATCTGATACATGAGCAGACACTAGCACACCTGTTGCCTTAGGTCAGTTAAGCTTACAAGTTTATATAAAAACGAATGTTTGCAAGTATGCAAGTTCCATTAAAAAATGTTTAGATTATTTTTTTAAATAAGTCTAATTGAAAATGAACAATTGGCGCGCCTTCTCTGAATTGAAATCGTCTGGCAGCGCTGTGCGCGAAAGCATCGATATAGTGACTGTCCTTCTCATCGTTATCGATAACCCCATGTTGGTTTCCAAGAACTTTATCAGCTGCTGTTGAACGCAAAGTTGGCACAAAATACGTGGCTTTCGCTTGGTATTTTAGCGTTAATTAAAAAAGTTATGTCCACCCACAGATAGCTTAGTATCTAAACAACAAAAATGCTGGCCTTTCTGCTGCAGGCGTGCTGTTATATGCTTGGGTTCATCTTTGCCGCCGCATTGTTGGTATGTAAATAACAATATACACACACAAACACTTACTTATGCTTTTGATTGATAACTTTTGATTTGTTTTTGTCTTTTGCTTAGACTATTATTGTGCTGTTATATAAAACCAAGCCATATCCAATAATAACAAGGTACAAGGATGAGAAGTGCTACCTTGATCCGCAAGCCATAAAATCCATTGAGTTTCCTAGTTTAGATGACTCGCCTACCTTGGATCTCAGCGTCATTGTGCCGGCATACAATGAGGAGAAGCGATGTAAGTGTTGACACCATATGATGAATGATAGCTGTGACTAATCATCACATGATTATGTTTTATGCACAGTGCCTGCCATGCTCGACGAGTGCTTGGCATTTCTGGAGAAGAAGTCAACGACAGCAGAGGCGAACAGTTTCAGCTACGAGGTAATCATTGTGAGCGATGGGAGTAGCGATGCCACGGTTAGCGTGGCTCTGAAATATTCAAAGAAGCTTGGTGCAGAAAAGTTGCGTGTGCTGGAGCTGATCGAGAATCGTGGCAAAGGTGGCGCTGTGCGTCTTGGCATGCTTAGTGCTCGTGGCCGGCAGCTACTTTTCGCCGATGCCGATGGTGCTACCAATTTTGCGGACTACGATAAGCTTGCCGAGGCACTCGCCAGTCTGGCACCCGAGTGGCGGCATGATGGTATTGCCGTTGGCTCCCGCGCACATCTGGAGGATGAGTCGATAGCTACACGCAGTTTTCTACGGTAAGGGAAGACATTTTATTTGATTTACTTGGAATAATGCATAATTCTCTATGTAGCACTGTTTTGATGCACGGATTTCATACGCTGGTCTGGATCTTTGCCGTGCGCTCCATTCGTGATACCCAATGTGGATTTAAGCTGTTTACACGTGCCACGGCGCGTAAACTGTTCACCAGCTTGCACGTACAGCGCTGGGCCTTCGATGTGGAGCTGCTTTACCTGGCCGAACGACTGCAATTGCCCATGGCTGAGATCGCAGTGCGATGGACTGAGATAGATGGCTCGAAATTGTCACCCTTCTGGTCGTGGCTACAAATGGGCATTGATCTGTTCATGATCTGGCTACGCTATATGGTGGGTGCATGGCGGATCGCGGCTAACCAAAAGAAGGAGACTTGAGATGGGGAATTTCCTTAATCCTTAGGACTCGCATTTAAATTCTATTTAGCTTTGGTTTCTCAAAAAAAAAAATTATATATGTTATTGCATCAAGTGCACAGTATTTAACAATGAAAAATAATTGCATTTGGTATTTCCACGTTTAATGTCATAACAATTTTGTGTTTAATAAATAGTTTTATACTTTCAACTGATACGATCGATTAGGACGTAATTGTGGGGGCAAGTCGATAATGCATATAACTGTGAAATGTAGGTAAATTAACACAAAACACCTGTAGGCATCGATAGCCATGCAATTGTGGTGGCAAGTCGATAATGCATATTGCTTACTTGATTGCTGGACTTTAAGTAAATTATCGTTAAACATCTGAAAGCATCGACACTGTAAGAGAATCGATAACCTGTTGCCCCACACAGCATATCGATAGACGTTTTAAAGTTATGTGGTCGCGTCGGCGCGGTCGCTACTCTGAACGAACAACCGCTCTTTTATAAATATTCTAATTTTTATTAGTAATAAAAAATTAGCATGTGTGTTTTTTTTTTTCATTTGCCAACGATAATTCAAGTGAAGTGCCAGAGAGATAATACAATATTGCATTGACCTGCTGTTGCAGTTCCTGGAAAACCAACGAAACCCAATTCTCTGCCGCCTGTTGCGTTCTTTTTGTGTGCGTGCGTGCGTGTGTGCCTGTGCCTCTGTGTGTTTGCTTGTATGTGTGCCACACAGCTGAGCCATCGAGAATTGTTTATAATTTTTTTGTGAAGCTTGTCTGCCTGGATGGGCAGTATGCAAATGCTGAACAAGCCGGTCGCGTCGTCGTGTCGCGTCGCCGCATAAACGAAAGTGATTTGATTTGTTGTTATTAAATTCGCGTTGCCAGTTGCATTTATTGTTGCTGTGTTATTTTTTGTGTTGTTGGTTTCATTTTTTGATCGGTCATCGTTTCAATTGCTCAATCAACGGCACTTGTGGTAAGTTTGGCACCGTTAAACTCCCCACTGCCCTTTGCCCTCAAGAAGTATTGAATTTCGTTGTGTAATGAAAATACTTTATCGAGTTTGTTCATGTCGTTTTCTTTTTTTATTTTCTTAGTGTGTTATCAGCAAATTTGACGTTTGAGTCGAGCTTAATACAAGAGATAGAGAGAGAGCACTTGAATTTACAATTGCCGTTGCAGCTGATAAGATGCACTCTCTCTCCCCGCCCCATCCCTCTGCTAATCCAATAAGAACTCTCGCGCCAATCAGACCATTTTTGTTTGCCTTCAAATTGTTTTCTTATTCTTTTTTTTAACTGCAAACTCGTTTTGATTTCTGTTTTGTTAAAATTCTTTCAAAGGTCGCGGCGACAGCGACGTCGCCGTCAACGCCACCAACGCATAAAACTTGCGACAATAAACAGAAAGCAGAAGAAGCAACTTAAAAAAAAACAAAAAAAAAAGAGTAGATAATAAACAAGAAGAATGAAAACTAAACGCAGCCATTTGTGTGGCGAATGTGAATCTCTCTCCTGCTGTCTTTCTGTGTGTGTGTGTGCCAGGGCCATGGCCACGCCTGCTTGCCAAAACGCGTTGTCTTTTGCCTGCTACGGCTGCTGCTGTTGCTGCAGTTGACGTCGGCGTCGCAGTCACTGCTTTACCCCAGGCAAAGATTTATGTATGCGCCGCGTCGTCGTGGCGATCCTTTGCGGTGTTTATTTTATTATACCCTGCACGTATCCCAAATGCATTTGGGGAATGACAAACTAGCATAAAAGTAATAATTTGTATATTGTGTTGTCGATTGTCAATAGTCAACGTAGCAATACAAGCAGTTCTCTTACTGTTTTTTCGATAAAAAACAGTAATTTATCGAAAAAACAGTAATTCAAAGAGTTTTTGTTATTCAGAAGTTAACGAAGGATATCGAACAGTTTAACATGTCTGCTTCCTGTTTTTTCGATAGTCAAAAGCTATAGAAGTATGTAATTCAAATAGTTTAAAAAGTTACATGAAAATGTCAAAAATTATCGAATGAATTCGAATTTTTTAACAGTTTTCTCTCCTACATTATCTACAGCGTATTTAATAGTCGCATACTGCCGATATGGAACAGCTATTGTGCCCGCGGGTTACTTATGGGCAAATGTGTGTGTGTGTGTGTGCTCTCAACGCTCTGCTTGATTAAAGTGCCACGCATGAACGTTGTCGAGGATCGGGAGTGGGAGGCGTGGTCGTAGGAGCAGCTGCTGTTGTTGTTCCTGTTGTTGTTGTGTATTTGTCGCTTTTGTTTGTTGATTTCCATGGGCAATCGTCGTTGCCGTTGTTGAAGTGCGATAATTCCATAGCTTGTACCAGGCACATGCATATATTTATTTATACACATGCACTGTATGTGTCGGTACACTGAGAGAAATGTCAGTTTGTTTAATTGAGTTTTATATTGCATGTGTACAAATTAGGGATAGAAATTGGCAGGAATTTATATATATCGAGAGCAACACTCATGGCCAGAAAAATAGCTGTCCTTGTGTTATCATTAAAACTATCTACAATAAAACGTTGATCTTATTCTACTTTGAAAAATGTTATTAATAAATTATTAAATATTTGTATTGAATATTCGTAGAAATTGTAAATTTCTCTCAGTGCAGGGCTATACAGATATCGCTATAAATACCAGCCATATAACTTTGGATATTATCAGAGAATAAATATAAATAAATACATGTTAGTAGTTGAATAAATATTTAAATATATCATATCATTATAAATACCCACCATCTTTATTCAGCATATAGTGTATTTTCTCGCAGTGCATGGCTATACAGATATGTACGTCTGCAGCTGGAGACAGTTGCTTCGTTTATTTGCTCACACGCTTCGCTGGCAAACCGTTCAACTGTTCAGCTGGTCAGTTGATCGTCTGATCGTCGCTGATCAGCTTATAGTGGGCTAATCCTTTAATCAGTTTTCCACACACACTGTGCAGGCTGCCTTCTGCTGCTGCTGCTGCAACTGGTTTTCGACCAAGGTCAGCCAAGCGAAGTAACGTCTCTGTCCGTGGCTAGTCCAGGCTAATTAATTGGCCATTTAATCGCTCGATTTGCTGTGACTCTCAGACTCTCAGAGACTACCTCTCTCTTTTTCTCCCTCTCCCTCTCTCTCTCAGCACTCTCTCTCCCACTCATTCTTTTGCCAGTTTTCTGATTGATGTTTGCGAACGCCCACTGTAATTAGCCAACTACCTCGTCGATTCGGCCACGGTCAATGGCATCTTAAAACTGATTTATTTGGTGGGGCAAGGCGTCGTTGTCTCTTGTCTCTTGTCTTGTAAGCCGACTATTTTGGCCATAATATTAACATGATTTTATGGCTTACTTATGTACATGTATCACCTTCTCTCTCTTTCTTTCTTTTCAGCCTCTTCTGCGGCGTCAACATGCTGAGCGGCAAAATGCATCGCAACTCACAGGGCAGCATTAAATCCTCCGCCTCATTGCGCTCCAGCAGCAAATCATTTCAGGCCAAAATGAACAAAATGTCGGAGCATCTTTACGATATTGTCAAGAGCGGATCTATGGTGAAGCGGGCACAGAACAAGAAACGCTTTACTCCCGTCAACTATAAACATCGCTGGTTCGAGCTTACAAAACGCACCCTCTGCTACTATGATGTCGAAAATGTCGAGGTGAGTGAACAGATCGGAGAGAACTGACTATATAAAATAATTCACCAAATACCCCATTGCGTTGATAGCAAATTCTACCACAGAAACAAGTATAAACAAGCAAGGCAGCTACAGTCGAGTGTGCTCGACGCTGATATACTCGTTACCCAACTGCTAAAAGCGATTTCTTAAATAAATAACTTCTATGTTTTTGCGTATTTTCTGTTGCGCCTTTGGGGAGCAAAATTCGAAACCGCTTCGCAGTAATGATTTCTTTAAAAACTTCTATATGAATGATCCGGTCGCAATCAAATTATCAGAAATCATTTGACGATTGATAAGTATTGCGTTCATCATAAAATGAACAGTCCAGTTTAGTGTTCACTCTAATAGTTTCTGTGATTGAGATTTACATACGGACAAACAAACAGACATGCCTATATTGATTTACATACGGACAAACAAACAGACTTGGCTATATTGATTTGACTGTTGATGCTGATTAGGAATAAAAATTCTTTGTGCGGTCGAATACATCTCCTTATGCTTGTCAATAACATTTTCAGTTGGCACAAAATTATAATACCCTTCTAGTTTATGGGTAGCGGGTATAAACATAGTTAAATGTACTAGATCGTATATTAAATTAATATTTTCTATGTTTTGCATTTCATTGATAAAGCGGTTCCTAGGAACCCTCTATGTAAATTATTCATTCGTAACCAAATTTTAAGAAATTATTATAATTGTAATTATTAAGCGGTACAAGATATGGGTGCTACAATCAAATATATTGTTACCGAATTTGGTAGTTCCAGCTCTTATTAATAATAATATTTATAAATCTAAAAATACGTTTTCTGGCTTGGTATACACAAATAAGTTAACACACGCCAGACATTTTCACATGCCTGAGCTGCCTTCTGAACCCAATACAAACTTGTTGTAGGCACTATTCAGTTGTTCCAACAGGATGAATGTCAGCACAGTGTGCGGCCCCAGACGGAAGTAGTAGGGCGTGAATCCCTTCCACAAGGCAAAGACACCCTCCTGGCGAATAACACGCAGCAGAACGTCCATGGTGCCACTATACTCTGGCTTACCTCCGACTGACTTCATATTCTGAATACGTGTCTTGGCGATATCTAGCGGCATTGATGTGATCGTGGTGAGCAGGCCACTCAACATGCTGGCAAAGAAATGCAATAGAATTCCCTCCTCCATTTTCAATGGACCATCGTGGAAGTATGTTTTGAACTGCGAATAACTAACAAGTTGGGTCATGTTGACGACCATGGCGCGGCCTACGGTGGGAATGCAACCACGCCAGAGAGCCGTAATGCCCTCCTCGCGGGTTATTCGAGCCAACGCATTGAACACACCCTTGTAGTTGCGTCTCTCGGCCGGCGGCAATCGACCGTCGGCGGTCATGCGTATTAGTGCCACCTCGGCTGGTGTGCCTACAAACGAGCCAATCGCGCCTGCTATGGCGCCCATTACCATGTTAGCAAGCAGCTTGGGGTTGCCTCCATAATGATTTCGATATTCCTGGATTATGTTAGTGTATACGCCGAGACGAACTGTGGTGTAGGACGCTTGTCTGAGCAGAGCAGCTGAAAGACCTGAGTAAACGGCCAGAGGACCCTCCTGGCTGATAACCGATTGAAGACAATGCAACGAGTTGCGGTATTCCTTTTTACCGCTACCAGCTCCGGAAATTTGCATTCGACTCTTGACAAGATCCAGCGGTTGCACAACCATACTTGCACCCATACCACTCAGGCCGCCTAAAATGTATTTCATATAACCCGGCACCGTTTTCTTCGGTGGTTTGCTGGACTGAGACATCTTTTCTTATTTTTGTAGACAATTTTCACGTTTATTAATTCCGAATTCGAGTAAATTTACATTGCTTTCTAGTTACACTAGCAGTTCATAGGGTAGAAGGGATTTCAACAGACAGAAGAAGGTGATCAGGTGTGATAACCTACATCTCAGAGAGTTTAAGGTCTAGGATTACTACATTTGGTAAAAAATTATCAAGTGTAGGTCGAGTTTATTTTATAATTTGGCCACGCCCCTTCCGCCTCCGTAAATCTAAATTAAACGAATTTCAGGTGTAATTTAAAGCTAGAATGTTTATTCTTGGTGTGTACAATAAAAATCACCGTTCTCTTGGAATAGGTCACTTATTTTTGGTAAATTTATTGGGAGTTAGGATTAAAATTCGAATAAAATATATGTTCTCTATGACTTGACATAGGTTATAATAAGAATTTTATATTTATACAATTTAATCAATAGGTTTATTTGAATTAGAGTTCTTACTTTTTATTTAAATACCTTTTTTTCATTAATGTTCTTTCTTTTTAATTCAGTTGCCTTACTCTTTATACAGTTGGTTTCTTCTTAATCCAAATGAGGATCACGAAGCAACTAGAATATTAATTATATATCCCAGAACTGTCAATTGCTGTTCATTTTGCTGTCTGTCTCTGCCCCTTTTCTCTCTTGTTCTTTCGTTTTGTTAGTTCAGCTGCTGCTTGAGCGACAAAAGGCTCAATTTCTTTCAGGGGCGCAGAGGGAGAAGGGGATGCGACTGGCCATTATTCATGTTTAAGTGGGTGTCTCGACTTGTCGTCATGGTTTCGTCATTTATAGCGTCGTTATTGCAGCACCTAACGGTTAATAGGAGAAAGGGCTCGAGGGATGCGTGCATGGTTGAAGCGGGGGTTTAGAGGATGCGACGGGGTTAGATGTGCGTGCGTTGTGAATGGGCGCACAGCTGCCAGAGGCCTTCGCCTTCGCCTGTCTTTCGTTTCAAAACAAATGCTGCACTCGGCAACCATCTCGACGTCGCGACTTCGTCGGCATTGTCGACATTGTCGGCTTGCTCGGCTTCAATCCTTCCAGTCTACACACACACACACATAGCAAAGGGAAGACCTTTCTGTAGTTGGACAAAAACACACCCTGCCTGGTCGTGCCAGCAGCTGTTCGCTTCCAGGCCGAGCCGTGCCGAACCGGCAAGGCAGTCGCACCCCCCGAGAGTTTGTAGAATTTTCCTTCCAATTGGAAAGCGTATCCCGTGGATATCCCGTTTCGGCTTTGGCAGTTCACTAACCGTTCTTTGCTGGAGTTTCTAGCGTTTAACCATCGCGTGCGGACGTCTGTGGTTCTCTATAAATTCTCCTTGTCGCATTTCCCTGGCAACGCGTTCAATTATCCTCGTGCATCCTAACGAGACCGTGCTTATCTTGCAGAAATATTCACAAGATAATTGATTCTATAATATTACTTAAAATATTTCGAAAGTTTTCGCGTTATTTTTGCTGTTTTTTCATCGCGTTTTTCGCATACGCATTTTTCGCCGGCTGTTGGCCACCCTTGAAAATTTTGTCGGTCGGTTTTCGGTTTTTTTTCGGCAAGTTCAAAACAACCCCCTTTTGAATAATTTCCAATAACTGTAATCGAATTGAAGTTTGTCTTAGTATTTGAAAAATCGCCGATGCCATATGTCCACGTAATATCGTCGTAGTTCAACTGGTCCAGACTTGTTGGGTAAAGTTTTGTAAGAGGCGAATATAAATTGTAAAATATATATATGAAAACGGAAAGAAAAGCCCCACCCAAGGCAGCAAAAAAAGAAAAATCGTGTGTTTTTGTCGCCCTCTCTCTCTCTTTTTCTCTCCGGTACCCTCTTACTACCGCTATCTATCTCGCTCGGTTGTCTTTTTGTTGTTGTTTTTGTCGTTGTTGCCGCACCCCAAAAAAAATATTAAAAGGATTATCCCAAACTGAGCCTGAGCGAAACGTCGTTAGGTAAGCAACGCACACACGTACACACGCACGTACACACACACACACACAGACACAAAACTTTAGTTCTTGGTTCATAATTGAATTAGATTATAGTTAAAAAGAAGAAACTTAATCAAGTTTAGTGCCAGCAAATGTACCCGTAGGGAACGTATCCTTAGCCGCATTCTTGCTGCACTATTCTAGTCTATCATTCTATCATTCATTCATTGCCGAGGAGGCCATTGCCGGTTATACATGCCTTGTGCCTTGTAAAAAGCAGTATATTAACTTAGTGGCTCTGACGAAGGCGTGGCAGATTCAGTTAGTCAATTCTTTAAGCGCAACTTAGCTGTTTGGGTAGCCACAGATATTAAGGTTTCTATAATGATGGCAGTGTACTTAAGACCTTCATTGTCTCGCCTTCTTTCTTGATAAATCCCGTAGTTCAGCTTTTGAAGAAGTTAGAGTTACTAAATATGGCCTAGTGATAGTTTTATACGCAAAAGAGTAAAAGATTATTTGAATTCTCAGATGTTTGGGATGTTAAATTTGCTATAATTATAATTTTATACTTAATAGAGGTAAGGATTATTTAATATATTGAGTGACACACCCCCCTATAATATATGTATATATAACTAATATATAACTTTAAAGACAAAAAAGAAGTTATTAAGTTAACCGTATAGAGTCAGAGATATCTAAAAAAAGAGATATCGTAGTCAAGTGCGCTTCGTCTTCCTGCCGATTCTTCTTCAGCTATTTCTTTAACATTTCAAATAGAGTATTCCCTTATCGAGTTTGCTATCTATCTTCTTGCTTTCCACTTCAATTCTTCGCGGGGTTTGAGGTTCGTTGAACCTGCAGGCTCAATTAATTGATTGATACGCCTCACAGGATGTGGCCTGTTCTGTCCTGCACCGCCCGCAGCTCCTATAGTCTGCTATATTGTCTTTCTGTCCTGTTCATGTCATGTCCATTGGGGTCACTTGCACCCGCCCTCGCCTCGCCTGGTGCACAGTGGTCTGATTAATGGTTTACTTGCTGGCTGCCGTAGTTGCATCGTTCTCCACGTAGCACATTGCACCCCGGCGTGTCATTAACCTGTCATAAAAATCGCAGCTTTGGTCAGTTTTTGCAGCTAGTCCCACGACTCAGCAGGGCTACTCCTCCTCCCCCCACTCCTACGTCGATTTACATGGCATGGCTCACCAAGCTGGTATGCTAATTGAACCCGGGCTTTGTTTGTAAACACTTTGCGCTTCTTCAACGCTCTTTTTTTCTTCTACAGTTTCTTCTTGTTCTCCTTCGTTCTGCCCTGCTCTCTAATACATTTCTCGCAGATTAAGGTTGTAAATAACAATTTTCCTAAAGGGCCGAGACGCAGGCAACGCATGTTAAATCAGCCAGAGGTGTCAGAGTAGGAAGCCTCATGCTCAATGAATATGGAATACTCTTTTTTTAAGGTTGTTAGTCAAGCTTAAAGATCTAACGCGTTTTATTACCTTGGATTTTGTTTTCTTCTGTACTTCTCAGCAATTACAAAAGGAATCTATAAAGATCCTTTAGGTAACAATTTCTTATAGTAGCAAAGGTATTACCTTATTATAGAAATTTACTGAATAGTAAATAAATAATAGAAAAAAAGGACACTATATCTGTACATAAGGTTCCTTTAAGTATAATTTTCTTCAAACTTTAGATACTCATTAGATTAAAGATATAATAATCTTGTACCAGACTAAACAGATCACCATCTACGTTCTATTCTATTACTTTTTGAATAGTCAATTCCATTTTAGATTATAATAACCTTATGCTAGACTGTACGGATCACCATCTAGACTTCATACCTCATTTTGTAGAGTATTTTGAAAAAGAAGTATAATTTCTGTGCATGCCAAAGTGGTGGAGCCAAAGCTAATGGAGGTGCCATCTACTATTACTATGCTCTAAACCCTACGACCCTCCTTCTCGACTACCCTCCCCCCAGTACCCTTTACCCGTTTTCTCCTACTCCCGCTTGCACTTCCATTTACGCCTCGTAAAACGCTGTAAATGCCGCGCTGGACAATCGTTTGGTGTGTGGTGGTAGTGCGGGAGTGGGGGACCCTGTGTGTGGGCTAAGCTCTCCCATTCGCTACGCAGTAGCCACTTGAGGGAATTCCTTTTCCATTCGACGTTCGAAATTGGCGAAAAAAAGTGTTTTTACGACTTTGGCGTTTTTACGGTCGGGTGCAATGTTGAAAACAAGGCAGATACCATCGCATCCGGCCGTGGAATGCTGCTGCGCGCGCCGATCAATCTCCATAATTGTGCGGCATTTTCAATTAGCCATCCAAATTTATCACCACTCTCTCTCTCTTCGTCTTCTACGCGGTGGGATTATTACTCATCGAATTCTTCACGTATTGACACCTTTTCGTGCTCGAAACGTTGCAAAGCCGATTTCGTAGAATTACAAGAAGTTGTCCCATGTTTCCCCTTCCTTTCTCCCTTTGTCTTACTCCATACCGATGCTGACAAATTAGTGGGCCAGCTAAAGGTTTTTCTTTCTTTTTTATTGCTCTTTAACCGGGTGGTCCTACCCCTCTTTCCTCACTTTGGACCCCAATCAAAAAAAAAAATAATAAAGAAACTGTGCCTGCATTCGCGTGTTTCATCGGAAATTGGCGCCAAAGCGAAAATGTTTTTGATAATCACAACGTGCCAGGAGGCAACTGACAGCTGTCGTTGCCGTCTCTGAAAGATGTTCAAAGTGAATACAATATATCTTAAGTATGTGTACCGGACCGGGCCCATATGTTGCGGTCTGCGGTTTGGCACCAATCAACACGAAGGCTAACCGGACTCTACCGATTGCCAACTTCTGTTTGATATAGATTTTGGTGCCTCAATGAACAACTCACTTGATTATGAAGAGTCTAGGGGTTTGGGATTGTATCTACTGAAAGGGATTTGCATGATAAACTAAGGAATCTTCTTGTAGATAGCTTGTTCCGACTATTGCTAGTTGTATATTTCGGGTAGTACCTTTTATTTCCAAGATAACTTGATGGTAGAGTCAAGGGACTTAGGTACTTCAATGAACAATGAATGATTATAGGGAGGGTCTAGGCGCATGGGATTGTACATGTTTAAAAGTTTACATGATAAACTATTCCTTTGCAGAATTCTTAGTTATTTTGTTCCACTGATTACTAGCTCTTCTTTTCGATGTTAGTATCTTTTATTTGAATAAATATACAGTTTAATTGATGAAAGGTATAGTCTAAGTGCTTGAAAAGAGATTACACAAAAAACTGATCAATTTTTTTATAGAAATTAAAGCAATTTTTTTAACGTTTGCTAACTTCTTATTCAAGTCGATTCAGTTAGTTAGTACCTGAATATTAGGTTTAATTAACTTTTTTGGGTTGTCTAGCCGCTTAGGATAGGCAGATTCATAGATTTGTAAATCTAGGAAATATATAGACTACCCACTCTTGAAACGATTCTACGTGCATTTCCAGGCATTCTTCTACTTGAACCCCATGTTTTACAGAGTATTTTCTAGTCGACTGTCTTTGCAGTTGCCACTTTGCTCGCACAGCTGACTAATTGCCTGCAATTCGAGCATTTACATATGCCCATTACATATCAATTGTTAACATTGAAGTGATCCCCGTCTCCCTGGTCTCCTGCTCAGTGCCCGAGTGTGACGGCTTATAGAGAGTGGGGGCCAAGCCCTTCGATAAACACTTGTAACAATTATGAATCATAATCGAAAAAAAGGTAACAACCAAAAGCGAATGTCATGCGACCACAAAGAAAACCTGTTGTTGGAGTTAGCTCTCTATCGTTGGTCGCATTGTCTCCTGTTAGCCGCATGTCGACATGATTTGCCTATTAATGGTATGTATAATGAAGGGGGGTGGAGGTAGGTAGTTGGTCTGTTCGCAAGGATGATTCATCAGCATGCCCCATTAAATGTTGCCACCTTGTGTGGGCCAACAGTTAACGCGCTCGGCATACTCAATGAGGAGACTCATCTTCTCGCCCACTTCTAATGAGCTGCAGCTAAGGAAACTGTCTGATCTTTTGTCTGGACTGTAGCAGTAACCCCTCCGCTCTCCCCACCCCTTCCTGCCAGACGGACGTCACTTTGTCTGTGCCGCAGCTTTTCATGCTTCATTATGCGCCCACTGTGTAAGAAAGCATCTCCGTGATGCACTGAGAACAAAAGCCGATGAAATGAAGATTGACATTAAGTCTGGACAAAATTTCTGAATTTACATAATGCAGTGAAGAAAGATATGCATTGCATACAGTATGTTGTACACGTAGTCCACAAATAAAGCCATGCAGGGTATTTTCTTTAATCTTCTCACTATAAGTGATATTTGTGCTAAATATTTAACGCTTCTTTTTAGCTATACTCTGCTCTTAGTACGCCAAAGATGAACATCGTATGGACAGCTTCGGCTAGGTAGTTTATGTTATATAGTTTGACATTCTTTCTACTGATATTTTAAGCTTGTTTCAAGCTAGATTAGCAGGCGTTAAACTTTTTTTAGCTCTAGAGTTTAAACTCCATTGCAGTCCCCAAGTGTACGCTACCTGTCTAGGCTCCGTTTTCCTGAGCTGCCCCAAGCTATTGTCGCTCCTTTTGTACCATGTCTTGGGAGTGGGAGCTTAACTAGGACAGTGGTTAAGGAAGGAGGGTGTAGGGAGGGGGGGGGGGAACATTGAGTTATTACCAGACGACTCAACGCAGACAAAGGCAGCCAATCAGTGCGGCAACTTTAACATGTAGCAAGTGTCGCTCTAGACAGCACAACCCTACTCTCCTATTCTCCTGCCCTACCCAACCCCCTCTCGCCTTTAGCGCATGAGGTCGCAGATGAAATAAACAATCGTTTAATTGGAATTATGTTTAAAGATATAAAGCGACGCCTTTTCTACGGAAAAAGAGTTTAAAAAGATTTTCGCCTTTATATTTGATTTTTTTTTCTTTTTCGTTTTTCGTTTTTTATTGGCTTTATCGCTTTGCAGCTATTTCCGCTGTCGATTTGGCCGTTAATTTGAAGCTCACGCGTGCGAGAGCTGAGACACACACACACACACTCAGGTCTAAAACGAACCAAAACGAACCAAACCGATGTGAGCAACCGATCCCAATAATTAGAAATCAAAGCCGGTTACCCCAGTCCACGGAGTGAGTGAGAGAGAAGGAGTGACGGAGAGAGAGGGACGAAGGGAGGGGTAGAGCGAGACAGACAACGATGTTCCTACTAAACTTGTCTACTTTCGTATTCCCAAAATGTTATCACAAAATGGTCAATTCGAAACCGCAGCGTTGCGTGGTCCGTGGACGAGCGCAGCTTGTTTTTTAGCCCGTTTCAAGCTAGTCTCCCCGAACCGAGCTGCCCCGCCTGGATTCACCCCGCATGGCTGATGATTGATCTTATCGCGCTGCGCGTGAGTCATCATAAAACAGAAAACAAGAAGACGGCAATAAAAACCAAAGAACAACATCTTCTTCAGCAGCCGACGGAGCAAGTTGCTGTTAGCTGTTTTGTACTTTATGGCCCGAACGGGAGGTTTAAGTTCATAACTCAATGCGGCGGCGGCGACGGCTGCCTGGTAAGCTGCGTGCGAACGGATCGCACTGACGGCCCACCAAAGGCCGTTGGTGGTGTAAGCACAGTGGGATAAAGTGTAAATTATTTGATATATTAGTAGAAACTGGTTGATTCGATTGCTTGATTAGATTTATCAGTTTGTTTAAACGGTAGAAAATAATTGTAGTTAAATTTACCAAAGCACAGTGTGACAAATTGTTATAAGTCTCAAGATAAATTTTCCCTATAAAACAATCTTTTCATAAGGAAGCAAGGCTGCCAGATCAGCCTTTTTCCGGACAGATATATGACCACCTCATATTTTTTTTGTCTAACATGAAAAAATCTTTAAGTCTTAATTTAAATGAAATTCTTGAACTCAACCACATGATTTTCTATGATAAAAAAGAACGTGGTCAAGGAACTAACTTTTTAGCAATATTATTTAATATTGCCATATTTCGACCATTTCAACTTATAAAATACCATATCAATAGAGCATGCAGAACATACATACATCAATCTACAAATTTTTTAAATTTGAGCCTTTTTTTAAGCAAAAACCTATTTTATTTTTTTTGTATATTTTTCCTTATGTACGTGTATATCCGTTTTTTTTTTTTGGTTCTGTTCTCTATACATTATTACATTATTAAGATTATACATTTAAATTTTTCGATTTATGTCAATTCACTTCCAGTAGAGAATATATTTATAAATGATAAAATGCTTATCAATAAAAGTTTAACTACATATAATATCATATGGTCATACATATCAATCATATTGTATTGAATATATGTATATGAATTAATTTCGTTAACAATATATATCGATGAACAACAAATTCCGTTTTCCATTATGCACTGAAAGCGTTAAGACAATAGGTTATGCTCATAAAATCAATTTAAAACTCTCTGTAAATACTCATCAATTACAAGACAAGCCTCCGACTTGCCCCACTGTGCATTGACATCAATTTTACGCTTTCGGTTTCCTGGTAAAATGTGTAACTGTAAATAAGCTGCTGTTACCAAACAATTGTCTGTCGTTGTCCCTCCCGCAAGACGACATGATAAATTGTCTCGCCCGCTGACTTGACTAATTTCCAATTTTAAGTAAAATTTCTCCATATCAACATTCCGTTGAATATGTCACATATAAATTGCAACTGCGCCTGCTGCTCCTCCTTCTGAGAGGTGCATAGGCCAAACGGGATGATTCAATCGCTTTGGCATCCGCCCCGCATCCGGTTTGGCATTACAGTTGCAGCACACATCGCCGCCAAGTTGTTGCAAGTGTGGCAAGTGTGTGAGCTGTTTCGGTTTTTGGGGGCGTTGCGCAGTCATCGCTAAGGCATGACGGAGGCTGCCCAGCACTGGACATAGGCTTGGACATGGACCTGGGATCCAAACAGCAAAGTCGTCTCTCTCTCTCGCCGCAGGCATCGCTTCTGCTTGTGCTTTACTGGCTGGCACCGGACGCGCCCTCTTCCTGTGCTAATTGCGAGCGTGTTGCATTTTTATGAATGAACTTTTTGCCCATAGCATTTTCCCACACAAATTCTTAAAAACAACCAAAAAAAAAGTGAATAAACTAAAAAATTTAAGATGAAAAAAAATTAAAATAAAATAAAGTAAAAAAATTAGCTCGCCCGAGCAGGGACTTGAACCCTGGACCCTTGGATTAAAAGTCCAATGCTCTACCGACTGAGCTACCCGGGCACTTGCATGTTGGGGCGCTCTGTGTGACTATGAGCTACACAGCTGAGAGCACGCTCTCTCGCTGCGCTCTCACAGTATTTTTTTGTGTATATATGTGTGTGTGTGTGTGGTCGCGCGTAGTATTGTTTTTGTTGCTATCTCGCTTTGACGCACATGTTGCTGCCATGTGCAGAGGCGCCTAAAAATAGCATAGAACCTTTTTGCTTGCTTATTGTTGTTGTTGTTTTGCTGCCGTTTTCTAGTCAAAATGTTTTGTCATATTATAATAAGCAATGCGAAATTTCTCGCATGCGATGAAGCAGAGCTAAGCGAGATTAGTGAGAGAAATGCCTAAAATAACGCTACACATGGCAGAAATTGTGGGGGATGTGACGACAATTTTATATCGTGTTAAAAAGAAGTGTGTTTATTTTGTAGATTTGAGGAGAGATTTACTATGCATTGTAAATTAAATAAGATACATAAAGTAAAATAAAGATTTCTATATTTGTTTAAGATTACTATGCATAATAAACATTATATTATACATTTTTTTTTCCAAATATTTTGAAAATATGTATATACTATTTTTTATTTCACACGTTTGATAAAATTTTTAAAATTTCTTTAGTTTAAATCTATAAAAAAGAAAAAAACGTATATTTAAAATATATTTTTAAAACATGTCTGTGCTCTTCAGTTCCCAATTGAGTCACATTATCATAATATACATTTATAACGGAAAGAAAAATATATACTTGTTGACCATAAATATCCTTATTAAATATACTAATAATATATATAACACATTAAAAGAACGAAAATTAAGATATTTACAATATTTGAAAGCCTATTATAATACCTATTTTTCGAATCGATAAAATCTAGAAAACTTATACTTAAATTATACCGAAAAACTAGTGATTGCATTCTATAGTTCCCTATAAAGTCACATTAGCTAAGATCCTGAAATTCTTGACATGGAAGACAATTAATTAATTCGAAATAGTTTGCATTTTTGAGACTTGGTATAGAGAGTGAACGACCTCCTCGTAAAATACATTTATCAAAAACATAAAAATAAACACAAATTGCTTCGGAAATAGACAAAAGGCCGCAACGGATCGGATCGGATCATTCTTCTTCTCCTCAAAGAAGCAGAAGAAAGTATTTGAAGAGCCAACGAAGCGTAGAAGGGAGAGAGAGAGAGATATTGCTGGAAAATGCCTATGCGTAGGGGTTTTTTCCACAGCTGTCAAGGCGACCGAGCAGCACTCGCCGGTAATTATGTACAGATGTGCTAGGAGAGGGTTACAAGAGAGGAGCGGAGAGGAGGGGGAGGGGATTTTGAATTGGGAATTGTTAGATTATGGAGGTTTGCCTTTTGACCTTATGACTGACAATTTCCTTAGCGCATTTATAATGTAGCTGCCCCTTCCCCCTCCTCAATCTACCTTTCAATTATGCTTTGCCTCTTCTCACTCTCTCTCTCTCTCTCTTACTTCTCACTTCTTTGGCTCTTTGTCATTTTCCGGCCTTACACAAGTTTTCCATATGTTTGTTTAATACGTTTTAAGCGCTTTTTAAGCGTTCAAGTCACGATTTTCATATTTATACGATGAGCAGAACGTGGACGGGGGGAGGGGTGAGAGGGACCCATGCAGCACACCTTTTTTGGCTGATTGATCAGCCGTGTGTGTGTGTGTGTGCAGTCGTTTGTCTGTATGATGCCTGATGTTATCTGCGGCACATCTTTGACTTCGATTTTCTATTTTGTTTCTCCTTTTTCTATAAATTTAATTATTGAGATCTTAAATGAACTTTTTCTTCTACCCAAAGTTATCTTGAATTTTATCGCCAACGCGCGAGCGCGCTTTGTTTTTCCCAGACTGCAGCTAGATGATAATTACAATGATGATGATGATGATGATAGATCACTTTATCGTTGGTTCCTGAAAAATTCCAGCGAAAACGAAACGCAGCCAGAGTTCATGCTTGGGCGGCCTTTCCCAGGACGCAAATTATAGCGTAGGCTTTGAAAAGCAAACATATAAAGATACAACAAGATTTTTACATATATAATGCAAATTTTCAACAAGAAAAGGAAGTCATCAGGCGGGCGACTGTATCTAGTAGATACACAGACACACTGACAGACAGGAAGAGGCACAGACAAAAGACAGCGAAGACAGACAGACAAAGTGGACAGACTGGACATGAGTCAGCAGGTTGAGCTCCCAGAGAGACGGAGAGAAGGAGTAGGAGGAGTAGGTATTCATAAGATACGAATGAATGTTTTCAACGCCAAATTAATTACACTGAGAACCAAAAAGTAAGCACCACCAGGCCAAGCCATGCATGTCCTTTGATGTGAGAGCAGCACAACACAAATTATGCGCAGTTGTTGGAAAATGTTTTCCCTTTTCATTGGAAAAATGCATCTAATTTTGTAGCTAAATGTTTGGTTGGCTTTGCATACCCTGTAGATATGAGTAAGTTAGTGTTGTTGGGAAGTTCGAAAAAGAAAGTAGTTTAAACTAAACAAATTAATACAAAAATGTAAAAAGTTTTGAAAAAATAATACAATATAATAATAAAAATAATTTTTAACAATAAAAACAAAAAACAATATAAATTAATAAAAAGAAATAAAAGTAATAAAAAAACTAGCTCGCCCGAGCAGGGACTTGAACCCTGGACCCTTGGATTAAAAGTCCAATGCTCTACCGACTGAGCTACCCGGGCAACTTGAAAGGACAATATTTACAGGGTATGATTTAGTTAAGCAGTTAACTTTCTTGGGAATGGACTGAGCTATCCGGGCAGCTTATGTACATACGTGATATTTGCAGGACATCATTAAGTTGAGCTTATAAAATTCTCGGGAGTCGATATAAAAAAGCTTTGTTTGTCTCTTATTCTGACTCTTTACATGGTATTCGCTAATCGAGGTAATTTAATATAAAGTTGAATTGGATCTTGGAAAGTTGAAAAATTTAAAACAAGAGTAAATAAAGTATGAACTTGCTTTGTTAAATTTAGGTTTGCTCTTTACAGGGTGTCTGCTAGTTGAGCATGCTTATAAAAATTCTTGCTCTTTTTTAAGGCCAAAGAGAAAAACTTGTTAGCCTTATTTTGAATATCTTATAGGCCTTTTTTTAGTTGGGCATACCCTGCATACCCTGTAAATACTCTAGACTCTTGTTGCACTCTTCTAATGCTCTGTTTACACATGTAAGAAATGTATTGCTCTGTGGATGATGACCCAACCAACTTCTCCTTCCTCCCTCCGGCTCACCCTCCCCCTCTATTATGCTACCTATCCCCCCAGCCATAGCCAGTGTCCAGTGCCGGCTGTGCAAGCCGTGAAATAGAAAAACCATTAGATACTTTGAGTGAATGAACGCACACGGATGTATCTTGTATCTTTTGACTTGTGTCTTGTATCTTTTGCTTGTGTTGTTCAGCTGAACAAATTTCGAGAATGGCTCTTTCTTTCTTTATTACAGTTATAATTTATATGAGACAATTTTTCAATCATTCAACCGCTGCATGTGGTCAGGGAGATCTGCAGCGGCATCAGAAGCGCACCCGGGGGCGCGTTATCAATCATGCAACGTCGCGTTCGCGTCGCGTTTCCCCCTCCCTATCTTCTGTTTGCTCCATTGTCAATCGGGTCGTCACATTCGTTACGCAGCTCAAAGTTGTTCTTTTTTTTTTGTGTTGGCATTTCAAACATGCAACACACACACGCACACACACACTTGCAACATTAATCAACATTGAAAGGTTGCACTCGACGACGTTCGACACTTGAGTGCGGGCAAGAAGGAGGAGGGGGAAGTAATCTCCCCTGTTTCCTTCACCTGAGTTCACCTTGGTTTGCAGCCTGAAGTTGTTGTTGCTGCCACAGTTGAATTGCCTCATTAGTTGCACATTAGTAGAACATTCAACGATCTACGATCGTGGGAGGAGCCCTACGAGTTGCCCCTATTAAAATGCGACCTCTCCAAAGATAAATTTGCTTTTCCCAGGAATCAAATGTGTCATACGAGTTAACGGACCGAGAAGTTACCACGAACAATTTTACTGAGCAGTTTATTATTGAAATAGAAATAGTTCTGTCAGCTGTGCAATGTATTATACGGCTTATAGATAGATATATACACAGTTATACTATAGATCGTCAGTGCTTTGTATTTATATTTGTTTCTAAACCTCACTAAATTAATTATCATCTTTTAACTACAATACATTTATATATAAAAATATATAACATAACTTTTCTGACCGATGTATTTATCCAATATAATTAATCTTTTATATCTGATCTTCGGTTTAGTGTATTGCTTTTCCTACATTGCTCATCTCATTTATTTACCTATTCAATATAAGTCTTCTGAATCAACTAAGTTTAAAGTTAACTTATGTTGCTCCAACGTGCTGAAAAATCGTATTTATATCCATCTATACCTGTTCATCATTCTTCTTATCTATAGCTATATTTGCTTATCAAATTTCATATTAAACATTCTTTCAATAGATTCTATTGTCATCCTTTTAACTGATTCTTTCGTTTGTTTATTGTCTTTTTATACATTTGTATCTGCATTTCCGCCTCTCCCATTATTCTCATGGTAACAATTCAATTGCAATATTCTCTCGCTTTATCTGCACGTTTTTCTTCTGCATTTGTTGTCATTGCTTTATTCTTTTTAAAACTGTTGCCTACCTGTCGCATTTGCTTTGACAGTTCTTTCAATTATGCGCAGGTGTTCCACAGAGTCTCAGTTCTCGATCTCCCATTGAGGCCCTCACAAAGGCAACGCCTTGTGCCGTTTCATGTTTCAAGCTGTTTCATCCTTTTGGCATATTGAGTTACTCTTAAGTATATACTCCTTGTATCTGTGTGTGTGTGTGTGTGTATCTTACGGAAATTGCAGTGCAACTTTAGACTGCAACATGAAGCAACAACAAAGGGTCTCTTTTGTATAAGGGTTCTCCCTGGGGTGCCTCAAATACAGTTGAATTTAGGTCGATATTCTACAAGTTCATTTAAAATCGATTTCAGTATTTATTTCAATTCGTATTACATATCGATTATACGATATCGATGTTATATCAAAGCCCATACCCAACCCATCTCTAGTTCCTATTTAACGCCTTCCTTCCAAATGAGATTTCATTCTTTCATTTAGATCATATATTAAACTTTCCATAGAGTATCTCTTGAAGATTGAGATATATTTTGAAAGATCATAATTTATATTTTAAGTTACTATGAAGTTTCCTTTAGTTATGGACTGACCTCACTTTCAACACCAGTTCTGCCTCTTGCCACGCCCATCACTTGGTCGTTACGGCTGCATTTTAAGGGCAATTTTGATTAATGCTTGCATTAATTGACTTTCGCTGCCTTTCGATTTCGTTGCTGGAAAAAGAAGAATGAAACCTACATAAACATCGTATATGATTATTATCATACTTATTTTCGCTTAGTAACTCTTCTTCCTTCTTCTTTTTTCTTTCTTTTGCTCGTTTCTTGCTTCTTGTTCCCCGTTTTCGGGCTGCTTAATTGCTGTCAATTTTCTGCGGCTGCGTTTTCAATGTGAAATCACAGCGAGAAAGAGGCAGCTGTGTCTGTGCCCCCTCATTCATTTGCCCGTTTATTATTGCCACATGTCGCAGCTTGCCAATTTGCAGCACATGCAATAGCAGCAGCAACAACAACAACGTGCCACACATGGCGCATGTTGCTGCAACTCATCAGTTCGTTCACCCCGTGACAACATTTGCAAAACTTTTGCCATGATTCTCAACTATGCCACACACACAAACACACACACACACACACATACAGGCACAGACATAACTTGGCCATCATTTTCATTCAGATTTTCCATTTTCCATTTCAATTGCCAGTTTTCAGTTGAGTTTTCTGCTTTCAGCGAGTTCTCTCTGCCCTATTCATTAGAAAGCGGCACGACATGACTGACTATTCTACAACGGAATGACGTGCAGGAAGCCTCAGAACTTGGAACCTTTGACGATGCTTTGCTGATGTTGGTTCTCCCGTCTGTCTTGAAGTCTGTTGTCGAACGGAACAGACTGTTGTAATTGTGGCTCTGCTTTGGCATAGTTTTTGCCTTCCCTTTAGATGAACCTTTCAGACTCTCTGCATGACATGAAAGAAAGTTCTTTTAACTATTTTCAAACTGATAACAGCGTTGAGTCTTTGGGGTGGAGTTAGCAGAGCAGCGTCTGAAAGTCCAGATTAGTTTTTAGGTATTAGTAAACTTTACGATATCAATTTAAGCCTCTGGAACGTATACAGAATTTTAGTTTATCTCTTTTTAAGATAAAAGAGCTTTACTTAACTACCTTTTCATGATTCTCTAGTGTTTTGATCTCTTCGTTTTTGTCTTTTTCCCTCTCAATTCGAATATATTTTATGATTTCTGTCTCCCTTTTAAAACTCTACGTCGCTGTATTTGCAGATATCAAACGAAACCCCTATAACGTCTATAGAAGTTAAATTGTATATGCTACCCTGTTTTGAAAATGATATGTAGATTCATTAGGCCTCAAATTATTAAAGACCTAAGGACTTAAACTAATTTATGTATTCTGTATGACTTTAAAGATCGAAAACTCTACCTATGTAGATCTATTTCGAAAATGTTAGAACTCTACTTAAGTTCAATTCCATGTAGAGTTGGAGTTTCTTTCTCTTTGTATCTTTCCCTCCATATTGACTAAAGAACTTCAAACATTTTTGTCTCTGAAACCCCTACCTAACTCCAATCTTTATCACTGGTTAAACTCTCCGCAGAGCATAAATACACTTTGGTATGTTAGATTAAAGCATGTTCTAAATATTACGGAGTATAGAGTATCTAAAAGTTGAATGCGCTTGCTTCCAGCTCACTTATAATTTTCTTTTTCCAACAAATTTCTCGCACGATCTTCATGTGGAACATTATCGAGCCTAATTATAGATAAATGCAGCTCTCTTCCGTTCTTTCTCTCGCTCTCTCTCTCTGTGTGTGAACTCTTCACGAATTAGGAAGCCAATCGAAAGTGCGTGTATTCATTAAGTGCGTTTCAATTTCAATTTCGCTTTCAGTTGCCTGTTTTCGACTTGCTGCTTCAAGAAGAAAGAACTCATTTTCATTTCATTTTTTCCTATTTTCCACACTTGTGTAGACTTTGTTTTGGCTTTGGGATTAACCCAAATATGAAGCGCAATTGGGATGTACTTGTTGCTTGAGAGGGGCCACAAAGGAAGTTCAATTTTATCATCATTATTTTGTGTGCTTGGTTGGCCTGGCCTCCCCCTCTGATGACCCCAAGACGTTGCCCTGGTTATTTGCTGCGTCTTTTGCTTTCGCTTCTTCTTCTTCTTCGTCTACTTGACTAAAGTGTTTCTTACTTTATTTCTTGAGGTTTTTTTGTTGCTCGTGTTTGAAATCTTCAGCTTGTTTATTTGAGGTCTTTGTGTCAACTTTGTGTTGCTGCTAAAGTTTTTTTTTATGTTGTTGCCTCACTTTGTGTTGTTGCTGCTGCGATAAGCCAAAGGGGGCTAAGCGACACGAAGACGACGACGTGCTTATCTCTCTCCTCGCTTTTCACTCGATGACGCCACGCTGCGTGTGTTCCTCCCTGATTTATCTCTATCCCGAAGTGCGACTAGCCGAAAAAATAAAGAAAAGAAAGAAAATGACAAGAAGAAATGACAAGAAGAAGCTAAGTAAAGAAATTTAACTTGGTTTGGGTTTCCTTTTTTAAGCCTTGTCAAGGCCAATTATGTTGACTTAATTGAGCTTGCAGCAGCAGCAAGTAGCAACCAACGAGCCTTACCCAGGCCCTCCTCCATCGTCTGCTTGTTGCACACGTGCAACAGAAATTACCCTCGCGCCAGGACGTGGCAGGACTTAAGTGCCGCCAAGTGGAATGCCAGGCCCGAAAAAGAAAAAATAAAATTGAACAAGGAGCTTGCGAATATTTCGTTGGCACTTTATTAAGTCGCGCAACCCTCTCATGCCTGACCCTCTACCCTTGCCCTGGTCTAAGAAGCAGTTGCAATTTTCGTTAAGGGGAAAGGGTCTGTCGTCTTGTTGGTTTTATCGTGCAAATTGTACCTTGTTGTTGGGGGGTTCTTAAATGCATTAAAGAAGGTTCATGATTGGAGGGATTGCACAATCCTTGACAACATTTAGGAGGGTCTTACTTACCCTTTGTTAAGCAGTGTTCATAAAATACAAAAGAAATGCGATAACCGCTTAGACCATAAACAGGTATAAGGCATCTACAAGTTACTTCATAATCGTTTAGACCTTTAACATGTTAACATAAAGTTATCTACCCTTCGTAGCTTTAAGAAATCAATTTGAAATTGTCTAATCAATTAGACTTTTAACTGATACGTAACAACTACAAGAAACCCTATAACCGCTAAGACCTTTAACATGTTAACACGGTTAAGGAGGGTACCGGTGTATTGTCTGATCGCGGAGCAATACCTTGATTGCATAGGAATCTACATGATATGCTTTAACCGACTAACACGTTTAACAAATGTTTAGCGACTTCAAGAAACTCTATAACCGTTTAGACCTTTAACTTAAAGTTAACTGATTCATCCAATAACCATTGCATTTCAATCACTTCCTTACAATTTATCAATTTGGTTTATAACCCTTTCGATTTAACTCTTACCCTTTCATGCTATAAATTTGGCCGTCTTTCATTTCCAATAAGACACCATTTCAATAATCTTCATCTTCATCTTCCTTTCTCTTTCAGCGACGACGCGAACGTGGACGAATAAATCTGAAAGGCGTTCGCCTTGTGGAGGAGGCGACGGTTAACGGTGAGGGCGGTGATCCCTTTGCGCCGGATGTGAGTACAGACTACTGTCAGTCAGACAGGCAGCTCCCTCAATAACGTATACGATATTGAGATACGTTATTGATGCACATCGACATTCAACATTAACGTTAACCCATTAACCATTAACAGGGTTATCCGTTTCAAGTGGGCTACTGCGAAACGACGTCGACGACAGCCGCACAGCAACAGCAGCAGCAGCAGACGGAACAGCACTCGGTCAACGGCAACGGCGGCAACGAGGGGCAATTGGTGGGTCGAGCTGTGCCGCAGTACACGCTCTACGTGATAGCCAACAGCGAGAAGGAGCGCAGCGAGTGGATACGCGCGATAAGGCAAGGTAAGCGTACAGCAACGGCACCGGCACGGCACGATCCGATGATGACCCCAAAAAAACAATAAGTGTTAATTGATAGACTCTCAGATACCCCGTATTTAGTAGTGCAACAACAAACATCAACTTGCTGTCGTATGTACTACTTGATAATACATTTACTGCCTGAAAAACCCTAGTATTTTTTTCTAAACGTTCGTTATTGGGCGTGTTACTCCAGATGTGAAATACAGCAGCTCCTACAATAGTGGAGATCGAAGGGCTTATGCTGTTAAATATATCACATATATTTATAAAACTAGTTATGTATCTTCTGCTTAAATATGTATGTGGAAAGTCTGAACGGATTTACCCTTTGTAGCCCCTCATACCACGCAGGGTATAAAGACCACAATGAGTTGCCGATGCCACAGATGCTGGTGATGCTGTTGCACAGCTGCCAATCGGTTGCACACGATAAACCAACGCGACGGAGTCATCATCATCATCTCACCAGACAGACAGACAGTGCTTAACCCACATCTGTGTATCGAAAACCTTTATTAATGCCACACTCTCTCCCTTTTTCTTACTGTCTCTTTCGCTCTCATTGCAGTGTGCGAGGACAGTAACACTCCGAAATCGTATCGCTATCATCCGGGTCTTTGGTCCGGCAAGAAGTGGAGTTGCTGCAAGGGCCTGTCACGCAGCACCTTTGGCTGCTTTGCAGCGACCCATTGGCGTGAGGCCAATAATAATCCAAGTAAGTGCAGAGAAGAAAATTGATTAAGTGGTTCGGTTTGCGTTTCATTTCGATTTTGGGGGATTAAAAATTTACTTCCTATAGGGATAGTACTACTGGAAGCTGTTAAAGAGAGCTACCAATCTTCGGATATCTATTCTATTTGCATAATATGTAAATTTAAACTAGGATAGTCCATGGTATTCATTTAAAAAGTGATAAGGTCCTACTCGAAACGGATTAGGCACTCTTTCAATGTTCTAGGCTCTACTGGATATATTCTATCTGCAAAAAGGAAAATGAACTTTTGGCTGGGATTGTTCTTGGGTTCGTTCAAAAAGTGATAAAGTCCTACTGGAAATAGAAAAATGCCTAATTTTTTTAGTATTCTATGATCCACTAAATTCTTCATATCTACAAAAATAGAGGTTAATCTTTAAATTTTGACTGGATTAGTCCTTAGGTTTGCTTTAAGATGAGTATAAGGTCCTACTAGCAACGTTTGAAGTACCCCTACAATGTTTTAAGTCACACCACATCCTGGGAAACTTGTAACGGTTCAAGCACCCTCTTCATGTAGCAAATTCCCGCCGATCATGCCGCCCTAAGCAATGTCGAGTGAATCACACGCTCAATTGATGCAATCATGTGGGATAGTCTTGGGGTTTTATTAAAAATGTGTGATACTTTGGAGTTGTAACGATTCAAGCACCCTCTTAATTTCAACTGGGGAATTACACGCCCAATCGATGTGAACTCAGTGCTCTAACCCCCTACAGTCTGTGGTGGCCCCTTCATCCATCTGCCTATCTACCCCTGTCTGTGTATCTCCCTCTCTCCTGCTCTACTCGTTGTCTATTTATAGCCTGGCAAATGAGGAAGACATTGACAGACCCGACAGAGGGCACCCATGTGGAATAGCTGAACCTGGAGCTGTATGCTGGACGGGGGTTGTACATGTGGAGCTGTTTTTGTTTTGTTTCGACATGCTTTGTTTTCTTTTCCATTGCAACATGTGGCAATAAACCTAGCAGAGGCATTCGTCATGGTAGCAGCAGGAGAAGGTACTAGTCGACAAGGAGAAGGAGGTGGGGCTAGGAGTAGGTAGGGGAGTCGCTTGGATTTCAATTTCATGGATTGAGCTTTCACCTTAAAGAGAGCGTAGCAAGTGAAGTTGATGCTCATTAGGCACGGCCGTGCTTAAATGGAGATGTCGGTGGCAGAACATGGAAAGAAGTTTGCTTAGAGCGGAGCGCGTGTCGTGACACGAGTGGAAGAAAGTTGTATACAGAATCACTTAGTTGTTGCATTGTTGCAGCGCCAACTGCATTGCACTTTGCGTCCTCCCCATCCCCGCTTTTCTTTGCCGCTTCTTTATTCACTGGCTTTTCACACATGTTTGCCATTCGCAGCGCTTTTCATTCTTCCTGTCGCCTTGCGCAATTTGACACATTGTCAAGTTGCCTCTTCGTGCCGCATCTACTACGTGAGGCATCTTTGCCACTGTGCGTGCCGAGGCGGCGACAGACGCGCCTCGTCGTTTCCCTAAGCTGTTAATGAGCAGAAAGTATCTGTGAGATGTGCATATACTTTGCACAAGTTGGCAGCGCGCTTTGTGTGTGGCCGGAACAAACACAACAACAACAACAACAATAGCAACAACAACAACAACGTCTAATGCAACCTGCCAACAGAGCGCTGACGGTCAACTTTGGCTGCGAGTTGGAAGCAGGGCTGGGTCTGGGTCTGTGTCTGGAACTGCGGCTATCGACTGCCTGCGAATTCCAAGTATTATGACGGCAGCAAACAATTGAAGGTTGCCCGTCGACGGTTTTTAGATTTGCCATTGAGAAGCTGTTCGTATATTACTTATAACAAGGGTGATTCACAGCCTCAAAGTAAACTTTATTTATCTCTGTTTGATCTATCAAGATTGCAAGCTGAACTTTGTCTGAAGAGGGGAAGTAGATAGCTAGACGAGGAACTTGGACTAACTAAGATAATTCAGCTAGTTAGTTAGAATTATACATTCATTAAAATATTTAGTTAGAAATATCCATTCTTTGAAATATTACGATAGTCAAATTTCAACTGCATATTCCCTTTTTCTATAACTTGAAAATTAACTTTGTCTTAAGGGGTAATCAGATGGGGAACTTGACTAATCAGTTAAAATTGTGCACTCTTTAATTGTTGGTATTTGACAGTTTATCCCTATTCTACCACTTCAAACGGAACTTGGCTTAGTCACAAAAACATATCCCATCTTTAATGCCTTGACAGTTTTTCTCTACTTTTCTCCAAATGTTCTTATCTTTCTCGTTGATCCCTCACGCTCATTTTAATGCAATTATGGTTGGAAGAATGTGTCACAATCATGTTCATTATTCTCATTTATCCTTTGTCCTTTTGTTCTTTATGCAGCACCCCTATGCCATAGAACATTTCCAACTGGTGAGTTGCATTGTGGAAACTTTTCCCATCCATGTCAAGCCAAATTACTTAGCTCAGCCCTTGTCAGGCTGATTTCGATCAAGACATTTGTGTCATCTGATTAGACGAGACATGCAATGTGTTTTCTCTCTCTCTCACTCTCTTGCTCCCCCGTTGTCTCTACTTTACTGACAGTCTACGAAATTTAAGGCTACCCTTAACGAGGGGAAGACGCATCCATTGGAGGCATCACTTTAGGATTGCCGTTAAGTCTCGCGCGATTTCGGCAAGTCATTTGCGGGAGTAGGCGAAAATCAGGTCGCTTCAGGCAGAGACTCAGCTTCATTTATCAGTCGAGAGAGGAAAGTGTTCACAGTGGAAGAAAGTCTCCGTGAAGAAGAAGTTTTAAAGAAATGATCGAGCAAATTTTCAAAGGAATTTACGCAGTTCTTTGTTCCACTGGCTGATGCAAGCGGCGCGAGCTTGCTGTCAGTTGCCGTTACAATAAATTAGCCTGTCTCCATGGGTTGCAATCTCCACGCCCACGAGCTCTCAGCTCTCCCAACTGATCAGAGCTAAAATTAATTATTGTTTCATCCTTTCGTTGGGGGTTTTTTCCTTTTCTGTTGAGATTGTAATTGAAAACAGACAAAGGCATCGGAAATTTACAGATAGTCGTAAGTTTTACGATCGTTGTCTTCTACTTCTTCCCCTTTCCACGCCCAGCTCTGTTCCAGTTTTCCTTGACAAGCTCTACACTCTCTTCAAGATTTATGCGCATTGTTTTTAAGTGCTTCGAAAATAGTTTCATGTCTGTGATTATTATCGCGTTTTATTTTTTGTTTTGTGAATGCGTCTAATGACAGCAGAACCAGAACAATGACGCACTTCAAGAGATCTCCCTCTCCTCCCCTTTCCTATAATTTAAGTTATTCTACAATATATTGGGTCTAGAGGTTATTGGTGCCTTCTTCTTTCTCAGTAAGTACTTTTTCTATTGAGGTTTTGAGGTGTTTCGTTTTAGATTTAGTTTCTGTTGAGTCTTTAAGACCAGGAGTGTCCTGGGATGTGGTTTTGATAAGATCGTAGTAGAAATGGTTTAAGCACCCTTTTAATGTCCTAGGATACTTTGGACCACCAGTTCAAGTACATTATATTGGGTCTAAGGATTTATGATGCCTTCCTTTTTCTGTAAGTACTATTGGGGTTTCGTTCTAGATTTCTGACGGTAATACGTCATTTTTAAGTTTTCTTTTTTGGGTATTTCTCTTAAGCTAAGTACTTTTTCTATTGTGGTTTCTAATGGTCTTGTTTTGGATCTAAGTCTCTGTGATGTCTTCCTTTTTTTTTGTTTTCTTTATTAGTTTTCGTGTTAGGTTCAAAGGTTTTTGGTGGCTATCGTCTTCCCTTCAAGTAGAAATATTGGGGTATCTAAGGGATCGTCTTAGATCTTGGTTTCTCTTGCAGTTTTTGTTTTCTTCATTGGTTTTCGTATATTTATTTTATTTTTGGACTCCCCCGCGGAGTTGGAAGAGTTGGGAGAGTTGCCAGCGACGACTTAGAGTTCCTTGAAGTTACTGGAAACTGGTTTCGTTTTTTTTTTTTTGATTTTGTTTTTTTTCGGGTTGTATCCGAAAAGCCAGTTCGATATTTAAGAGCGTTCAAAGAGCGAAAATTGGTGACTTCAAAACTGGTTTTTGCCAGGCCAATTGTGTGTCGTTGTTGTGTTTGCTGGGTTCGGGTTTGGGCTTCGGGTTCGGGTTTGCCTGCTGCTGCCTCTGGAAATGGGAAAAAGTAAACAAAAATTGTGTCTAGTGTGCGCGTCTATGTGTGTGTATGTGTGTGCGTGTGTTTGTGTCGTGGGGCACACGTGCAATGAACTTGCTCAGGAGCAGCGAGGATCATGCGAAACTGCAACTGCAACTTAACTGATTAATATACCTCGCTCTCTCTCGCTCTCCCTCTCTCTCTCTCTCTTCTCTGTCTGCTTCTCTCTCTCCCTCTGTATCCCTTTCTTCTGACTAGGCTCCACTTAAAGTCCACCCAGTTGCCCATTTGAAAGTCACAAATGATTGTAATTAGGCGCCTTTGTTGCTGTTGTTGCGTCTCCTTTCATAGCGTCGGGTGATTGACCATGAAAAGAGCAGAACTCAAGCAGAGCCCAAGCAGCGCCCAGGCAGCAACGCAGCAGCGCAGTCCAAAACGAAAGCAAAGGCCCCAAAGCCAACGCAGACAGAATCCAAACGCGCTTTTTTGTGCCTTTTCATGCAGGCCTAAAGTTTTAGGCGCGCTCTCCCGCTCTTTCTTCTTGTCCATCACTCCTCTCTCTTTCTCTCTCTCCCTCTTCTGCCTGTCTCTCTCTCCTCCTCTGTCGCTGCCATGATTAATGATGCGTTTCAGTTGTGATTCGTTCTAAACGTGGGAAATCAGATTCAGCAACAGCCTCCGCAGTCGCTGCTGCTGCTGCCACCGTCGCCGTCGCCGCTGGGCGTCGTCGCTCTTTGTGAGCTTTCGCGCAATTCTTATTTTTGGCATAGCCTTTTACCAATTAATCTTGTGGCCATTTGACAACTGTTTAACGTTCTAATAATCAATGCCGATGATGGAACCAGCTTTGCTTTTGTTTATGTAAATTTCGCGGCTAGATAAAGAACAACAAATGCCAACTAATTACACAAGAATTGATGTGGAATTCAAAGAATTATTTCTCTCTTCTGTTTGTTGTTGTAGCTGTTCAAAATGTTTACCTAATTGCGCCACATTATTGACGACTCCATCTGCAGGCAGCACTTGCTACAAGATATAGTAGTCTGATTCGTCTGTTATTCGAACTGTATATGTATTTCAACATATAAAGCTTAAGTATTAAATTTCATTTAAATCAATGCATAATTGCAGATTTAATTAATTAAATTCCACTCGATCGTTCTCTTGGCCCACTGTGCGCTCTCTCTTTCTCCTTCTTTCTGCAGCACTTCCTGCTAATGGAAGAACTTTATTTGACTGCACTGTGTATGCTTATTAACCTGCGCTCTTTGCCTCTGCCTTCGCTCTTCACCTCTGCCTACCACATACTCTCTCTCCCTCCCTCTCACTACTAACTTTAACTGTAAGTGTGCTCATTGATTTGCTTAGGCTGCAGCCGCGAATGCAGAAAGCAACAACAAATGCCCATACCTCTGTGTGTGCATGTCTGTGCATGTCTGTCTGCAGAATATGTTAAACAACAACTGCAATGCGTTCTTATTTCTTTGCTTGCTTTTGTTTATGTACTTTTCTTCCTCCCATATGGCGACAACAACAACAACTCTCAAAATGTGGTGCTCCACTCTGCACACACACTCTCTCTCACTGTCTGAGAGAGGCTCGCTCTTTTGCGCTGCGTCTTCGTTCAGTCGATCGCTCGCACTCACACTCGTACGCGACTCGAACTGACTCTCTCTCTCTCCCCCAACTCTGGTTTCTTGCTTCGTTCGCTCAATTTCTGTCGTCTTCGTTCAATTCAGTTGCTTACGAGCTGTCTTTGAGTGCGCTACAGGCTTAAGGAAAGCGCTGCTCGCGCGTGTATTCAATTTTTATTTTATCATTTCGTACGTCACTCGTCGTCGCTGCGCTGCTGCTTCTGCTGTACTTGTTGTTGTCGCGTGTGCCATTCTCAAAATTCAATTCGGCTCAATTTTTAAATAATTTCATCGCGATTTTCAACTTTTTTTTTTCTGCCATTTAGGCGAAATCTGTGAGAAACAAAGTCATGCAATGATAATTGTCAAATAACCACACACACACACCATCAAAGTTAATTGCATTTCGTTAATGAGCAAAACGTGGCGCGGCAGCAAAATGTAAAACAAAACGCAACAAATAAAAAAATATAAAAGAAAAGAAAATTCACAAAAATCACATAGTGAAGTTTTTCAAAGTGTAACACACTGCAATAAATAACAGTAAGAAAATGTAATAATAATAATAATATATATATTGAAAATAAATCAATTGTGAATGCTGCATAAGAAATTATTCAACGCGACTGCTTTGTTGTTTTTGAATTCTAAGCAGCGACAACAACAATAACAACGAAGACGGCAACTGGCGCATCCGATTGCATTTCTAACAGTAAAAGTGGCTTATGTCACGCACACACACACACACACACACACATACGCAAGCAAACCCTTACATATGGAAAGAAAGAGCGAGAGAGAGGCATTTACATATACGGGGGGCGAACTTAAACTGTTGACAATCTGGCAACACTGGCTGGCAGACAAAGCTGTTTAACTTGTTTCTTTTTTGGCGTGCGCAGTTTTTGTGACTTTCCGCTTTGGGCTTCAACTTTATTGTTGTTGTTGCTTATCTAACACTGCGCGCAGCTTCTACAAAATTCAACAAAAAATCTTCAGCGATGTTTTTTCCTTTTGTTAATTAACTTGAGAGTTTCGTGAGAACGCAATGAAAAGAAATACTATATATGTATATATTTTTATATATATATATAATAAATGAGGGGGAAAAGTGGGCTCGTTTTTTTTGTGTTTTGATTTTTGTTCTATGTTTTTACTGTTCATATGCAAATCTTCCTTCTCTCTCCCTCTTTTATCTCTGGGCACGTGTCTTGTTAATTTCATAAGCGAAACCCTAACAAAATCTTGCAGAATTCCAAGATATGTTTGTCTCTTCTCTTTTCTGTTTTCGTTCAATTTTTACGCTGTCTTTTAGTTTTCGGGAAACCAATTAGTGCTCAGGCGCCTGTCGAGGCATACCTTCTTCACTTTACCTCAATTTACCATTCACTCTCAAGAGTTTAAACCAACCCAAAACTATTAGGCAGGTAGCTACAACAAAAACAGCAGCAACCTAATGAAATTTGACCTTTTCCCTCTCACAAAGTGTGTAATTCAATATTGTTGTTCTTTTGATTTTATTTCGAAAACAGGATCTTCAAATCTCTTGTTTGCTTTTCAATTTCAATTCCCTCTCTCTCTCTCTCTCTCTGTCTCTCTCAATTTAAATTGGTTTCTTCGTTTTCAGTTTTCTTGTTTTGTTTTGATTTGCTTTATCAAGAAATTTTTATTTGCTGTGTTTGAGGCCAAGCACGTCGCATACAAAAATTTGTTTAAGTCTTCGGATCACGTAACGCCGTGTTAAAAGTCTACGGATTAAGTCGAAGGAGGAGGAGGAGGTAGCACATTAACAATTATTCAAGTTCTTCAATCGTATCAGAGTCGTATACTCTTTTTTTCGAATCGTAGTTCTCTTTTGTATTTCATCATATGCTGTAAAAATAAATGATATTGTTCTCTTAAGAATTTCATTATGTTTTGCAAAGGTTTTTCGAAGTGTCAACTTAAAAAACTCTCTTTAATGCAGATCACGAGTTTATTTCTTGAGGTTTACTAGTTAGTTGTAAGACATTAAGAGACAGTTTCAAGTGAATCATTAAAAAACGAAAGAAAGAAACATCTCGCGTTGCATTTTCCTGATCTCTGATCCCCAGAGAGAGCGGGAGCGAAAGAGGTTTCTTATCTAGTCGAGCATTAAAAGTGCCGTTTCAAATTTCAATGGAAATCAATTAAACCTCTCGAACCCACCCGAAGCTTTCCGTGTTGAAATAAAGATTCTATTGTTGGCTTTCATAAGAAAGCTGGCCATAAAAAAACGAAGGGAACTGTTTGGGGGGAAACTGCCATTAAAGGTTTGGCTTGAAATTGTCGTTAAAAAGGCAGAAAATAAAAAAAAAAAATAATACACACATAAAAAAATGCACTCTCACACACAGACACGCACACTCAATTTGTAACGTAACCTGACCATAAATGCGAGTTACAAAAGGGAGTTACAAATATTTTGATAGCGCTACCGTCCACAACAGAAACAGAAGAAACAGAGAGAGCAACAGAATCCCGAAGCGAACCCGAGTAACCTGTTGGTAATTCTTGGTAAATGCGATTGCCATCGAAAGATCATAAAACCTCCCAACAAATGAGCAAACGGTGAACAGCGTTGGTTCGGTAATTGGGATAGTTAGGAATAGTTAGGATCGTCTGTGCGTGTGGCATTTGTGGCAGGTAGTAGCAGAGGGACACAGAGAGAGAGGAGAGGAGAGTGAGATTGAGTGGGACATGGTAAGAGTCTTACAGAGGGAGACACAGATACACAGAGAGGTAGACAGAAAGGAGAGAGAGCGCGAGCAGGTTGTGTTAATTATGCACCTTTTGAGAAAATGGATTTTCACCTGAACAGCGGAAAATCGACAGACAAAGACAGACGGAGACGTAGGCAGAGTCAGACTGAGACTGGCCCGAAAGGCAGACAGGCTAAACAGGCCAAACCACTGCATGGCTAATTTATAATGAGCCTGCTTGCACTCCCTCTTCCTCCTGTCCCTCTCCCTCTTCTTCCCTCTCTGTCACACTTGCGTCTGCGCTGTCGATCCTTTGGCTAACGGTTGTTTCGGCTTTGCGGCAATATAAAGGTTGTTTACGTTGTTGCTCCCCTCTCTCTGTCTCTCTCTCTTTCTCTCTCACTCTCTTGCTCGCTCTCATTTTGCACATTGCTGCAAATCTCGAAGGTTGCGCACGAGCAACAACAACAAATCGTGCAAACAAGTTTCTATCTATTCCTTACTTTCCCCCTGTCTCTTTCCATCTCTCTCTATCTCTCTCCTTCTTCCTCTCGCACTCTCTTTCTGATTACCATCTGGCTTTACAACAACGTTGTTTACCGTTAGCAATTTAGCCAAAAGCAAATTGACTTGCGAACGTATGTGAGAGAGGGAGAGAAGGGAGCAGGGGCGTAGAGGAAGGGGGTTACCAGTAAGGGTACTCAGCGGTACCGCAGTAAAAATTGCATATTTATTGTTCGCAGCACAGCGTTTGGGTCAAGGTCAGCTACGTGCACATTTCATTTTTGGCTGCTGACAAGCGAAAGCGGCCAAAAAAGAATCCCTCTGTAGACCTTCCCCCCTCCACCACACCACACCACACCTCCTTCTGCTGCTTCTTCTACCTCTTCACACGTTCCCTTCACCGTACCTTGATCGGCTTTGAAAGTCGCAACGCTTGACCGCTTTAAATTTTTATTATACGATTATTATTATTATGATTTTTGTTTTGTGCACGTTTTCTTCCCCGTCGTACTCTCCCTCTCCGTTTCGGTTGCTTTGTTAATTTATTGCTTGATGAGGAATCAGGTCAAAACGGTTGCTTTCTTTCTCTTCATCACTTGCCACGCCCTCAAATTTGCATTCTCACGCGCTTTCTTCTCTTTCTTTCTCGCTCTCTCAGCAAGGTCAAAAGAAGTTCAATTTACATTTGGTTCACGAGATCACAGAGATAAATGTTATTCATCTTTTACGCTTTTTTCAAGCTGATTTTTAATTGCGAATTTCATTTGATTTCCTCAGTTCTTTTGGGTCAGCTCAGATTACAGTTATTCCTCTTTGAATGTATGGAAAGTTCCGAGTAGTTAAGAACTTGTGCTTAGCTAAAGATTTAGCTTGAGATTTGCACTGTATTTAGCTAGAAAAACTAAGCAAGTTCGTTATTTTCTATTCCCACACATTACATAAATTTTTACAGCGTGTTTTTCTTAGCCTATTGCCACGCCCACTTTTATGTGTGTGCTGTAAAAAGCGTAAATGAGCAGGTAGCTTTTTTCTTTAGCCGTTTTTAGCTTTTTGTTTTGATTTATTGGTAGTCAAAATTGTTGTTAATTATGCGCAGCCAACTTCAAGTCCAACTCAGTTAGCTCATTGAACTGCGCCTACGGCACAGATACAGATACGAAGATACAAAGATACTTGAACAAATAGAAGATACAAATACAGATACAGTTGGACATACGTGGGTTATTTACTTGGATGTGTCTGCTCGGATGCTGGGCGCGTTGTGCTATTCAAGGTTTCACGCGATTATCATGCAGATCGATTGTACAGACAGACATATATCATCATTATCATTATCATTACGATCATCGCCAGCTGCGTCGTTAATTGAAACTCTGCGCACAATTTCAATTTCGATTCAATGATAAATTGAACAACAAAATGAAAAGTGTTCTAGTTTCAATTAAATATGAAGATCGATATGAATCTTCAGGGTTATCAAGAGTGTGCAGAGAGATCTCTAAAGTAAAGGGACAGCGGAACTCTTCGTCTTCTTCATTAGGCACCGCAAATTAATAAATTTAACGCTTTTGCTTTGAGGAATTTTTGATTGTTGACTTGACTTGTCGATAGATCGATCATATAAAGTATTTTTATTTCGGCATTTTTGGGGCAACCTCAACCGATCGAGATAATCATCATAGCTGGCAACCGCAGCAGCATCATCATCAACATTATTCATTGATCTTGTGTCATTATCGTTAGCTAAGGCTACAAGAAAACTAACCTCATTTATTGTCATTACGTTGTCTGTTTGTTGTTGTTTATCTCGTTCTCGTTGATTATTCTCCTTCTTTGTTTTTGTCTGACGAATCTTCATGACGCAATTGGCGCTTGGAGTTTTTCTGTGGCTTCGATTCTTTTTCAGAATCTTCGGAATTTCTGATTAGCAAATGCAAATGCAAACAAAGCACGTTTTGAGTTTTTAATAACATAAATCAAGAAATCTTGCAGCTGTAGGTGATTTCAAATATTGATTGATTTATTGGCGAATCGGGGAATTGATAACTTGCATTCTTCAACTTTAAGTGAGGAACGACGATTCTAGCCTTGGATGTTCGGAAAGATCAACAAAGATTTTATTGTAGATTACACAAAAATGTCATAGAAACCTGATCATTTTACAGGGTGTTTACAAGTCGTACTTACATTTAACTGCATTTCTTATGCTTTTTCTTCACTCTTTGAAAAATTCTTTCATGGGTCCAGTCTGATTCTAATCTAGCCTATCATCAGTTGCACTTACAGGGTATTCCCAAGTCGTAAACCTCACTTGACGTTGTTCTATCTAATTTTAGATGTTTTTTCGATTTGATTGATAGCTGAAATATAGCGTATAACTTGCAATTTATTATTGTTTTTTGGCAATTAAAGCGTGCAATAACTAACAAAAATAATAACAACAAAAAACGCTTCCGCGAGCGTTGGACGTGCACTTGAAAAGCCTCCAAAAAGCAGACGAAACTTTAAGTAAACCTATGTGTGTGTATGTGTGTGTGACACTGTCAAACACAAAATTAATTACCCAAAGTTAAAGCAATTGAAACAACGCGTTGAATGATTTTTAAACAGCTCAAAAATGCAAACAAATTTGCTAATTTCGTTTAATATCTACAATCTTAACAGATTTAGCATATGAATATATAGTATATATAATTATAAAGACGCGAAAAGTTCGATAAGAGAAATACACAAAGGATACACAGAAAAAAAAAACGTGTCTGCTTTTGTCGTCCTTTTGTGATGATTCCCTGTGTGAGTCTGGCCGAAACGAGCGTCATTGGCAACATGAAGGAGCGCGTCAAAGAGATGAAGGTGTTCGGATGTCGCCTCAATTTCTGGAATCACATTGGCCATAGCCTAACCAGCTCCAAGGCCAAAGAAGGTAAACGATATGATGAGAATTTTATGGGATAGATTGTCCTTAAAGATATGACGATTGTCTGTAGCTGAATATAAAATGCTATAGAGAAGAATTGTGTAAAGACTGGTGAGGAGAATATAATCAATAATTCTTCTGCAAGGCTTATTTGTGTATAATAAAGAAGAATACGGATAGACTTTCGTCTATCATCCACAGGTAGATCAAGAAATTCATACATTATGGTGAAGCTGCAGAAAATATAGTCAAGTATTCTGCCCGAGAGTTAAACTCTGTATTATAAAGACGAGTAAAGACAGTTCGTTTTCTATAAATAACTCAAACAATCTTATCATACTATCGATCGTCGAAGCACGATCGTCGTAAGACAATGAAATAATACTAAAGCTTATCTGAAGTTGAATACTATAAAGTAACAGCTACAGAGAATATAATCAAAGATTATTCTCTAATGTGAATCTGTGTTTTATAGAGAGGAATGTAGATAGTCTATAAACTATAAGTTGTTCAAGAAATACATTTTCTATAGTAGATCGCTGATCTTCAATCGTCGTTATATGATTAAAGATTCTTTACTAAGGTTTATCTGTTTATTATAAACAGGAAAAAATAGGAATAGATAGATATCGATCATCTGAAATTCCTAAGTAGATCATTTATTTATATACAAACGATCATCGATCTACGATCTTCCACAAAGTAACTAATTATTATAAAGAAGAAAGATTACATTCTACGATTCTCGTTATATGACAAATATATAGAATTAAGACATAGAAATAATACCAAAGTGTAATAAAAGATATATAGCTTCTCTTAGGTTTTGAATAGTTAAACATTCTCCCCTAAACTTAAACTATGTTTATAAAGCAGAGCCAACAAAATCCATCTTCTATCTGCTATAAGTAGCTCAAAGAAAATATATCCATTAGAGTCAATCATCGATCTTCCACGATCATCATAATATCGGTTATATCTTGAAGTATTATTAACATTTTATGACACAATCCAAAGGCGTCGCTGGTGATGATCACAAGGCCTCTCTCGACACTGTGTTTAGGCGACACAACACAATCCACTCATTCTTCTTCTTCATCTCCCCACCCCTCACACTGCAAGATCTTTCGGGTTCCACCCTCTTCTGTAGGCAATTATGATGATTATAAGGCGAAGACGAAGAACTGTTTTGCGACTGCAATTAGACGATCGTCGGATCGTCGTCATAATAACTGTGGGGAGAGAGAGAGCAGCCATAAGGCGTGACATGTGCATTTACGATAAACGTATACGATATACATATGTGCATACGATATGTGAATGGAGGAAAGAAACACAGATGCCGATGGCAGATGCGACCGACAATTGCATAATTGAAATGAATTAGCAGAAACAGAGAGCAAGAGAGTGACAGGGAGTGAGAGAGAGAGGGGAGAAGAAGTTGCTGCAATGAAATGGAAAGTGGGCAAGCGTGTGCCAATAAGGAAAACAGCCACGCCCACATAACTCCCTCTGCAGTGGAAGGCAGATGCATCAATGTCGAGACACAAGTGACAGATTTCTGATTCAGTTGAAATGATGCGTGGAGAGAGAGGAAGGAGGGGGGAGGGGAGATTTACATGAAGCGCATAAACGAGAACTTGTATCTGCAGCTGTTTTGCTGTAGATGTATCTGTATCTGAGTTATAGCAGCAGTTGTATCTGCAGCTGAGCTGTAGCTCTGTTGATGCATCTGTAGCTCTTTTTGAGCTGTAAGAGGTATCTGTGCTGTATCTGTAGTTGTTCCTCTGTTTCTTAGCTGTATCTATAGCTCTGTAAATGTATCTATATCTGTCTCTGAGCTGTCTCTCTTGCAGATCTGCAGTATCTGCTGCTGCCATGCAAATTTTTTGAGTTGACAATAAAATTATTTGCATTGTTGTTGACTGATGTTGCTGCTGTTGTTGTTGTTGTTGTTGTTGTTATTACAACGATTTTGATTGTTGTTGTTGTGCACCTATTTATGGCCTTTACTTAACAATGACCACAAAAATTCGCAATTTGCATTCGCGCAATTCGAGCCCAAGCAGCGGTCAAACGACCAACTTGACTCTCTGGGCCAATGTTGTTGTTGCTGTTGTTGCTGCTGTTGCTGTTGTTGTTGTTGTTGTTGTTGTTGTTATTTCAGCAATTTGTAATTGTTGCTATGGTTAGTGTCTACCTCTGCCGGCAGCTTTAAAGTTAACCAAGGCGGCCAATCAATTTAAACTTTTGCATACCCTGTACTAAAGTGAAATCAGGCTGTGCAAGGGATGGATTAGTTAGGCAGTTAGGAGACGATATTTGGCTAGTATGTGCACAGGCACATTTAAAGCTAACGCCTAAGTGTTTTCAATTTTCAAGTCAAAATAGCAGTAAAATATATAAGAAATACATTCAATACTTGCCTTACAGGGTATGTGCTGCAATAGTTGCACTCTGAACCTCTCACTATGTCTTTCTTTCTCTCCCTTTTGCCTCTCTACCTCATTTGCCTCATCGATAATGTCGCTACAAATCGCTATGACGTCACACAGTCGATGCGAATCGTGCCACAATGCAAATTTGTAGCCATATCTGACGCATATTTGACTTGTCTCTGTATCGTTGTTGTTTTGGCGGGGAAGTTTAGCTAGTTTTTTGGAATTGGCTGGGGAGTTAACCCCGTAGAATGCTCTCAGCCTTCGGCAAACGAGACAAAAACACGCGCTGGACACGTTCAAAAGAACTAAGTGAGAGGGAGTGAGGGAGAGAAAGAGAGGGAAATAATTGAGTTAAGAGAGAAAAACTGCGACTCATTAAGCCAGAAATTAATTCAATTTCAAGTGTTTGCTTGACTTCAATCTTAAGCTGAACTTAACACGTCGTTTTTTTTTTTTGCTGTAATTCCGCGCAATGCGTGTCTGCACACGTCGAAACATGTCACAACGTGTCTGCGTCTGGAATATCCGGTTGGCATTTCCATTTGTCGCCAGCGGGAAAAAGAGTTTTTTTTTTGGCATGCAAGCAATGAATAAAGAGAAGAAGAAGGTAGATGAAGAGGTGAAGCATGAAGAGGAGGAGCATGGAGAGGAGTAAAAGAAGTTGTCAGAGAGTTTGCAAAGGAGCTGAAAACGGAAGGTCGTGAAGAAACGAGTTGGAAAAAACCCTCAAAAAAAAAATGTATTGACAGCCAGAAAAATTGAGAAAAATTTATTGCACAAAACAACAACAGCGAGTAAAACAAAAGCAACAAAAACCGATGGACAAGGTCAAAGAGCGGCAACAAAAAGTTGCTTATCAACTTGACAGGGGCCAAACTCGCAGATACTTTTACAACAACAACTACAAATATTTATAAACAACAACTAAAGTTGCAGGCGGTTTGCCGTTGTTGCTGTTGTTGTTGTTGTTGTTGTTGTCTTTTAAATGGTTTCATTATAAATGCATAAAAATCCACGCCATCATCATCGACATTCACTCGACTAAAACAACAACAACAATAACAAAAACAAATGTATCCAACAGATCCACAAAATATAATACTATATCAAAGCAGCAACTTATTGTTTTAGTCCGCACCCGCCTTTTGTTTGTTTCATTTTGTTGTTGTTGTCATTTTTCATATGCAAATTAGTTGCTATTGTTGTTGTTGCTATGTTATTTCAAATATAAATTTTGTTTTGGTGTTTCTTTTATGTTGCGTTAATTGACCACAAACTTCATAGGGGGGCGAAGATTACGAAAAATATCTGCGATATATTGAAAATTTTCCTTGATTTCGAGCGTTTTTATGTGGAAATCGATGGGGGGAAAGTTAGTTTATACACTACTATACTATGCTATACTATACTCTACTACATACTATACTTACCATATATAATATATACGTGTATGTACTTTAAAGTTTTGCGTGTGATTTAAAGATTCAGTTGCAGTGATGCTTCAGTTTTGCCAAGTTTTCTAAGTGTTCTTTAAACTTATCAGGAATTGTTGTTTCATTAACTTATTCTAGCCTTGCTTTGCTTTTTATGCATCTCTGGCTATCCCTGCCTCCTTCTCAGGCTCTCCCCCTGTCTCTCAGTTTCTTCTTTCATTCCTAGATATTACTCTATAAGTAAATCTCTCTGTCTAAGCATATCTAGCTATAAATTACCCCTTTTTTACTTTGTTTTTCACGTTATCTTTTCTCTTTATTGTTCCCTCTACCCATCTCTTTACATTCCCCTCGCCTTATCCTACTCTACCAATACTTCAGTATTCCCAGAATTGCTTCCTCTCGCATCCAATGCAAAATTGCACTTCCTTCTGGCATAAATTGCATTCTGTTTGTAGATGCATTCCACGTAGCGCACAGTGTGACTAAAACAACACGCTCCACTCACGCAATTAATCAAACTCATCTGATATATCAGGCAAGGCGAAACACCCACAAATACTTGCGGTGCAGGGGAGGGAGCTGCTATAGCTGAAACAGCTAGAAAATCGCCTGTTATTTGTTTGTCCATTTGCTGTGGGTGCCTTGATATACTCTACAATGAGAATTTAATGAAACAGGGGTATATTTATTGTATAAAATGTAAGAGATCTAAGCTATAGATATAGTTAGACACATTGAATTGCAAGATTTATTCTAAAGGGAAGCAAAAATTTTAAGTTATTCTAAATATTTTGGATAATAGTAAAAATTGTTCACTTTTGTTCCTACTTCGCTTCTTTTGTTATAGTGTTTGTTTGGTAATTCTTAAGAATATTTCTCACCCTGTGATGTTAAGATACAATATTATGATGTATGGATTGTTCACTTAATATTAATAAAAAAAAAAAAAAAAAAAAAAAAAATTTGACTCAAATCTTACTGATGAAAACTGTTAGTTATCCATTAATTTCATAGGAAACTAAAGGGTGACTAAATCATAGTAAACAATTTAAAAGTGCAAAATCAAATCTGTTGGAAGAGTATCCGTAAGTCTTTAAGGAAATTTAAAGAGATGGGTAATTGTTAAGTTATTATTAATTTTTTTTTTTTTTTTTTTTTTGTGTACTATTATTATTAAGTGAAGAATCCGTACATCATAATATTGTATCTTAACATCACAGGGTGAGTTTTTATTAAATGGAATAAATTCTAAATAGAAAATGGAATATAATATAAAAGCTAAAGTTAATTTAAATATATTCTAAAGTATAAATGTGAAAATCCAGACATAAATTATTTACAGGGTATCTGCACGTTTGAGTGGCAACTTTCTCATGTTTTTGCGCACTCGAAACTAATTAAAAGTCAAAATGTTTATTACGCATGAATCAATGTTGTTGTTGTTGTTGCAGTTGTTGTTGTACCCTATGTTGTTGTTGTTCATGCTTTGTATGCGCGTCGCGCATGCGCTCAAAAGTGTTATTAACCTACATTTGCATAAAAATGCTACAACAACAACAAAATTGTTTTGTTTTGTTTTGTTGTTTCCTGTCTGAATTGTTGTTGTTGTTGCTGCTGCACATTTTCTACAATAAATTATTGTAATTATTTTCAAGTTTTCTTCTTTTTTTTTTTGCAAATTAGTTGACAACATTTTTCACACGCTTTTTATGCGCTCAAATCGGATGTACAACAAAACATTTAACCCTAATTCGACACTTGACTGGTTGTTGTTCTTGTTGTTGTTGTTGGAAAATTGTTTTTCCTTTTGAATGTATTCGTTTATCGTGTGGCTATTGCGCAAATTCGATGATGATCTTAAGTTTGTTATGGTCAAAGAGATCATCATCATTACGATTGAAGCCTCTTCCTCATTTATTATGCCGCTAAATGGTCGAAAATGTTCAACAACAACAGCAACAACAACGATTCCAACTGCAGCTTGCAACTGCAACTGTTGCTGTTGCTGCTTCTGCTTTGTCTGCTTCATCTCTCTTTGTCTGCTTTGCTTGTTCGCTTAACGTGTTAACAAAATGCAAACGGATTTGTTGCTGCACGCGCCCATTACGCGTTGCTGTTACTGTTGTTGTTGTTGTTGTTGCAGCAGCAGCAGCAGCAGCTGCCGGGGCGCAAATTAGTTAAGCAAACGACTAATGAATGTTTTTTCTGTTGCTTTAGTGGCGGCTGTTACCTCTAATCTTGTTGGGAATTATGTAACTTTTATAGAGAACATGCCGTATACGTAATTTTAGTGAATATTCCAACTGTAAACCGATATTGCAATTTCGATAATCCACATGTGCATACATCGCATAAGGAAATTCTATAATATACGTTAAGTAGAACTTCTCATGATATATCACATGATATTTTCAGTTTGCATCGACTCAGATTTAATCTTGTTAACATTTCCTGAGCTTAAACATCATATTACTTTGGTATTATCGATATTATCGATGTTTACTTTGTTTTGCCTTCGTTACACGATATGTATATCGTAAATTATTGATATAAACCATTCAATGCAGTACGATCTTATATTATATAGTATATATATATAATATGATATTATATATTTTACATGATATATTTTATATGATACTCTTTGCAATTAATATTTGTATTTTCTTAAACTGATATTAATATTTTATATCAAAACTATATATATATTATGTATACAACAATATGTTTAACTTAATTTATAAGGTATTTGGTTTATTTGACCATTTCCAATTAATTCTTCTACGCGAAGCCGTTCAAAAGTTTTTGTTGCCTACTTTCAGGCTGCGTGCAAAAAAGAAAAACTTTTCTCGCTTGCAATTACAACTAAAGCATAGCAAAAAGGCATAAGAGCGAGCTGAAGAGAAGGAGAAAAGGAAAGAGGGGGCTCTGGGCAGCTTGTACGCACACATACATACATAATAACAAAGTCAGTCACGCTCACGTACGCACACTCACACACAACACACACAAACTCATAGGTGCCTGCAAGTGTTTTTGCACCAAACAACTAATTAAAGTGGAGTATGATTATTTATGACTCTCTTCCCTTCCCTCTCCCTCTTTCCCTCCCTCTCCCTCTTTCCGATTTTAGCGCTCTCTTGCGCTTTGAGCTGATTGTTTTACTCTCTCTCTCTCTCTCTCTAGCGGCTTGCGTAGCTTTTTAGCTGTTGTTATTGTTTTTCGTAGATTGCCTGTTGCTTCATCAACGCGACGTTAGCAACAGTTACCGCAGCATCAAAAGCAACAAAAAAATACAAAAACAATTTACATACCATGTAAGCAAAAAGGATGTTGCAAAGGGTGTATTGAGCATATCGAAATATGATATACTCAGAGAGTTTAATATGGTTTTTTCTAACAATCGATTCATCAATTCTTTATCAATCTTCAAAAGAAAACAGTCACAAAATTGTATTCGAAGGCGAAATCGTATGTTATGAGTATTGAATAGTTTAGGGTACCATGAATGATTTAATAAACTTTACAAGGTTTCAAGTACTCCATACGCTTATTTCATATCAATCTAGAAATTAAAACTAAAATCGAAATATTGTTGACTAAGTAAAGTGGGAAGGAGGTGTTGATAAAACAAGAAAAACTTTCTACAGTACAGGAATGTATATATATATATATATATATATATATATATATATATATATATATATATTACATACACTATACACATACCATACATATATTTTATACTCCTCTTTTACCTTGCTGCATATTTTCAGACTTAGTTCAGTGGTTAATAACAGTGTAAACTTACAAACAGTTAATCATACTATAGTTCAAGAATATATATGTATTACATACACTATACATATACTTTACACTCCTCTTGTACCTTGTGGCATTATTTCAAACTTGGTTTAGTGGTTGATAACAGTGTAAACAATCAAATCAGTTAATCACACTATAGTTCAAGAATATATATGCCTGTACACAAATATATATATACACAAACTCTCTTAAACCTTTGCCGAACTGTGTTGCACAACTGACTGACCGCATTATAACACAGTCTACAGTCTGTAAGAGAGTATCATAAAAACAGCAAAAACATTGATACAAAACAAAGTCGACGCATTTTGTTTGTATATTGCAATTTTTGCAGCCACTTTGCTGTTTTGCTTTTTGCGTTAACTTTGTGTATTATACAAGTGGCTTTTCTCTCTCTCGCTCTCTCTCTCTCTCTCTTTCTTTCTCTCGCTCTCTATCTGACTCTCAAGTACTCCCTCCCTCTTTAGTTTGATTTTTTAGCAGTTTTTTTTTCTTGCTAGAGTTTAATGAATAAGCGTTTTCCGAGCTGTTCATGGAACTTTGGCGAACTGAGCCACTGTGCGCCTGTGTGTGTCTGTGTTATATCTATGCAGGTATGTGTATGCCCAATGGGCAGAAGTCTTGATCTCTGTCTTGCTCAAGCCATTCATCGTTTGTCTTCATCGTTGCGCTTCGGCGGCTTCTGTTGTTGATTGTTTCTTGCTGTTGTTGCCTCTTACTCACCTCGACTCTCTGGGGGCTTTAAAGTTGCGCTCTCCACCTGCACTGAGTTGATTGTTGTACCCCGTATAGATACTTCTAGAGGGGGTATGTTCGACTTGTGCATACAAGTAGTGAATATTAAGTAGATTTCTTCTTGTTCTGTAAGAAACAGCTGTTTGAGGTTATCGATAGCATTTCATCTTTGTATCACGTCTTCTTTTCAGTTCCATGTTGTCTTTAATGTCCTTGGCTGAGCTAGAGTTAGCAAATTTGATATAGCATATCTTCTATATCTTGTGCAGTTAATATCTATAGAATATTGAAAATCGATGTTAATTGACTAACACTGTTATAAATCCGGGGAATAACCAATAAATTGTATTCAATTTATAACAGTTTTGGCAGCTAAGCACTTTAACAGTCAAGTACTATCAACCACATATGTAAGCTAACATAGTCTGTAAATAACATACACATACTCTGTAAAGAAAGGCTGTAAGCATTAACATACTCTAGAAAAGTATTGTAGAATATGTAAGAGAGCTCTATTCTAGGTTTGCAAACAAGAGAAGAGTTTGTTGTATTGCTCAACTTGCTATAGGGTATTTACAAGTCGATCACACGTGACTTCAGCTCTGCTTGCTCTTTGTAGTTGTAGTTTTCTTTGTCTTTGTTTGCTGTTGTTGCTGTAGCTGTTGCTGAAGATGTTATTGTGGCTGTTGTCGTTGTTACTGTTGCTGTTGTTTTTGTTGCTGTTGCTGCTGCTGCTGCCTCGCTACAATTAAGTTTTACTTTATGTTTATTGCCTCTGCTGGCGTTGAAGTTTTTTCCATTTTCTCAGCCTTTGCCATTCATGCGTTCCTCGTTTCGCTTTACACTTGCCAGCGCCGTCGACGTCGCTCACCTTCGGCAGCGGCAACGGCAACGGCTGTTGCTGCCACTCTCTCTCTCTCTCTCGCTCTGCCTCTCTTCATGCTGCTGATGGCGGCTGTGGGGCAAAATTTCATTTGTCGTTTTGTCAGATTCAGTTGGCTTTTAAACATTATCTGAAACAGTTCGCGCGACGCGCTATAGAAAATACTGCATAGCAAAATAAATACCGTTATATTATAAATACCAATAATGATTAGATGATTATTACAATAACATTATTAACTGAGTTACATGAGTTTGTTGTGTGTTGTGGAAAAATTGTTGAAAAAGTTGGAAAAAAATATAAAAACTTTGTTGGAATCTTTTTTCAAAATGGCTGCCGTTTGCTGAGTTGCGTGAAAGCCAAAGAAAAAGAAGAAGATACGCAATAAAGAGGAAACTGCAGAAAATTGAAAGTAAACAATATACAAAGAAAGAGAGAGAGAGAGAGAGAGAGGGAGAGAGTGAGAGAGTGAGAGATATACAGATCGTTTCGACTGCGCGTTTTGCCAGGAAGCACTTTGGGGGCCAGCCTGTGAACGGTTAACGGTAAAAGCCAGCCTCAGTAGATCTCTCGTTGAAACACCTAAAGGTCAGCCCAAGTAGCATGGAAATGCCAGCAATAACAGCAACAACAACAGCAACGGCAGAGCGAAGCAACAACAACAACAACAAGAGCGAACAAATTGCAAAAAGGAAGCTGCCATGAAACCTGTTTGACAACAGCGTCGCAAAGCAAATGCAATAACAACAACAACAACAGCAACAAAACTTGACAACAACAACAACAAATACAATTGCAAAAGCAACAAACAAACAAGTGCGGGATTTATGTGAAAGTGAATTGACACAATTACTGAAAATCTTCGACTACCAAGTCCAAAATTGCAGTTACTTTTGAATGAAACAAAAGAGAAGAGAAAGGGAGAGATAAAGAAAGAGAGATACACGTAAAGGAAAGATAGTGAAAGAAGCATTTACAGTGCAATACTCACTCGATATTTGCCTGGATCTTGAGGGCGTGCAGTGCAACATAAGCAAAGCAAAGTCGATCTAGAGATGATGCTACTATCGGCTCTGAAGCTGGGTAAGAGATGTAGATGGAAAGAAAAAGAAATAAGAGACGAAGAAGTAGACAATTTAGTAAAATAACTACAGAATTGAACTACACTATAAACTATATTTAAGCTCTATAAACTATGTTTAAACTCTGATAATTGAATTGTTTAAAAAAGAAAGAAAAACTGAATCTTTCAGCTCTGTAAAAGAGATTTTGAGAGTTGATAAACTACACTTGAAAACAATGAAAAGAACAACTATAACTATAAGATATGTACATATATATTATAGAATAAGTTAAGCCCGGTTTTCTAGTAGAATATAATGAAATTGGATAGACGTCACTTAAGAGTCGTTGAGACTGAAATTGTGATGTAGAAATTGATTTGTTTTTTTGAATATGTTAAACTTAAGTTTAGACTTTTAAATAAGTCTAAAGTTTGTCTCTAATAGAGATATTCTTGCAAGAAACATACAGAAAGAGAGAGAGAGAACGAGAGATAGACAAAAAACACCAAAAAGAAAGAGACACTAAGCTAGATAGACAGCGAAGAATTAAACTTCCATCTAAAAGTTCTTGTATTACCTTTTCTGTATTGATCTAAAAATGCTGTTCGACTTGTTTCCAAACGGTTCACATTTTGTGGGCGTTCCCCGAGACTGAGTCACACTCTGCAGTTTCACCTGCCTCAACACGTAAGGAGAGAACTCAAAGAACACGTGTTTGAAAGTGTCTGAAACCTAAAGAAAATTTGCATAACAATTTGCCAAGTGGCAAAGAAAATGCAAAGAAAATTACACAATTTATGGGCGAGCTCAGATAATGACGATTTGTCGGCAATCTGTGCATGTGTATGTGTTGTGCCACGCCTTTTTTTGCTCCCAATTACAGGCTATAAGAAAAAAGAAACATTTTGCTTCCGTTTTGCGCCAATTTGTTGTGAATGTGTGGAAAATTATGAAAAGAAAGCTTGAAGAAATTGTGCCGAGAGAGGAAGAGAAAGAGAAAGAAATCTGCACAACGAATATCAGATACGCTAACAAGAGTTTCAGCAACCAAATTGGCATATATGGAGTAGTGATATAGGAAAATTTGAGGCAAACTATGAAGTTCTTTCTTATAAAAAGTAAACCCAAAGATGTGAGAAAAGTTTTGAATATCTGGAGAAAATTCCATTAGTATTTCTAGTATTCTTTTTGATATTTAGTCAGTATATTAAACCTTGCTGTGTTTGCTGTCTGCCTTATGGCATAACAAAAGCCGGCGGCGAAGTGCGCCATGTGGTTGGGAAAATGGAAAAAAGAGAAAGAAAGAAAAACTTTCCTTATTTTCTTTCTTTTTTTTCTGCTGAATTTTTTCTTTATGCTGCCTGTGGCGATTGTGGCACGTTTTGCTTGTTGTTTGTGCAACGTGTGAGAGATGCAACACTCAGACAGAGTAGGGGAGGGGGTGAGATAGTGAGAGGGTTGGGTGTGTGCGGGGGCGTTGCTTGTGTTCACATGGAAAATGCGGGCCGCATTTGTTATTGAAAATTTTGCTTATCAATTGAAAGTTTTCTGTTGCTTTCCCAGTCTGCAGGGTATACTCGTACAAGACCCAATGAGAAAATGAATATTATTATTATTAACTATAACTGTGAATGTGTGCTGCGCTGGTTGGGAAATCTTGCAGTCACTTTCGCTTTGGCTTCGATTCGATTAACCTTCACTTTATTTACGTTACGTTGATTCTCGAGTGGCGCCTACTCGAGTACTCGAAGATTATTGAAGCACCCACAAAGCGGTACTCGATGGTTAACACTCGCTGCTTACTCATCGATCTATGTGTGAGTGTGTGTGTGTGTGTAACTGTTGCATAACTCGCCCACAGCACACGAGCGAGCGAGCAAAAACAATATCGAATAAATGAAATATCTCAACGAATTTCATCTTAATTGGGGGTTACATTTTGAGTTCACGGGGGGAGACTTTGATTTGCATAGTGAATATTGACACGGACAGAAGAAGAGAGAGAGGGAGGGAGAGAGAGAGAGAGATCAATGCGGATAAAGTCATCAGCTTGTCAACTGTTTTAGGCACTCTAACACTCTGCCCCTCTACTGCGACCCCCTTCTTGCCTCCATCTGTGGGCGGGCGCCTTGAGCTGGGAGCTTGTGCTTCCATTAATGTTCAGTGTCGAATTGCAGTGATTAACCTTGGCGCGTTGAGTCTTTAAGGCGATTTTCGATACGTCGCTGCGGCTAATTACGAACTGTGATTTGTGTTAAGTATACCCTGTAAATGTGGAATGTGTATAGAGGGTGTGCGATACTTACAGATCCAAATCTATTGATGTTTGTAATATTGAAAAAGACATTTACAGGGTACTTGCTAGTTGAGCACACTTAAAATAATGAAACATTTAAAGCAAATTTTGAAATAATTTTGCAGTTTAAATTTACGTGGGTAATACTGTTATTCGAGTCGAGGATTTTTGAAATTTGAGCTTTAAAAACAATTACAAATCAAATTTAGTTTATAATTTAATTTAATATATTACAGGGTATTTGCTAGTCGAGCACATTTGTCACACGCATGTTTTGCTTGTTAGTTAAAGATTTAATATGTTTTTTTTTGGCCACCTCGCCAACAATTTGTGTACCTTGAAAACGAAAGACTTAGGCAACGAACTTGAACGCAAATATTTTGTAAATTGAAAATCTTGTATTTTGTATCTTTGCTGACATTTGCCGTTATTTTGTATGTGATTCACAGGCAACGGCAGTTCTCCAGCCCAGAATTCGACACGCAGCATCAGCCCGAACAACTCGACAACCAACAGTCAATTCAGTTTACAGCACAACAGCTCCGGCAGCCTTGGCGGCGGAGTTGGTGGAGTAATCAACGGCAACGGCATCGCCGGTGGAGTAGGCGGAAGTGGTGGCAGTGGCTTAGGTAGCCCCAACGGTGTAGGAGGAGGCGTCGGTGGTGGCAGTTGCACACCCACATCGCTGCAGCCACAGGTGAGTCCCCCTCCCCCCTCTCCTGACTTAAAAACAAACTCGAACCCGTCCTTAATTATATTATTCATCTCACATTTGCAGTCCTCGCTGACGACATTTAAACAGTCACCCACTTTACTGAACGGCAACGGATCACTATTGGATGCCAACATGCCCGGCGGTATACCCACGCCCGGTACGCCCAATTCCAAAGCAAAGGTAGATCGTGAATCCCTTGAATCCTATTGATTTATTTACTAAAGTCTCCTCTCTAACTTGCAGGATAATTCGCACTTTGTGAAGCTCGTGGTGGCATTGTATCCCTTCAAGGCCATAGAAGGCGGCGATTTGTCACTGGAGAAGGTAGGCAGATGTTAAGGGAATATATACATATATATATGCATTACTTATATGTATGTTGGTGAAGGCGAATGGTACAGGTCTAAAACAGGCGATAGTATATGTGATGGTCTGTGTGGATCAGTTTTGTCTTGAAAAGGTGAAAGGAAGAATCGGAGTGATGGAAGAGTTCAGGCCAAGATTTAATACTACTAGACCAAGAAGACTTATCAGGGAATATATATTGTACATCATATATGATATCAGAACAGACAAAGATCCGCACATTACACTGCGAACGAACACTAGTCTTGGGGCAACGGAAGTCCCTCTTAGGCTGCAACAATCTCAAGAGGTTTAAGCAGATATACGAGATATAAAAGTTAGCAAGAACGCAGGGAGAATTCTAACAGGGCTACTTACAGGTCACTGTAGGCTTAGAGCTCACCTTAACGAACTAGGAATAGAGAGTAAGGAGCTCTGCAAATTTTGCAAGCTAGTGTCCGACAAACTGAAGCAAGTACTGACAATATGTCTGGCATTGGCTTTCAAAATCAGAGTATGATTGGCAAGCACCTTCTCTGGTTTGACGAGATAAGGTCGAAAGTGCAGGTATCTCTTTAGAATAACTAAAATAATTCCAGCAGGTGGTGAAATAGATCTACAAGCTCGCAGTACATCGTTTAACCCGCAACAAATACTAAAAATTATATAATATGCGATCCTGCAGATATATCTGAACTATACTTTCTCTTCTTTATGCAGAATGCCGAATACGAGGTCATTGACGATTCACAGGAGCACTGGTGGAAGGTCAAGGATGCAGTGGGCAATGTTGGCTATATACCCAGTAACTATGTGAAACCCAAAGCTTTGCTGGGTCTAGAGCGCTACGAGTAAGTTGCCGGTTGAGATTCCAACTATAACTAGTGCAAACTAAACTCAAACTATCTACTATTTTACAGATGGTACGTGGGCGACATGTCGCGGCAACGTGCCGAGTCCCTGCTCAAGCAGGGCGACAAGGAGGGCTGCTTTGTGGTGCGCAAGTCATCGACCAAGGGTCTCTACACACTATCGCTGCATACCAAAGTGTAAGTGGAATTGGCCAAACCCCTAAAGTAATTAACTAATAAATGATTGATTTCTTTTCCATTGACAGTCCCCAATCGCATGTTAAGCACTATCACATTAAGCAGAACGCACGTGGTGAATATTATCTTAGTGAGAAGCATTGCTGCGAGACTATACCGGATCTGATTAACTATCATCGCCATAACTCGGGCGGACTGGCATGCCGTTTAAAGTCATCGCCCTGCGATCGTCCAGTGCCACCGACAGCAGGTCTATCGCATGACAAGTGGGAAATACATCCCATGGAGCTGATGTTAATGGAGGAGCTCGGCTCGGGACAGTTTGGTGTAGTGCGTCGTGGCAAATGGCGTGGATCAATTGATACTGCAGTGAAGATGATGAAAGAGGGCACCATGTCAGAGGATGATTTCATTGAGGAGGCCAAAGTGATGACCAAATTGCAGCATCCGAATCTGGTGCAACTCTATGGCGTCTGCTCGAAGCATCGTCCCATTTATATTGTCACCGAGTACATGAAACATGGCTCGCTCTTGAACTATTTGCGCCGCCATGAGAATACCCTTATTGGCAACATGGGGCTGCTGCTCGATATGTGCATACAGGTTAGCAAGGGTATGGCCTATCTGGAGCGTCACAATTATATACATCGTGATCTGGCGGCCCGTAATTGTCTTGTTGGTTCAGAGAATGTTGTCAAGGTTGCTGACTTTGGTTTGGCCCGTTATGTGCTCGACGATCAATACACAAGCTCCGGCGGCACCAAGTTCCCAATCAAATGGGCACCACCCGAGGTGCTTAACTACACGCGCTTCTCCTCAAAGAGCGATGTGTGGGCATATGGTAAGCAATGCAAGATCATAAATACTCTTTACAACAGCAACTAATCCCTTATATCTGTTCAGGCGTGCTTATGTGGGAGATCTTCACCTGTGGCAAAATGCCCTATGGCCGCCTAAAGAACACCGAAGTTGTGGAGCGTGTGCAGCGCGGCATTATACTAGAGAAACCAAAGTCGTGTGCCAAGGAGATATACGATGTGAGTAGTAGAAACGGTATTAACTGAGATCCCATATTCATTCTTAACTCTTCTTCTTCAGGTTATGAAAAAGTGCTGGTCGCATGGGCCCGAGGAGCGTCCCTCGTTCCGGGTGCTTAAAGAGCAGCTGGCACTGGTGGCTCAAACGCTAACCGACTAAGCGATGGAGGAGGAGGATGATGATCATGTCTGGATCACGCACTGATTAGCACACAACATAAACATAAAGATAAAAATAAACCGAAAGGGAAACGTAAAGAGGAAACCATAAAAAGAAACACAACTAAATTAAACCTATAAAGAGCTAAAGTTAATGATATGATACGCAAACAGTTGGCATTAGGTTAAGTAATAGATCAGCGAATCGAATCGGATCGGATCGTACATAGATATATAATATGTATATGAATGCAAGAGAAAAGCAGCGAACGGAAATTGTTCAGTTAACGATTATTCACTTTAATGGCATTAACTGTATTAACTATAATTGAGCTAAAGCTGAGCAAATGATATCATTATGTTTATAAATATATATATATATATAAAGATATATATAAATTTATATATGCCACATCAACAACAACAAGAACAGTAACAACAACTATTTGCATATATGGAGTATAGTAAACTGTAGTTAATAGTCAAATTTTTGATACATTTCATAACGATGACGACACGATGCTGATGATGATGAAGATTACGATACGATACAAGATAAACAATACAATACATGATACTACGCAAAAAGATATATATATATATATACATATATATATATATGTATATATATATTGTTTATTGTGCTTCTTTTAAGTGAAAAATACGCAACATTACGACAAAGGAAAATCTTTAGATCTAAGAAAACTGATTAAGCGTAATATTAATGTTTAAGCTCGAGTCGAGAAATCAGAAAATCAAGAATGAAAGTGTGGCAAAAGAAAATAAAACAAAAAAGAGAATCAGAATGAGAAAGAATACGCACACGCACACCAACAACACACACAATTTTTTTTATTAGAATAGAATTTTACGTGCTTAGTTTAAGTTTTGTGATTTATTGTTTAATCTCTTCATTATTTTTTTCGATTCAGTTTACTTTTATATATCATATTTTTGCCTGTCTGTGTCTCCACACTATATAGAGATACTATATCGAGCATATAGTATGTATATAGTATATGCTTTATATATATGGTATATATATATTTTTTTTTTTTTTAATGGATTCTTCAGTTTTTTAATTAACACAGAGCGATAGAAAGATATGGAAAGAGAACATAATACATACTATACGTATATGCATACAGAGATATTCAAGTATATTTTACCTATTTTTATGAAAAGTTTTACTTAATTAATTTTATCGTAAACAAATAAGCCGCTAAAACGCAACATAAGAAGGAACGATAAAGAAAAGAGAAAACCATAAAAGCATCAATAAAATGTATGATGAACATTTACATCTATTTTGTGTTCTATTCTTTTATTTGATTTATTCACAGCCCAAAGATAACACACACAGACACACACACATATATAGAATGGGCCAGACTGCACGCACAAAAAGAAAGAGAAGCAAATTCGGTTTCAGAATGAGCGAGAAACCTATCCGAATCCGAACTCGAAACAGAACCAAACCGAATGCAACTGAAACAAGACTTATAAAGCAATTAAGTAATCCAGACAGACTACTCTATATAGAGCAACACAGCAACGTTTAACACCAAATCAAATGCATAGCCCAAATCAAACTGCAGATAAAAAAAAATACAGAGAACATTTTTTTACAGATTTTGATACCGTTTTGATAGAAAGAGATAGAGAGAGAGAGAGAGTCGCCTCAGTCGCTTAGTCTAAGACATGTGTCTAGCTTGTAAGTGCAATTCGTGCATAACACACATATACCTACATACAATTCTATTAATTCGAATATTGTACGTCCATAGGCCAATTTCCCCTGGAATTCGAAAAACCTGCGGTCCTCTATAACAAACGATACCATTCATACTCACACTCAATGAAAACGCATTCACAATATTCCCCATAGATAACTAGTAAATAATAAGACACTATGCCGCTTAGTTGATTTATTGCGCCTACGCATATACAATACATACATATATAGAACCATATATAACGATTTACATAGATCCACATTTATCGCAAGATATCATGCCCAATGCAAGAATTAATAAAGAAAATCATCAACGTGATATTGCTACATAATAAAAGATATGAATAAATGGTCAAAGCTGTGTCTCAATTGGGTTTCATTTGAGGAGATCCGTGAAGTTACTACAGTTCCGAAAAGTATGTGCTGGGAGTTTTATTAGAATTGCATACTTCAGGGGGAGTTTGTATACTGAGCTTGTTCCTACATTACTTACTTTAATATAGTGTTTGGCAATTCTTAAGAATATTACTCCATGTGATGTTGAGATACTATATTTCGATGTACGGATTCTTCACTTATAATAATATATAAACTATTTTGTCTAAAAATTTCTTATTTTCAAATTACTGTACTTGTAGATCACAACAGCTCAGATGGCTCATGAATAGGAGCACTCTTTCTGTGCAAAAGAGCTCTGTATGCGCACTGTATCGTTCCGATGTGGTTATACGGGATCCAGATTTGGGGAATTGCAGCCAAATCTAATTATAAACGTATGCAGCAAATGTCCCTGGTATGTACGTAACTCCACACTCCATAAAGACCTCAACTTCACACAGTTGTGGCACAAATTGGGAGACACACAAGTCGATACAGTGACAGATTACTGACACATAGCAGTCTTCTTGCAGACGTTTTATGCCCGCTCGACCAAGACATTTGCACAACAGTAAAAACATTTCACTTATGTTCCCACATCACTTATTTTGTTATAGTGTTTGGTAATTCTTAATTCTTAAGAATATCTCTCCACCCTGTGATGTGAAGATACAATATTATGATGTATGCATTCTTCACTTAATAATAATAAAAAAAAATAAAAATGGTACTTGTAATTTCCACCCAAATTCTTCTTTATTATATTATTGTTCTATATCATATTTTATTTTCAATTTATTCTCTTTCTAATTCTATTCTATAGCTTAATGCGAAAACTGATCTTATATGGTTTGGATTGGCAAAAAGTTTTTCACGCTCCATTTGGCGCATGTGTGGGTGAAGGTTGTCTGCGACCGCAACAGCACTGAGAACACTTCTGATGATTAGTTATATAAGAAGAGGCGTGTATTGTTTTCTTCTGCCATAAACGGGGGGCCTGATGGGTCTTTACTCATACATTTCCCGATACGTTGAATTACAGTAAATTCATTGAGCCATTAAAAGTTGCTACAGTTTGTTGTGGGCGCACATTGTGCCGGAATCGATCTCGGTCTCTGTACAAAAATAGCAACTCAGTTATTTCCTAGATAATTTTTGAAATTACACTCAAGGTCAAACTACTTGAAAAGTCGTTTAATGTTGCCAAAACTCTGTTGGCCGAGTGCTTTTATGCCTACGCATTTTTTTGGGAGGTGAGTGTTCGAGTTAACGGCGGGAGTGTTGAGTCAACTGTCATTTGTGCGACGCAACTGTTATTACAAGTGGCGAAGGAAACTGTTAACAGAACTGTGCAAGAGCCCTGTTATGCGAGACCGTTACAGAAGCCTGCAGTAAAGCAAACCAAGCGACGGTTTTTACAGGTATTAAACTGTTGTCAATTAACACGACTGACTGTAACTGCTTACAGAGCTGTGCACAATAGTTAGGGACACGTCTGTACTTACAAGTGCTGTTCTGTTGTCGATTGTCCATGAACACGATTGACTGCAACTGTTAACAGACTGCACAATATTCCGGAGCTTTACTGTTACTACAAGTGGCGTACCGAGTGGCTGCCACAGTCCCCCGTACAATGGTTAGTGACACTACTGTTATTACAAGCATCAAATTGCTGTTAATTGTCTATTAAAACTACAGACTGTTAACTGTTAAATCTCTGCACGCGGATATTAATAGACATGGCGAACAGAACCGTTAACAGCCCTGCACAATAGGCAAGTAAACGACTGTTATTACAAGTAGCGAACTTCAACTGTTAACAGACTGCAGAACTGGGAGGCGCACGGCTCTACATAAAAGTGGCAAATTGAGCGACTATTGAAAGAGCCCTGCACAATTGTTTCCGACACGACTGTCACTGTTACAGTGCAGAGCTCAGAGCGCTGTTAGTGTTGCCGCCTGTTACCGAATTTCAAACGAAAAGCGACAGAGCGCAACTTTGGCGCTTAGTTAGTGTGCAGCAGCGCTCGAGTGCGAACAGATTGAAGCGAAGAGCAGAGAAAATACATTTAACTAATAACCGCAGAAGCAACGGAATTGTTTAACTGAATAGCAACAAATACACATAGTTGAATCTCTCATATTATTTGGCAATTTATCGCACCAGCTCGACCAGCTGCTGTTGTTGCTGCTGTCACTTTAACTCAATTAACCGATCAAAGCAAATAACGAAAATAAATCTTCCCTTCTCCTTCCCCTCGTGCCGTGATTATTTTTTTTTTTGTTGCTGTCGTCGCAGATGTTTTGAAAGTCCTGCGCCACAGGCTGAGAAAGCAACAAGAACTGTTTGCCATAAAAACCGTTAGGCGTGTGCTAACTGAAAGTTTTTTTATTGTGCAAATCAAAGTCGGGAAGCGGAAGAGGAAGAGGGCTGCCAGACAGTGAGCAGACAGCAGAGATACCATCTAAGTGAGTATGGAGTGAGTGTGAAGAGTGCATACAGTGTGTGAGTGGGTGAGAGAGAGAGTGCAGTGAGAGTGGGTGAGTGAGGGAGAGAGAGCAGCAAGGATAACACGATTTGTAATCAAGACAAATCAACAAGAAAGTTAAGTAGGCGTAAACTCGTCTACACAGTCACTGTGAGCGTGACTATAAAAGTGACTGTGAACGTGACTGTGATCGTGACAGTGACTGTAACTGCCTGGACTCAGCGTTGCGTGCTACGGCCTCGGCTTATCCTGACCTAAAAGTTCATTGACTGACTCAGTTGGGGCAGTTCAGACTGTGTGGGGTCTATCGTTGTCTATAGTTGTCTGTATTGGCATTTTAGTAAGGCACCTCCCCACCACCTACCACCTCACCCCCTTTGTAACAGCTGTTGCCCTACCCCTTACTGCCTTCGATTGTTTTGTCAATGTTTGCCTTGTTCTTTTCACGTTGCAAGCAAGTTGTGCCACAAGTGGAAAATGCGGAAACCTCTGAAACTTCTCGGGCAGGTTCATTGTAACCTCTGAGAGAGGTTTGGCTCTTGCGAGCCCATATGACATCAGCTCTATTAAGCGCAAACCGGTCGACTCGACTCATTTTTCAAAGTCAGCACAACAACAACAACAATCCAAATAAAACAACAACTCTATGATTAGCAAAGAGAAGACAACAACAAAACATGACACAAAAACAGATGAAGATAAAAACAAAAAAAGAGAACAGTCAAAAGCGAGAAAATAAAGTAAAATAACCAACCGATTTCGCTCGTAGTAAATGCATAAAGTAAATATTTATCAATACTTATATTGGAATGATATAACCAAGCTTAGCCCAGCACAAGCTACAAAACGTTTCTTAGCCATAAATCTTCAAAGGCGCAACGGAAATGCGCGATCCATAAAAATTACAGTATTTACATATATACATCGACTATTTATACAAGATCTGTGGTTGTAGATCTTGGCAGGAATTCAAGTACACTAAGTGATTTCTTTGGCTTTCACTTGGCAAGAAAACAAAACAGAAAACACGTTTAGCCGAAATCTAATTAGATCTTGAAGAACTCAGAACTAGTTCACAGTCGATGACGACGTAATTGACGTCAGAGCTCTACAGAATTCTATCAGAGTTCTCTTCGAGTTCTTTGTGGTTTGATTTTGGTTTCTGTTTTTTTATCAGTCTTGTAGCCAAACAGTTGTTGGGGCTCTATACGGAATGTTTTTGATGTTTCTCTTAGTTTTGGCTTGCTTCGCCTTCTTTTTGGCGTTAATTAAACTTACACAAGTTGTTGCTGTTGCTGTTGTTGTTCTTGTTGTTGTTGTTGTTGTTCAGTGAGACTGAAAAAAGTCAATATGAAAAGTCAATTTGAGATTGAGACAAGTCGCGGCGACATTTCGTGTGTGGGCGCCATGTCTGGAGACCCATTTACGTGACGGGCACAGACCAGACCAAGACCAGGCCAGACCAGGCCAGGCCAGGCCCGACTCGGCATTTTGGCTAACTCAGCGCGAGCACGATGTGGGCTAAAGGAAACGGCGTCAGTTTTGTCCGCCGTATTTGGGCGTAAAAGTTGCCGAATGAACTCATTTTTGGCTTTTTTTTTTTGGCTAGTTCGAGTCTAAGTTTCGCGTTTAGCGACTATAGAAATAATTAAGCTGTCGGGAAAAGATTATTATTTATTATGTCTCTCAACCATTTCGGGAGTCTGACTGGGGGGAAACAATTAATCTTAACTCTCCAATGGCTTCCCAGCAGTTTTCTTAGTTTTTGTTTTGAGGTGATTCGCGATTTGCCATATCTAAAATTAACTTTATAGCTTAATATTTGTGGCCCATGGGGTTTACTATATTTGTGCATATGCTTGTAACAGACAGTTGTATTTATACTTGATTAGCGTTGATATAGTCATGTCTGTCTGTATGAACATCTATATCTTAGGAACTATGGTAGCTAGAACTACCAATTTTGGGGACAATAGGTCTAATTACGATCCAAACATTTTTTGAACTTGGACACGCCCTTTAATGCCTTCGTAAATTGTACAAAGACGAATTGAAAGCGTACTATTAAAGCTAAATTAGTATGTATGTGTATGCTTGATCAGCGTTGATATAGTCATGTCTGTCTGTATGAACACCTAGATCTTAGGAACTATACGACATAGAACTATCAAATTTGCTTAAAATAGTTATTATCATTGTGCAAACATAAATAAAATTTTTAGAATTTAGCCACGCCCCCTATCGCCTTCTAAATCGTACAAAGACGAATTGAAAGCGCACTGTTAAAGCTAGAATACAAATTTTTGGTGTGTACAAAATTTTTACCATGCAAAGCTTAACTTAAAATTTGTTTGTGATTGGTTGATAAATATAGAAGTTACTAACGAAGCAATTTTACTAGGCAAGGAGATGAGTAGTAGTCTAGCATACTCAACTGTAGCTTTCTTACTTGCTGTTTAGGGTGTTTTGCAATTTGGCATATCTAAAATTAGCTTGTACGTTTTTGCTTACTTAGTTCGTTGGTCACGCAACATTTTAAAACCCATTAAAATTATGAGCTCATAACTTTAGAATGATATATTGAATTACATTTAATCTGTCATCTGAAATGTTTAAAGCTCAGGTGGCAATTGAGTCAAGTTCAAGCTGAAAACACATGTAAGTTGGTATTCTTGGTCTCTGTTGTAAGGTCATATCTCCCTACTTAAGATCGTGTTACCAGATCTCTCGTGCAACTGGAGCAGTGACTGTGACTGGCTATGACTGTGACTTCACAAGGGTATTTAAATTGCGCGACTCATGAATATATTCAGCAATTCTAGCTTGTTAGTTGATATCATAAATTGATGCTGACGTGCGACAGGTTTCATTGTCAGCTTTAACTTGTTATTGTTGTTGTTGTTGTTGCAGCTCCCATTGTTGTTGTTGCTGTTGTGCAAAATGAGTGCGAGTTCAAAGTTGGACTGTCTGCTATAAGAAACAGCTGCGATTGTCGGATGTGGCATTAGCATAGAGTCATGCAACCAAAATAGATGCCTGACAGGTTTGTGCAGTTCAAAGAAAGAGAGGGACAAAAAGAAACGGAGAGAGAGGGTAGAGGAAGAGGGAGAGAGAGAGAAAGAGATGGGGATAGCTTAACGTAGGCGTGTGCTCAATTCAAAACGGTTTCCATTCATGCGGTAATCAATCGCTCAATTGACAATCAAACCGGTTGTCTTGACCTACGGCCCGCTAGAAAACCGGGAGAAGAGGCAAAGAGAGGCAAAGGAGGAGAGTAGGAGAGTGTGCTATCTGTAGCACGATCTGTAAACGCCTGGCGAAGTGTGGCAACACCTGGCGTTGCGAACTAAGCGCTGCTGGCCATGCAACATGCTGCTGCTGCTGCGCGTTGCATGTGCGGCTCATTAATTTGGCTTAAATGCAACTTGGACTTGCCACAAATTAAGATTAATAAGTCGCCGGCAGGCAACCTGCCACACCAATCCCCCCACTGTGTCTAGCGGCATTCAGACAGTCGGGGCTGATTCATTGACGGATCCAGTCGAGAATCTCGACCATATATGGCAGCTGCGATTGATCTTACCACGGCGGTAGAAGGCGTGTGGGTGGGCAGAGCAGAGCAGAGCGCTCTCTCTCAATGCGATGATGTAAGATTCGATTTTTAAACTCGCAGACACGCATATATGTATATCGTATATATATGTATCGTATACTATATGGCTGCTATATGGCAACGCATATGGTGATTTTGGAGCAGCGAACATATTTCAATTGCGTGCGAGGTCGATGGCCACGCCCACTTTTTAGCCTCAACTAACTGTATTTACATTGAGGCTAAGCAGTTGAATTCACGGTCAAATTGGTTGCATGCGTCTTCGTTTAGCTACCCAGTTTGTAGCGACTTAACCCAAACCCCACTTACCCCTTTCTCCTACTCCCCCCCCCTTCTCTATTGCTACGGTTTGGCATGCAATTGTCGCTCTTAGGCCATTAAAAGTAATCGTTTTGTTGGCCAACATGCACCAAATGGGCAACATTAGCACTTTGCACGGTTTTTTGGGGGCGCAACCTTGTTGCAACTGGCCCATCATCAGCGGCAACATCATCATCGCCATCAAGTCAAGTCGAAGGCGCGTCGACTAATCGCGTCGGCAGCCAATTGGGGTCGTCATCGACGTGGCATATCGATTACATTGCGACGTCGCCACCTGATACCAGGCCTCTACTCCTGATAGATGCCTCTACTCCAATGAATGAATCAGCTGCGGCGCCTGCTGATAGGCAGCACTTTTTGGACTGTAATGAAGAAAGAAGGTCACAAGGCACCGGTTTGAAGAGCCTACCACAAAGTTATTGTTTTTGTCTTTTTACCCTTTCTTGTATTCGCTGCTTTGTTTGTCTTTCCTTACGTGAGCAAACAAATCTTGACAACAGCAGCGTGTGACAGACAGCTACCCCACTCCAGAAGTTACACCCTCTCGACCCACTCGATTGGCCCAGAAAATTCGAAACAAATAAATCGCAGCAGAGGAACAACTGGGGAGGCCTGTTTTGGAACAATTGATTTTACGTCTAAATGGAAATTTGGCTTATTGGGTTACAACACAAGCTACAAATCAATTTCAAGACTTTGGGGTCAAACTAAAGGGGCCTAAGTCTTCGGAATTCAACAGTTTGAACAGCTTGACAATGCCTGAAGTTGAAAATTACTTTAACTTGATTTTTTCTGAATAATGGTGCATAAGTTGTAATAAAATAACGCCGATCTTAGCTGTAAAAGGAGTTAGAGGTACTTTATTTAGGTATTTGGCTTCCATAGCCATCAGTTCATTTTTACCTTATTATACCCTTGCAAAGGGTATATTAGTTAGCACAGGAGCTTGCAACACACCTGAGGAGACACCTCCAACCCCATAAAGTATATAAATTCTGAATCAGCAGCAACAGAGGAATCAAATTAACTCTGTCTGTCTGTCAGTCTGTCTGTTTGTCAGTCTGTCAGTCTGTCAGTCTGTCAGTCTGTCAGTCTGTCAGTCTGTCAGTCTGTCAGTCTGTCAGTCTGTCAGTCTGTCAGTCTGTCAGTCTGTCAGTCTGTCAGTCTGTCTGTCTGTCTGTCTGTCTGTCTGTCTGTCTGTCTGTCTGTCTGTCTGTCTGTCAGTCTGTCAGTCTGTCAGTCTGTCAGTCTGTCAGTCTGTCAGTCTGTCTGTCTGTCTGTCTGTCAGTCTGTCAGTCTGTCAGTCTGTCTGTCTGTCAGTCTGTCAGTCTGTCAGTCTGTCAGTCTGTCAGTCTGTCAGTCTGTCAGTCTGTCAGTCTGTCAGTCTGTCAGTCTGTCAGTCTGTCAGTCTGTCAGTCTGTCAGTCTGTCTGTCTGTCAGTCTGTCAGTCTGTCAGTCTGTCAGTCTGTCAGTCTGTCAGTCTGTCAGTCTGTCAGTCTGTCAGTCTGTCAGTCTGTCAGTCTGTCTGTCTGTCAGTCTGTCAGTCTGTCAGTCTGTCAGTCTGTCAGTCTGTCATTCTGTCAGTCTGTCAGTCTGTCAGTCTGTCCGTCTGTCAGTCTGTCAGTCTGTCAGTCTGTCTGTCTTTCAGTCTGTCAGTCTGTCAGTCTGTCAGTATGTTCGTCTGTCAGTCTGTTCGTCTGTTCATCTGTTCGTCTGTTCGTCTGTTCGTCTGTCCGTCTGTCCGTCTGTTGCAACGCAACCTAGTCTCTCAGTTTTGGAGCTATCCTAATGAAACTTGGCATACACGCTTGTTATTGCTGCACGCAGTAAACAAGTACAAACGAGCTGGATTGGATAGATATATCGGATAGCTGCCATACAAACTATCGGCTAATTTTTGTTATTTGTTAAGATATTGTAACTAAATTTACTACATCGGACTTATTCTATATATGTAAAATGAATATAAAATTTCATTGGAATCTGCCCACTATAACATATAGCTACCATAGGAACAATCAGCAGGGATGCAGGTTTTTGTATGAAGACCTATTTGGATTTTAGAAATAACTGAACTTACCAGTACCAATCAAAGTGAGACACAATATTGAATTTACAGAATATCATTAAATTTGGCACCATTATACCATATATAACTTGTATAGGAACGATCGTAGAATATAAGAACCTTCGGCATGCCGAAGGTAGCCTTTTTTCTGGTTACTCCTATGAAATTATATGTATCAGTTGGTCTCGTCGGCACACGAACATGTGTTTGTTTAACCTTTTCTTGTTCGTATACACTTGATACAATTGACGTTTAAGTCACAGTCTATACATACATATACATATCGTAGCAATACAATGAGAACACCTCCTAAATACTTATTTTATCATGTGTTTCCCTAAGCATTCAACTTCAATTCAAAACAGCATGCAAAATCACATATAATTCGAATCTATTGTGTATAAATTACAATTTAAAGTTACAAGTTACTGAACAACATTCTAATACAATAAACGCATTCAAATAGCTGCATCAAAATGAAGAAAGTTAGCACAACTTTCGCATACGAACTGTATTAATATAAATCTAATGACTATGTTATCTTTCCAGCAAATAATTTTCGCCGACAAGGTGAAGAAGCTCAAGAAGCGAGACCTAGGACCTTGTAAACTTGTGCGAAACATAAGACCTTTGACCATGGCTGGCCACATTGAACAGCGCCCCTGGACGCCAACTGTACGCATTGGCAAGATTGCTGCTGAAACGAGCAATCCGGGTCCGGCAATTGTCCAGTTACCCACATTGATTGGTAAGAGAATGCGAGAGAGAGAGAGAGAGACCAGACATCTCTTGGTACAGTTTGAATTCACATTCTTTTGCTCACAGGCAGCAAAGTGCCGGACTCTAAGAAGAAGGGTGCACCCTCGTATACATTTGGATATAAACTGAAGAGCAACGACGAGACTACCGGACCTGGTCCGGCAGAATACAATGTATCGGGAATGCGACCCAAGGGTAGAGATCATGCACGTGCTGCAACCCTGCAGAGTCGCCCCAAGGAGTTGACAACTTTTGTGAATCCTGGACCCGGTGAATACAATGTTAATGCGGCGTCTAAGGCCGCCATGGATGCCACGCCCAAGTATACGTTCGGCAAGAGGCCCCCTCCGGACAAGTATCAGCTGATACCAGGTAAGTCGAGGCGGTTCCACAGCTACGCATCGCGTTGCGATATTATTGTTGGCGTTGTTTGAATGGTTGGAGTTGGAGTCGGATTGGGATTTGAGTTTGGAGTCGTATTCGATGTACATATATATATATATATGGTTTAGTCGTGGTTTGCATGCGCATTACTAACGTCATGGATTACGGAGCAGCATCAATCAATCAATCGATTAATCAATCAAGTCATCATGCCATCATCATGGAAATAGCTGGAGCATCATTGTATATATGTATAAATAGCTATACCCGATTCATTAAGATAGCTAATCCCATGAATGTCTCATCCGAGTAGCGTGTAAGTAAACGCTACCTCTCTTTCTCTCTTTGTAGCTCGCATTCTATCTCTCTTTCCCTATCTAGTCACGTAGTAAATTGAGCTGTAGTATAGCTACCTCTGAAGAAAATTTGCCTTCTTTCTTCTAAATTAGACTGTAGTAAACGTAGTTGTAGAATGGTTGTCTCTTTCGGATAAGGCTGGCCCTCCCTCTCTCTTTCCTACTCTTGTACCATATCTCGTAAACAGTTCTACTTGTATTCAATGCAACCCTTAGTGTTATACACTTTGCCAAACAGTTTTTGAAAGTGTTATATTGTATTCATTTATTACTTCAGATGGTTTATTTATGTGTTATGTACATGTCGTTCATGTTAATTTGTTTTATTCAAACAACAATTTTGTGTTTCTTGTGTGTTTTATGTTTATTTTACAGATATTTACTTGATATTTTAATTTATAATCTTTTCTTTTTTATACATAATTAAAAACATAAATCGAAACATCGAACTGTGAACCGTCTGTAGGTCCCAACCATTATCAAGTGGTGCCGCTTGATGTCATTAAGCCGCGCGCACCTCGATATTCCTTTCGCATTAAGGTTAACGTTTACCTAGTTAACAATCCAGGTAACACAACTAACTAGGAAGTCGCTTCCCAGTTAACCCCGATCCACTGATTAACCAATTAACCTCACCGCTCTTCACTAATTCACCAATTTCACCACTCTCAACTCACACAACAACCTGCATGAGAGGCCACTGGTGCTGATGGCGTTCGGTTTCACCGTAACTCGTAAACCCCATTCTAGTTATAGATAGTGCATAAATACATATACATTGCGAGTGTACTTGTAGTCTAAACCGTTATCCGTACAAACTCTTGTTTTATTAACACTAACAGCGCCAAATAGCTATTGTCCTGAAAAGGTCACGCAATCGAGAAAGACTGCGCCACGTTTCACATTCGGTAGACGAACTAAAATCCAACACGATCTGAATACACCAGGTAATACCCGTACTCGTAATCCTTGCGGCACTTATAGGCTAGTATTCTAGTTAGAATTTGGATAGCAATCGTATCTACAGTCGTAGCTCTCAGCCTTCTCAATCTGTTCTTATCCTGTCTTCGCTCTAATGTGTATTGGGCATCTATTCCACAGCTCCTGGCGCCTATTGCCCCGAAAAAGTGAAGTTTAGCAAAACACCGGAGTTCAGTTTTGGCATCAGACATCACGAGCTGCGAACTGACTATACGCCAGGTTAGTTCATTAGAGATGTATGTAAAGACTTGTTAGCTCACTCTGCACTTTTACAGCACCCGGCAGCTATAAGCCCGAACAAGTTACCTTAGATCACTCTCCAGCATATAGTTTTGGCTTGAAAACCAAGCATATAAAAGTCAACGATTCTCCAGGTGGGTTCTAGCTTAGCAGCAAGCATACACAAGAAGTGCTAACTCCTTCTTATTATCAGCACCCGGCACTTACAGTCCCGAAAAGTCCAAGTTGCATTCGGCACCAGCTTACAGCATAAAGGGCAAGGGAACACATGATGTTGTCGATGCCACGCCAGGTGAGTTGCCTAAGCCATTGTTTTTCAAGATAACCCCCTTTCTCAGTTGGTAGTAAAGCCACTCTTTCCGTCTATTGCAGCACCCGGCGCATACGAGCCAGAAAAATGTGTGTTAAGCAAAACGCCTGCCTTCACTTTTGGGCAACGTGTTCAGATCAGCAAGACAGATGATACTCCTGCACCCGGTACCTATCAACCAGAGAAGGTACGCTTGGATTTTGCGCCTGCCTATACGCTATCTGGGCGACATGAGCTAAAAGTTGTTAGTAATACTCCGGCTCCAGGCTCGTATGCTCCTGAAAAGTACCGTAGCGATCACACGCCTGCCTTCAGCTTCGGCGGTAAGCACGAGCAGAGCCTTGACAACACTACTCCGGCACCGGGTGACTACTTTCCAGAAAAAGTACGACACGATCACAATCCTGCTTTCTCATTTGCCGGACGCCATGACATCACAAAATCCAGCGACACACCAGCACCAGGCACTTACGACACAGCCAAGGTTCGGCTAGATCACAACCCCGCATTCTCATTCGCTGGTCGTCACGACCTTCAAAAGCCAAGTGATACTCCCGCTCCAGGAGCGTATTCTCCCGAGAAGGTTCGACTGGATCATAATCCCGCCTTCTCGATGGCCGGAAAACACGACCCTAAGATTACTAATGGTACACCCGCTCCAGGAGACTATTCTCCCGAGAAGTCCCGGTTAGATCATACCCCCGCTTATTCGTTTGGTGTCAAAAACGACCCGAAAGTAGACAACCATACCCCAGCACCGGGTGATTATCACCCAGAGAAAGTAAGACTTGATCACAACCCCGCTTTCTCATTCGCTGGTCGTCACGACCTTCAAAAGCCAAGTGATACTCCCGCTCCAGGAGCGTATTCTCCCGAGAAGGTTCGGCTGGATCATAATCCCGCCTTCTCGATGGCCGGAAAACACGACCCTAAGATTACAAACGGTACACCCGCTCCAGGAGACTATTCTCCCGAGAAGTCCCGGTTAGATCATACTCCCGCCTATTCGTTTGGTGTCAAAAACGACCCGAAAGTAGACAACCATACCCCAGCACCGGGTGATTATCACCCAGAGAAAGTAAGACTTGATCACAACCCCGCTTTCTCATTCGCTGGTCGTCACGACCTTCAAAAGCCAAGTGATACTCCCGCTCCAGGAGCGTATTCTCCCGAGAAGGTTCGATTGGATCATAACCCCGCCTTCTCGATGGCCGGAAAACACGACCCTAAGATTACAAACGGTACACCCGCTCCAGGAGACTATTCTCCCGAGAAGTCCCGGTTAGATCATACTCCCGCCTATTCGTTTGGTGTCAAAAACGAACCGAAAGTAGACAACCATACCCCAGCACCGGGTGATTATCACCCGGAGAAAGTAAGACTTGATCACAATCCCGCTTTCTCATTCGCTGGTCGTCACGACCTTCAAAAGCCAAGTGATACTCCCGCTCCAGGAGCGTATTCTCCCGAGAAGGTTCGGCTGGATCATAATCCCGCTTTCTCGATGGCCGGAAAACACGACCCTAAGATTACAAACGGTACACCCGCTCCAGGAGACTATTCTCCCGAGAAGTCCCGGTTAGATCATACTCCCGCTTATTCGTTTGGTGTCAAAAACGACCCGAAAGTAGACAACCATACCCCAGCACCGGGTGATTATCACCCAGAGAAAGTAAGACTTGATCACAACCCCGCTTTCTCATTCGCTGGTCGTCACGACCTTCAAAAGCCAAGTGATACTCCCGCTCCAGGAGCGTATTCTCCCGAGAAGGTTCGACTGGATCATAATCCCGCCTTCTCGATGGCCGGAAAACACGACCCTAAGATTACAAACGGTACACCCGCTCCAGGAGACTATTCTCCCGAGAAGTCCCGGTTAGATCATACTCCCGCCTATTCGTTTGGTGTCAAAAACGAACCGAAAGTAGACAACCATACCCCAGCACCGGGTGATTATCACCCGGAGAAAGTAAGACTTGATCACAATCCCGCTTTCTCATTCGCTGGTCGTCACGACCTTCAAAAGCCAAGTGATACTCCCGCTCCAGGAGCGTATTCTCCCGAGAAGGTTCGGCTGGATCATAATCCCGCTTTCTCGATGGCCGGAAAACACGACCCTAAGATTACAAACGGTACACCCGCTCCAGGAGACTATTCTCCCGAGAAGTCCCGGTTAGATCATACTCCCGCTTATTCGTTTGGTGTCAAAAACGACCCGAAAGTAGACAACCATACCCCAGCACCGGGTGATTATCACCCAGAGAAAGTAAGACTTGATCACAACCCCGCTTTCTCATTCGCTGGTCGTCACGACCTTCAAAAGCCAAGTGATACTCCCGCTCCAGGAGCGTATTCTCCCGAGAAGGTTCGACTGGATCATAATCCCGCCTTCTCGATGGCCGGAAAACACGACCCTAAGATTACAAACGGTACACCCGCTCCAGGAGACTATTCTCCCGAGAAGTCCAGGTTAGATCACACTCCCGCCTATTCGTTTGGTGTCAAAAACGACCCGAAAGTAGACAACCATACCCCAGCACCGGGTGATTATCACCCGGAGAAAGTAAGACTTGATCACAACCCTGCTTTTTCATTCGCTGGTCGTCACGACCTTCAAAAGCCAAGTGATACTCCCGCTCCAGGAGCGTATTCTCCCGAGAAGGTTCGACTGGATCATAATCCCGCCTTCTCGATGGCCGGAAAACACGACCCTAAGATTACAAACGGTACACCCGCTCCAGGAGACTATTCTCCCGAGAAGTCCCGGTTAGATCATACTCCCGCCTATTCGTTTGGTGTCAAAAACGACCCGAAAGTAGACAACCATACCCCAGCACCGGGTGATTATCACCCGGAGAAAGTAAGACTTGATCACAACCCCGCTTTCTCATTCGCTGGTCGTCACGACCTTCAAAAGCCAAGTGATACTCCCGCTCCAGGAGCGTATTCTCCTGAAAAGGTTCGACTGGATCATAATCCCGCCTTCTCGATGGCCGGAAAACACGACCCTAAGATTACAAACGGTACACCCGCTCCAGGAGACTATTCTCCCGAGAAGTCCAGGTTAGATCACACTCCCGCCTATTCGTTTGGTGTCAAAAACGACCCGAAAGTAGACAACCATACCCCAGCACCGGGTGATTATCACCCGGAGAAAGTAAGACTTGATCACAATCCCGCTTTCTCATTCGCTGGTCGTCACGACCTTCAAAAGCCAAGTGATACTCCCGCTCCAGGAGCGTATTCTCCTGAGAAAGTGCGACAAGATCACAATCCTGCTTTCACAATGGCTGGCAAGCACGATCTTAAGGTCTCGAACGCTACTCCTGCGCCTGGGGACTACTCACCAGAGAAGACACGACTGGATAACACACCTGCTTACACATTTGGCGGCAAATATAACCCCAAAGTAGACAATCATCATCCTGCGCCATGCGACTATGCTCCCGAGAAAGTACGCCTTGACCATACACCCGCCTACACAATTGCAGGTCGCACGACCATTGAGCACGTGAGCCACACTCCGGCTCCGTGTGACTACAGACCGGAAAACTGTCAACTGGATGGGACTCCGGCCTTTACGTTTGGAATGAAGCTGAAGCGGGAGCATATCAGTGATACTCCAGGTAGGTGTAGAGGCAGTACGTATGCCTACATAATTCTACATGATAGTTGCACTACGTAAATCGTAAATGTTTCAGCACCCACTGCATATGAACCGGAAAAGCATGTACAGCACACTCCGGCCTTTAGCTTTGGCACAAGAACCGAGATTAAAGTCTCCACCGACGCACCCGGTAATGCAACTATATTAAGTGCACTAGCAAGTCCTCTCACTTAATATATATGTATGTTTGTTTGCCTTTATGCATCTTGTTGCCATTTCCCTCTCAGCTCCCGGACATTATCATCCAGAGCAATGCAAGCTTGATAGTTCCCCCGCATACAGCTTTGGTCTGAAGACTTTGCCTATGCCACCCATACCAGGTATGTACCGCATCCTCTTATCCTGTATTTATATTATCCTACGCTTAGCTGGTGCCGGCTATGCCATTTTGTGTCGGGAACTCAAGATACGCGAGTGATGAAACAGGAATCGGAATGTTCCCAGTTTTTCTCTCGTCGTATCAAGCTTGTTTTTGTATGTGTTTTGTGTATTTCATGTCTTTGTTTTGTCCACACACACGACTTTTCTTCACATATTCTCGGTGCTCTGGCCTATGCATATATCCATTCCTGTATTCCTGTATATACTCGTACCTGAACACCGCGCTCATCTAGAACCTAAAGGCGCATACATTGAAGATCGCATTTTACAAAGACGCGAACGTCGTCTGGCTAGTCCCGGTAAGCTTCATTCCACAGCCCTTCTCGCATATCAACTATCAAGAAACACGCTTCATATAAGTTCAAGATATACCAATCGCAACATCGTATAACTAGATATATGTATGATCCACACTTACTTTCTCATATAAGCAAAGCTGAGCGGCGTATTAATTACAATCGATAGACTGTTGGGATTTGATTGAAAATACTATAGTAGTGTTTTAACTGTATAGAGCTCGTAAGGTAGATGGTGACGGTGGTACTACACCTGGAGGTGGTGAAAAACCTACAACCACCACCTGTTTATGCGAAGTAAAGAATCGCGAATATTTAGTTTGCATTAGATAGACTTCGAGGAATCATTATACTCGCTAACCATAATGTGGAAGGGTGTTATAGCTTTTTGGAAGCTGAAAATGTATGGAACAAGTAGAAAAAAGCTTCTCAATGTATTTATATTTCGGAACTATTTCAATAGCCGAGTGCATATAGACGTTTTCGTCTGTATGAACACCTTTATCTCAAAGACTATAAGTGGTAGGGCTACCAAAATTAATTATAAATCCTATTAGCCACGCCCCTATCACTCACCCAAAAAAGTGAATCCCGAATTGTAAGCCTCATTTGAAAGGTAGCACCTTCTTTTTTGGTGTAAACAAAAATAATTCACGACGCAAATTATTTCTGGCCATTGTATTTTATAAGAAGTTAGGTAAGAAATTAATTATTATTATGATTTGTTGAATAGGAGAATGTAACGACTACGAGTAAAAGACGGGCACCCTTGACTGTATCTATCATACGCGTTTCGCTGTTGACTTATTACTATATCGGTTGAAGCATAGCGTTAGGTTCTATCATACATTCATTTGCACATACCCCAACCATGTACATACATACCGGCGTATTTGTCTTGTCAGACTTGAAGCTCACTCACAGCTTTAATTGCAATTTGCACACACAGTTCGCAACGCAGGCAACGAGAATAGCAGCACCACCACTACCACTACGACAACAACTGTTGCAGAGCAGGTACCGAGCAGAACAGTCAATGGAACTAGCAGGCATCAGGAGCAAGAGCAGGAGAAGTCGGTGACAACCACAAAAATCACAAGCACAAGCACTAAGCACAGCAGCACCAACAGCAAAGGCACGACCAACAAAGGCACTACCAGCACTGAGGTAGCACCTAAGGCAAGCTCTACCACAACGACTATCACAACAACTACGAGGGTAATCAATGGAGCACCGTCGTCTTCGGTTCAGTCTCATTCCGAGCAACACACAACAGACATGCACCATGCAGAGCAGGCGTTTACCCAGCACGACAATCTAAAGGTAGCTGTCAAGGGTACCGCTGATGCCAGTGCCAGCAAAACGGCCAACCAAAGCCGACGCGTTGTGGTGCAGAGTGACGGAGCCATCGTGAGCAGCGGCCAGTCGACAAGGTCCAGTACGGTGAAGTACGCTGTGGAAGCAAGCAGCGTGCAAGAGAAGATTATCAGGTATGGTACAGCGACAGTCCCGTCGAGAAGTGATCCACTCGTTTTGTGTGTGTTTTCCAGAACAGAACTAGGAGAGCCCCCCGTTCAACTACCATGCATCCACTACTAACCCAGCCATTTGAACAAACCAACTTAACGCATATTTGATTCATCTATATATATTTGTATTTGTATATCCAATTGGTACTTAATATTTATATCTGATCTCTGTGCAGCTCCTAACGTCTATAAGATACCGACTGTCTTGGGCGGCAGCAAGGAGGGTCCAATTCGTTCGGCGCCTGCCTATTCCATGGCCGGACGGGAGAAGGATCCACTTATACCCACATTCGTATTGCCGGGACCGGGTTACTACGACAGCGAATACACAGTGACCAAGAGCAAGCCGCCTGTCTACTCGATGCGCGGCAAATATAAGTACATGAGTGATGACAACAAGCCCGGTCCAGGTGCACACTGTCCCGAAAAGGTAATGAACCGTGTGATTCAAATATTTTACAGAGATGACATTCAGAAACTGGCCCACAGTACTGGGAGAAGAAATCGACGCCCTCCATATCCTTTGGTATTATTCATTCGAAGTACGCAGGAAGACAGAGTCAATATATTTTACCTGAGAAGTATGCGCGTTGTCTGCTCGAAACACGACCGGACAGAGGCTATCCTTAGAGTGCAATACTAGCTACCAGTCTAGCAATACCCCTTTCGAGCTTATCGACAAGCGAAACTAAATTTTAATTATATACAATAATGATTCCATAACACTTATAATATATGTATATTATTCAAGATTTATTCCTTCTTATAATTTCCGATAGGTTAATTTATCACAAATGCCCTCGTACAGCTTTGGCATCAAACACTCTCCCTACCTTGGTCGCCTGAAAGAAAAAGAAGATTGCGATTATGGATTTTCTGGCATCTGCTGAACCCCAAAATCTGAACTCGGATCTGTTCCTAGCCCTGCTCAAGACAGTCTCTATTCTATTCTCTTTACAAGAAAGCTTCCTCATCTGGCGTTGCGAACCGAAAGACCCAACTGCGACAGCGCCAAGGTGACTAGATGATATACTACTACTGTACTGTACTAACTACAGATTAAACAGTTCAGAATTGATTTTTTTTTAATTCTACTTCTGTAAGCGAAAGTGTTAAAAAATGTTGAAATATATATACCATATCTGATTATACTGTACTAATAGAGAACTCTTGGTTGTTTTTATTGTTGTTGTGCACTCCATACCACCATTTATTACGACAAAAAAAAATGAACTTTACAATTAGTTAGCAAAAGACTCGGCGGACCTTCATGCAGCTCCTCCAGGGGATTTCTGATCTAGTTCTTCGATATTTCGATTTCAGCGTGAATGCACGATTTGCCCTGAGAAACAGATAATAAAGAATATTTTGAGGAGGCATTTTCAGTGATTTTCTTCAAGGAACTTACAGTGTCATGCTTGATTTCACTATCGATAATCAGATGACCACGCGCCATGCCCAGCATGGACTTGTACTTGGACATATCCACTTTGTGATCGTTGGCACAGATCTTCTCTTCGCCAATGGGGCAACTAGAGGGGGCACCGAATAGCTTTAACAAGTCCTTGGCCTCACCGGGTGCCTGATCAATGGCAGCGCACATATCCATCTTGCCCTCCTTCATAACAATGCCGTCCTTTTGCACCTTGAACTTGGCTACGGCTGTGCCGAAGGCCTTGTTCATGAAGCAACCCTGTGGCACCAGCTCGCACTTCTTGTTCAGCTTGACACTGAAACCATCCTCAACGGTAATGATGGCATCGTCCCCAGCGCAGTTTTCCAGCTTCACAATCTTCGCCTTGTAGCCATTCTGCGGTACCCGAAAGCAATTCGTATATCTTTCTAATTTTCCAGTCTTATCAGCTACTACTTACACAAGCCTGAGCCACCTCAAGGACCGTACAGCAGATCAATAGTACAACGAATTTCCGCAACATTTTCCGAGTTGAAAGTTAAAAGCGCACCAGGGGAGTTTTGGTTCCGCTAGGATTGAGGGTACCTCTATTTATACTCCGGCGAAAGTCGAAAATTTTCGACTCTTTGGACTGCGCAATTATTTTCACATTAAGTGGAACGATCACTGATCGTTCGGCTCAATTGCAGCACTGATCACTGAAGCCAGCCGTACAGCCAGGCGGTCCATTAAGTCTGTCTATATATTAACCGTAATAGTTGGCCATTTTTAATTGTTGCGGAACATTAAGGTTGCCCATGTAGATCTCTCTCGATAATTTCCCTAATATGGGCCGCGAATGTACATATTACAAAGTGTCATGCAACATCAGTGATCATATAACTTGTTCATCGATTAATGAGATCTTATTAATATTTTTGTGTGCTCTACTAATGCTGCCAATGCAATAAATTTCAACAAACAAAGGTAGTCTGTGTATTTTGTACAAAGACAATCAGCTTTTAACATATGAATACTTGTCACTTCTCTTTTTCAACAATTCTACTGTAGTGCTGCCAACTCAGCCTTTTTGCCGTCAAATCTGGCTGTTTTTAGAGTTCTATAGCGGGACAAAGCGGATAAAACCTAGCTTTTTATGGTTGCTCCCTGCTTGTTCTCTTATCAAAATACCCCACGACGGAGCTCTTCCTCTTTCAAATTTCCAAATTACTCATTGTGTCGTACTTCCGAGAATTCCTCTTGCGAATCCAATAGGAGTTGGGCAAAGCCATTCACCAAGAATATTAGCATCAAAGATAATAAAAAGGTTATAGGACTGGTTCTAACAATGCATTCAAAGCAGTGCTGCCTAATGAAATAAACCAAGGGAAGCGGAAAGAAGCTTACAATTGCATTCTTAAAACTGAATTCCTAGCAAAAAAACAAGCATTTTTCATTTGGAAAAACAACCATAGGATATAGTGATATGCGGTTTTTTGTAACATTTTCATATTTTCTGTATTTAACAGCACACAAGTTTCCAAGTTAATGAAGTGAACACCCCGTCCTGCCCGCTTGGCCATCGTTTTTAATTCCACTCCTTTTTTAATAAGAAAACCGCATGAAAAACTGCCAAAAGGGCCTAGTAGCGGGAGGAGGTCAAAAATTTAGTTCGCTGTTAAATTTCCGTTGCGAACTCACCACGCTCGCACTGTGCTGCAAGGCTGCCTGCTATAACACGAAGTGAAACACATTTAGAACAGTTTGCGACGATGTGGCAACACCAAGCCAAGTTTTACCGCGGCGCACTGTAGCACACACCAGTCTCAGTGCAGTTTCAGTTGAATTCCATTTCTCGCGCCGTTCGCACGTCGTCGCCAACGCCAACAACCGTCTTTCGAGTGCGCTGCGAGCTCAAACACGGCTTTTCTTTCAGTGTTCTCTTCCAAGAGTGCAGCCCCAATTCATTCTATTATTGAGATTCAATAACAAATAAAGTGGGAATACAAAAGAAACAGAACAGCAAAAGCTAAAAGAAACTGTTCAGCTGACAACGCAATTTAATTGTTATTGTGTTTATTGTGAAAGTGAAACAACAAAATATATTTAATAATTCAAAACGTAAGCGCTAAAATATTTGCAACTAAGCACATTTTCTTTTTGAATGCCATAAGAATTTCGGTCATATTATGCCGAATATGATAAAAGCCAACTGGATCAAAATGTTCGCCAGCCAAGCCATGCATCAAAATGTGCTAATGCCACTATATGGCGACTATATGCGAGAGCCCATACACCTTATATACTATATAAAGATAATAAGGTGCGAATTCGAGTGCGATAGAGAGGGAGAGAAATAGAGAGTGGGAGAGCCACAGGTGGTGACAAAGCAAACATACAAAACGAATTCAAAGCGATATTTCAATTCAAATGGGAAAACTCTATGCCAATGCATGAGTGAGTGAATGAGTGTTTGCCTGTGTATGAACATGTGTGAGTGTTTGCTTTGACGTACGCCATTGCCGACGCTGCTCAATCGCTGTTCAATCTTTTTTTTTGGTGAGACTCGATGAATATTCTAGGAGTATTCTAGGGGTACTCTAAGGGTACTCGCACTCGCAACTGGCATTATCTGCTGACCTCTTTGGCTGTGTATTGTTATCAAATTTGGCTTTCATTGATAAGTGCTTGTCTGAGTGTGTGTGTGTGTGTGTGTGCGTGTGTCTCTTTGTGTGCCTATGTGTGTGTGTGTGTGTGTGTGTGCGAGAGAGTGAGAGACCTCCCCAACTTGGATACGACATTGGTATTTCATTCGAATCGGGAGAGTGACAAGCCCGGCACGGCCAGGTAACCAGACTGTGATTCATCGTTGTTGTTGGTAATAACATTGTTTACTGCTGCCGATCTTGTGGTTGTTGTTGGTGTTGTTGCTGAAATTGCGGTTAACTGTAGACAGCAGCTGACTGTCAACGATGACGTTGTCTAACGGTGGCATCTCTTAATCATCAACAGGTCTCACTGCAACAAGTATCTTTGAATATGTAGGTGTATCTATTGATATGACTTTGACTGTGTCGTGCTGCCATAAAAATGTTGGTTCTTATTGCCTCTTTCTTTTGTTCTTGGCCCTCTCTCTGGCGCAAACAACTTTCATAAACCGGTTTGCCTGTTGACTCTTTTCGGAGCAATAAGAACAACATTTTGTTTGTTTTCTTATTTTCGATATTTTTTGGAAACAAGCTCCAGCTGCAGATTGTCTCTCTCCCTCTCTCTCTCTCTCTCTCTCTCTCTCTCCCTCTCTGTCCCCCTCTCTTTTGGGGGTTATTATCACATGAGTGCGTAATAAAACAAACGAATTTTTCATTGAACAATTAATGAGTCAGTTGGCTTCATTCGCGATCAGATATAGATACAAGATACATATATGTATCTATGACGTATCCGTGTATCTGTATCTGTGTCTGCATCTATAGCTCCATTTGGGTCAGCTCCACAATTGCTTCACTCTGTCCGATTTGTTTATTAAATGCAGACGCAGGCGTGGGGAAGAAGGGGAGCAGTGGGAGAAGCAGTAGCCGGAGGCACTTGCTCCATTTGTCCATCAACGGCTTCAAACGGACGCTAATTGCAGCTGCCACACAGTCCCAGTTCCCGTCACTATCTCCCTCGCCCTCTTCGCCCCCCTCGTTGGCAAATTGCAGCATGGAAAACCAGAAATAAAATCGGAGGCGGCAGGCGTGGCTGGGGTGGAACCACTCTTCAAAGTGTTAACTGTTGTGATAAGGCGGAAAATCAATAGAACCGACACCGCCTGCTGTGTGCCGAGGCACACATGGCTCACACCTCACTTTCCCCCCATTTCCCTTCTCATGGCTTTTTCGCTAACGAATTGCAACTAACGGTATATGCTATCTCCACATTGTATCGAACTTGTGTATGCGCCCAGGAATGCCACATGCCTCTAACATAGGGTATGCGCAGCTGTCTTTGGCCATATTTATTTGCTTTTAAGACGTAAATCTCTCCGGAATTCTCTTGTGGCTGCAGCAGGGCATAAATAAGCAAGGTGACCTGTCCGTAAGTGGCGCATTTACGACTCAGCTATACCCTGTAAAGCCTTACGCTCATCTCTGGTCAGTCATAGATACCCCAGCTACACATATTACAGGGTAAACGAATGACCCAAGCAGCGGCGAGCTGAAGTTTCGCTCGTAGAATACCAATTTTCGGGCCATGCTATTCAGACTAACTTGCTGCACGCTGGGTGGGCGTGAAAGTGGGCGAGGCTCAAAAGGAGACTGCAAAACAAAGGGGAGGGGGGAGGGGGGAGTGGAAAGTGGTAGAGGACTGGGCATTTTAAGGTTTCGCAGCCATAACTCATGCAAATCCATTGCAGATACTAAACAGAGAACAGCGAGAACTTTGCACGTGGCTTTCACCTGAGCAAGAGCTATCTCAGCTATTCATGCTGTTTATTTAGCAAGTTCTCTCAAGTTTTCCGGTCGTAAATAACCCTCAGAGTCACCTTCTTCTGCTTAAGAGTCGCAACTTGCGCCGTGGCACGCAGCAAGAGCAAGAACAACAACAGCAATAAAAACTTAATCTGTTCTACAATATGAAAAGGCACAAGGCGCATTTCATTTCCGCCTGCACTCCGGAAAATGCTTTTGTGCGGCTCTTGCAAGTGACCCAGAAACGAAACGAAACGAAAAGCTCAAGAAGTCCCGATATTACGATCATACGAATTATTATTAAATATTTATTTATATGTGAATGGCGAGCGCAGTCAGTCAGCAATTGAGGCCACTGCCAAGCAATGAAAAGTAAATAAGAATTCAAAATGGGATTGGGGAATGGGGCATGTCGAATGGGGATTGCGGATCGGGCCTAAGCCAATTGATATACATACATATGTATTGAGAAATAGACATAAGCACACTGCTGGTTCAGGGGAACATATTAGCAATAATATTTGTGACTCGTCTGTTTACGAACAACTCAAACAAGTCAACAAACAAATTGTCGCCGCCCTCGATCGGCCTTAGCCAGCTGTGGCCAATGTGGGCAAAGTGCCAAAATTGCTCTAAGTGTTTTTCTGTTGCGCTTTTCTTTCTTTATATCAAAAGTCCACTAGAGAAAATAACATCAAATTAATAAAACACAATGGAAATCGAAATCGCAAACAGAAACCAACAAGTGAAGAAAGCTACAGCCAAGCATGCTCGACTTTAGAATACCCTTTGTGTGTGTAGTTGTTGCAGTTTGATATTGAATTCATATATTATATATTGCTAAAGTATAGTTATCTTGACTTAAGAATACCCTTTGTGTGTGTAGTTGTTACAGTCTGAGATAAGTTCATATACTCGTATTATGCTATTGTATTCTTATCTTTACTTTAGATATCATTTGTATGGGTTTTATGGTTTGAATATAGGTTTATTTCGTGCTGTTGCATAGTTATCTTGACTTTAGAATACCCTGTGTGTAATTCTTAGAGTTTATGTATTGGTTTATGTTCAACTACTGTAGATGATAGTTAGCTATAGTTGGAAATAAATAAACAGTAGTTGTATCTTCAAAACTTCGCTTGACCCTCACAAAAATCGATTTGTAGAGAAGTTTGGAATAGTAAACTAATAATAAGTAATTATAAAGTAATCAATTTGACACCAACTTCAGCTGCATACAGATTAAAGGAATCTATATGCCAAATTTTATATCCCTAAGTCTTTTAGTTCCAGAGATTAATACGAATCAAAGACAAACACAGAGATATTCTCAATTCGATTAAGCTATTAATGCAGAACGGGAATATATTAGTATAATACACATATGAAATATAGAACATACTCAGTGTGCACTGGCACGCCCACTTCTGCCTGTTACATACAGTTTCTCATAGTCAATATACCCTTTCTTTATCTATGATTGTATTTCGCTGAATTTAAGACAATGAACGATGGGCATGGTACAGTGGGTTGCATAAGTAGCAACATGTGTTCAACATAAGCCCGTCGCAAAGTGCCTTTCCATGACGCATCCATGAGATACATTTTCACTGTGTCTGCGTCTGTTTTAGTCATTAATTTCACTTTTAATTCGCATGAAAGTTTGCGCAACTTTCGTTGCAATTATGTAAAACCGGATTAAGTTAGCAATTTGTGCTTCTGTTTCAATTAAGCCACGCCTCCCCTGCCTACTTCCTTCTTCTAAACTTTGTGTTTGCATTGTAGGTATGTGTGCAATTCCACTTGAGGCGCCAATTAATGCTAAACTTATCTAAATCTGAGCGCAGGCACTTGGATAGGCAAACACACACACACACACTGGCATAGAGCACTATCGCGCATTGCAAAACACATGTAAACAAGCTGATAAGCCGTCGTCGTTTTGCCGTGTATCTGCCAGATACAGTATCTGGAAGCGATAGAACCCGCAGTTGTTGTGAACCCGAAAAAAAGTATAAAGAAATGCAAGAAAAGAAGCAGATAACTTGCGGCCTTTATCTTGCAGCCTCTTGCAGGGCGTGGCTCGAGCTGGAGCTGGGGGCAATGCAGCGGCAACAGTCGCAGCAGCAGCGGCAGCAGCAGCAGCAGTTGCTGTCGCTCTTGTCGCTTTTCCTTGCCAATCTATCAAAATGCAAAGTTTGTTTTCTGTTTCATATTCAGTCTCTTGTTCTGTTTCTTTTTCTGTTGTTGTTTATGCAACTGTCTTGCAGATTAGCTGCCCGCTGCGACAGAGCATTGTCGTTGTCGTTGTTGCTGTTGTTGCTGCTGCTGTAGGCGGCACAGCGTTTGCACTTCAAGAATGCAGCAGACAGCAGGCCGCCCGCAGCCCGCAGCCCCGCCCTTGTGGGCGTCACCGCAGCGAGACAATCTGATAAATTGCACAATCCAACTCCCTGCTGTGTGTGGGTGTTGCACTTGCGGCACCGCTGCCTGCCACACGGCCCACTCGTGCCGCAGACAACAAGAATTTTCACTTAGTTTGGGCCATATATCAATATCAAACAATTACTCGCATTTTCCGCTTCCCTCTGTCTGGATCTGGCAGCATTAATTGTTATAGAGTTATAGAGTTGCCAGGGAAAGCATCGTTAATTAATTAACAATAATTAAGGCAACTCGTGCAATGTGTGTCACTCATTTTCATGGGTCTATTCGCCACGGCTCGCCCTTGTCAAGCCATGCAGCTCACGCAGAATACACTGTGAGAAAAGAGTAGGAATGAACATATATAAACATGGCCAATAGATTATGGATGCTTCACAGGTTCAATCAAAATGTTAATCTTGGTTTCTCCTATACGACAGTTGAAGGGATTATGAATAAAACATAATTGCAGGAGACTACTCGATTATGGATACGTCAAAGGCTTAATCAAAATGTTAATCAGGTTTTCTACCCTTTAAAGACACTGTGAGAAAACAGTAACAGTTTTCAGTATGGAAATGGAAGGGAATTTGTAAAAAACGTATAAGAAGATGACCACTCGTATATGGTTGCTTGAAAGGTTCTATCGAAATGCTGATTAGGGTTTCTACTCTACTAAGGAACTCTCAAAATGTTGTTTACTTAGAAAACCCTTTAGATTTCTCCCAGTGTTGGCATCCACTGAAAACCTACCGCAGCTATACTTACTGCTGTTTAGCAAAAGTCGCGCCCACATACGCAGCGACGCCTCACTACACCGTCTAATGAATTAGATGTCGGGAAGGTGCTTCAACTGGGGAAGTGGGAAAGTGTTTCGCCTAATTTCGTCATCATTAAAGGACACGCGAATCGCGTCATGCTTCATCATGATAATGATAATGACATCCGCCTACGAGTCCCGTAAAATAGAATACCCACTGAAAGCGCAAGCTCACTTTTTATACCCTATATAAATAGTTAACTATAATAAGTTGGACACTATAATGTGGTATAATTATGGGCAATAGTTATACATCATGCATTACTTATTTGATAGGTAATAGATCTATAACAATAGTATATAACTATGGGCCCCAAGATCTCATTAGTTATGAGACTTGGCTTAGTGCTGCAAATCTTTGATAGTCTATAGATATTGTTTACCATATTTAATATGCAATAGTTCTGTTACAATAAGAGCAAGGTATTTGCTTAAACTTCCCAATGATCTCATTAGTTATGAGGCCTAGCTTAGAACGTTGATAAGTAACCTCCATGAGAACCTATACTCATTGAAGGTTCCACCCTGTCCAATATACTCAACGATCTGTATTACTATATCTACTATAAGACCTTCTTCCAGTGGATTTGGTAGATCGCATCTTGTTGATGCCTACAGAAGAACCCACACTCACGCCAGGCATTTTCTCATCTTAAACTCTCAATCTCCGACGCTGTCTCCATCATTTTGTTAACATACCCAACGATTTCAATTGCCATAAGGCGTACTTTCAGTAAATTTGATAGATCTTCTAGCTTAGATGCCTACAACCTGTGTGTGAAGGAACCCACACTCACTTTGGGCATCTTCGCATCTGAAGCTCTAAATCTTCGACATGCCCCACTCCTGCAGCTCTTCACCCACTCGCAACCACCTCCACATGGAATTGACAATAGCTAACCATGATTTGTGTGTTTGCTAGAGCACAACGCCCGCACTTTTGTGGTTTACCAATCCACCAATCCACCAATCTGTCAATCTGTCAATCTTTGCTGCCTGCAACCGCAAATCGTTTGTTGCCCCAAATTGCAAAATATTTTCAATTTGCGTGCGTTGCTCACAGTTTTGTATTTGAATTTGAAATAAGCAAACTTCCAGCTACCACAGAGTGCCCCCACTCCTCCCTGCCAACACCCCCTCTCCCCTCTCCAGACACGGCAAATGGTTGGCAAATATTTCCTCATATTTTTGGCTGTATGCACTTTTGGCCACAAGCCAACGGATTGTTGCAGTTGTCATTCGCTTGCTGCTGCAGCTTTTTCTGCTGCTGCTGCTTCTGCTGCTTCTGCTTCTGCTTCTGCTTCTGTTTTTCTTTTTGTTGCTTAAGCTGTTTTTCCAATTAAGTCGTTGCATTGCAATCGAGACAGAGACGGAAAAAGCACTTGACTTTCACAGGGGTCCAAAGGTCGCAGACGACGACGACAACGACGACGACGACGATGACGATGTCGTTCTAGCGAAAGTCATTAATCTGCGTTCAGAATGGAGGACTTATACGTGGTCCAGCTAGAGCTCTGCCTAGAGAGGGAAGGTGTAAGAAGAAGAAGAGAGAGAGAGAGAGGGAGAGAAGAGCCATATAAAAAAAGGACAAAATGTGCGACAGTTTTCGGAGCGAACAATTTGAAATTGCGATGACATAAAATTCAATTTGTGCGAAGAGAGTCGAAATTAAGGCAATGAAATGAAAAGAAATGGATGAAACTGGATGAGGGTCAGTTGGCACGTGTAGACGAGCTGCGCATAGGCAGGTGAACAGGTGGACAGGTGGGCAGTTCGGACTGGTGGGCTGAGCAGGTGGCAAGTGGCAAGTGGGAAGTGGGATGCATTCAATGTCGCAGCAACCGCAACGTGACGTGCAGCATGGCCACAAATCTGTTGCATGTGCAGGCGCGATGCAAGCTCTGCAAACTTTATACATTTATTGGCTATAAAAAAGCCAACTCTAACGGCCGCAATATTTCGCATTTTCCTCATTTTCACCGTACTCTCGGCGGCAATATCAAAACTTATGCCGTAAATAACGAACAATGAGCGCGTTGATGGAGCTGCAACATGCCACAAAAGCCAACGCCCCCTGACTGCACCAGCCCCTGCCCCCACCCCCGTATCTGCGCTCCTCTATTTCGTTATGAAATTTCAGAAATTTCAGTGTAAAAATAAATTTCAGAGAAACAAAAATAGCAATAATTTATCGACGATGGAATTGTGATTAAGCCGGAGAAAGAAATTTCAATCGAAATGAATGTGAGCCAATTTATTGTTTGTGCTTTTTAGATGTGAAAAATTTAATATTTTCGAAAAATTTCCAGTTCTTAATTGCCAGAACATGTCCGGAAAGGTTTATTAAACAAAGTTTGCTCTATAAAACGCATATACTCGTAATGCTCAAACAACTTTCTGAGAGCAGCTTATAAAGTTTGAAATACGATCCTTACATGTTTTATAGGACCCGAATCTTGAATTATTGTTAATATCATTATCATAAACCGTATTAATATGTTTTTCTCAAGATCTGCAATTGGAATAGAGTACTTTTGCCAGCTGTAGGAAGAGAATCGGCGAGGGAAAGGAACGGATGCCTATAAAAAAGGGACAACAAGTACGACAATTTGCGGTCCAAGCAATTTGGGAAATACAGTCGTAAAATTCAATTTGTACAAATAGAATCGAAATTAAGGGAATGAAATGAGATGAAATTTATAAAGTGGCGCGTGTGGCATAAAAATCTCTAAGTACGATCTTTTTGTTTTTTCAGTATCTCAATCTGCTATTTATCGTTGGTATCGTTATCGAGAACTATAAATTTCTTAGGTTCTCTAGATCGTACTGAGTACTTTTAGTATAGCAAGTTTATTGCGCAATATACAAAGCGAGAAGAGCAATGAAATTGTACATAAATATGTTGATTGTGTTTACAAACAGATATATCAAATGTCACGCTACAGTGCACGCTCCAAAGAGCAAACAGTCTGCAGTATAAACAAACTTGTTAACAAGAAATAAGCCACAGTAAATATTATATTATCCATATATGTATGGTAATTATATTTCAATGTATTACGCGCCCAAGTAAATATTACAGTACAGTTAATGTGTTAATATCTACAATGTATATTTTAGTACGGTTAATGTTTAACTATATATACATTATATTTGAGTATAGTTCATGTGTTACTACATTTCTCGTATACAGTATATTTAAGTACAGTTAATGTTACTGTATGAATATACATTATATTTATGTACAGTTTGTACATTACTATATACAGTAGATCTCAGTACAATTATTGTTACTATATCAAACATCCATCCTTGTCTCCTATACCCATCCCTTACTGTACTCAACTTTTTGCTTGACTGACGATCTCGCTCAGTTTTGTTTAGTCTCGTTGAAGTAATCGATCTCAGCACGTATTGCTTCTATATAGCGATTTCGTAATTAATATTTCCGCCTGAGAGATCTTCAGCTCCGTCTAGGGGAATATCAGACTTGAGTTCTTGGATTTTGGTCTGACTTTTCCCCATTTCTAAACTGCTACTGGTTCTTGCCGTCACTAGACGACGCTCAGGCGATAAGTTTCCCATTCATTCTCATTGAATCCCATAAATTGTTGATCTACGGCTCTGTAAAGCAGACTTACTGCAGTTCCCCTCTCTTCCCATCCCAAACCGGTTGGGCGTCCGTCCTCTCTTTCTTCCTCTCTCTCTCTCTCTAAAACTAGGTTGTCGCTTCACTGGGTCTCATTTCGATTAGAACGCAAATATTGTCATTTATGTAAAGATATTTACATGGGGGACTCGTGTTTTGGTTTCCACTGCACACGTCATACACACACACACATACACACACAGAAAAACAGAATAGAACAAATGACGTCATACTAATGCCGCAAAAATATGGTAAATATTTACAAAGCTAATCAAATGGGATTTAAAGTTATTTCGTCAGTGGTTTGAATCATCTCAAAGTTCGCAGCACAGACTGAGGCAGTAGCTGGATATAGCCAAGTGGATCATCATCATCATGCGAGGCTCCTGGCAATTAAATCTGCTGCGTGGGTCCCTAATTGCGCGACGAACAATTGCGGCAACATGCTGCACGTCGGATGCCCCAGCTGGACGTGCTGCCCCGGCAATTAGGTGGTGGTTGGTCAAGCAAGGCCTGGGGTGCTACAGCAGCAGGGGGTGGTGCGGGGTAATGCGACAGCTAAAAATAGCAGCAAGCAAACTCGACACGACACGGCAATACGACGCGAAGTGCAACTGCAACAGCGCGGGGCAGCTAAGCCCGATGGAATGCTATGCGGCGCATAGTATGCGCCCTTGAAAAAATAGCAAAGAAAAGAAAAAGTAGGCGTGTCGTCTTGGCAACTCCTCGCCTTGACGACGACAAAAGGGCAACAACAAAAAGGCAGCCCCAACACGAGCTACGACGACACAACATCAAAAGCAGCTGATCTAGGCAAGACAACAGAATACATAGACAGATAGTGGGATTCCAATTAGTAGAGTACATGCTCGTTTCGATCATTCGTTGATGGATCTGGCCACTCTGCTATTTAGTGGACTTAACAGCGTACTTTTAGAAGAGCAGTTGCTTAACATAACCCTGTTAACTGCTATGTGCTCTCTACAAAGCTGTTTGCTATGCATCTGCAAAGTTAACAGAGCAGAGTTGGTGTGATGCTCATGCTTTCTTAAATAAATTCAGTGTTTTTTGTTTGATCGGATTGAAATTCGAAGGATAGGTAGATATTATAGTCAGGAACTTAATGGTGAAATCAGAAATCAGTTGTATATTTTAAACTTCGCTTACAAATCTACTTGAAAAATTTAATTATTTATTTGTGGCGTGGTATTCAACATTTTAATAAACTTAATCTGATTTACGGGGATGTGGTCAAAATTTAAAATAAATTTGATCTCCGTGTAATAATAACACATATTGACAGCAAATTTGGTAGTCCTAGCTCTTATAATCTCTGAGATCTAGGTTTTCAGACGGACCTACGAACAGACAGACTGTGATATTATCGATATTGCTTTGAAACGCATATGAATATACAAAAATCCTATTGTTTTTTTTTTCTTTTTAGTTTCTTTTTCAGTGTGTCTGTTTGTGACATTGAGATAACTTTAGTTATTCCAGTCTTTAATATTTATGTACTTGTTGAAGGGATTTTCCCAATATCTAAGTGATTCAGTGATCCGATAAGTACTCGGAAATACCACACAATCAGCTTTTGGCGGTTAGTTATTCGGAAGTAAGAGCATCCTGTTGTCGATGCGCCGTTCTTGGTACAGCAGATCACTTACTTAAGTGCAACATCATGTGTGATTAGCTTAGGCTGTTCCCCGCGCAGACTTGTCTGTCAATATTTGCAAAACGCGTTTGGCTTTTATCCACGTCTCACTCAGGTGATGTAAGTAAGCCAAGTGGCTACTGAGCACTTTAATTAACCAATATCAAGCAGCTTATCACGGGCATACTATGACGCTTTAGCCGCATACCAAGACATCGTGTCCAGAGGACGCTGACAGAGATGAATGAATGGTTCGTTTACTGTTTGCCTTTAGCTGCCCCCCAAATGGCAATTAGCCAACAAGCTGACCATGTCATTGCCTAGGCTCAAATGTCACCACCATCAACAATACTCCTGCACAGCTACAGCTGCTTCTGCTCCAGCTCGTCATCCTGCTGGCTAGGAACAGCTGCCGTTTTGTGGGTGCGCCACACAGAGGAACAACAAACTCGTAAAATGAAATTCCTGTTTATCGCAGTTTGCCATCCACATGGGCCACTTGTTGTCACTGTTTTCCTCCCCCTTCTGCCTCTGCACTGTCCCGGGCTATGACTGTGCCCCCTCATCACCATCCCCCCTGTGGCAATTGCTGTTCTAATTTGTGTTAGTCAACTTGTTTAATTGTGCATGTCTCGTTGTCATTTACTGCTCCGCATGTGTCGCCGTATCCAGCCAGGGAACACCGCGCATGGCGCACTGAGTTATGACCTTAGCTAAATCCAAGTTCTATTCGCAACAAGCAGATGAGAGCGTGACCCAAAAGAGAAGGCTGAGTGTCACGCACGACTCTTGCACTTGTTGTCACATTTGAATCGGAGAAGTTGAATTGCTCGTGTATTACTCAAAGCGGAAAGGGTCTTATCGTTCTCATTCTCACTCTCCTTCTTTTTCGAACATATATCAGCCCTTATTGTTGTCATATACAAAATACAGCAGCAACAACAATAACAAATGATTTTGTTATCAAAAAAGCTCAGCTTGGCTTCGCGTAATGCTTCAGTCGCTTATCATTCTTCACCAGAAGCGCACACGCCTTATATGTTTGGTATACCATGTGTGGGTATGTTTTCCTGTGAGAAGTGGTTGTTTATTTACAAGAAAGTTCTATAAAGTTTAAGAAACGTTATCTGAGAAGCAATCTAAACAAATTACTACAATTTACAATCCTAATTGTTTTTCATTGCAGTGCAAAACGAAGTGATACTCTAGATATGGCGCTAGTCGTGAGATTCTGAACCCATTTGTGCAATCAAATTTAATTAAGACCATATCAAAATCAAATATAAATCGATTTTACCCTATACATTCATCAAAATGGATAAACCGCTGATTTGGCTGCTGCTGTTTGTCGTCGTGTATGTTAATTCATGTAAGTATCGGTTATTTTATCAATTCATTCAGAATTATTATTAAGAATTCATTATGGGAAGCTAAGAAGTCTCAGATATTTGAGCTAAGATAATAATAAATACGCGGAATTCTTATTTTTTATATGTTTTTTTATTATAATTTTAAAGCTTGATACGTTACTGAGAAATTACTTATCAGTCAAATTCCCGCTATACCCGCTACCCATTGGGTAGAAGGGTATTATAGCTTTGTGCCAACTATCTGTCCGTCCGAAGGAAAACCTAGATCTAAAATATTATAAAATTTGGTGTCAATATGTGTTATTATTGCACGCAGATCATGTTTGTTTTGGAATTTGACCACGTACCCTTCTGCCCCCGTAAAGCAATAAAAACCGAATCACAAATGCAAGTTGAATTAGTAAACACAATAACCATCAAGCTTTTTAAGAAATCATTATTTCGAAGCCGCTTCCAAATTAACTCCCCAAAGTATGCAACGCAAAATAAGCGGAACATAGAAGTTATATATTTAAGAAATCGTTTTAAGCAGTTATGTAGCGGGTATATCATAGTCGAGCACACTCAACTTTTGCTTTCGTGCTTGTTTTGTTATGGGACCTCACCCCAAACATGCTTTCGTTTGCCTATAAAACTTAATATATTCTGTAGAAGACCATATGTATGTATATTCTGTAGAAGAGCATTTGTAATTATATTCATATATAATATAGATTTTTTAGTATTTATATAAATGAGTGTTTCGCTTTTGACTTCCTGTCGGAGACACAGAGACAATTGTTATAAATGATGTTTCGCGCGTGATCGTCTCATTTTTCAAACTCGCAGTCCTCTATTCTATACCCTAACGCCAGTGTTAAATGAATCGCCAGACACTAAAAAATTGGACTTCGAACGAGACAAAGATAAGCCATGGTTTTCGGCACTTGGCGCCTATGGTAGTTCTGCTATTAATATGTCAACTATATGATTAAGTACTCGACATCCCTGCGCGGGACTTGGTCCGTTGCACATTCCTTGCACCCAGATGAATTAAAAACATATAAATATATGCAGTGAATGCAATCAGTCCGATTTCTTGAAGCTGAGCTCGACTCTTCTTATCGCCAAGTAAACAAAAGGCGAACGCCACGCCAAGAAGAAGCTGACGTTGAACGTTCACGCTGGGTCGCCCCAATACCAACACCAATGAAGCGAGTGCCTCGTGGAGCAATTAAATAAGAATCACTTAAGTGCCATATTTACGATAGCGCCACATGATGCTAGGCTATGACGATGTGTGAAAGATGCCAAACAAAACTATTGAAATTCTTGAAATAAGCAGAAATTCCATCACTCGATCTGGTCATGAAGTTATACATCCTAACATACAAATATGGAATGTATTTGACAGACATGAGAATATTAAATTGGAGAAATATAGTTAGACTAGTGTTTTATCTATATTTCTTATCTATTCTAAGCTCAGTCTTTCGTATCCCATTAATACATTCAGACCATTATTATAAGTTTAAAATCTTAACTCAGATATTAATATACATATTCATAGTATGTATGTATGTAAATATGTCACTATGATGCTAACATATTCGAAAACAAAATACTATTCACATTGCGGTTTGTCCAAAAGCGTAATAAGCAAAGAAAGTGGGTCATAGTTTTAGTTTCAATTTTTTTTTTTACCACGAGCAACAGCTAATTATAGGTATTTTTAGAAGTTATTTATTAGTTATCAATAAATAAATTAAATAAATAAATATAAACGTATAAACGATTTCAATATCAAATAAGTCTTATACAATATTTTAGTATAATCGAATAAATGTTCCCTTAAATAATCGATATCCATAATAGTTACCGAGCACTTAGCTTTTTTATGTATCTACACATTATTTATATTATTTCTTACTAGTCTGGTAACACTTAAATGAAGAGGCGACATTTAACGGAATTTACAATCCTCATTAGTCGGAAATAATTGTGTATATTTAATTTAAAATTGTGGAATAATTCATATAATTCCTTTCACGTTCTCTGTCTTCCAGTGCCCCGCCAGACTCGTCAACTGGAGGGCGACGACAATGAACCCGTCAATTGTGGGGGCGAAGATGGTGTCCCACTAATCACTCCCTGCAAGAACTCTCTTAAGCTGCAGGTGCATGAGCCCTACACGCTACAATGTGAGGCTAATGAACCAATCCAGTGGTGGCATGGTCACGATGGATACAAGAATAGTGAAGAATTTGATAATGTCATTGATAACTCCCGACCCTTTGGCATTAAACTTCATCTGGATAACGTTACCATTGAGAATGTGGGTGCTTATTATTGCATCAAAACATCGGAGGCTCCCAAACAAAGCTCAGACTCGGACTGGTCAGAGGAGCAACTGGTGGAGCTGGTCAACGACGATAAAGCCAGCACAATATACGTGTATGTGAACGATCCACACAATCTACTAGCACCTGTGGAGCCCATACTGAATGCGGTTCAATACAGCGAAATTGTTGTACCCTGCAAGCCCGCCATGCCAGAGACGGAAGTGTTGCTAATATTTAATGGAGAGGTAAGTCTTTCCACGGTGCCAATAGTGCATTTAATTACAAACATCATAAGCTTATCGATATATCCTCCATTATGACTTTCTGTTCTCCTATCATCGCGCAGAAAATATACGCGAGTAAGGCTAAAGAGAGTCAAGGTAGTTTCTACAAATACTCAAATTTTGATCCGATGAAGGGATTCATATTTCATATTATTGCCAAAGTACCCGCTGTCGTGAACTGCACCACGAATGAAAGGGGAAACTTTTCCAACATATATCTGCACTATATAAGTACGTTTTACAGTTTTATCCTTCCATATATTTGAGTAGATCCACAAGTTTGAAGTGTGCAAAACTTTCGAAAGACGAGCCATGATTTTGAAAATATTGCCTATTTCACTTTCGAGAGTTTTGACACACGCATCGTATCACTTTTCATACCCTACTGCATCTATATACTCGAAATCGTATGTACATATAGCATACTTAATTTTATATTTACTCCTTAATAACATACAGTTATTCCATATTAAAAAAAATTACGAAGTCAGCAAGAACTTTTAGGGTTGTCGACGTTTTCGAGGGAAGAGAAAGTCCTGCCATTTTCAATCTCCCTTTCACCCTTGTATTCTTTAATCTGTTAACCGAATAATGACATTATGTTCTACGTTGTCTGCAGACGCTTTACAGTAAGACAGCCCGTCGATACAACCCGAAACGGGGCTTTGTAATTGAAATACGCAGCGTTACCGATAGCGGTGAATATGTTTGCGAGCCGAAAGAGCCCTCTCAGGAACACGAAGATGAAAACACAATTACCGTTGTGCGCTTTACTGGTAACGGTCAAATTGATAGTGAGTTTTTGCACCCCAAAGTTTGTGATTTGTGATTTCCGTCCACATGTGTCGTAAATATTGCTTTGTAACTTTCAAAACAAAAAAGATCAATCTTTCTATCTTTCTGAAAAACTCTAACTGGATTTGGATTTGAAACCTATGGATATCGGTTCAACTAAAAAGATTCAACACACACACAAATACACAACACAGACACACACGCACTTACACACACACACACACACACACACACACACACACGCAAACACACACTAAAATACAGTTGCTTCAAAAATTACTATAACTTTTTTAAGGAAAAATTAAAAATGTAAAATTAAACAATACTTTTTGAAAAACCACATGTAATCACACACAGCAAACACAATTAATTAAGTAGAGTTGCCCAGCTGCGGCACTCGGTGGTCTTCTAAATTTGAGATTAAGGGTGCTAACTGTTTATACATAAATGTCGCTACTTTTGCTCTCTGTGTCTGTATCCCTCTATTTCCATATATAAATATTTATATTATATATCCTCCTGTTTCACTGTCTCATTAATGTGCTAACAACTCCCATTCGCCCAGCATTCGGATTGGATGATGCTACAGCAGGGACGTCAACTAACATAACGCACGATGGTTTTGAGGTTATGGTTGTCGGTTTTGACAAACCCCTCAATATTACTAATAACGTAAACTATACCGCTACACTATTAACTGGTACTGGGCATGTTGCATCCAATGCCGATGTTGATAACGATATCGATAATTATCCCGACGATTCGCAAGATGTAGACAACGATTACTCATTTTCGTCGCAGCGTCGAGTACGTAGCCCGACAAATTTGGCCCCAATGATGCCTTCGCCCTCAAGACGACCCAATGGGCGTAAGTGTTGTGGATGGTTGTTCGCCTTTTCCCTGTTTATATGTATTCCCGTTGTCTTGTCATTGTTGTTTCCCCTGCACTTTATTAATTGATTGTTTTGCATTCATTTTCTATTTGTTTTTTGTTTGGCTTGCGGACCGTTTTTGGGGAATATTCTTAACATAACATTATCATATATCGTATAATCTAATAACATAATATATATTGTAGTTAAGTGTGTTAATATTGACTAACCCTAGATAATAGCCGCTAACCTGTCCATGTCTCAACTAACTCCTATAAACACGAACTTAAAACTCACCGACATTTGCATGTAGCTGTAGAAAAAACGCTTGACAATCCATAACACTTTTGTATTATAACCGTAATTAATATCGAAATTCTCTCCGCGTAATATAACAGAAGCAGACGATCACTTAAACAAGCCGACCATAACGTCAACTTCGCGTGGCCATGTTTACGTGGGCGATACGTTCAAGCTAGTTTGCGAGTTGTCTTCACGGTATGGAGTTGTTTACGATA